>CM076675.1:85665144-86892644 GCA_038501925.1 Xenopus petersii | reverse complement strand
CCTTCCTTTAGTTGCAGTTACAACCCCAATAAGCCATGCAATAGTATTATAGTTTCCTCGGGTGGTGTTGGGTGGAAGAAATAATCAAAAAAGGAAGAAAAAAAAAACATTGGTGCAACCACTCAAACCACAAAACAACAAACCTCTCCCTTTCGGTCCTGTAACACTGCCTTTATTACATACATTTTACAATACACATTAAAAACATCCTATGCAAATTAACAATGCAGCTGCATACTGTTGGTATAATACCTTGATTAAAGGGTAAGTCAAATATACCATTGAAGTGCATAGTTCAAGATATGTTTTTTGAGCTATAGGACTCCAAAGCTAAACTGCCACTATACATGTGATTCTAGCTAGTCTGCTCAGTATATGGGCATTTATGTATCCTGTATAAATTGGCATGTTTATAATCTTCTCCAACAAGGTGCAGATGTTGGCAAAGTGTACTTGCAACTGGATAACTTGCCATCAAATCAGGTGAACTCAGACACATTCTTGTGCTAATTAAAGTCCAGGTTACATATGTCTGCCTTGACCCTGGTTTCCTGGTCTTAAATACAAAATACATTGACAAAATCACAGTTCATATTGGGACACTCTAAGCATTTAGAAGCTTTTATATATTCAGGTAAGAGATTAATTGGCACATTGCAGTAACTATCTAGTCCAGGAGCATTCAGTATACACCATGGCATACTGTTTAAGCTAATAGTAAAAAATCCCAGAACAGGGTTATAACCATAGACCTATAGATCCAAGTGAACTTAGGAGTTTATTACATAGCTAATGTGTTGATTTCTTACAATGGGCATGCATTTGGACAATTACAGCTTGATTGATAAACTTTCACCCATTGATAAATACTCCAAATAAGGATTAATTATATCTTGGTTTGGATGAAGTACAGGGTACAGTTTATTATAACAGAGAAAAACGAAATCATTTTTAAAAATTGGATTATTTGAATAAAATGGAGTCTATGGGAGACGCCTTTAAGTAATTCGGAGCTTTTTTGGATAACGGGTTTCCAGATAAAAGATCACATACCTGTATATTATAACAACTGTTATGTATATTATAATGAATATAATAATGACAGTTTTCTTTTAAGGCAATGGCACAAGATTTATTAAGGGTCAAATAGTAAATTCGAATTTTCGATGGGTTTTTTGGTGTCAAAATCCACACATTCGAATTTTAATTCCCCAATTCGAATGTGAAGTTTATCACACCTCGACCATGAAAATAGTTCTAATTTGAATATTCACCACCTAAACCTGAATTTTCGGATCGGGACTATTCGATCGAATATCAGACGTTCAAATTTTTTCCTAAATAACATCCTATTTGAGTTGTGAGTATATTTGAATTTAAAAGTAAAGAGTAAAAAAAAAAAATTCACATATTTGAAAATCGACCTTTGATAAATCTGCCCATTAGTGCTGAATATAAAACATTTTACATGTGACAATCGGGCTAATCATGGGAGAATGTAGAGTAAGTTGGATCATCAACTTAACTTGGTGATATTCTTGGATATTGTGATGTTTTAGCTTGCCAATGATAATGTTGTATATATGTTTTAGGTGCAGCCAGGACCTCCTCCTTGCCCTGTCTTTGTCCCTGAAAAGCTGGATATCACCCTTCCTTCTGATGGACTGTGGGTTCTAAGGTTTCCCTTCTCTTATGTCTCAGAACGTGGGCCATGTTACCCTCCCAAGGAAAACCAGCAGCTTCCGAGCTACAAAGTCATGAAAGGGATATTGCGAACTGTCCCCCAGTAAAATGTATTTTTTATTAAGGAAACTGTATTAAGATAACATACAGTCCAAGCATGCCATATTTAATTTTGATTATTGATTGTCAGAAAAAAAACTTGTTATATTGTATATGCTCCATTCCACCCCTTCATTCTGCAACAGAAGACTTTTGATCTACAATTATGTGCAAGATTAATCTTAGGGTTATTGCAGTGTGGTCTAACCCATCAATATCAATAAAAGTAATTGTATTCCTGTACACTGCTTTTTGTCTATAATATTGAATTGTGTAAAGCATAACTAAAACCCTGAGCTACTGTATAAATTGCACTAATTATCCCATGTTATCTCCATATGGGGACTGAAATCAGTCTGCTGAAATACACTAGCCGAAAACCAGCCCCTATAAGGGCTGTAGCTTTTTGTCCTGTCTGTACCTAGAAATATTGTGTTGTCTCAGGCACATGCAGCAGTTTTATGCGAAGATATGCGAATTTGTATTCTCGCACTGAAATTAGCCGCAAATGCCTGCACCGAGCTAAACCAGTGGTTCCGGATGGAGACAGGAGAGGAAGTTCAGGCCTGCATACTGGCTGATTTTCGGCTTCCTTGTTTTAGCAGGCCCTACAGTAGAAAATGTATGTATTACTAAACGTAATTTTATTGTTTTCCTGGACTGACCCCTGTGGTACAAGCACAGATAGCACTTCTCTACATATGTATTGTGCACCAGCAGCTAGAGATCATGCACAGCATGGCTGACACCTCAAAGTGGATTGACTAAGATCTGGACTGCAACAAAATAAGATGTGGAACTTTGACAGGGCTAGTTGTAAAAAAAATCACTATTACTCTGGGGGGGGGGGGGTTGTACAGCAATCTTAAAGGTTCCCATTATTTCTATTTTTTATTTTCCCATGGAATTGTTTGATAGAAATGTTAAGAAGGGAATGTATAGCATTTAGCTCTTTTTTTCTTTATGGTGTTGTTACAGTTTTAGCATTACCTAAGCTGCCATTATTGTATAGGCAGGCTATCTACAACCTTCCTGATCATCTATTGGTAAAATTCAATTTATCAAAAAGTCTTGATTGATAAGATTATATATTTTGATAACGTCTAGATCGCTTTGTCCAGGCACAGAAAAGTGACCCGGATTAAATTTCAGAATATGCATTTATACACTAGTAAAAAACATGTCACATCAAAAGCATAAAATGGTCCAATCTGTTATCGTGCCCTTGCATATGTCTCAGGCTCTGGGCCAAGAGTATTTAGCATACACATTCAAAAACATGCTCTCATTTAAAGGAACAAGACCTCACCCAAATTATTCTTCTGTTTTGTTATAAAGTTCAGTAAATTGAATTCTTTGTTGCAAGATCAACCATGAATATATATACCAGCCTAGGCATTCACCTGTTTTAATCACAATTCTGCAAGAAAAGGTTGTGGTCCTTTAATATGTGCAAAGTTGTATCCTGTCATAAAGTGTATAACCTTATTTGTCTATTGATTAATTATGTGTATGTTTTTGGTGTATTTGATTTGGAAACAGTGACTAACCTGAATAGGTCTCTTAATGACACTGTTCGTAAATTACATTTTTGTTAACTGTACAGTACAGACTGCATACTAAGGGTTCAAGTTTATAAATAAATCATGCATTTTACTCGCACTGATCTGTTTATCATGTAAAATATATCAGCGAATTTCTGTAACAGCTGTCTAAAGATGTAAGAATGATAATAAAAATGCTGGAGCTACATAGTTTACTTAAACCAGAACTGTCTTTTCATGGTTAAAATTACCAAAGAAATGGGTTTATTAGGGATTATAAGAAAATAGGTTTGAGGGTGTGAAATCCTGCCATTGTAAGGCCTGGGTAAAAGTTAAAAGTAAAGTTATGCAGAGTTTTAAGGTCAAGCATGGGCAGATTTAAGATGCCGAATTTTTGACCCATTCAGACCAAGTTGGCAGCTTATCTGCCCATGTATGCAAAGGGCACACACACCCTGCCCCTCAGCACAGCTGCTGAATTTAGCTAGGCGATCTATATCTATATGTATAATAACAGTGTGGTTAAAAAAAGTTACATTAAAGGAGAAGGAAAGGTAAAAACTAAGTAAGCCTTATCAGAAAGGTCCATCTAAATATACCAGTAATCCCCCAAAGTAGTGCTGCTCTGAGTCCCCTGTCAAAAGAAACACTGCATTTCTTTCCTTCTATTGTGTACTCATGGGCTTCTGTATCAGACTTCCTGCTTAAACCTCATTGCCCTGGGCAAGAGCATGCTCAGTTTGCTCCTCTCCCCCCCCCTCCTCCCTTCTCTACTGTAATCTGAGCCCAGAGCAGGGAGAGACTTAGGCAGGAAGTGATGTCACACCACATTAATACTGCAGCGCCTATCCTAAACAAACAGAGAGTTTCTAGAGCTTTTTACTCAGGTATGGTAAAACATTCTACAGAATAAATATAGCATTCTAGCTTGCACTATTGCAGCTAATCTATTGGCAATAAAATGCCTCCGTAGCTTTCCTTCTCCTTTAATCCTTTATAGAAACAAGCCAGCAGCACACCGAGTCTGGTTTATCAAGCTTGACTCGGTGTGCTGCTGGCTTTTTTCTGGATATTGTTTTGACCCAGTGACAGGAGTGGGTCTCACAGTACAGCACCCGGCATTACAAAAGTTGTGATTTGGGAAGGTGAGCGCTCCACATAATTGAGCCTATTCCTTTATAGAAAGTGAAGAAAATTATGCCATTATTCTGAATACAACTGTGTGTGTGTGTGTGTGTATATATATATATATACTGTGTATGTGTATAGAGAGAGAGAGACTGAAGAGCAGCGCACTGACCCCTAGAAAAAGGCAAAAAAAGCCCAGGTACTGGCACAAAAAGTAACACAGAGACTTAATTTATGTGCAGAACTTTAATGGTGTAAGTCGACACCAGCACCAAGGGTCTTTCTGTACAAAAAAAAACAATCTATTATTGCATGCTATGTCAGGGCCGCCATCAGGGGGTACAAGTGTCCCGTTCCTGAACGAGGGTCTGGCAGTGCTGCACTTTTGAAAGAGCTGGGCCCCCCTTCACAGCGCCAAAGCCATGCACCCATTTCCGAAGTCCCGAACAGCCGAAATGCGGAAGTGCCAAACAGCTGAAGTCCCGAAGCGCAAAAAGACCTGAAGCCACGAAAACAGCTGAAGCCAAACTCCCGAATCGAGACCGAAGACACAAAAATAGCCGAAGCCGAACTCCTGAAGCGGCGAAAAGACCAGAAGCCACAAAAATAGCAGAAGCCAAACTCACGAAAAGACCTGAAGTCGCGAAAACAGCCGGAACTGAAGTCCTGAAGCTCCGAAAAGACCCAAAGTCAAAGTTGAAGTCCTGAAGCCATGAGTTCAATTCTACTGAAAACCAATTTGTGTCTTTTTATTTTTTTTATCCCCTGGCCACCAATGTATTATTTCAATATTCTATAGGCCCCTGCCACCATTGTTTTTTTAAAAAATGTTCTTTGGGGCCCCAATTTGTTTAACTTGTAAGGGGGGCCCTGGTCACCATTTATTTTTAACTTGTAGGGCTGCCCTGACCACCAATTTTTAAAAAAACTTTTATGGGGAGCCCTGCGCCACAGTTTTTTATAACATATAAGGGGGCCCTAACCATCAATAGCTTTCTATAACTTGTGTGTGGAGGGGGGTTACCTTTTTTAGCACTGATGTTTAACTTGTAAGGGGGGCCCTGGTCACCAATTATTTACTGATGTTTGTGTGGTATATTAACTTTCCTGTTCCTTCGCATGGCAGTGGGCAACCAATGGGATTCACTCCCGTCACGTGACCTAAATTAGCAAGCAATCAATAAATTTGGCTCCCCACCCCCAAGCATCCATCTCATTTCCTGTCACGCGAGCTCACCCGATGTGCCAGCAGGGTCTCTGGGCTCTACCTGCTGAAGCTCCAGGTCCGGGTACTTTTGCCTGTGTGAGGCCTGTGAGGGTCCAAGGAGGACCATGGCCATGTGTGCCTATCACCACAGTCAGTCACAAAACCTTTGGGTGTGTGCAATAAGTTGGTGTTTGCATCCAAACAGAAAGTGTGGGGCTCTCCTCACTGTGCACTCGGCACTCTGCCGGATAGCGTTCAGTGAAGAAAGGACTGCAGGACACGCGTTATCTGGCAGACGGGCCATTTCCTATGATGCCCAGAGTGAGTTGGTTCATTTGTCTCCCCGGAATTGAAAATGGGAGAAGAGGGTGAGTAGGAATAGCAATTCAGAACAGAGCACCTGTGGCTGGATCATCATGTTGATTAGGACTCATTCAAATTGAGGACTGAAACAGGTAAGGTGTTCAACTACATATATATTTATTTACATCATGTAAGTAAAACAATTCACCAACAAAGGATTGTGACAGCCTTATCAACTGCTAGTGGATTGGATCCACATCCTTGTGGAAAGTTTTTTAACCTAGCCTCTGTGTTATAGGTTCACTGCTTGATGAAGCATAAGCTGTTTTAACTATGCTGCCCCTTTAAGGGAAAGGCAAAGGGCCTGGTGCACTAATTGCCTCTGGCATGCTAATGACCTTTCGAGAGTGCTGCAGGTGTATGAGCTGATGTAGCAAATTGTCTGTCGGCTATACCAGCAAAGGATCTTCATACAACTACAACTGTTGTGGGTAAGGTTATTCAACCAAATCCCTGGAATATACACAGTATTGTTGCTTTCTCAGCACAGTGTTTCACTATGGCTACTAAACCACTTACCTTGAAAAGGTTAGTAGGAAATTGTGGGTAAATTACCACCAGATCTCCAAATGAAGTAGTAAGTATATCAGGAATCATTATTTCAATCCTCCGGAATCAAGACGGTGGTACTTACCTGCAGTTTTTCGTTGTGTGTAAAATGGTTGTTTATTCCTGAATGGCAATTTAGCATATAAATTCTAACGGCAATTATGGTTATTATTACTATATGTCTACAGGTATCAGTGCTATCGTGATATAGCCATACTGTGTGTGTGTGTGTTATAATCACACCCTTGCACTTAACCAGGATTTTGTACCACAATATCCGCATTAAGCAGTATCATAATACAGCATATCATACTAAGTGCATGCCTAACTTTGTTTTGCTACCATACGACAGCATCTGCATTTAACCTGTGCTACCATGAAGTTACCATTCAGCATACGGATAAAGTATACTTCTGCACAGGTGGTTATACTAAATGTTCAACTACAACTCCCTATACCACCGTGGTGTAATGACTGCATTCAAACGGTATTAGCAGAATAGCCAATCGGCATTGGATTAAATGCACTTCTGCAGCACCTTGTTATTACTATTATTATTATATTACAATTTGTGTAACATTATGGTATCAGTACTGAGCAAAGCTATCATTGTATAGCCATGCAGTGTGTTGTTGAGCATTTGGATATAGGGTTGCATTTAACCAGTAATAGCAGTATAGCCATTCAGCATATGGAGTATTCATTATTACCAATTACAACGTATGTAATAATTGCTATCAGTATTGATCAAAGCTATCATTGTATAGCCTTTCAGAATGTTGTACTAAGTGCTCACCTACAGTTCTCTATACTATCAGAATGTCTGCATTTAACCAGTAATGGCAGGATTAGTCATTGGTATTTCAATTGGAGTAGACCCTCGCACACCCATTATGCAGCTGTATAGATTAGCTCGGTGCTCAATGGATGGAGGATACGGTAACCTCCCAGTAACTGGAACAAAAAAACACACCAGCACACGAGACTTGTATCTGCAGGACAAGCCCTTGCAAAAGTTTTCACTGCGGTGGTGCTTAGTCATTGAGCATGTGGAGGCCATAGTCTGTCCTACAGGTGCAATTCTGCAGTTCATACAACTGTGTCTGCAAACATCCGTATTATCATAATATAACCATTCAGTGGGGTTCTAATCACACCCTTGCATCATACTAAGGGTACCCTTGATTTCATTTGTTGCCTTACTAAGACATCTGCATGTAACCTGCCCATCATAATGTAGTCATTCAATTAGGTGCTTGTACTATGCAATTCAATATATTAACATATTGCAATCTTTACAGTTGACAGCATTTAAACATATGAATACAAAGGACAATCCGGAAGTGCAACATGTTTACCACATTGCAATTTCTGCAGACATGAACACTATTACAATACATACGTAAACCTTTCTGCAGTCCATTGATATGGCCTTACAGCTGTGTAAGTACTATCATGATGGATATTCTACATTTATGGTTCAGGCACCATTTTAACATGGTGATTCAGGTCTTCATATTCCCTTCAAAGGAGGTGAGGAGTACCTCTCCAGGTTAATCCAGCTATTGTCACATCACAACTTCTGAAGTCATTATGATATACCATTCATTACATTGCTGAAGCTCTTCATGGCTGTTCGATAAATTGTACTGGGGTTGTGGCCTTTTTCCATGATTCTATCCTACCGTGTACTCTGTAGGTTATCTCAACTATGCTCAATAGCATATATCAACACTAATTGTACTGCACTCATGGGTGCAGGTCTCGGCAGGTTATATATATATATATATATATATATATATATATATATATATATATATATATATATATATATATATATATATATATATATATTAATTCCAAAATATATGAATACTGGATAGATAATGCTGTGTCTTATTATAATGATACAATTAATTATACAACCCAGTTGTACATGGCTAGCCTAAAGTGACATATAGCTTCGTAACGTATAGATTACTGAGCACCTTTGCTGTACTTTTACTAATGTGTTTAGATATTGGGTTATTAATGTTTTTATAATCCCTATAATATGACTTCTCGCCATGCAAGGTTTTGGGTGCATATTCGCAGCTAGTGGTACCTTGTCCATTAAGCAGTATTATTTTATACAGCACTGCAGTTCACTACCATTATATCATGACCTTGTAAAGTACAAGGCTTATGCATTCAGGAAACTTTGAAATTATAAACCATACTATGAACCAACCTTGCACAATTGGTAAAGCGCTGGTCTTCCCCCGAGTCCAGGGTTCAGATCCCAGTGTGGATACTTCCCCCGACTTTTTTTGAGGGTTGTCATTTTAGGTATAGGGGTTGCAAATATCCTATTACTCCTCTACAGTTATTAATTACTCCCATGATGTGGCTCATTATTATATTATAACGGTATTGCATCTGCAGTTAACCATTTCAAATGTGTACTTAGAAATCTGTTTGTAACGTGGTATTCAAATGATTGCAACTCTTCATTGGTGTTTCAATTCCTAGGCTGTCCTATATTCTATTATCTTTACCAGCATTCAACTGGTACTGGCCAGGGAGTATCATTGATCCCACATGATAACAATGCAGCATTTAAAATGCAGGCATGCAAAAAATGGTAAGTATGGGGAGTTTAAGCGATTACCAGAAGACTCTGAGACGCAGACAGTTATTCATTTAGCAAAATGTTCCTTCCCGTTAATATGTATAAAAATACACAATGCAGTAGGATACAATGATAGTGGGACATATGGTGTCAGACTAATTAAATTGAGGGTGGTTCACCTAATAGTTAGATATGCATTCTGGAGCATTACGGCAGTACCTTTTCTACAAGTACCAGGTTCATGCTATGCTTGGTCTCCTTCCACGTGGAATGTCTACCATATATTCAGCACTTTATCTTAATTTTCTGTTATGGTATTTATCACCATACGGCCCTCCTAAAGTGGCTATAAGCTTTCTATGCTATTTTTGATACAATATGTATGGCTACAGCTTTCCTAAGTGAGACCGTTCAAATGAACTTAATATACAACATGAAACAAGAAATCTTCATCAGCTATAGTCTGGCTTTCAGTAAGTTAATAATGAGGGTTTTGTCGCAAATTATTGCTGTTCCACAATATTCTCCATTATAATACTGTGTGTATTTTATTTTACAGCTCACCATCAGAGCGGCGAAGTCTTGATACTAATTGGCAAACTAATAGAATATAAACTATATATCCATTTGCGATGTCATTCTCTTGCAATAACTTTAAATAGTCGGTATGGTACTATTGTGGTATTTCTTGGTAATGCCTACTATTGAGACGTTTGTATATTAATACATTATTATACATTATGGTATAGCAATTATAGGGATAATGAATTACTGTTATTAGATTAATTAATCAAAGGATCATACTACATAATCCTGCCATAGGTCTACCTGGATTTATCCGGTACATATTGGGCTTCTGCATGAACTTGTTAATATATTGAACTAATAATCTATCTTTATAACAGGTTTAACCAGGGTTCACCTCTCGAAAACTGTAAGTATATAAATGTATTATCCATAAAACGGAGCCCTATAGTACTACAAATATAAGTGGAGTGGTGAGTATGCTACAAGGTGGAGTAACATTCTAAGGTATCCTCATATCATGCAACTGTATTGCCATGTCCCTTTTCAATGTTTAATCTCTCAATGGGAAAACCTATTAATGCTTTTGCAACTGCATGGTGGTCTATTCTATTGAATATTGTTGAATGTGATTGCCTTCGGTCAATATATTATTGAGTTGCAGTCGCAGCTATCCACGGTACCAAAGTTGATCTTTGAAATAAATACTCTAGTTGGAGGGTGCAGTGACCTGTATATCAGTTAGCTCTCTTGGTTATACCCTCCCTATATATGATGCTTTTGTACATCCCATTGGTTGCCCACTGCCATGCGAAGGAACAGGAAAAGTGAAAATCCTATCATACTTACCGAGATTTTCCTTTCCTGGACTGTAGCATGGCAGTGGGCATGGCTTCCCGACCCTAGTGGGGAGAGCTCTCTGTTTAAGTCAATGAGATGGATGCTTGGGGGTGGGGAGCCAAATTTATTGATTGCTTGCTAATTTAGGTCACGTGACGGGAGTGAATCCCATTGGTTGCCCACTGCCATGCTACAGTCCAGGAAAGGAAAATCTCGGTAAGTATGATAGGATTTTCACTTGTTGTGTGGAGTGGGCGGGATCTGGTTGTTGTTTTTGTAAGCGGCCCTGTGATTTCTAATGGCAGTCCTGTGCTATGTACCACAGTTTTGGCCCCCGGAATGTCTGTTGTGCATAATATGCAATAATAAACTGATTTTTTGATATAGAAAGAACCCTTGGTGCTGGTGTTTGTTGTATTTTTCTATACACTGGCACTAGCACTGTTGAGAAGTACTGCTGTCTGTGAGTTTATATATATATATATAAATATACATATATATATGTTGTGTTCAGAATAATAGCAGTCCAACATCCCTAACCTGATCACTGTTTTTGGTAGAAATTCTATCTCAGATGTTTTAAAGGACACCTGTCACCGTAAGAAATATTTACAGATTTTTTCCCATCATGTTAGTTGAGCAAAATAAACTTTACTCATACTATATTTATTAATTAAATGTTGATTACTTTAGTCTTACAATTCTCTATTATAGTAAGCAGGCAGGTGCTATTTTGTGACGAGGCAAGTTGTGTGTCACCCCAATATCTTGTGTATGCGCCAGAATGGGGGACCTAATGCCCATGCATGGTACCCAACAAAATTATGTGGGAGGGGCAATGTAAGGAGTGCAGTGACATCTAGAAAGTACTGAATGGAAAGTAAAAGTGATGGCCCTGCCTCTATGCATGAAGCATGGAGGAGGGGCAGGCAATATATGATTGACATCTGAAACATGTAAATGAGTTTATAAAAGGTATGGGTGTTTTAAAGAAAAAAGAACTTGGGATTTGTTTAATTTGTAAAATTATACAGCTTTTTATGTGTGGGTGACAGGTCCACTTTAAAATGGCAACCAAACTGACTGATATGGAAGAAAACAGAAAACTACCATTCAAATGGATAGAAGAATAGCAAAAGTGGCAAACACTCAGCCAATGATCAGCTCCAAGAAGATCAAAGAAGGACAAGACGTTTATGTGAAGCCAAGCTATCGGCAAGAAGCCCCTGGAAAGTCCCATTGTTGAAAAACAGACATGCTGGAGAGGTTACATTTTGCCAAAGAACACATTGACTGGCCTAAAGAGAAATGGTGCAACATTTTGTGGACTGATGAAAACAAGATTGTTCTTTTTGGGTCTAGGGGCCGCAGACAGTTTGCCAAATGGCCCCCAAACATTGAATTCAAGCCACAGTACACTGTGAAGAGAGTGAAGCATGGTGGCGCAACATGATATGGGGATGTTTCTCATACTATGGTGTTGGGTCTATTTATCACATACCAGGGATTATGTATCCGTTTCAATACATCAAAATAGTTGTGTTGCCGTAATGCCGAAGTGGAAATGCCCTTGAAATGGGAGTTTCAACAAGATAACAACCCCAAACACACCAGTAAACGAGCAACTTCTTGGTTCCAGACCAACAAGATTGACTTTATGGTATTATACCGCCCCCGGCCTTAGCAGGTGTTTTACCGGCTAGGCCGGTAAAATACCAGCCGGGTGGCAACCCTAGGTATGAAGGCAAGAGGTCTGTCCCAGCAGCACCCCTCCCTGCATTGCAACCATAGGCATGTGCCTCTTCTGCCTACCCCTAGTTCTAGCCCTGCATACAGGCAAATTGTAGGTAAAACAGGAGTAAAACTGGAAAAAAATATTTTAGCATAGAATCCTGCTAAAACCAATTGACTTCAAGCTCCTGAAAGTACGGATGACCTTGTCATGTCTGTTAGCGCAATATTTTTCCCAAAGTGAAAAGAGCTTATCATGAAAAGCGAACATTGAGAGAGTATCAGAATGTAGTGCAGCAATAAAGCCGATTTGTGCCGAGAGGCGGTCAATTGCCACGTGATACATTGGCGGCACCTGAACGCCGAGCTCCTGCTCCTTGTACCTCCGCGCTCCCAGAGACCACTTATTCCCCCGCTTTGGAGCGCGCGTTCCGAGCAGGAGCGCGCATTATCACAACATGGCGCTGCTGTGAGTTACTTGTTTTGGGGAGTATCAGGCAAAGCCGACGGACAGATAAAGAGCTATGGAAGAGACTCCATGATTCAGACTGGTCCCTTAAAGCAACCGCCGTGACTGGAGGAAGTGTGCCTACTACCAAGGTGAGAGTCGCTATGCTAGTAGCACGTTCGTGAGGCGGACACCAGTCCAGCACAGCGGCAAGGCTCCGTGTAGCTCCACCGCTCTTGTGGGATGGAAGTTCAGTTGTTGCCTCATTGTGCTTCAACCACAAGGCTGTGGGAGAAACTAGAGGTGCGCTCTGTCACCTGCAGCTCGTACAACTGTGCGACTGTACCAGTGTGCACCAGCTTCTTTTGGAGGTGCGATAGTAGGCGATGTAATGTACAGACGTGGTATCCCAGTGTAACAGCATAGAAATCAACCAGCCAAAGTGCCTGCTTCTGGGTCAGGGAACAAAGTTGCATCTGGCTACAGCTCCAAACTCTCATAAGACAACTTGTATGGGCTGTGCTACATGGCAGACTGCATTTGTATGCTCCTTAAAGGAACAGTTCAGTGTAAAAATAAAAACTGGGTAAATAGGCTGCACAAAATAAAAAAATGCTTCTAATATAGTCAGGCAAAACGGTAATATATAAAGACTGGGTGTCTCGCATAATAGCCAGAACACTACTTCCTGCTTTTCAGCTCTCTTGGTTTACACTGACTGGTTACCCTGGCTGCCAGGCAGTAACCAATTGGTGTCTTGGGGGGGGGGGGCACATGGGTCATAACTGTTGCTTTTAAATCTGATCTGAATGCTAAGAAACAATTACAAACTCACTGAACAGAAATGTACCATGTGGCCCCCCTTCAAGTCACTGACTTAAGGTGGCCATACACGGATAGATCCGCTCGTTTGGCGATGTCGCCAAACGAGCGGATCTCCCTCCGATATGCCCACCTTGAAGGTGGGCAATATCGGGCAGATCCGATCGTGGGCCCTAGGGCCCAACGATCGGATCCTAGCTCTCACAAACGGGCGGTCGGATCGCGGGACCGCATCAACGAACAGATGCGGCCGCGATCCGACGGGATTTTTAACCCCATCCGATCGAGATCTGGCCGACTTTCGGCCAGATCTCGATCGGGGAAGCCCGACGGGGGCCCCCATACACGGGCCAATAAGCTGCCGAAACGGTCTGTCGGCAGCTTTTATCGGCCCGTGTATGGCCACCTTAACTCAGAGTTAGAGAGCTGAAAAGCAGGAAGTTGTGTTCTGGCTATTATGTTACACATCCAGTCACTCCAGCCTTTATACATTACACTTTTGGCTAACTAACTATATTAGAAACATTTGTTTTATTTTGCACAGCCTATCTATTTACCCAGTTTTTATTTTCACACTGAACTGTTCCTTTAAAATCCAGACATACTGCCTGCGTGTAACTGGTGATATTTCTATGTTTCTCTCTTATCCAACTTTGGTTGTTTTTATATTGCATTTGCTCCCAACATGTGTGCATTGTCAAATGGCAGATCTCTTTTGTAGTTAATTTATTCAGTGTAAGCTATTTTTTGAGTAGTTTTAAGGTGGCCACAGACTAGCCGATACTATTCATTATGTGACTGATACTTACGTGAAGGCCAGCCAGACTACTACTAGGTTATGATTAATCTGAGAACATCTAAGAAAATCTTTCATGCAGTTAACCTCTACTAGCGAATGTAAATCTGCAAGTGTAAATGGTATTTAAAGTAGGCAGCACTAATAACTTTGGTCCTTGAATGATTGCTTTTAAACTATCTCTTATAACTGGCATTGGCTTATGGGGATTGTAGTTCAGGCCTGAGCATCCATGTCCAGCAGTTGGTAAGGGTGCAGCCTCGTGAGTCATGGATAGGTCTGCTCATTCTCTGACCTGGCTTTGTGATGTGTCTATTATTGCTACCAGGAGTTTATTGTATGTTACACATTGACCTGTCACATCCTACTAGTCCTACTGCTAACTAGTAGGACTAGATGTATATTGTCATCATGTTAATTGATCCAGTTTTATTCTGCCTGGTTGTACCTATAAGCAGATCTAAATCTATGGTCAACTTCACTAGTGGATACTATTTCTTTCAACTTATGTTCTTTGGACTAGGGATGCACCGAATCCACTTTTTTGGATTCGGCCGAACCCCCGAATCCTTCGTGAAAGATTCGGCCGAATACCGAACCGAATCCGAACCCTAATTTGCATATGCAAATTGGGTGGGAAGGGGAAAACATTTTTTACTTCCTTGTTTTCTGACAAAAAGTCATGCAATTCCCCTCCCGCCCCTAATTTGCATATGCAAATTAGGATTCGGTTCGGCTGGGCAGAAGGTTTCGGCCAAATCCGAATCCTGCTGAAAAAGGGCGAATTCTGAACCGAATCCTGGATTCGGTGCATCCCTACTTTGGACAGACTTTAGCCTCATATGCCTGTTGCAGCATAGTTTTACTGCACCACAATAACATATTTTCAAATGACCACTGCTGGCAGTGATATACCATTATTATATGTAGGATTTATGAGTTGTCACTATTTTGCTATTGTTCTCTTTTGCTGCTGAGAGTAAAGCTGGTCATACAGGGGCAGATGAAAGCTGCAGACATACCAAGTTGGCAGCTTATTGGTTCATGTATGGGGCCCTCCGACGGGCTTCCCCGATCGATATCTGGCCGGAATTATTAAACAACTTATCTACAAAACTCCTAGATCCTTCTCCGTTAAGGAAACGCCCAACACACTGCCATTTAGTGTATACCTTGCATTTATATTATTTTTGCCAAAGTGCATAACCTTGCATTCATCAACATTCAACCTCATTATCAGTTTTCATTGTAACGTCACCTGTGTTTTAACTTTTTGTAGGCTTTTAGCCATACAAAATACATTTTGTATATCAATGGTATTAATTAATAATACCAACAGTAATCACCTTTCAAGGCAAGCAGTCTCTATTGACTTGACTTTGAGACATAGTTGTGTCTTCAGCTTCTGTAAAGTGATCTTTTCTTTTTTGCCTTGAATAGATACTTACAGATTAGGATCTATGCATATGCAGTTTAAGTCGATTTTTTGAAATAGTGGTCATGGTTGGTCTTGTATTTTCCACACATCTTTTGACCAGAATTAGATCTGCATCTTGACCTAAGAGTGTGATACTAATGGGCCATTGTGGGGAAAAGAATGATTAAGTTGAATTGTGTTGCCAGGGTGCTTGATCCTTTTAAACAAAAACTGTTAAAGAGTGATCCTCTTAAAGTTTCTGAGATGGTTAGTTCTTTCAGATGTCAAATTACGGACTAACTTTGGTAAATTAATGTAATTAAAACATCATTCATAAGCCGTTTCTAAGAAGAAAAATATGAAAGAAAAAAAATATATGTGTATTTTTTTGTTAACTTAATAGTGACAAACTGATATTTGCAGATACATTTTTATCATTTATGATTCTAGAAAAAATGAATTATGTGAAGAATAATAGTTTTATTGTTATATATTTAATTTGTAGAAATTTGCTATAAATCTGGTCTCAAACTTTGAGTGCAGTTTTTATTACATTCGTTTTTTTGTTTTTTTTTAAAACTTTAAATCATTTAAAGGTATGGAATCCATTATCCGGAAACCCATTATCCAGAAAGATCAGAATTTGTGAAAGGCTGTCTCCCATAGACTCCATTTTATATAAATAACCAACATTTTTAAAAATTACTACATTTTTCTCTGTAAGAAAAAAACAGTACCTTGTACTTGATTCAGACTAAGATATAATTAATCCTTATTGAAAGCAGAACCATCCTATTGGGTTTATTTAATATTTACTTGATTTTCTAGTAGACCAAAATGATGTTTCAAATTACAGAAATATCTGTTATCCAGAAAGCCCCAGGTCACAGGCATTTAGGATAACAGGTATATGAATGCTAACAACTATACAATTCTCAAGTATGTGTCTGCAAACATAGCCGTTTGCCCCCTAATCCCTTGCTCACTTTGAAATTATGTTAGAATTGACTTCCTCTGTTCATGTAAGCAAGTGACTCTTCTTACAGAAAATCATACACTAATATGTCTGTTCAGTTATCCTGTGTTAATGGTATTTTTGCTGTTATATTGCTCAACTTTATTTAAATGTAGTTGTTGCAGCTATTTTTTATTTATATGCTTAGGTTGTATGATTTTTCGAATGAAAACCGAGAAAATGCAAATTGTGCAGAAGATCAACATTTTTCAAATTATTTTTCTCTTTCTAATAAAAAAAGCATTACCTTGTAATATTCTGTATTAAGCTAGAATTGGTGTTAAAGCAATCTTGCGTTTATTTAATGTTTATATGTTTTTTTAGTAGACTTAATATATGGCAATTTAAGTTAGGGAAAAGCCTCTTATCCAGATCCAAAGCATTCCAGATAATAGATCCTTTACCCGTTTATATAAATTTTTTTTTTTCCTTTCAATAGTTTTTATTGAGTTTTAACATTTTAAGAAGAATAAGTAGTTATAACAGTTTACTTATAGAAAAGTAATGAAGAGAGAGAGAAGAGTAGAGATGGAACCGGTCCTGTTCCAATCCAGTGGGCCGATCGATTAAAGAAAGAGAGAGGAAATAAAGCAAAAGAAACTTTGACGGCATATTATGTAGGCTTTGCAGGGTAGATTTTGACTACCATTGAAGCTTTAATATTTTATGCAAATTATGTAATCTTCACGAAAGCACTGTGTATATACTTTTTTATGATTTTTTGGTTTCTTCGTAAAGAAATACATATAAGCATACTTTTTATTTAGTTTAGGCTAATACAGTCTTACTCATTGTATTAGTTTTGCATTCTTTAGTAGGCATTAAAGGGGTTATTATTTTGAAAATATAATTCTGGGCAACTTTCCAATATGCGTTTACTGCGTTTTTTTGTTTTTTTTTGGTTTTTTTTTTTAAATAGTAATTAGATTGGAGTAAAATGTCCATTTAAATGCCAACATATTTTTAACGCCCCTCTATTCGACAAAAACATCTTAAAAGTAATTTTGCCTGTTTAACACTTTTGAAATCTGACAAAAAAAAAAAAATTTTTTTGATGTTAATAAGGCAGTTCATAACCCCAAAAAACATATTTCTACTGTATAGTTTTATTTGGTGTATCATTGAAAGCTTGACATTCTAGAATTAACATTGAATTCCAACGTCTACAAAAGCTTTGTTCCCAGGGTAGAAAAATCAGATGCTACTTTAAAACATCTTGAACACTATTAAACCGTTATTATTAACGTGTTTTGGAAAGTTGCATAGAATTACAACTGTTTTCATATAGCATCATTTTATTTTTGTGTGTACCTCCCCTTTAATATGTAATTGTTTAAAGTTGTTCCAAGTAAAACGCTTGAGTACTGCACTGAGACATAATTTCCTGCTTTTATTTTTCCTGATGGCCCACAGCTGGTTGTCCCTTAAGGGAGCCTAATTAAGAAGTAAGGACGATTTTGCATTAGCAGCACCACAATTTGCATTTTATGGCAGTCTGAAGATGGCACATACAGGCTTTTCATCTTTTCTTGTTTAGATTTAGGCTTGTAAATTAAATTGGTGTCCAAGACTACAGCAGTAACCACAGATGGACAGAGGAGGAGTTCCTCACTCTTACAACTGCTGCATATGTGAATTTGTTTATCACCTATACTAAAGGGATTTTTAACGGCCTAAGAAGAGCACACGTTGTGTGTATTGAAAGGCATCTTTTAACTTTTGTAATATTTACAACTTTTATATTTGCACTTTCACTCCTCAAATGTTTGTAACAAATAGAGACTTTGGCTGCATTATGCTAATACTTGTATATCAAACTTGACTTGGAGAAATATTTTCCCATTTCAGACAGTGGCAGCAATTTTTGTGTGACATTCAGGTAAGCTAGCTTAGAATGATGTTATTTACTTACACTTATACTTTAGTTCTGTGTTTTTTTTTAATTTAAGTTTTATTGAAGATTTTCATTAAAGCAAGAAATGCAAACCTTCGATAAGAATACAGTGTTTCAGAAGTAATTATGGTATCATTACATTTTTAAGCAGTTACAGAAAGTTCGGTGGTTTGCCAGTTCCATATTAACACATACTTTGAACTTCAAACAAGAGCTCAGAGTAACAGAATAGAATAACAACTACTTGGAATAACAAGGCTCCCAAATCCTCCCAAAATATGGAGACACATGCTCCTGTTCGGAGAAAAGGCAAAATCGTGTAGAGAATGGACGAAAATCAGGACGTTACATTGAGATATGTAACAACCGAACAACAAATATTGTATAAATAGCTAAGTAGAAACCCCAGGGTAATCAGATATTTATGCCTCTCAATCTTTTTTTCATATCTAAATTGAGAGAGGCTTGAAATAGGATGTGTTCTGTGTTAGGTGGTGAACAGTCTTTCCAATTTGAAACTATAGAATGCCTTGCGGCACACAGTATGTGGGTAACATATAGTCTGTGGATGTGTGGGATTAGATGTAGGTCGATATGGAGTAAAGCTAGTTGGGGGGAGTTCTGTGTTTTTAGTATTATAACCATTTACGTTCTGGTGGGACTAGAACAATGTATAATATTATTATCCTAGCATATAATAAAGTGCTTTACCTAAAATATTCCTATCGGTTCCTGCTGCTGTGGAGTGTACCATCCAGTTTCCCTCCCTCAGACACAAACATACACACATATTAAGGTCAGTTTTACTAGAATTTAGTTAACTTACACTATATTTCTGGAAATCCAAACAATGGGTAAACGCACATACTCCATGTAGCTAGTGCTCTGGGCAGAAGCACATCCAATATTCCAACACTGCAAGTAATGTTACCTTTCTTTCAGTTAAAAAACTATGTTAGAAAGTAATAATTGTATTTTTGCCGTCATGAAAAAAAGAAGGATAATAGAAACAGGCAGGGTATTGTGTCATCTGGAGCATTGTTAGACAATGTTAGACCTGGTCTTAAAGGAGAAGGAAATCCTGTAGAAAAAAAACCCCGTACCTCCCGCCCCCGTAGACCCCCATCCCTCCTTCCCCCGGGGCATGCACAGTTTCGCAAACCGGCAAATTGCTCCAACTGCGCATGCACCAATATACAGATCTCCCAGTCAGCTCCCAGAATCTGCAACGAGGGGAAAGTATAAAGTATGGAGCATTTCCCCGCGGAAGGGTTACGGAGTTTTTTCTACTTTAAGTTTGTTCGTTGTCTAGTAACCCTTAGGAACAGGTAGTGTGTACTGCTCAGCTGATAATACCTCAGACTGGTTACTAGGTGTGGGCAAAGTTATTTTTTTAAATTTTTTTATATTGTATTATGTTGATTGTTTCTATAATCTAACAGATTGGAATAGAAAAGAACAAAAGTTAAATTACATACACTTTCTCTTTTTTTATGTACTTACAGATTTTTCCAAAGAGAAAATATGGAGTACTTAACTGATTTGGGAATATTATAGTGTCTGTGGGAGCCTTTGTTGAAAAAAAAAAATCTAAGCTTTCCCTTCAGTTTTAGCCTTTAATGTCCGTTTATAGCAGCGATTTGCTATACTTCATTGACTTTTGTTTGCAGTAAAGTCTATTTCTTCTTTGTCTGCAATGAGCTATATATGAGAGCTGTTGGCACTATAACTTTTTTTTAGTCTTGGATTTTTATTGAATTTTCTTTGGCTGGTATTTATTCTGCTGTACAGATTTTACACACCCAATTATTATCTCTTCATAAAGTTGTTATTTCTGTTTTCAAAACACCCAATATCAGAGTATTCTATATTTAATGTAAATGTATATTTTGAATTAGTGTATTCCATCTTTACTGAGTTATCATGTTAGGCTCAAAACATAACATGAATCACAGTTAAGGTACTTTGCAGAATTAGGAATTACTAGAAGTTCAAATATTTATATTTACATTAGTGTCAGACTGCTATGGTTTATGCTTTAGTTTTCTCTTAAATGAAAGGAGAGATGCAGAACTGAAAACTGTACACAAAGGAACTGAAAATGCCTTAAATACAATTACGTGTTGTTCTTAATTTTGTCTGCATTTGTGCACTTTGAACTAATTCTTATGAACTACTTTACATATTGATTACTAATAACATCACATTGGTATGTAGGAGGGGTTTGTAATCCCCACCTTGCCCACCCCCTACTCACCCCTTAAATACAGGTTCCCTGGTGTATACTTGCTAGGCTTGATAAAGGGCCAAGAGGGGCCTGAAATGTTGCCTTTTTGTGAATGAAAAAGAAGGAAAAGGGAGGCTACTCCGGGGTTTATACATCCCAACAGATTCACCAGATTGTGTGAAAAAGATGTGTGAACTCTGAATTGGCAGTTCTAAATGGGGCTGATCTCTATCAGCCAGGAGACCAGTCTCTCTAGTAGTGGTGGGGAGGGGAGCAGAGCCAGGTCTAAACAGATTGTGGTTGTAGGGGATTCAATTATTAGGAAAGTGGATAGGATAATCTGTCGTCCGGGTCACTACAACCAAACCGTTTGGGGGGGGTAAACTAAAGAATTTAGGGGAAGCAAGGGTAGTTGGGGCAGTGGGATTAGTAAAGGGTTATTGAGGAGGAGTGAGGGCAGGGCCGGATTTGAAGTTATGGTGCCCCGAGGCCACATGTCCCGCGCCTGCTGCTTCGCGAGTGCGCGTACTCCCGACCCTGTACCCATATGGTCCTAGCGAAACTTCCCCCCTGTGCGCTCTTGAGTGTGATCTCAAGCAGCGGAGCATTGGGGAGGTTTGGGTCCCCAGTGCTCCCTAGGAATGCGGCTGGACGGCATGCCACCCCTAACATTTGCCGCCTTAGGCACGGGCTTTTGTGGCCTCCCCACAAATCCGGGCCTGAGTGAGGGGGCATACAGTTTACAGCTAAGGAGGCTAATTGCATTCCCTAAAAATTATGATATAATCGATATCACTGAGACCTGGTGGGATAAAACATGTACTTGTGCTCTGAATTTAAATGGTTACACCCTTTTTAGGAGGGACAGAGGGATTTAAAAGGGTGGATGCGTGTGAAATAACAATTGATGGTTGATGGCACTGGGGAAGGGTGGAATCCCTATAGGTAGAGAGATTTCAACCGGGCAAAAGGTGTATGCTATAAACCACTTTGTATAAGTGACCAGAATGAATCCCAGCTACTTTTACCAATAGAAGCAGCTTCGCAACTAGTAATTATTATGGGTGACTTCAATTATACAAACATTGACTGCAGTAATGAGGTTACCAAGATAGAAAATCTAGCAGGTTTGTAAATATGCTAAATGAAAACTTTTTATTTCAGCTAGTTCAAGAACCAACTAGGATCAGTCTCTTTTGGATCCTGTAATAACTAATAAATCCGAATTTATATCTAGCATTTGTGTGGGTGAGCATTTAGGGAATAGTGATCATAACATGGCCCCCTTTGTGATTATGTTGCAGAGGCAATTCTATAAGTGTGTAACTAAAACACAAAATTTTAGACGTGCAAACGTTGAGAGTATAAGGGCATCTCTGCAATTAAGTGGGAAATGCTTTTCACATGGCTAAACACAGAACAAAAATGGATGTCTTAAAAATGCTGCTTATTAAATATACATGTCAGTACATTCCCCTTGTAAGCAAGGAACGTTGTTGCAAAACAAAACCGTCGTGGTTCAATAGAAGTGTTGGTGTTGAGGTGGAAGAAAAGGCCATTTGTATAATTTACTTTCTCATACTAAAATATCCTTCCTGTCATTTCTACCATGTTTATAATTGTATGGCAGTAATTGTGCAAAGTGTTAGTTCATACGTGTGTGTGTCTGTGTGTTTTTGGCGATAGAGATACTGTAGAGGAAATTATTTGTAAAAATTTGTATTATTTATATAAAATGAAGTCTATGGGAGAGGGTCTTTCAATAATTTGGAGCTTTCTGGATAATGGGGTTCCGGATAACAGATTATATATTGTATTTGCAATATGTATTAAACATTTTAAGAGGAAAATGTATCCTATTATTTTATATCCTAAATAACACTTTGACCTTACATGTTTCTAGTGGTATTCTTTTGTTCCTCAGGAAACTACCATAATGACATATTAAAAAGAACTTTTCTGCACTGGATTGAAGACAAAAGCAATGTCCATGATGAAGTCTAACATGAAAAAGACTGCAAAAGGTAAAGCCTCGTCTCTCTACAATGGATAAAAGCATGGCCATGGAATGTTGGGGGACAGGCAGATATGTAACTTATTCAGAGTCAGTGTTAAAAATTCTCATGGGAACTGTTTGCCCCTTGATTTGTATTTATAAAAAATATATTAAAAAAAAAAAAACACTTAAAGAGGACTTTTTACAAATGAAATTCCTTTTTACTGCAAAAATTGTTTTGCGTGGACTGCTTTGACTTATTAACATGTGTTTTCTAAAGACGTTAAATGTTTTACTCATCATTCTATTGAGTAATTCTGTGAAGTACTCATTTTGCAGGAAAAGAGTATATATTGGCACCAAAAATAAACAACAATTTTGTTAGCTCCACATACTCCATTTCATATGGGATAATTTGCTTGTGATGTGGTTGCTTAGGCCTAAACAAGTGGAACAAAAAAGGGCTTCCAGGTTGGGCACTGAGTCATTGCCTTGTGTCACTCTTTAGCAGGTATTATGATTCAGTTCCTTTTTACTGCTTTAGTATTAATTCCATGTTCCTGATTCCAGGATTTCTGAGACTATCCCGACCTGGTCTTTGGATTTTCAGTTTTTGAACCCTGGCCTTCTATTTTTCTATATCTTTGGCCTTCTATATTCTGTTACCTTTGTCTTAACTGAGGGTTTAGATAAAGGGCAGGCAAGTCTCCTGTCAGGGGAGCTTAGACTTTCTGAGTGAAACACAAAGGGGCATTGAGGCGCACTGTGCAAAAAAGGGATCATGTTTGCATATTAAGAGTATAAATGCATTGTAAATATATTTTAGTTGCACCCAGGAGGACAGCTGTACCAAGCCCGGTGGCTATTACGCTTTTAAGGCCTGGCTATGCTGCACTTCCCACTAATTGCTTTGTTTAACTTTTATGGGGGACCTTCGCTACCATTTTTTTTAACTTTTGGGGAGTGCCTGGCCACTAAGGATTACTTTGATGGGGGCTTGCCACCAATTCATTTTGTAGAGTGGCCCTGACCACAAATGACTTTTTATAACTGTTTTAGTGCTGATGTCTGTGGGGCCCTTTTACTGTGGAATGGGCAGGATCTTGGGTGTAGTAACCAATTTGTGACTTACAGGGGGCACATGGGTCATAACTGTTTGCTTTTGAATCTGAGCTGCATGCTAAGGATCAATTGCAAAGTTAACTGTCATGTGCCCCCCATCTTAAAGTCACTGACTAACTACGAGTTAGAGAGCTGAAAAGCAGGAAGTAGTGTTCTGGCTATTATGTTAGACATCTGTTCAATCCACCCTTTATACATGAAACTTTTTGCCTAACTATATTAGAACATTTTTTTATTTTGCACAGCCTATCTATTTACTCTGTTTCTATATTTACACTGAACTGCACCTTTAATGCCTCCAGAACATATAAAAGTATAAATGCGGTGTTCGTTTCATACTTCAGGAATAGAAAACAGTATAAATACTGTTATAACAATATTGTATGGTCTTAGAACACAATCCAGTATAAGTGCATAGCCACTTTACCATTTTATGCTCCCAGAAAACATTTGTCCTTTCCTTGGTGGGTAATTACATGTAACAATTGTAAAAATCCTTTGAGCATTTCGAACTCTTCTTTTGGCTCATGAGAGGCTCCTGGACAAGGGATGGGGGTTCTAAAGGAGAACTGTGCATTGCCTGCTGAGCCCTGTTGCTGCTGCTGAACTTTAACCTAGCCTGGAGTGGAGGAGTCTGCTTTGCAATATATTTTGTTTTACTCCACAACACACCTTACGCAATGCTAGAGAAGTATAAAGTATAGTGACCACCTTTAGTAACTACAGGCACAAATACAGTTTCCATATAAAATGTTTGTGTATTCTGCGTTATCTACAAGACAACTGCTGCCAGGAAAATAGTGGTAGAGAGAGCCCTGGAGACAAGCGTAGCATAGGGGGAAGGGCGGCATGACTAGGCCAGCCTACTAAGCGGGGATTGGTTAGGCGGAATAGACTGGGCAAAGGAAAGGGGGGGGTTATAGTGGGCATAGGTTTGGGCGCCAAAAGGAAAGTTAGTCAGCGGCCATTTTACAGGAGAAGAGACTGGTCCTACAAAACGAGCGATAATGGAGCCGAACATTGAAGCGATGCTGGAACAGCTTCGAGCAGAAGCGTCAGCGAGAGGAGCGGGGTGGCTTCAGCAGCTGTTACCAGAAGCACCAACGGAGTCGGAAAGGACGGGAAGCAACGGAGCAGCGCCGGTCCAAGCCAAGAAGGCACGGCGGTCCAGGCCTCCAGTGAGACTCAGCCCGTCACCACCGCGCAGAGGCATCAGACGGACAGCAAGCAGCAGCCCGCAGCCGGCGCAACAGAGGTACCGGAGTCAGAAGGAGTCAGTTGATGCGGCGAGAGGTGAGGCACCCGGGAGGCAGTCAGCAGGGACAAGCGGAGGCAGAGGGAGCGGCGCGGAAGATGGTAATATCCCTCAGGGCAGCGCCGCAAAGCATACTGAGAAGCCAGGCACCAGGGGGAGGAGTTACCCCGCAGGTAGGCTGGAAGCGGCACAGGAGCGGGGCGCCAGCAGGGGGTCTAGAGCAAGGACCCGACAGGTGACGGCGCTGCCGCCGGAGGAAGCCGTATGGTCTACCCCATCTACGGCAAGGGGGGAGAGTCAGCTCGCACAGCGTCCACATCACAGCACAGTGGCTGCAGCACGGCAGTCAGCGCAGGCCATAACAGACCCACAACCAGTACGGGGGAACAGACAAGGTAGAGAAGGGTTGCAGCCAGCTGAGAACAGGCAGTCAGGGTTCGATGGCGACAGGGTAAGAGCCCTGTCAGGCAATGTTTCTGTACAGAGCATGGATGACAGTGTGTTGCCCAGCACTTCTACGGCTGGGATGACAGAGAGAGCAGCAGAGGATCAACATAGCACGTTTGCTAACACAGGTAGCTCTAGCCACACGGCACAAATTATCTCCACACAGAACATGCAAAGTGAAATGGGGCAACAGGGAAGGGAGATAACAATCCCAGTTGGGGGACAAGGAGCACATAAGGTCCAAGAGGGTAGTACCCCGGGGTCAGTCAATTCTATGGAGACATTCCTAGGGGGTTTGCGCACATTACTGATGCAAATGGGTGGTGCACAAGGTAACAATATATTAGCCAATGCGGCAAGTGAAATAAGACCAGCAGTGGTAAGCACCACAGAAAAGGCGGGAGAAAGTACAGGGAATAAAACAACACCTATTTCTGATGCAGCTAAGGGGCATACATATGTGTGTTATGAAGGCCCCCTAGGGGCACATCTGAAACAGGAGCTTAGAGAAAAAATTTGGAAACGAGAGTACGTGGATATATTTACGTTACTACCGCTGGAGAGGTTTAATGTAGAGAAGTGGGAAAAAGGGAAAGAACACAGAAAAGAGGAAGATGAGGACAGAAGGCGTTTCCGGTTGATCCCTAGAACATTTGGGAACTGGTTACAGGCATTCGCAATTTTGGCCAGTGTGACAGGTGAAAAGCATCCAGGGCAATGTTCGGGGTTATTTTGTTATTTAGATGGGATATGGGAGGCACATAGAGTATACGGAGGTTTGGCATGGTTAAGATACGATGAGCATTTTAGGCAAAAGATGGCGATCAGACAGGACCTTCATTGGGATCATAGAGACATTGGTCTGTGGATGCGACTCATGAACAACAAAGGTTATCAGGGCTATACAGTGGCGCATAATGCTCAGCCCTTTCAAGGGGGCTCCAGCGGGGGGGCGGCCAGCTCGTCAGGAGCCCACAAAAAAGGAGTTTGCTGGCTGTATAATGACAGTTACTGCAAATGGGGGAACACATGTCGATTTAAGCACGAGTGCTCAACATGTGCAGGATCACACCCATTTTCCAGATGCTTTAAAAGAAATAAGGCGGTTTCACCCAGAGCAAAAGATAGCTATACAAAAAGGGGAGACACCAGTGAAAATAAAGGAGATGCTTCCTTTTCTAAATGAATACCCTGATAGAGATAAAGCAAAATTGCTGATTGGGGGTTTTAGAGACGGTTTCCGAATTCCTGGGAAGGATATGATGGTTGCAAACCGTTTTAAAAACCTAAAATCGGTAAACGAAAATCTACACTTGGTGAGGGAAAAATTGGAGAAGGAAGTCAGATTGGGACGTATGGCAGGGCCGTTTAAGGAATCACCTTTGGATAACATCAAGGTGTCACCATTGGGCTTGATTCCAAAAAGGAACAAGGAAAATACAGATTAATTCATCATCTGTCCTATCCAAAAGGGGGCTCAGTAAACGACTACATTGATAAAGAGCTGACAAAAGTATCTTATACATCTTTTGACAAAGCCATACGGCTGGTCAGAGAGGCAGGCAAGGGCGCCTTCATGGCCAAGACAGATATCGAGGCAGCTTTCAGGCTACTGCCAGTACATCCAGATTCATTGTATCTTTTGGGTTGCCATTTTGAAGGGGAATTTTATATAGATCGATGTCTGCCAATGGGGTGTTCGATATCATGCGCGCTGTTTGAGGCTTTTAGCACATTCTTGGAATGGGCTGTGAAGCGCAGGGCTGGTCTAAATTCTATGATACATTATCTAGATGACTTTTTATGTGTGGGCCCTGCTAATTCCACGGTGTGTGCTGTATTGCTGCAAACGATGCAGGAGGTTGCCATTCAATTTGGCATTCCACTAGCGCCTGAAAAAACTGAGGGCCCAACAACGTGTATAAAATTTCTGGGCATTGAAATCGACACAAGGGAAGGGGTGTGCAGACTCCCTGAGGATAAGATTCGAGGGCTACAAACAGACATTCACAATGCGTTGGCAGCAAAAAAGGTTACATTACGGCAATTACAGTCACTCATGGGCAAGCTCAATTTCGCATGCAGGGTTATGCCAATGGGCAGGGTATTCGCAAGACAGTTAGCGATGGCCACATCAGGAGTAAAATCACCACGTCATTTCATTCGTTTGAATAAGAGGCATAAGGCGGATCTAGTGGTCTGGGAGCGATTTTTGGAGACCTATAACTGCAAGTCCTATTGGTTGGGGGAAACAGAATCTAATGTGGATCTGCACTTATTCACAGATGCAGCTGGGTCTTTGGGGTTCGGAGCCTACTTGGAAGGCAGCTGGTGTGCTGAGCAATGGCCGGAGGCATGGGGGCAGGGTGGCAGGGTGGCCTTACGGGTAATCTTACACTGCTGGAACTATTTCCTATCAGAGTGGCCATAGAAATTTGGGGTGAACGTTTTGCAAACAAATCAGTACTTTTTCACACAGATAACATGTCAGTAGTGATGGCGATAAACAACCTCACGTCATCTTCACAACCAGTTTTAGCGGTGCTAAGGTCCTTGGTGTTACGTTGTTTACAATTGAACATTGTGTTTCGGGCTAAACATTTGCCTGGAGTTGTCAATGATATTGCTGATGCTCTATCTCGCTTCCAGTGGGACAGGTTCAGGAACTTGTCACCAGGAGCAGAACGGAAAGGAACTCGCTGCCCGGCACATCTCTGGAAAATCGTGTGCGAGGTATGCTAGAATGGCTGGAACGGTCGGTGGCAACAACAACATGGTTGAGTTACAAAAGGGTATGGGAAGAATGGTTCAGGTTGGAGAGAGAGAGTGGAAGGGCACTGGATGACACAGGCTGAACATTTTACTTTGGCAGTTAACGTTGCATTTTGAGGAGGCTATATCGGTGAGCCAGTTAAGTAAGAAGATGGCAGGATTGGCATTTTTATTTAAAGCAATGGGTTGGAGGGATGTGACAAAAGATTTCATGGTGAAACAAATTTTAAAAGGTTTTAAGAGAGGGAAACAAGTGATGGACAAGAGACGACCAGTCACGTTGCAGATCCTGAGGGAGATTATTGGGTTGTTACCGAATATGCTGCGTTCCCAATACGAGGTGGCGTTATTTAGATTGGCGTTTTCATGGGCATTTTTCGGAGCATTTCGGATTTCGGAACTAGTGAGCAATAGTAGAAAAGGTTCAGGAGGGATACAGTGGGAAGATGTACATCTGACGAACGACGGCCTACACATTGTGGTCAGGCATTCAAAAACAGATAAAAAAGGGGCAGGGTTACATATATTCCTTTACGGGGTTGAAGGGTGCGACACTTGCCCAATTCAAAACTTCAAGCAGCTTGGGGCTGTTAGGCCAACAGCTCAAGGCTCGTGCTTGATACACGAGAATGGAGCATGTTTGTCCAAGTTTCAATTCATAGCCATATTCAAAAAAGCAATAAGATCTTTAGGTTTGACTTTTTCAGAGTACGGCAGCCACTCTTTTCGTATAGGAGCGGCAACTGAGGCGGCAAGGTGGGGCCTCGGGGAGGAATCGATCAAGAGAATCGGGCGATGGGAATCATCTAGGTTCAGGTCATATGTAAGACCACATAGGATGGAAGACGGGCTAACTCGATAAAAAAAAAAAAAAAAAAAAAAAATTGAGAATCGAAAGTTTGAATTTACTTATGTTTTACAGGTTCAGGACCTTGTGTGGCTTGGATCGTGGGCCACTCCTACATTCGGCGGGCAGAAAAGAGGGCCAGGGTCCTGGAACCCAGTGGGCAGTTGGGGTTTTTAAGGAACCAGTTACAGTTAACATGGCTTGGAGTACCAGGTCTACAATGGGAAAGAATAGTACCCATTTTAGTGGAAAATGCAAAGAAACAAGGGCCGCCGAACGTGGTGTTTTTGCATGTGGGGGGCAATGACTTAGGGAAGTACCCAATGAAACAGTTGATAAAAGATATACGCCGGGATTGTTTGAGATTATGGTCCCTATTCTACAAGCTGCTGATCATATGGTCAGATATCATCCCCAGACGGGTTTGGAGAGGGGTCAGGTCAGAGATAGCCATCAATAAAGCAAGGATTAAGGTCAACAAGGCAGTAGGAAAATTTATACAGAGCAACGGAGGGGTAGTAATCCGCCATGTAGAGCTAGAAAGTCAGGATTCGTGTTATGCAGCGGATGGAGTGCATTTGAATGACATAGGTCATGACTTATTCAACATGGGCATTCAAGAAGGCTTGGAGTTCGCTCTTAAAGTATGGGGTCATATGTGTGCTTGAAGGAGTCCAAACACACATATTGTGGCGGGTCCTTGTCAGTCCGCTAGGGCGATACTCATGGTATGGGATGGTATAAAAGGTATGGTTAACCCCTGAGGTGGGTAACCATGGTAACAACTAAAATAATTAACACAAGCTTGGAAGGGGATAAGTTATATACTTGGAAAAAGTACAGCAGATTGGTGATAACTGGACTGTGTTCTGCAGGTCTGCTGAGCTAGGAATTGCGGCCAGCTGACAAGGCATTGAGGAACGGCAGACTGACAGGGAACCCAGGGTTTTCATTTAAGGCTATATATGAATATATACTGTTATGTGATGTTATGATAATTGTTGTTATTCCATGTTGAAGCCATATAAGGGCTGATATGTTAATTGACATGCATTTGTTATGTATACAACTGTTGGGAAGTGATTGAATAAAAGCTGTGGCCAATATCATTCCAAATAAGTATATTGTCACGCGTGGTTAATGGGGGAAGGAAGCAAAGTTAGGCCGTGCCTGTGTCATGTTCACCCAGGCCAGTGCAGTGCTTATCAGTGCAGAGACAAGCATTAGGCTAAGGCCACACTAGGCGATAGCGCCGCGATTTGACTCGCCGCGACTTTTCAGCCGCAATCGCTGGGGAAACTTTTTCTATTCTTTTTTCGGCGATCTTTTTTCTATTGTTGCTCGAAATCGCCTAGCGAGGCAATTTCGAGCGACAGTAGAAAAAAGATCGCCGCGTGTGTTTTGACGCTGTCGATTTTTCGCGATTCCCCATAGACGCCAGCGCAAAAGTTTCCCCAGCGATTGCGGCTGAAAAGTCGCCGCGAGTCAAATCGCGGCGCTATCGCCTAGTGTGGCCTTAGCCTTAGCGGTTGATCTATTTCTCTGCATTTGTTAAAGGGTTTCACCTTCCAACGCTTTTTAGTTCAGGTAGTTCAGTAGAAATTACTTTTTCCAATTACTTTCTATTTTCTATGTGTTACCATTTTTCTAATATTGAAGTGTAAAGTTTCATTTTTCACCTGGAGTCACTGACTGTAACCTGTTCTAAATTGATACATTTAGTTGATACATTCCTTATCTTTAGTCCTGCTGAACTGCATCCCTGAGTTTCATTAAAGGGGTGGTTCACCTTTAAATTAACCTTTAGTATGTTCTAGAATGGTGAATTTGAAGCAACTTTTCAAATGGTTTTCTTTTTTTGATAATTTAATTATTTGCCTTATTTGTCTGACTTTTTTCCAGCTTTCAAGTGGGGGGTCACGGACTCCATTTAAAAAACAAATGCACTATAAGGCTACATATGTATTGTTATTGCTACTTTTTATGACTCCTCTTTCTATTCAGGTCCTCTCCTATTCATATTCCAGTATCTTTTTCAAATCAATGCATGGTTGCTTGGATAATTTGAATCCTAGCAACCAGATTGCTGAAATTGCAAATTGAAGAGCTGCTGAATAAAAAGCGAAATAACTGAAAAGCAAAAGAGTAATAAAAATTTAAAACCAATTGCAAATTGTTGCAGAATATTACTCTGCCTACATCATACTAAAAGTTAATTGAAAGATGAACATCCCCTTTAAAGGCAACTGTTCTAATTGATACAATAGTATCATAGGATCATTAAACATTAAACTTCAATTGTGGAAAAGCAGTAAAAAAATTAAAAAAAACAAGTCTGAAAAGGTGTTTGGAAAGTGAACAATATCTTTAATATGCAGGCTGAAAAACAGTCATGTCCAGCGTCACACTGGGCCGGCGGGACACCGGGGAGGGGGGCCTGATGTAGCAGCACCGGCGGGCCCAAACCCCCCGTCTGACCTTGGTTATATCTGGCACTACCCTAATCTCCTTTATACTATGAATATCCTGAATGAGTAACTAGAGTTCCCCCTGCTATTTGTCCAATTCTAGGACCTGACAGAATGGCAAAAGCTTAATTTTCTGAACAGTAAATGTCACCTGATGGATTAGTAATATTCAGTTTAATTTCACTGAGCAGTTACATGAGTGAATATATGGATGATACCTTTAATCATATTATCTTTATATATAACCTTTATTATATGAACGTCTTATACAGTATAATTATAAATAATGATCATATTTCACTTAAAGGAACAGTAACACCAACAAATTAAGTGTTTTTTAGTAATGAGAATATAATGTACTGTTCTGCAATGGTACAACTGGCGTATTTGCGTCAGATACTCTACTATTGTTTATGTAAACAAGCTACTGTATAGCCATGGGGCAGCCATTTAGAACTGAAAAAGGAGAAAAGGAAAATGTTAATAGCAGATAACAGTTAAGCTCTGTAGTTTACAATGGGATGGTTTGGAATGTATCTGTTAACTACTGTGTATCCTGTGCTTGAATGGCTGCCCCCATGGCTCTGCAGCTGCTTGTTTATATAAACTATAGTTGTGTTTATCAATTAAATGCTTTCAGTTTTAACAGTGCAGGACAATGCTACATTATATAGTATAAAACTCCGTGCCCTTTATCATCCTTTTTTTTATTGCCTTTTTTTTTTTTTTAATTTTTTTTTTCACTGTTGGAGACTCAAACTGAATGCATGCCCTATAATGAGCTTACCAGTTTGGGGGGGGGGGGTTGCTCCTGCTACCCCAGGCACCATCCCGTATAGTATTAAGTTCAATTGAGATTTGTTCAACCTTTCTTGTAATGTTATTGGGACTTAATATCTGCCTATTTGGTTTGTTGATTGAACAATTCCTGATTGGCCTTTTTTTATCTTATGAATTCATAAATACTGTTATTAAAATTCCAGTTTCTTTCTGACCTGTAGCATTCTAAGGCTGACACACAGGGCAATTAGTCACAACAAGTTTTAAAGCCCCAATCATCACGACTATTAACCAAAGTTGCCCTCCCATCCAAAGAAAAGTCACCACTGGACCCATTTTCTTTTTCAACAAGTGGGCGTGACTAGCTGTAAAATCTATAAAATAGAAATGTACAAATGACCATGACTAGCATTATATCGCTATTTGTCGCCACAATCCGTTTTTTTTTAAAAAAAAGGCTGCAACTAATTGCCTCGAGTGTCATTGCCCTAAGAAGATTTTAATTTTAGACCAATGTTAATTTGTCACTTTTTATACCTTAGAAACATTTAACTGGGATGATTACTTAAATGAGACCAGTTCAGTAGCTGCACCACCAAATTGTTTCAGACAGGTAAGCGTTACTAAACTATTCTATATTAAGTACTGTTTTTGTAAATTTTTCTGCAATCTGTTGCAGTCGTGCATTGTGTTTTGCTTCCTTTCAGTGCTATGTTTGTATACCCCAATTAACACATTTTTCACTGTTAAGGATACAAAAATGTGTTGTATAAAATATTGCTGTATAAAAATATTACAATGGTTTATGTGGATGAGAGCTGTCAACATGTTTTTTGCTTTGATTATTAGTCAGTAGCTTTTGATATAAGATCTTAGGGGCCACATAGAAGTTGTCACTTAAGGCATTTTATTTTGTAGATCATATGTAGATCAGCTTGGCTTTCAAAAGACAGTGAAACCTCTGCTATAGCTGGTGCTAAATTTCTTCTTTTTTGCGACAATTGCTATACAGGCTTAGGTCAAAATGTGGTTTACCAACTTGGGAAGGGCTGGAAAGCTATTCTATTGTTTTCCCTAATAAAAATGTCTCCTTAGGTATATCTTTACAGGTAAGATTACTTTCTTCACTACATCCCAAAAGTGTATAATGTGGTGACAATTCCAGAGATGAAGGGATAAGGAGCCAGGATTGCAACATCCTCTACAACAGAGGCTAAATACTGTTGGGTACATTTTATTTAGCCTGATAGGGGGACATATACCATTGGATTATGACTTTGTATACATTTTCTTTCTGTTTAATACACGTGACCATTTATTTGGTGTTAAGACCAATTGATTCCCAGTTTTCAGGCTCTAAAGTTACCCCTAATTCTTGTTCCCAGTATAACATGTATTTATGCTTTGGGAAATTTGTGGTGGGTAGTAATGTAAGAATTCTATAGATATTTGACAATAGTGCCATTTCAGGCCAACCATTTTTCATTAAGTACTCAAAAGTAGAAAAGGTTGGTGACTCTTGAGGCACAATAAATGGATAAAGAAAATGTCTTACTTGTAGCTACTCATAAAACTCATCAGCAATTCACGGGCTTAATTTGTAATTCTGCAAATTTTTGAAGTTAGAAAGAATCATGAGATATGATGTCAGAAAATCCTTAAGCTCCCCAAGTTTGATAAAAGGTGCTATGTGTTCCAGGTGAAAATAGGCAGTTTTTAAGAATGGGAGTCACCAGTGAGTGATGATAACTTAAGTTCACTTTGCCTTCCAATTTCCTCCATACCAACAGAGTGGATTTAGTTGATTTAAGTGTGCCTATCATTTTAAATATGAAAAATCTATGGTCTTTTTGTTATTTCTTGAGCTAAACATGGCAGCCAGGGAAAATCCAGCTATTCCATGTTAGTTCTTGTGAGGTAAAAATTAGATTCCTAGTGTTCAGATAATCCCCCTGCATAATGGACCCCTGATTATAAAACAGTTGCAAAAAAGAAGGAAGGGAGGTTGTATACTTTATATCAGGGGTGTCCAACCTGCGGCCCGAGGGCTGCATACGACCCAGAATGGATATGAATGCGGCCCAGCTTCAAACAAACGATTCCCGAGGAAACATCATGTCATAAAGGATATGCCCTCCCCGGACCTAATGGTCACTACTTGGTACCTTACATTGGCAATTCAGCTTGTTGTTCCTGTTGCGCTCCAGTAATGCGCATGTCTGACTTGTGCTCTTCACTTTCCTTTTTAATGCTTTGCAAAAACATGAATTACATACATTTTATTCAAATTGTATGTAGAAGGAGAGAGAAAAGGAAGGGAAGGGGGGAAAAAAGAAAAAGAAATCAAGAAATAAAGGTATGGGAATAGGAGAAAACAAGAGAGTGAAATAACACTATATGCTCTCTAAGTCCAGACACATTAACCACCTCAGTCTGTCATCTTGTTAGGAAAAGGCTTACTATGCCAGGTTGTAAAAATGTGGTGACCTATGGAGGAGGGGGGACTCTGCCCATTGCCCCGTTAGTAATAATAATATAATAATAAGTCTATTTAATATCCAGGCGTCCCATATTCCAGTGTATAGCTCAATCTGGTTATCCAACTGTTATTGCAGTTCTTTTTTGTGTATTTTCTTTACTTTTACAAATCAGAAGTTTTTGTATTTCATGTGTGATCCCAGACAATTTTTCTTTTTCCAATGTGGCCCAGGGAAGCCAAAAGGTTGGACACCCCTGCTTTATATCCATACAGTACATAATATTACTAGTATAGGTGAATCTAAAAACAACTGGACTTGCTGAGGAATGAATGAAGACGTTTCACTACTCATCCGAGCAGCTTCTTCAGTTCAACTGTCTGCTACATACAATGCTGTTCTAACTTCTGTACCCCGTCGGATTCAGAACACTTCACACATCCATTCATGCAACTCACAAGTAACACCTGTATCTAGGAGTTGCATGACACATTGGATTATCCTATCACAACTACACAGAATCAACACCTCTGTGAATTTCTTCAGATGTCACCTCTTTGAAGAGTTACAATGTGCCATTGTAAATGGATTAGTGGAAGAGTTTATATGCCGAAAACTTCCCACACCACCAGTCAGTTGAACTGAAGAAGCTGCTCGGAGGAGCAGTGAAACGTCTTCATTTATTACTCAGCAAGTCCAGTTGTTTTTAGATTGACCTATACTAGATATACCATGACCTGGATGAATGAAAATCGTCATAGTCAGTACATAATATAGTGAATAATAAAGTTCTCCTTATTGTAAAATATAAGGATAGAATAAGTAAACTAGACATCCATTGGCCATACAAAAGCACAAGTCTAAAGGATTTAATTTATAGGATATTTATGGCTGTGTATTATATGATTAAATGCTATTTTAAAATATAGCTATATTGTAGGTATGAAGACATACATTAGCAAAAATGGACCTTCATTGGTTATAAAAGGGACTTTACAATAAAAAAAAAAACACAAACTTGTTTTCATGCAGGGTCTAAGTATGATTTGCTTTGCATGTGGAGGCTTATACAGTATTATTTTCTGTAGTCTAGGACACCACCTAGAAATGATTTCAAAATTGGCATGAAACTGGAAGCTCATGACCCTCGAAATGTTACCTCTGTTTGTATTGCTACTGTTATTGGAATCACTGGGGCACGTCTGCGTTTACGGCTGGATGGCAGTGATGACAAGAACGACTTCTGGCGATTGGTAGACTCTTGTGACATTCAACAAATTGGCACTTGTGAGAAGAAGGGTGACATGTTGCAGCCTCCTTTAGGTAAGAACATCTGTTTGAATAAAAGTATATTTTAGAGCCATGTGTAAGTGATGCATTTTATTTGTAGCTTATGGCGAATGTCACATGAGAAAACTTGTTGCAGCAACATTTTTGTTTGTCATAGTGGCGTAATTACTAGGCAAATTTTGACCTTAAAATGCGCAAGTGTGCGTTTTTGGGCAAAAGTCAGCTGCAGTTTGCGTTTTCTCAATTTGATATTTTTTCACTGGAGGAGAAAACATTTCACAAGTCATCCAACAACAAGTCCAGTTGATTTGACATATTTCTTCAGATATCCTCTTGTGACATAATGGTAATATTTTTTTCCTTTGATTTTCACAGGGTTTCGTATGAATGCATCTTCTTGGCCAATGTTTCTCTTGAAAACACTTAATGGAGTGGATATGGCACCAGCAACTTGCTTTAAAAAGGTGGGTTAAGGACTGGTATGCCAGTTATAGACAAATCAAATATGTCTTTCTTGTTTATTCAGTTTATACAGTCATCTTGCATTATGGACATTCTGTTCCTGTTATTAAAAATACTATCACCTATTCAATAATTAGAGGGCAAGAAACTGAATTAAGTAATTTGTAATGCAGTAAAAAGTGAAGTTAATCATGGATTTGCAATATACATTCATTACAATTTTTATGGTTTTTTAGTCATCTGTATATGTATTGTTATTGAAAGCAGAGTTTTTTTAGTCCCTTTCTAATCTCTGTCCTGATGGATACAATGTATGACAAGGCAGCTGATTAACAGACCTGTCTTTGCTGGGGAACTAAACCATTTGCAACATTGTTTAAAAAGTAACAACCAGGAGTTAGTGATACTGACATATTCAAAACTATTTCAAAATATTAATCTACATTAAAAGTTACCTATAGGTCATGTTGATAGTTTTTCACTGATAGTTCTGCTTTTGTAAATAATTGTTCCTAAACCGGACTGTTTTGCCAACCTGACTGTCCCTTCTTAACCTGCCAGTTAGAGTTTCTGATACTAAATGACTACTGCTGGCAGCCCCCTCATAGAGGAACATGTGCGTAAGAATGGTCATGTAAAATCATCAGACAAATACAGTACTTTTATGGCAAAATTATAAATAGCATGAGACAATGTTGTGATAGATATTCAAAAATCTTATTTTCTGATGTCAGTATCTCTTTAAGCAAATGCTGCTTTCAATAGCAATTGTTTTTACAAATAACTTTAAAAGCACTGAACATTAAAAAAAAGTATATTGGAAAGTTGCTTAGAATTATGTTTTCTCTTCTTAGGCAAACTTATATTTTGGGTTTAACTTGCTCTTTAAATTTTAGTTTTAGATCTGACATCTGACCGTCACTATGCTTGTGAATGCCAGTAGCTAAAGGCATGGGACAAATTTAGCCTGTTTAAGCGTTTTTCCACTGGCAGATAAAATGTATAGTGTGACATTAGCCTAAAAGCAGTTATCGGGGCAATAAAAAAAAAATAACTGGCACATCACAGAAGCTCTCTGGGTCCATAAACATTCCAGTACATCAGTGAACTGAGAAACCCTCTGTATACCTCTCCTAGCTGTAGCCTTTGTTATAAGAAGCAGCTCATTATGCAGAGTGTTTCCTAATAGCCTGCCTTCTTCATTACAAAAAATAACCAAAAACAAAACAGAAAGGCAGAAACTGTGATCAGCACAATCCCTGCTCATGCCACTAATGTTGAAAATGGGGATTTAATTCTTGTTTAAGGGGCTCTTCTGGACTTTGTTTAGTTTACACCTTTACTTCCCTTTGTAAATTCACTCTTTTTAAAAATAGCAATAAGCATTTCTATATTTTTCATTGATATTCTGTTGTTGTTGGGGAAACACGACAGCAGTTCCTTAACTGATCTTTATTTTTGTGGGCAGGAAATTCAAAAGCCATTACAGAATTTCTTTAAAACTGGAATGAAACTGGAAGCAGTGGATAAGAAAAACCCTTATTTAATTTGCCCAGCGACTATTGGAGATGTTAAAGGGGATGACGTTTTTATCACTTTTGATGGCTGGAAAGGAGCATTTGACTATTGGTGCAAGTATGACTCTAGGGACATCTTTCCTATTGGATGGTGCTCTTTGACTGGGGATTCACTACAGCCCCCTGGAAACAGTGGTAGGTTACAGATCTTAAAACTTTTACTATGATCGTGCTGAATAGAAATCTTTTATTATATATCTTTAGTTGTTTTTTTTCCCACTGATTATATGTAGTGCTGTTTGATTATTAAAAAAATACAGTAACAGCTGCATTTAACCCTTTAAGTCCACAGATCATAGAATCTATGTTCTGTGGATAAAAGTACCTAAGTGCCACAGAGCATAGATTCTAAGATCTGCAGCACTTCCGAGTTGAGAAGCGGAACTGCTGAGCAATGCCTTCGTTATATTGCAATTTTGGTGATTTTATTTTATTTTTAGCCATTTTATCGCATTTTCAGCTCTGTGTAAGTGTTGTTTGTTTGTTTGTTTCTGTCCGTAAAACCTATTTGGCCATTCTAAAATATGCAAATTATGATTCTAACTGCTGATTACACTAGGCGAAAAAAAAAAAAAGCATTGATTTTGTAGTTTTATTGGATTTTAGTGATTTTATTGCATTGCACACTGTTCTTTGTTACTTAGTTTTGCCTATGGAAATTTTGTCTGCAATATGTCCATTTGGGGTCTCTGTGCGCCACATAGTTTGGTATATCTATGCATATTTGGCATCAAACTGTTCAGTAGACCTCTCGAATTCATATTTAGGATGTTTTATGCTGATACGTTATGAAATGTGGGGCATATAATGGGCAAGCTTTGTGACGATTTCAAAAATTTCAGAAAAAACGCTATGTTTAACATGGCTTTGCAGTTAGGTGGTTTGCTGTAGAAATACCCATTTTTTTTTTTTTTTTTTTTTGCATTTGGGTATCTCTGTATATCACATAATTTGGTTTATCTGTGCATATTGGACATCAATGTGTTCAGTAGACCCCTGCAGTTCACATTTAGGAAATGTTATGCTGATATGTTATAAAATGTGGAACATACAATTGGGTAAAATGCAAGCTTTGTGGCCATTTTCAGAAATGTCATTAAAAATGCTACGTTTAGCATGGCTTTGCAGTTTCATAGTTTCAGTTTCATATACATATCGGGTGCTTATATTGCAGCAGCCAGAGTGTCAGCCGTAAAAATTAATTTGCACTATACTCATTTGGGTGACTCAGTACACCACATAGTTTGGTAATCCTATGCACAATGGGCATCAGACTGTTCAGTGGACCCCTGGCATTCATATTTAGGATGTTTTTTCTTGGTACCCTAATGCTATTTGGGAGATAAGATGCTAGAAAGTAGAATCTTTGGGGCAATTTCAGGTATTTCATAAAAACCTACGAAGGAAAGAATTGTGTCTCTGTAATTTCGAAATATAAAGATATGGTTACGCATTTTGGTTTGCCTGAATGTTCCCTTTCCAAAAATATATGGTTTTGGAGGGGGTCAATGTATTTTTTGTTTTTACACCATAAAATAATAATTTATGCAGTAAATGTTTTGATTTTTCAAGTAACCTCCAGGACAGTTTGTATGTACTAACTTCATTTTGGGTGTCTGTAAACCCCAGATACTTTGGTAGTCCAATGCATCAAACTGTTCGGTGGACCCCTGGCATTCATATTTAGGGTGTTTTTTTCTTGGTGCCTGTGTGGGAGAGAAGATGCTAGAAAGAGGAAGCTTTGAGGCATTTTTCAGGTATTGGATCAAAACCGACATTCTTGGGAAAGCATTGCGACACCGTAGTTTGGAGTACAAAGACATGGTTACCCATTTTGGATTTGTCAGAATGTGTTCTTTCCAAAAATATATGGTTCTAGGGTCTACATACTGTTGGTGTGCCTTATGGTACATAATACACATACTGGGTTCTTATATTGCAGCAGCCATTAAAATTAATCTGCACTATTTTCTTTTGGGGACACATAGTTTTTTAATCCTATGCACAATGGGCATCAAACTGTTCAGTGGACCCCTGGCATTCATATTTAGGATTTCTCTTGGTACCTAATGCTATTTGGGAGAGAAGATGCTAGAAAATGGAAGCTTTGAGACCACTTTCAGGTATTTCATCAAAACTGACAATTTTAGGAAAGCATTGCAACTCGGTACTTTGGAGAAGAAAGACATTTTTACCTATTTTACATTCGACTTAATGTGTTCTTTCCAAAAATATATATTGTTTGAGGTATCAACTTATTTAACTTTTTGTGTAACCTTCAAAAAATGCACTAAGTGTGTGGATTATTCAGTCGCTGAAGTGACTTCTGCGACAAGTTATATGTGCTAACTTCATTTTGAGGTCTTTAAATGCCAGAAACATTGGTAATCCTATGCACAATGAGCATCAAACTGTTCAGTGGACCCCTGGCATTCATTTTTCTTGGTGTTTACTGCGCTGTGTGAGATTGCAAATTGACAATGTTAGGGTGTTTTTTCAGAATTTTCATAAATTTTTATAGAAACTGCTACATTTAGAAAAGCTTTGATGTTTGGTACTTTGGAGTAGAAAGACATGGTTACCCATTTTGGTTTCTGCAAAATGTGTACTTTTGAAAAATAAAAAGTTTCCTGGGGTAAACCTTATGTTCCAGGATTTTTGGGCCTTGGAATCTAAAGTATGCCATATTCTAATGTAGTACTTTGAAATTCTGTAATTTACTGCTGGGAATTTTTGATCTATAGAAGTCGGAAATCTCCATAAAACTGTACTTATCTGGTATTGGCACGTTCAAGACACTTGAGGTTATCCAAATCACTTGAATTTTTGTGCATTAAATAAAATATTTTTCTGGTATAAATCCCTATATCGTTTTTGGGAAAAGCATCTTGAGAAAGGTTCTAAATTCCGAACCGAAACGTTGATGCAACATATTTAATGACTTCCTAATAAAGTAACATTTACATTAACATCGGTGTGCGTGTAAACTACTGGATTTCTGGATTTCACGATGTACACACAGCACCCGAGATCAGTATTTAACGACGAAAATCAAGTGATTTTATTTTTCACACATCACAGTGCTCCAACGTTTCGGTCCCTCTTGGGACCAAAATTTAAAGGCCACCCACACATACTGTATTTACAGTATCTCATTAAGAAATCTCTTCACACACTTTCCATTTACCGGTATATCCATGTTATCATTTTCCCTGTTCATCCATCTGATGCTTCTAATTCAGTATTATCTCCACACTAAATATAATACTCCTCCAATTGGTTTTCAGTCTTTATAAAAGCCCAGTGTAACCGAAAGCCCTTCATTATACTGGACATAACTTTCTGAAATACTACCAAGCCCCACTATGCTTCAAGAAATGCCAGGTTACCCATGCTCCGTGCCTCTTGCCAGATGTCCGTAAAAATTGTTTTAGTTCAGCACTATTACTGGAAACAGTTGTTTAAAAACACTCCTACCGTCTCATAATCCATAAAGCAGGTATGCATAGTCTTGCTTCTTATACACAGTTAGTCCAAACATGCTCCTTTCCCACTTTACCATTAGTGGGACACCTAACGTGCTCAGGACAAAATGTGTAATAAGCCTTGCTAGTAACTATTCTTGTGGGGCTCATAACATAGTGTAAGGGCTTCTTGCTTGAACACCTACATTTTATTTTTCTCTGTCAGTTAAGGCTCTAACTAGTAGTATACTCACTAGAGTTAGTATACAGTATGTTCTAACTTCCTAGTGGGGCTAGAGCTTTGCCGGTTTGTTTTTCTTTATAATGAAACAAGCTGTTGTTACTCTGGCTAAGACTGTCTTGCTTTGCGTTACTTATCTTCTGGCCATATATGTCCTTGGCTGTCATTTCCCTCCTGAATTATATATTTGTTGGGACTATGTACCCATGCTTTTTCCTCATTATAGCTCTCTGTCCCCATCCTCTGGTCAAATGAACATACAACACACTAACCACCTTATGTAATAAAATACAATGTTTGTCCAGGTGCAGTAACCTGAAGCAACCAGTAGAATATTTGCTTTTATATAGGTGATCAATAAATGCTGTCTGCTGATTAGTTGCTACACCTGGCTGAACTTAGTGTCTTTTATTACATTACCCTATATGACATTACACATTTTTTCCCAGTAAATCCTACTACTGTTCCATGCTAACTTTCTCTAGAGCACAAAGCCAGTCTTAAAGGAAAGCTAAAGCTTAACTAAAGAAGTAGGTTAGAACTATTGTACAATATGTTTTGGACTTCTACACAAGCCCAAGTCCACCCCAGCCATTTAGCAGGGAAGACCTGTGCCTCTGAAGATGCCCCAGTAGCTCCCTATCTTTTCTGCTCATTCACTGCACATGCTCTCTGCTGCTGTCACTTACTGATCTTAGGGACCCACTCAAAATATACAATACACATAGAATATATATATATATATTCTTATCACAATATGATGGGTATAGAGGAGGTTTATTGCAACATTAGGGTAACCGCATCGACTTACGAGTTTCGGCAACACGATTAAGGTAATGTGTTCCCACAACGCTTAAGGCGATGCTGTTACCCTAATGTTGCAATAAATCTCCTCTATACCTATCCGGAATGCGCCTGAATTGCTTATTGGGATCTAATTAGTACAGGGCAGCACAAAACCAGTTCAACTAGCATCAAAATGTAATAATTGACCTTGTTAACATCATCTTACATTACACGCGAACCTCATTTTCAGGTTGATAATGTGCGACAACCCCTAAGATTAGCTTCTAAAAAGCTGCTCAGAGCCACTGAGCATGTGAGTGTCACAGACACTTTCCAAAATGGTGACAAGTTGGACATCCTGGATCACTGCTGCTATTGAGAAGCTGAATGCCCTTATCTTATCCGTTTAGACTATTGCAATCTCCTCCTAACTGGTCTTCCTGACTCCCATCTCTCTCCCCTCCAATCAATCTTAAACTCTGCTACCAGGATCCTTCTGCACTCTCCGAAAAGGGAACCTGCTCAACCCCAACTAAAATCCTTAGCGTAGCTATTAACATTCAAAGCCCTTCACTCCTCTGCTTCTCACTACATTTCTTCTCTTGTGTCACTATACGTTCATGGTCGTCTTCTCCGCTCTTCTCAGAGTCACCTTCTCTTCACACCATCCACTGCCACCTCTCGTCTCAAACCCTTCTATCTTGCTGCTCCTTACCTCTAGAATTCCATCCCTGAATTCCTCCATAAGGAATCATCACTTAATCTCTTCAAGAAAAAACTAAGAGCCTACCTTTTGGACCACTAGAACATTAGCCTAGTCCTGTCCCTACTGACTATGCCTTACCTTGTGCACTTTTTCATCTCCAATTTGTACCTGTATGTTAGCCTCCCATCCACTTAGACTGTAAGCTCTATGGGGCAGGGACCTCCTTCCCACTATGGGGCAAATTCACTAAAGGACGAAGCGCCTAATGCTAGTGTTAATTCGCTAGCGTAGCGCATTTTCGCTAATTTGTGATTCACTAACGGACGCTGGCGTTAATTCGCTAGTGTTACTTCGCACCCTTATGCCTGGCGAATTTGCACAACGGACGTAACTACGCAAATTCACTGACACGCAAATTTTTCTGAACGCTACCTTTTACGCCAGACTTCCTTCACCACCTCAGACCAGGCGAAGTGCAATAGAGTAACTCATGGCACCTTAACTATACAGTGGGCACATGTGTAGGGCAAAATAAAAATTTATTATTTGCTGTTTTGAAGGTTTCCCAGGCATTTGTAGTGATGCTACATATACCTCCATTGTAACTTCATTGGCACCATATGCAAATTAAACATTGCTAGCGTAACTTCGCTTTGCTTGGCGAAATAATAATTTCACAGTTACAACTTGTCATGGAACGCATAATAAAAACTGCTGTTAACTGGAATTCTACTGCAAGTCTGTGGTACATGGAACATTTTTACTGCCACTGCCAAATGCCTGTCACCAATCCATGCTCCTGTTGTACTTGTAGAGTAGGATATTACAGGTTGACAGGGTTGTTTTGACTACTGTTCTCCACCAGAGGGCAGTACTAATCAAGAAACTTGTGTGCCATTAGCCAAATTATGAACAGGCAGTTTCCCAAAATATACAATATTTTATATATAAATGCTGTTCTCAGCAATATACATTTTACTAATATGGCTGTACTCTCTTAAAACATGTTACCGAATACAGAATTTTGACAGTAACCACTATATTACACGCTATGGCCCTTGTATGTTCTATCTACCTAGCTTTCAAAAGTAATTGGTGGATTCTGAGATTGGCCAATATATAGAAGGGATGGTTTAAAACAAAAAATACTTTTACGTTTAGCAAATGTTTCTGGCTTGCTGGTATTGCTTATTGAGACATATTTACCTATACTGATTTCTTCAAGGTAATAGTTTTCCAAATGAGAATATATATGAATATATATATATATATATATATATATATATATATATATATATATATATATATATATATATATATATATATATATATATATATATATATATATATATATATATATATAATATGCTGGAAATGTGACCATGAAAATGTTGGTGCAATTCAATTAATAATGCCATATTATTTAGGTGATTGTATGTGTTCTATTATCTATTTTTTGCATCTATGTTTAAGGCTTTTGACTAGGTTAAGGCCCTGTATTTTATGCCCCAGGTGTTCTTGCTATGTAACAAAACAGTTTTCATAATTTACTTTCACCCATCCGTTGCTTCTTCCCTGTCATCTTGGTCTAGTGATAGGATATTATCCTGTCATCCGTTCACTTGGTCTTTGTCAAGTGGGGCTTCTATAGTTGTCAGACCTGAGTCCCAGATGCTCTCTGGGTGTGTCTCTACAGCTCAAGTAAGCCAACATTTTCTGCCCAGTTCCTCATGCTAGAAGAATGCGTTGTGCCATAGGTTGTGTTGGGAGTTAAATCAGAGGTTATAAGAAGTTCAGTTGTTGTTCCTGCTTGGGCTTTTTGGTGGAGCATGTTTCTCACCCCATACCTCCAACCATCAGATGGGGTTGCAAAAAGATGAGTGATAGTGTTCTTTTCTCCTAGAAATTTGACAGGGGAACGTCTTGGAATAGATTAGGCCTGCAGATCATAGTTGCCTTTTTAACGTTAATTAAACATGCTTTGTCTTTGCACTGTAGCGGACTAGTCGGCAAACAAGGAGATAGAAGAGCCATTGTAGGTAATTTGGCCATTTTTCCTGACAGTGAGCAAAACAGCATCTCTATCCTTGAAGTTAAAACTCCCACTCTCCCCTATTGAATCCTATTAAGTGTTTCTAAATAAAAATGTTACCAATGCCTACTTGTGGAGGGTGCATATGTAATATGAAAAGATTTGCCATTGTCAATGATTTATTTGTTTTGTTATTGTTGCATAGGGAAGGGATCACATGTGCCAAGTTGTAATGGCTACTGAAGTCTCTGAATCTCTGTTCTACTTTGTTGTTCACAATTTCATAAGTAAATCAATGGGTTAGCATTCTGTGTGTAACTTACTGATAACATCCTTATGGCACCATGGTATCAAATTTTATCCTAATCTTAAAAAAACACTTATTAATCATTCATATAATGCCTTTCAGATCATTTAGATGTAATTTTCCCCGAAATTCTGCCTCTGGAAGTACTGCAGGTCATGTCAGTTGTTCAATATTACTTTGCTACTTTTCATTGTTTTACTATGAGAGAAAACGACAAATATCCAACATATAACATAATGATGCAACATGTATACAAAAGCAGATGACTTTACAAAAATTTTAAACAGATGTTCTGCTTTCAGACTAGGGAGTATAGCTAGTCCCCTAGAGACTGATCCGTTAACATTGCCTCTCTGCAAAGCCTGCTTCTTCCATTCCCCTCCCATCTGGAGACTTTTCCAGTACACACCTATTAACAGCCTAGTTCTTCCCCCAATAGGGTTTTCTTACGTTCTATGTATTTTATCATTTCCACAATCTGAGCACCTAGCACCCACCAACTGCTGTTACTTCTGGGGACTGATTGACCTGTTTTCAAAACTACATTGTCCATAAAAATTGAGGTGGTTGAAATTATTTTTTATGGGAATAATATTAAAAACAGTATGGGATCCTTGGTACTAGGGATGCACCGAATCCACTTTTTTGGATTCGGCCGAACCCCCGAATCCTTCATGAAAGATTCGGACGAATACCGAACCGAATCCGAACCCTAATTTGCATATGCAAATTAGGGGTGGGAAGGGGAAAACATTTTTTACTTCCTTGTTTTCTGACAAAAAGCCACGCAATTTCCCTCCCGCCCCTAATTTGCATATGCAAATTAGGATTCGGATTCGGTTCGGCCAGGCAGAAGGATTCGGCCGAATCCTGCTGAAAAAGGCCGAATCCCGAACCGAATCCTGGATTCGGTGCATCCCTACTTGGTACATTGTTGGACTACAACTTACAACAGTCTCTGACAGGTATAAGATTAGCTGTGCTTATATTCTCACACACACATTGCATAACTGTATTTAATTGGTTTTGTTTCTATGAGGCCATTCATTTGCATTCTATTTTCTAGTCTAAATGAATATAACATAGGTATAACTGTACAACATGTGAGGATACATTTACTACTCCACAAGAAAATCTGCAACAAATAGTTGACGGGAAGCCTTTTTTTTGTTCTGTTCTTTAAAGCATAACATAAACAATATGAAATGTCTTTAGTAAACGGCTCCACTGTTTTCTAAAGCATCTTTGTTTCCTGCATGAAGTTACAAGATATGTACAAGCAGAGTACAGCAAGTTACTCTTTATGGGTTTATTTATGTATTTGTTTTCCTTACCCATTTCCCCTTGATACATCCTAATAAACTCTTGTGTGACTTTTAAACCTTTCTTTTCACTTGCCCAAATTGAGCTTAGTTGGGATACTATTTTCTTCTCCGTGTACATCAGTGCTGGCTGCTCTGTTTCTTTTCCCCCGCTCCCCCCCTGCTTGATTTCTTTCCAGATCCGCTGACCCAACTCAACCTTTGCTCTGTCTCCCAAGGCTGGGGTGAAGCAGGCTGAGCAGGTGACTGATGATTACTGTCAATACAGCTTGCAGACAATATGACATTACTTTAGCAGTTTCTCTTCCTTTCACCCCCCCCTTTCATTATTTTAATCTTCCCTTCCCCCTCTGCCAGCTTTCCACACTCTCCTCCCCACCAGCACCAAATGCAAATATCTCATTACCCATTTGCTAAGATTTTCAGGGCTGAGCCAGCAGCAGGGGGCTTTGTTTTAGACTTCTGTCTGTTTTGGTCCTAGTGAAACTGAAAATCTAACCAGGGCAGAATCACAAGATCCTCCTCACACTTATGTGCAGATCTGCCTTCAAAATTAAAAGGTAGGGAAACCAGATACTGTTTATTTTGTGTCCCACCTCACATATGCTTGTAGCCAATTCATTGTGTGATCCAGACCTTTTGTGTTGGGCAATGAAAGCTAACAAATACCATGTGAAGTCAGGAAAAGGATCTCGTATCCTTAGTTAACTGATCATTTCCTCAGTGATACAAGGAACACATATATTTAGCGCACACTGTGAGAACTCCTGAGTATCATAAACTATTGGCCAGAGCTGAGATGCTGCCTACTGTCAGCCTGTATAATATGTGGAGCAAATGCCACTTACTCTCCTATCCCCTTCTCTTCACAAATTCTATGTCTGTTAGAAAAAGTGTCTTTATGCTTTCTGTCTTCATCTGCATATTAGTCTTTGGACTGAGTTTTTCATAAAGCCACTGATGCCTATCCCTACTCTTACACTGTCAATAAAAATAAGTTGCCTGTTTTTTTATATACCTTGTTTTTAAGGTTGCTTTGTTATATGTGCCTGTATTAGTTAGAAAAGTACACTTGAAAATGGCTGGGATACTGCACATGTAAATATATTACACATATTTGTGTATGAACGTGTATATACATTTGCATATTATGGTCCATTATGGTTTGTTCTGTTTGTTGAGTTATAGATATTACATTTTTTTTTTTTTTATCTCTGCTGATTTTTCAAGTGCTATATATACTGTAAATATAATGATACTGTGTTTATTTTTCACTCCATTACCCCAGCATGCAGATTTCCTCACGTGGTATCTAAAGACTAGTTGGCAATGTTATTATTCATAATTAGTAATGCAGAGTACATTCATTTATAGAAAATAGAGGAAAGAAAGAGCCTTTTTTTTTTGGATATTTAATTTTCAAATGAAATTGTCATGCAGTGCTGCCAAAAGTCTGCTCTTTGTGGTGCATGAGGGGATGCTTTCTCTGTCCTTGTCTAAAGGGATGATGCATTCTGTTGGATTCTTTTCTTCATGTAGTTTTTGCATGTATTAAAACACTGATTCAGATTAACTGGATTTGTACAGCAACTTTTGGAACTGGACACAGATTTCCCTATTTTTTCTGTTTCTGATGCTAAATAAAAAAAATGTTACACATTGATACCAGATAAGATATGCCTTGTTTTACAGTGCTAAGATGAACAAACAGTAATCAGTTAGAAATCTGAGATGGGGTAATCAATTTATTCAAATCCTATGCAAACTGTTTTACTGTTTTTATATTTGTTTTGTCTGTAAAGGTACTTAAATGATCTCATTAAGTAAGTAGTAATGATGACACAGTTGGAAGCTTCATAGTTCTCATTATATATGTTTTGCATTTGTTTTATGGCTATATTCTGAGTTTGATTGGTTAAATTAAAACGCAGCTCCTTTTTAGACTATCAGCAGAAATGGAGCGGAGAAGTGAGGCATTATTAGGGAAAGTGTCTTAATCATGTTGTTCAGCTGACATGACTGATTCTAGGAATGCCTGGCTTTTTGCTGTAAAACATATAAACACACAGGTAGCAAGGGTGCACATACTGTGTGTGCAAGAAATCCATGGTTAGAGACCAGACTAACATATTTTGCTTCTAGCAGCTGGGCAGCTCTGTAATATGAGCTTGAATGAGCATTGAGTTTTCTCTTTTTAAGTTGTTGGCTCTCCAGCTGTTGTTGTAGATGTCTTCAACTATTTATCAGAAACTTGATAAGGGGTATGGAGGCCTTGAAAAGGCTGTAAACGCCAGTATATTAAAATGTCCTACATAGATTTGTGCACATAATATCTGCTTGCATTGTCAATAATTCAGGATTATTTATATTTTCTGGTGAACCTCATGCATGAATATCAGAGGAGTCTCTGAGTGCAGCTTCATGTAGCAGATATTGCCATGAAAATGAATGCGTTTGTTTCTGCTGCTCCGTGTCCTTGTATTCAGTGTGACACTGGGCCTGTCAGTAGAGCTACACATAGAAGCGGATCTGCTTCTCTACTTGCATTCAAAACATAGGCAGACATAAGTGACCCTATGCCTTGTGTGCTTTGACACAGCATGATTTCTGCTGCTCTAAAAAATACCTACTTTTATTTTGTGTACTGTTTATAATTGCACATAGATTTGACATCAGTCCCTGGCCAGTGGAACTTTAAGGCCCCTATTATACTCATACACATTAGTCAATTTAATGAGGACTCCATTAAACTTCCTGTATGAAAACCAGACAAAACCAAGAGGAGAACATGCTAACTCCTTGCAGATAATGTTTTGGCTGGAATCAAATCTGTAGCTCCAGTGCATTGTTCTGCCTTGACATAAGGGACTTGTACCGTTTGATATTTATGACTTCAAAAATGTTTGCATTATGTATAGTTAATAACAAAGTAATTTAACGTTTACACAATTTTACCATTAGAAAACTAGCATATTTACAGTTAAATTCTTGTGAGAAAAACAAGGTCCGTAATTTATTTGACTGATGGCATATTACAGAATCAATTGTTTACTTTTAGCTGTTGTAACATGAGAAATGCCTCTGCAATTAACTTTTTAAACAGGAAAGTGGCATTTGTAAACAAGTTAAATCTAAAACAAAAGGACCTTCTGTTATAAGAGCAATGAAGAGGTGATGAATAAAAGCAGAACCAAGGAATGTCTATTAATATAGTGAATAAATTACCCCCTCTTGTAAATTATAAGGATATTATAAGTTACCGAGGAGTTTCATGACCATATAAAAACACGAGGCTGAAGGCCGAGTGTTTTTATACAGGTCATGGAACTCCAAGGTAACTTCTAATATCCTCATATTTTGCAACAGTTGGTACTTTATTTATTATAATACACAAATTTCAGTGAGTCATGTAACAGAAATGACATCAGAACTCACCGTTTATAAGGATATAATTTACAAGATATTCATGGCTTTTGTGTATTATAGAGTATTATTTTATGCCAGTGTTCATGCAAAGATTATTGTTGTTTTAAGTGAAGGAACCACAAAGTTTACAGTTTTTGGATTGATTGTATGAGACTATGCTTTACCTTTATAATGTATAAAAGTAAACTTGGTTTAGGTTCATATAAGCCCCCTGCATCCTTACATATATATGAAAGTCACACCTTCACTATTTTAATAGAGAGTTCTAATCTGCAGGGTTGCAGTCTAACCGTGACAGAAACATTGGAAGTCACAATTTTCTCTGCAAAAATCTTTCCTTGTAGCTTCATATTTGTAGAAAGATTCTAGCACACAGAGATTCCTCCTGCATAATGGACTCCTGCTAACAAATTGGGGATTTTCCCTAAATAAAACAAATACTGTACAATGTGTTATTTATGCAGAAATGTGGGAAAACTGTGAATACGGGGATGTTAATTCAGGGTTATACTATATAAATGGTGCTTTCACAATCTAACACGTTTACTTTAGCAAACAAATCAACCATGCTGTGGGTCAGTAGTGCATTGCATTCCGTACATTCAGTTAGAGCAGGTAAAATCTGTCAGTGACTCGGGATATGGATATGCTGGATATGGATATGTTGGTTGCATTTGGAAAAGAAATGTCATGTTGACGAACATACAAATAATCCTTAAATATATAAACTGTGTTAAATATATGCTTATCTGTGGGAAAGAAAAAAAAACACTGAAACAAATGTATTAAGTGTTCACTACAATTTAGTGTTCTAGTAGTGGCAATTCCACTTTAAAATTTGTTGCATTTGTTGATAATTTTATTGTGTGGCAACTTCTGTTCCTACTGAGCATGTTCCTTGAGGCTTCAAAAAGTCATCTGTAACAATTGTTACATTAGTTACTGGTATTCCTCTGATGCATATATGAAATGTATCAACTATCATGATTGGTGCCATTAAAGAAAAATAGTTGTGTACACTGAACACTATAAAATCTCCTGCTGTGCCTTAGGGCTAAACTACATGGGATATTTTGGTCTGATTTTGTGTCAGGCCTTATCTGGCCCACAAAATCACATCCTACAACCGTGTGAGATCCTACAAAATCTGATCCCCCTCTGCTGTGATGTGAAGGTGGCCATACACATGCAGATAAAGCTGCCAATATCAGTCATTTAGACCAATTTTAGTCCGATATCTGGCCACGATATCGAACGGGAAGGTTTGATTTTTACCCGACTGACCCATCAGAGCCCCTTGGCGAATCGTAATTCGATCGGTCGGCCAAACGTTCGAATTACCCCCTGATATAGCCATGCCGTTAGTGGCATATCGGGAAAAGATTCGCTCATTTGGCGATGTCGCCAAACGAGCGGATCTTTGAGTCTATGGCCATCTTAAGTCAGATGAGAGAAAGTCGGATGGTGTGTTTTGTTCATGTATAATTCATATATAGTTTTCTTTCATGTGCATTAGTTACAGTATTTCAAGGATGTGCAACAATATTACAGAACAACAATATACAGAGTTTGTATGCTTAAAGGAACAGAAACGCCAAAAAAATAGTTTCAAACGCACCAGTTGAACCAGTGCTGCACAACGGTACATTACATTTAATTTTTCGATGTTACTGTTGATTTAATGGACACTGTGATTCTCACAAAAAAGGTTTTAACAGCGCGATCAAAGAGCTTTAAACATTCTCTTTCTTTGATGTGTTTTCTTGTATCTCTGTGTCACATTGGAACAATGAAAATCACTCAATCCTTTGTGTATCGTGGCACATAGAGAGGGTGTCAGTGGACAATCTTGTGCATTCCTCCAGCAATCTGGAATGAATTGGAAACACCAGTTTTATGAAAGTACCAGCTAGTACTTTCTGCTTTGAGTTATGTGCTGAGTTATGTGCTTGTTAAGTTATGTCTTCATGGATCATTTTATTACTTTATTTTTTATTAGGGAGATGGCCACAGGGCATTTTTAAGTATCCAAAGTAGGTCCAAAGAGCACCCAGGCTGTCTCGCGTTGACTCCAATGGGAACTGTCTGTCCCTTCTATTACAGTGGATTCTCTTCCTGAAATCACTGTTGTACACTTTCATGCAGAGAACTACGTGTATTCTTGAAAATTCAGCTTGTTTTATGGTTTAGTCTATTTTCCCTTCTCCTCTCACTGCAGTAGGCGTCCACAGCCTGGACAAACTACCAGCATCTGGGAATTGGCTAAGCGGGAGGAGGTCAAAGCTAAATCTTCTGACACTGAAGATAATTCACCTGAAGTAATTCACCAGGTCCATTGGCTGAAATGTTGGTGTCATTTCCAGTGCAATTTTACACACTAATAAAAACAGTACTTAAAGCTTTCACTTACACAAATTAAGCCTAAGGGTAAGCTCAAAATCGGTTCAAATGCGAAAGCCTTATAAATATGTGATTCATATAACATTTATTGGTGTAAATATGCAAATTTCCGAATCTCTCTTTTTTGTGTACTGTAAGTCCAGTTCTCTAGATTTACTAGAACCTTAGAATCTATATCAACCTAATTTTGTAGAGAGCTGATCTGATTTCCTCTGACTGATGTAAAGTAAAGACTTTGTCGCAAGATGTGGCAGGGTGCCAAGGTGCTGTATTACAACAATTGTTTTAATAATAACAGAGGAATTGAATAGCTTTGGTTCACAATTTCAGGAAGACCTCAATATCCAGTATTTGCATGACTCTGTTGAATAGCAATGCACAATTCAGTAATGCCTTTCATACGTTTTGTTCATTGTTGGTCTTGAGAGGTTGTCTTGGGGGCAATACAAGACAACTTTTATTTTTCATTAAAACTCATGAGGGCTTCTTTTTACTTCATCGAATTTGTTTATGTTAGCAAAATCAGGACATGAGATATTTGCTGTAAAGGTGTGCAGCTGACTCAGGTAGTCTGTGTCCATCTTATGTTCAGATTTGCAAAAATAATATGATATTTGGTAAGCCTCACTAAATAATGAGTTGCCTAAGGGTAGGACTACATGGATGTTTTTGCGCGATCCAACGCACTGCGAAATAATCTAAGAGAGATAAAGTCGCATCGTTGATGCAACACAACTGTCGGATGCAGACGCAGCGTCTGCATTCCGACAGTCGTGATGCATCGGATCAATGCTGCGACTTCATCCAACATTTCTATCTCTTACCTTATTTCTGTTGCATGCTTTTTTTCGCAGCGCGTCGGATTGCGCCGAAAACGTCCATGTAGTCCTACCCTAAGAAAGATACTTATTGAGCATCACTTCCCCTGATTGATTATTTAAACCAAGCCATTTTTTCCATGAATCTTTCATATGGTATATCCTTTGCAGTTGCTCTCCCAAAGACAACAAGTCCTACTGCAGCATCACAGATAAAAGGTATTAGACGTTCAATGCAATCACCTCAGAAACATGTGCAGGCACAGAAAGGAAGGAAGCCAATGCGAGACAAGTGCCTTGAACAAACCTCTGCTTCTCCAAGGAAAGGCAAGCGTCCAAAGAATACGTCTCTGTCACGGAACACCCCCAGCGCAGAAAACCTCAAAGCAAAGGGTACAGGGTTAAAGCCAGGAAGAAAGGTCACTCATTAAAATTTTCATAAAAATAACTTATTTCATAGCCAAACTGTTAAATGTACAGAAGATTGATTTTTTTTTTTTTTTTTTGCCTTTAACTTTTTTTTTTTTTTTTCATATGTTTACACCATCTTTGGCAGGACTGGAAGCAGTCTGTTGATAATTTAAGAATTTTGCACAAATCAAATGTTAACAGAGACCCTTTTAAGACATATATACGGCTTCATGTTAATGAAAATTAAATAATCAATAGTGCACAATTTTTTATTACTATTATTATTTCTATTATTTAGGCCATACTGTGTTTTTGCATCATAAATTTACTTTAAACATTTTTAAATTTAAAAATTTACAGTACAGGTATGGGATCCGTTATCTGTAAACACGTTTTCCAGAAAGCTCTGAATTACAGGAAGGCCATTTCCCATAGTCTCCATTTTATCCAAATAATTTGAATTAATAAAAATTATTTGCTTTTTTTCTGTAATAATAAAACAGTACCTTGTACTTGATCCTAAGTAAGATATAATTGATCCTGATTGGAAGCAAAACAAGCCTGTTAGGTTTACTTAATATTTAAATGATTTTCCAGAAAACTCCTAGTTTGCATAACCATTCCTGTACTGGGGAATGCTTCATGTTTTTTTACTATAGTGTTTTTAAGTATTTCTATTTTTTTATATTATTTATCTGTGGACATATGTGTAAATTATTAATTATTTATTAGGGCACTATGTGGGGTTTTAGTACTAGAATCTTATAAGGCACTTATGCAAGACACATTTTATTGCATTTGCTAATTTTCTTTCCTGTTGTGTCCTCTAACTTCTATTTTATTTTCCATTAACACTGAGCTCAGGGAAGGTGCACCGCTGCTCATGTCGTGGTTGTTCCATTTGTAGCTTAACATTTTACGTTATTTCAAATGTGTACGCTTGTAATTCATAATAAAATTAGTTTAATCTCTATGCTATCCTTAAGTACTTTGGGTGTATTTATTGTACCGTACTATGTGCTGCGCTTTGTGGACACAATTGTGCTTCATTGTGTTAATGCCAAATTTCTTTGGGAAAGTGATGTCACTAAAAGCACAACTGTATTTTTAACTTGCAGAAAGAAACTTTAACATTAAACATATCTCTGCCTCTTGGAAACACATCTGATGTAGACCACAGCAAATCCCAGATACTTAAAGATTGTGTTGGAATACTGGATTCTCCTATGGCAGTGATATCCACAGGTAAATAACACTAATTTTTCTAGTACACCGGTCCTGATCATAATCAAGACCAGTTACACCAAAAATTGATTGGCACTTACTTCTATATGATAGAAACTACTGTGCCTTTTTTAATAAAATTAAATTCAGTCTACAAATAAAGAATTTTCAGAAGTGTAGCTTAAATGCACATTTTTATTTTTGTAAAGTAAGGCCTGTTGACTATAACATTTATTTAAGAAAAAATGTAACCCTATACCCTAACAGGGTGTGTCCCATTTCATGTGCACATGTACAGGTATATTATTTTCAGTGTACACTGTATTTCTTATTAGATAAATAGCAACATATATATTTCCAAGAAGGTTCTTTTCAGAGAACTTGCATTTCCTGTTAATGGATAAATAGACATATATTTACTAGCATAGGCAGTACACTAATATTTGTAGATTTTTGCTTTGCCTAAAGCTTCTGATATTTTTGTGCACACTGGCAAAAGAAACTAAAGGAAAGATTATTTGCAGCTTTAAAGGAGAAATCTATTTATTATAAGTGACAAGACCCCCCCCTTTATAAAATGCTGCATTGATATATAATGTGTGTGCTTTTTTTTGTAGGTTTATTTTAAAGCATATCTGCCATATTAATGGATTTTTTTCCCCTTTTTATCTGACCCTATAATTATAAACGCTATTACAATCCTGTAAAAAAACAAAACAAAACCCATATTTCAATACTGAGAGTTACCTATTTGTTGCATTTTAAAAGTCATGCTACTAAGAGGGATTTTGAGATGTGTTTGATCAGGGCATTATTAAGAAGTACAATTGAACAAGGTGGTATTGCATTAAAATGTGGGATTGCAATGCCACACAAAACCAAGCTTCATCCTTGCCTTACATGATAATGAATATCAGAACAAGTTGCAAGTCCGTGGCATGTCTACAGTTTTGAAAGTATTCAGTGATATTTGTGCACAGAAATTACAGTTCTATTGATTTTTCTTGTTCTAGTTTGTGTATATGTAAACAAGCATGGAAATGCAGGACCACATCTGGATAAGAAGAAAGTATTACAGCTTCCTGATCATTTTGGGCCTGGACCCGTAAATGTAGTCCTACAGCAGGCAGTGCAGGCCTGTGTTGACTCTGCCTACTACAGTAAAGTAGTCTTCAACTTTCTTAAATCAGGCCATCATGGCGGAGAAGCCATAACAGGTTTGTCATTCTCTCATTATTTAAAGGGGAACTCCACAAAAACATAACTTGAGCTTTTTGAAATGTAAACATAATTTCAAGCAACTTTGCAATATACATCAATTAAAAAATATGCAGACTTTTCATGATTTTTAATGGTTTGGAACAGTTCCTTAAGCCTAGCCCCCTGCTCTCCTGCTTATCTCTCTGACTACTTTGCTGAGCTGGCTGACTACTGTTACTATTAACAACCAGCTGTCCTCAGCCTGCATCCTCCAAACCCCACAATTGCCTGCACATGTGATTTCAAAAAAGGAAAGGAACATCATAGTGCAATGCATTGTGGGTTATGTAGTTCCTGCATGCTCGCTGTAAACTGTGGAGAAGTTGTTACAATTTGTAACCTCAATGTTTAGTCTCTCCTTCCCTGCCAGGATTTCAAATGATGCAGAAAGAGAACAACTGTTAAAACGGCTGGATGTCAGCATAGAAAATGGCATTCATACTTTTTGAATGAACAGGTTACTGTGATCAATATATTAGGCGTTTCTGTATTATGTGGGACTCTTTATCAAATATTGGTTTGGAAGCCGGAGTTCCCATTTAAATGCTTATACAAATAAAATGTATTCAAATGTTTACATTGGGAGGCACATTTATCAAGGGTCGAATTTCAAATTCATGTGAGTTTTCTAAAACGCCCATAAACTCCCATAAATTCAAATTTCAACTTACTGAAATTTGTCAATAAAATCCAATCTTTTAACTTATGAAGTATGATTCACCTGAATAAATGTTTCTCCATCTACTTTGCAGCTTCTTTTGATGGAGCAAAACACACTGTTCATCTTCCGACAGTGAACAGTGCATCTTTTGTGTTGCGATTTTTGGAGAAACTCTGTCACAGCCTGCAGTGTGATAATCTGTTTAGCAGCCAACCTTTCAGCCTGCACATGGGTGGAGCACACAATTCAACAGACTATGACAGGAGTAAAACAAGTAAGGACACTTTGATTGTAGTACAATTCTAAAGATTCAGTTTTCTGAGATTTTTGCGAGTATTTGCCACTTGGTACATTTTCTTGACTATTGTTAGAAAAAGATCTGCAGTAGGGATGGGCGAATTTGACCCCTTTCGTTTAGACAAAAATTCGCCACCAGCGAAATGTCGACGACGCCCATAAAAGTCTATGGGCGTCAAATTTTTTGTCGCGCATCTTTTTTTTTTTTTTGGTCGCCCGACACCATACAAGTCTATGGGAGTAATTTCCACGGAAAACAAGGCGAAAAAATTCGGACATCCCTAATCTGCAGCCTTCCGTCCACATGGAGCAAATTTCAGCATGAAAAGAAAAGATTTAAAAAAATATTATGTAGTAATGGGCGTCCACTTTTATGTAGAGATTATTGTATACTCTACTGTAATGTATGAGGCTACTAGTGGTCACAGATTAGTTCAGTAATGCTATAGGTCCAGGTAGAGGGCTTTTGTAATGGTTTTCCAGATATCTTCTGGCTGTTTTATGTCTTAAAGGTATACCGTCATGGGAAAAAAAATTTTTTCAAAATGAGTCAGTTAATTAGAATTCTGCACTGAAATCCATTTCTCAAAAGAGCAAACAGATTTTTTTATATTCAGTTTTGAAATCTGACATGGGGCTAGACATTTTGCCAATTTCCCAGCTGCCCCTGGTCATGTGACTTGTGCCTGCACTTTCAGAGAGAAACGCTTTCTGGCAGGCTGCTGTTTTTCCTTCTCAATGTAACTGAATGTGTCTCAGTGGGACATGGGTTTTTACTATTGAGTGTTGTTCTTAAGGTGGCCATAGACGCACAGATAATATCGTACGAAACTAATTTTCGTTCGATATTCGTTGCGTGTATGGTGGAAAAAGAGCCGACCGATATCGGCAGAAGACTTGGATATCGGTCGGCTCGTCGATCGGGCTGGACGGAAAATTTTGATCGGGTGCCTTTGAAGGGACCCAAACATTGCCCATTGTTAGTGCTGAATCGTCAGATACAGATAGAATTCTATTGCTTCTTCCCGTATATCTACCTGTATATCTGCCGATTCAGCTCTACACGTGTGTATTGAAACAAACGATCTTTCTTGGAAAGATCTTTTCCAAGAAAGATCGTAATTGTTACGTCTATGGCCACCTTTAGATCTACCAGGCAGCTGTTATCTTGTGTGAGGGAGCTGCTATCTGGTTACCTTCCCATTGTTCTTTTGTTTGGCTGCTGGGGGGGAAAAGGGAGGGGGTGATATCACTCCAACTTGCAGTACAGCAGCAAAGAGTGATTGAAGTTTATTAGAGCACAAGTCACATGACTTGGGGCAGCTGGGAAATTGACAATATGTCTAGCCCCATGTCAGATTTCAAAATTGAATATAAAAAAATCTCTTTTGAGAAATGGATTTCAGTGCAGAATTCTGCTGGAGCAGCACTATTAACTGATTCATTTTGAAAAAAAAAAAATTTTTCCCATGACTATCCCTTTAAGTAAAATTTCTGATACTGTTTCTGTATCAGGAATGTTTTTAAACTTTGGAGAGTGTATGGAATTTGTACTTCAATAACAGCTGCAGGTTTGCAGCTTGAACGTTCCTTGACAATTTAATCTATATAGCAGTAAATGCCTCATCAGAGTGTTTGATCCAAAAGTTTTCTTCCTTCAGATATTCTTGTTATTGTCACATTTTTAAGACATGGGCTCACGTGACAGGTGCAAATATCTGTGTATTATTTGATCAGACACCACTTATATTTATGTAATTAAAAATCCTGTTATGTTTCATTTTGAAGCAAAAGAAGAAATCACTGATAAGAGCAACAAAAGATATTGTCAAGACCCTCCTTCATTTTCAGCCCCTCTATCTCCCAAGCTGCCAAGAACAGAGGTGCATCCTCCAGAAGGTAGGTACCTTATTCGTGTTTTTCTAATCTCTGCCAGAAGCAACCTAAATGGCAAGAAAAAGCAAAGTGTTAGGGTGGTGGCACATGTAGCGTTCCAGAGAGAATAGTTGCCCAACGACAAACCTCTTCTTCGGGTGACTAATCTCCCCGAAATGCTATCCCGCTGGCTGGAATGTGAATCGCCAGCGGGATGGCTCTCGAATCACTTTGGTTTTCCGAAGTCACCAGAAGTTTCCTTGCGAGGCAACTTTGGGTGATTTCGGAAAACCGAAGGGATCCTAGTACAAAGGAAGGCATTTCAGGGAGATTAGACACCAGAAGAAGAGGAGATTTGTCGCTGGATGACTAATCTCCTTTGAACGCTTTGTGTGCCACCACACATACATGGGACATTTAAAGAGGCTGATGGACCTAATCAGCAGAATATCGACCTATGTATAGGGCCCTCTAACAGGGCTATCTGACCATTACTTGACAAAAAAATTTCCAGATGTCAATTGGGCAGGTTTATAAATCCCATCAGGATGAGGACTTCATTACTCGTCGATACTGTTCTGTCCCCAACGGTCTGTATCCCAGTGATTGTGTTTTGTCCTTAGTCCAAACTATCGGATCAACCTATTAGCTCCAACCTTGAGGTGGGCATACCATGGGTAGCTTTGCTTGTTTAGTGTTACATATCCTTATGGCAGAGGATGTCCATGTCAACTTTTGTTCCCTGTAGTATATTCCAGATTTTGTATTTTCTTGAGTTGGGAAAGGGGTTTTGGATTTCATACTAATAAAATGTTTCCATCCAAGGCTCTCACACGCCTTTCCATGGAGGTCCAATTAATGTAGACCTGCCGATCGATAAATAAATATTGTAAAGAAACCTAGAGCTACACAGGCAAGAAACGTTCATGGCCTAGGATGCTAGGGATACACAGCCTTTTGTTTTTCTTGTTAGGGGTGCGCTACAGAAAAGTAAATACATATACCCTGTCTATGACTCCTCACCTTTATTTACTTTCAAGCCGAGTAAAGGCGAGAGGTGTGATCTTTGAAGCCCCTTATCCCCAGGGGTCAGGTTCCTTTTTGATTGGGCTGGTTTGTAAGATAAATAGGTGGATTAATGCAGTCTTTTTTTCTGGCAGTATTTAAATGCTGTATAAACCCTCTAGTCTCCAGCATGTAACTCTGTGTTCCGTGAAGTTGGTTTTTTGTATTTTAAATAAAAATACATTTCTGTAGCAGAAACATTGCCAACCGAAGAAAACACCACTCCAAAAGATCAAATATGTTCAGAGGAGTCCATGGATTCAGCACAAAATACATTAAATACTCCTAGCCCAGCTACTCGAAACACAGCAGAATACCGCAACATAGGAGCTGCATCAACCTATTACAGGGGCTCAGTTCAGCCTGTCACTGCTACCTCAAATTCTGCTCCTGTTGTACGAAGATCATCTTCTAGCTCTGCCAGCAACAGCTGCCACTATGATACTAACCGAAATTGGACTCCGAGGAGAATAGAAGGTAAATATTCCAGAAGCTTAAACTGTTCATTATACATTTAATGGCAAATCCTTACACAGATAAGAGGCTGGTCAATTTTGAACAAAAACACAACAGTAATTGTAGACTTGCCACCTTAAAGGGGGTTCACCTTTGAACCTTTATCTTCCAGTATGTTCTAGAATGGCCAATTCTAAGCAACTTTTAAATTGTTTTTCATAATTGAATTTTTATAGTTTTTGAATTATTTGCCTTTTTGTTTGGATTCTTTCAAGCTTTCAAATGGGGGTCACTGACCCCATCTAAAATCAAATGCTCTGTAAGGCTACAAATATTGTTATTGCTACTTTTTATTACTGATCCTTCTATTCAGGCCCTCTCCTATTCATATTCCAGTCTCTTATACAAATCAATGCATGGTTGTTAGGGTAATTTGAACCCTAGCAACCAGATTGCAGAAATTGCAAACTGGAGAGCCGCTGAATAAAAAGCTTAAAACCTCAAATAATAAAAAAATTAAACAAATTGTAAACTGTCTCAGAATATCACTCTCTACATCATACTAAAAGTTAACTCAAAGGTGAACAACTCCTTTAACATAACTGGCAATTAGGGCCACACTGTTTTTTATATATGTGTATATATGCAAAAATATATCTCTTGTTACCTTAAATTAGGGACATTCTATGGGTATCTTTGATCAGGGCTGCCTATCTGCAAGGCAAGGAAATTACTTCAATAAATCATTTACATATGTGTGCAGAATAATAGCAGTCCGACATCACTAACATGATCAATCACTGTTTTGGGTAGTAATTATATTTCTACATTGCAAATAATTTACTAAAGGTATGGGATCTGTTATCCGGAAACCTGTTATCCAGAAAGCTCCAAATTACAGAAGGGCCATCTCCCATCTCCCATATTTATCCAAATAATCCACATTTTTTAAAAAAAAAAAAATAAAACAGTACCTTGTCCTTCATCCAAATTAAGATATAATTAATCCTTATTGTAAGCAGAACCAGAATATTGGGTTTATTTAATGATTACAAAATGTTCTAGTATACTTAAACTATGAAGAACCAAATTATGGAAAGATTTCTTATATGGAAAACCCCAGGTCCCGAGCATTCTGGATATCAGGTCCTATACCTGTAGTAAAGTAATAGAAAACCAACAGACCCAACAGTCATGATGTGGATGCTGCTTATTCTGTGTAACTGAATCATTAATTGAGGCTTTTTCCATATAATAATAATAGTTAGTTGCAAATGACAGTAGTGTGGAGTTCAATTAGTGAGGTCATTCATTCTGTGAAAAAAACAGGTGTCAATTACGGCCCTTATTTAGAGACATACGTTGAGATTTGGGAAAATGTTGTCACCTGCAGACAAATCGCCTCTTCTTCGGGTGATTAATCTCCCCGAAATGCCTTGGTAATGGTCAGATAGCCCTGTCAGTGAGCCCTATACATAGGTAGCTATTCTGCTGATTAGGTTCATCAGCCTCTTTTAATATCCCATGTATCATTACCTTAAGGGTGGTGGCACACGTAGCGTTCCGAGATTAGTCGTCCAGCGACAAATCTCCTCTTCTTCCGGCGTCTAATCTCCTGAAATGTCTTCCCGCCGGTTAGAATGTGAATCGCCGGCAGGATGGCACTCGGAGCACTTCGTTTTGCGAAGTTGCATCACGAGGAAACTTTGAGCGTCATTGGAAAATTAAGCGAACTGAGTGCCATCCCTCCGGCGATTACCATTCTAGCCAGTTGGAAGGCAGTTCAGGGGATTAGTCGCCCGAAGAAGAGGCGATTTGTCACTGGGTGACTAATCTCCCTGAATCTCCATGTTTGTCTCTGCCCTTAAGAAGGGAGGCAGCAAATGCTGATAAATCTTGTCAAAGGCAACTGTGCATGCTAGTTATATATAGTACATTTCTCTCTGAAAATCTGAGTAAAATGGTTCGTTCCAAATAAATAGCAACGATAATGTTGTTTTCATACAAAGTGAATTGCTATCTAAAATGACCATTTTGCAGTGTATTCTGTAAAACACACTATAGCATTCATGAGCTTGTATAATAAGCTACTGTATATTTTGTTTTTAAAGCTGCAAGTTCTACCACAGGACCTGAGCTTCACTCGTCAGAGCGGCAAACCTCACAAGGCCTCGGCAAAGACCCAGCCATGTGGTCCGTAGATGACGTCATGCGTTTTGTGAAGGAAGCCGATCCCCAATCACTGGCCCCTCATGCAGAACTCTTCAGAAGACATGTAGGAACACGTGCCATTATTTATTTATTTACCATAACATTTTTAATTGAACTGCTCTGACATATTATATATAGTACAGCTCCTCTCCTCATGGAAATACAGTCCTCAGATAATCACTATATAGACCCTCCTCCCAGGGCACTTTCCTTGCTTCCTAGTATGTGTGATCAACCTCAGCTATTGATTGGCACCACTTACTAAACTGACTAAACTTGATATATTTCACAATGTGCTAAAGGATTAAGTTAATATTTGTGATGTTTTCAGGTCACACTATGTTTAAGTCCTATTTCATTGATTGAATATGACTAATGTGAATACTTTTAACATCTGTTTCCTTCCCTCTTTACAGGAAATTGACGGCACAGCTCTGCTCCTACTTAAAAGTGACATGATTATGAAATACATGGGACTGAAACTTGGCCCTGCCCTGAAGTTGTGCTACCACATTGAAAGACTAAAGCAAGGAAAGTAATTTGTTACTGGACGCAATTGCTAGCAGCCGTTATTTACCTCTAGCATCATCTCACATATGCATAAGCTTGCAACTGGCTATAAAATACCTCCTTTTGTAATATAATACTAAAGATCTCAATTATTTTTACAAAACTTGTCAATTTTTTTTCAATTTAGATATATTGTTTTTATTCTATGGTGGTGCTAAACAGCAGGAGAACTGGAGCCTCTTTGTCGTTGTCTGTACTGCGGATTTTTGCTGCACAGATTGATGCAGATGAAACAAAAAAGGCTAATATACAAATCAGCATGCAAAGCAGGAGTGGCTAATACCAGAAGACCAATAACAGCATTGTTGAATTTTTTTTTACCTATTTATTTATATATATTTATATATATATATATATATATATATATAAAAATGTTTTTAAGAAAAATTTTAAGACTTGTGCTAACTTTGGCAGCTACACTAAATGTAATTTTCTTTGTCTAAAACGTTGAACAGTGTTTCCATATTTCTACAGAACAGACTTCAATATCTTTATTTTATGGAAGATGGCACTCCTGGATTATCCAAATTCTCTCATTTACCAAGTTTTGGAAGAATTTTACTTTAAAGCAAGACTTTCTACCTGCCCATGTGTGTACTCATGTTGCAAACAGATTTATTTAGATGAAATTGACATTTAACTAACCTGGTACCTTATATTTGAAAGGGAATATGTAAAATCTTAAAGGGATACTGTCATGGGAAAAACTTTTTCTTTTTTTTTTCAAAACGCATTAGTTAATAGTGCTTCTCCAGCAGAATTATGCACTGAAATCTGTTTCTCAAAAGAGCAAGCAGATTTACTTATATTTAATTTTGAAATCTGACACAGGGCTAGACATATTGTCGGTTTCCCAGCTGCGCCCAGTCATGTGACTTGTGCTCTGATAAACTTCAGTCACTCTTTACTCCTGTAGGCAAGTTGGAGTGATATCACCCCCTCCCTTTCCTCCCCAGCCAGGCCTGGATTTGTGGCAAGGCCACAAAGGCCTGGGACAAGGGTGGCAAAATTTTAGGGGCTGCATAGTGAACTACATTGGGAACTCGGAGCTCCCTTGTGCGCACTTGCGGGGGGCACTAGGACCGGAGCCCTCCGGGTGGTGAGCAGGGGAATCCAGCCCTGTCCCTAGGAGCCCATCAGCAGAACAATAGTAAGGTAATTAGATATCAGCTCCCTAAAACAAGACATCAGCTGTCTGATAGATCAATCGATAGTAAAATCCAGGTCCCACTGTGTCACATTCAGTTACATTGAGAAACAACAGCCTGCCAGAAAGCAGTTCCATCCTACAGTGCTGGCACTTTCTAAAAGCACATGACCAGGCAAAATGACCCAAGATGGCTGCCTACACACCAATATTACAACTAAAAAAAATTAATTTGTTGGTTCAGGAATGAAATGTTATATTGTAGAGTGAATTATATGCAGTGTAAACAATGCAATTTAGAAATAAAAAAGAAATCATAAAAATCATGACAGCACCCCTTTAATTTACTGAAAACCGATATGCTACCCGTTTCAGAAAATGGAGCTTTTGACTTTTTACCCCGGTCAAACATCAGGGAGACATTCCTGTTACACATTTGTGATATTGGCAATGTAAAGCAAAATCATTCTGAGCAATTTTACATCTGATCATTTGATCTGGAAACCCATCCCCTGGAAAACACGCGGGGGGGGGGGGTAATTGTCATGCCTATGGTTGGTGAACCATGACTTATATTCTGGAACTCAGTGTTGCAAGTTTAACCCTGTAGTCTGCAACTGGCACTGAAAGGGTTGCTATTCATTAAATAGTACATTTAAAGTGCATCAATCCGCTAATACATCATCAGCCATTTGGAACCGACTTGTATTCTAACCCTTTCCGTTTTATAATAGGACTCGCAATCATATAATTGCTTTCAGTAAATTATATTGAGAAAACAAAAACACATATATACTACCTTTTTTTATAGCCATTATTTGTCTGTGTCTTTATTTGATGTATAAAGTCATTACCAGTGGGGACTCATTTATCAACTGTGGGTATATTTGCACCTGAGCAGTAACTGGTAGTAACCAATGATTAAAGGCAAAATGTGATTGGTTGTCGCCACGGTGCAAAAGTTGATAAAGGAGTCCAATTGTCTCCTAAATCTGCTCCCATCAAAAATGACAATGGATTGCTGAAGAGCCTCTCTAAAGGGATATCTACTTGTGTACCATTTGGTTTCTAAAGGAATACATTGTGCTTGGAGCCTTGCCTTGTCCTATGCAATATTCCATGTGTAAAATGTAAATGCTGTATTGTACGAATATACAGGTCGCCAATGACACAAACGCACATACGTTCTTACTGAATATGTAGTGATAACGTACAGTGTGAATTATATTTCCTACTGCCTTTTGTATACAAAATGATCTATTTGATGTATTTTCTGCACACTTTATTGATGAGAAGGCTTTTCTAATGTTTGATTCCTCAGGTTTTAGCAATTAAATGTTGCTGACTCTTGTGTCTAACTCTTGTTTTTGTTAACAACGGCAAACTGTAAATTTACACATAATATACTGTGCGGATTTCATTTTAACAGTTGAAATAAAACAAGTTGTATAAGAAAAATGGACAATAGTGCTAAATCTCAGGCCTTAAATCTGTACTACAACTACAAGTACAAGGGAAGGCTCACCGGTCCATTTTGTAAGCAACTTTAGTTGCTTACAAAAGGTCCTTGCAACCCCAGACAGGGGAATTGTGAGCAGTGCAGTTCAACAAAAACTGGAGACCTTTCATGTTCCTGCACTAGGAGCTTAGAAAAAGAATATACATGGTACATCAATTCCAGTAAAAGTAAGAAAACAAGATATCAACATAATGCCCTTTATTCTTATGTGGATTATAATCTATAATAATATTGAACCCATAATAAATCACTTTTGTGCGTGTAGGTACATTTTTCATAAAATATAGTTGGGTGGTGGAATATTTTTTTCCAAAATGAATATGCAAATTCAGGTTCCAGTTCAGTGTGGCATTTGGCTACATTTTTGGTACAGTCTTGTGTTCTAAAGTGCAGTCTGTATTGAACGAGATCTGCAGTAAATAGAAACTACAGCTTTAATGTCACGTTGTGATTTATTTCTATTGGTTGTGACTGCTTAGCTGTCAGGTAGGTTTGTTTAGTAGCTTCTCTCATTCCTTGGTTTAACTTGATATAGTTTCAGTAGTTTACCGTTGTCTGTGTTTTTTTTTTTCTCTTTAAGAAAATGTTTCTAACTAGAAAGGTTAATTTGATATCTTTAATGGCTATGCATAAACATTCATTATTGTGAAATGAGGGTGTGCATTGAAAGGCACTACAAAATAAAGCCCATTTACCTTGCAGCCCTGGATTTGCACTTTTCTCTCCGCAGCTCTCCTGGTCAGCTCTGCGTACAATTATTATAAATAGTTATATATATATATATAATTATAAGTAATTACAGGCATTAAGTATAGGGTTCCCTTGCACCCATCAACCCTGCGATCTGAAAATTTTTCAATGGGCAGAATGAGGAAGGTTGCAAGTGCTTAGTGATGAATAAGGGGAAAGGAACCTTTTGACATTCAGCTGGGTTTATGTAATTGTATCTGAACTGCCGACAATAAGAAAACCGTGACGGATGCAGGGACTGTTTCTCCACCTTTCCTTTGGCTGGAGAATAGTCATTCAACCTGCTCCCGTCCCACCTCCATTACCTTGAGTGTTAAAGTCCCTCTGCCTTTCTTGGTGGACAACACACAGATTCTCTAGAAAGCAGAGGGATTTCCAAGTGCCAGAATGAATGAGCTTATTAATTGAAAAACATTTCAGTCAGTGCTGTGAAGGGATATAACAATGCTTCCCTCACTATGCAGGGTATGCACCGAGTATAGAATCACAACAGCCTATCAAATATTCTATTCTTTTTACTCATTATAATTGGATGTATTTAAGCATTTTCCCTATCTCTGAATGGTAGCTTTTATTTAGTAATGTTCGCACACTTTACCTGCATTAGTAAACGGCTTCTCCAACTAATTCAAAGCAACATTCATTCATTAAAGAAACTCCTCTTACTGCACAATTATTTTATGTACATGGATGCTGGATAATGCAGTATCTACATACCTGTATTACTGAATGTAGTAGGGATGCAGAATATCTACTATGTACATCAGCACCAAATTCAGTTTGTAAGATTCCAGCTGTACCATAGCATTAGAATACATTTTCACCTTTAAAGAGGTTGTTCCCCTTTAAATTAACTTTTAGTATGATGTAGAATGTGATATTCTGAGACAATTTGCAATTGGTTTTTATTTGTGAGTTATTTACCTATTTATTCAGCAGCTCTCCAGTTAGTAATTTCAGCAGTTGCTATGGTCCAAATCACCCTAGCAACCCTGCACTGATTTGAATAAGAGACTGGAATATGAATAGGAGAGGGCCTGAATAGAAAGATGACTAATCATATGTAGAAATAACTGTGTGTAGCCTTACAGAGTATTGGGTTCAATGACACCCCCCACTCAAAAGATCCCAAAGTGAAAAATAATCCACAAATTTAAAAAAAAAAAAGAAGAAAAAATTGCTTAGAATTAGCTGTTCTATACCATACTGAAAGGTATGAACTTAAAAATGAACAACCCATTTGTCAACTTTACAGCTGACTTACTTTTTGTTTTGTTTTTTAATATATTTAGCTTTTTCCAGCATCCTTTCCAACTTTCAGATGTGGGCATTCAAAAAGCTTTTGCATAAGACTACACTATTGCTATTTTGTATTTTTCCAGTGATCACATCTCCTATTCTTACAGTCCCTCATTCAAATCACTGCAATTTAATCTGGTCATTTACACATTTGTGACCCCCCCTATTTACAACTGTTAGTACATTTCTCCCAAAAGGGCCTGGGAGATTGTAGTGCTTGACAAACAAACTCCTGGTTGCCCTCAAATCCAGCCATGATTGATATTTTCCCTGAAACTGCTTAAAAAGGATATCATTCAGCAAGTGACTTGCACATACAAACATTTATTTAAATATGCAGTGTAGCTATCAATATTAAATACAGCATTGAAGCAGTCCTTGGCAGTAAAAACAACCCTGGCCAGTCCATAAAATGTGTAATCCAATTAAAAATAGGTTGCTTTCCTGGACTTGCCGATACAAGTAACAGATTAAAAAAAAAACTTTAAAGGTCCTCTGGCTAATAACTTGTAGTGTGTAATAAATTACAAAGGTGTCAGGATGATCCACTCATGTACAGGTCCATGTAGTACAGAGATGCCTATGTTTTTAATGACAACAACAAAAAGTCTTCCTTTCACAGTCACCAACACTGAACTAAACATGGAGCGCTCCCATCCCTTTGTGTAAGTAAGGTTATTGAGATTATGGCCTTGGAGAATATACAGCAATGAATTTCAGACGCCTTGTCTTGGACTAGGTGTTATTTCCTAGGGAAAAAGGCAGCCAGCCTTTGCTTTTTTATGGGAAGAATATGTATCTCTTGTGAATTCACTTTCTTTAACTTTACACTTCTGTTTTTGATTGGTTTGCGTAGTGCTTCTGCGGTTTCCCTGTGCTCGGCCTGACCCTTTACATCGTAGCACTGAACACCAGAGACCTGAGGCAAGTCCTTCTTGAAAGAAAAGTTTTTCGTGGAAACCCCAGAAAGCCCCTTTATTTTGCCACAGAAAATGGCAGGAACTGCATCTTTAACCGACACGATTACTTTCGCTGTCTGGGAGCTGCTAACTAGTTCAATGTTGTTGCTGGATTTTGGCTCATAAGCAGCTCTGGCACTTTGCACAGGGATCCATTTTTGCTGGCGTAATGGCTCGGCAGTGTTGCTGCAGATAACTTTACTGTCCTGCTTCTGTGCCAGCTCATGATGAACTAGCGGTGGACTAAAAGATGCAGCAGTCAGACTGTTCTTTATTGGGAGATGCCTTGGAGAGTCAGACATGGACCCGCAAGACATGCTTGTGCTCCCGTGTGGATTTGTACTGGGGCATCTTTTGTTTATCGGGACAGACAGATCAAGAACACCATCATCCTGTATCACTTCAGTACTTATATCAGTGTTTACAACCAAAGGTTCGTTTTTAATTGACAAGTCTAGTGCTTCATTTTCGCTGCTCATTTTAATTACTGAATGGCGGTAAAACTGAGAAAACTCTCTCCTGTCTGCGATTTCGAATGGCTTTAATTCTTTTTCCAAGGGGGTTTGGGTTTCCTTGCAGTTCTTTGGAATATCTACTGTCGATTTTGGCTCATTTGCGCTACCTTTTGTCTCGGAGTGTGACATTGGGATAGGGATTGGGATAGGTATAGGCACTGGCACCGGAAGTGGTACAATCACTGGGTATGGCACTAGCAAGGTTGCAGGAGGGACAAGTGGAGATAAAGGCGAGGAGCTAAAGAGTTGGGGTGGAATTGTGTGAATATTGCTAGATGCGTAATCTGGAGGTATATGACATGGAGGTGGTGCCCCCAAGCTATTAGCTGATGGGAAAAAGTCTTGCAAGACAGAAGGAAAACTTGGAGCTGTAAAAACTGGTGGCAGCACTGCTTCCTGTGTTGGGCTGGAGGTTTTCTGATCTAGAATCTGTGGCTGGCCAACCAACGTAGCAGCTGATGGGAAGATGTGACTCTGAAGAGAGGTAGCGGGACATGGAGAACCCTGGGGTAAAACCAGAGGTGAATTCAAATGCTGAAATACATGTTGCTCCAAAAGCACAGGTAGTGGGACGGGGCCTTGTGCTGTTATCACATAGGGGGTGCTGCTATTTGTGCTCATTTGTGGTGGTGTCCCACCTGATAACTGCCAGTGTATTGGTAATACTACTGGACTTTCACCTAAGCAGATTGGCTGAAGTACAGCTGCTGCCATTTTCATGGCTACTCCACTCTGGGAATCTGAGGATGGGCCCAAAACAGTCGGAGCTGGAACAGTCACTAGCGGTGAAAGGGCTTTTTTCATTAAGCCTGAAGGATTAATATTCCATGCTTCTGCAGTAATTAGCTGGGCAACCCCATTCTCCAACTTGTTGTTAGGAAGGGTGGAAGGAGGGCTGTTCAAATCAATTTGCAAGTCTTGGTTTTCTTTATAGAGCTCCTCCATATTTCTCACTGATGATGTGCAAGATCTCACTGATGCTCCTTACATTGCCTTACTTTAGCTCTGGATTCCCACAATGTTGCGTGAAGTGCAGCTGCATCTTGATAGCCTGCAAGACACACAGACGACTTTGATTAGCATTTAGATCACAGCTGCCTCTAACGAAAATACATTGTATTGAAATTGGGATTTTATTTTCATTTGTTAGCAAACTGCTTGCCTACAGTTACACTGAATAAATACCTGTGTGGGAAGATAAAGGGAAATATTTTATCAAGCCTTTTTCATTTCATCACCTTGGCCCTAAATTACCTTTGTTTTGTGTTATCAGTGCAGATACTTGGTAGCTTTGTACTTTAAATCTGCTTGTGTAAAGTAGGCCTCTATTTAACTGGTCGAGATAATGTCCTAGGCCCTGTGCTGCTCTATTAAGCTACAACTGGCCATGTTTCCCTATTGCATGCTGGAAGCATTTATTAATGCACAGTAATGTACTGGACTGCACCCTTCCAATTACCAGCTGAATAATTTACCATAATGATATCCGCATGTGGGAGACAATACATAGATAACTGTCCATTAGTTATGTTAATTTGTTCCTGCTTATTATTCTAGCATATGAAATACGTGTGGCTGAGCAGGAGGAAGAGCGCACAGTCTGGAACCAGCTTGTTACCAAGGTACGTATGTCTTAAAGTTTGTATCTGCCTATAAAGGGTTCAATGAGATCTAATATATACATCAATAGAATTAGGGGAGAATATCAGTATTAATCAGCCCAGTAACATAACTGGAAATCTAACATACATTAAGAGGCTCCATCAAAATTTCTCAGGCCAGCGTGATCCCCAAGAGACATTTGTGTTTCAATAGCTACCGCTAACTTATTTAGTGGCAACGTTGTTCCCCTGTCAGTACTTCTAATGTGCAGTGCTATGTATGGAAGCAGTGCTAGAGAATAATATACCGTATAGTTCACTTACATACACTCACAGGACACAGAAAATAAAATCTAAAATAAACTGGTCACTTTGAAAGGACCTCATGTAGAAATATAGTACAGTAGATCCTATGACACAATGCCAGCAGCATGTGATATTAGTTGTAAATCTTGAGTTTGAATATCTTTAGTATACATGTGCTATAGGTCAACTACAGGACTCTGCTGTACAAGTACACATTATTGTTTGGTGCACACAGCACAGTTGGATAGTGCTTTTATATGATTTTCTGTATTCCATTTAAGTCTTCAGGCTTCTCAATGGCATGTTCAGTAGTCTTGTAAATAAAGACATGAAACTTGTTGGCTGATCTCTTCCTCTCTATGCTAAGTCAGTCTCCTATCCCCGAATGCTCACCCCCCAGTTACAGTTGTATTCAGAATAATAACAGTCTGACATCACTAATCACTGTTTAGGGTAAAAAATTTAATTTCTAAATGGTAAATAATTTACTAGTAGGTAGTAGAGTAATAGAAAACCAACAGACCCAACAGTCATGTCATGCAAGCTGCTGATCCTTTGTAATTGAATCCTTAATTGAGGCTTGTTCCAAATAATAATAATAGTTAGTTGCAAATAATAGCAGCGTGGAGTTCAATTAGTGAGATCATTCATATTTCTCTCTGAAATATTAGAGGAAAATACATATAAGAAGTGCTGCTCAGCTAAAATGATCTCAAATGCTTTATAATGGCAACCACAAGCTTTTCACAGGGTTAAACACAGAACAAAAATGGGAAGTCTTTAAAATGCTGCTTAATAAATATACTTGTCAGTATATTCCACTTGTAAGCAAGGAACGTTGTTGCAAAGCAAAACCTTTTTGGTTCAATAGAAGCGTTGGTGTTGAGGTGGGTAAGAAAAGACGTGCTTTTAAGGCTTTCAGCTGGTACAGCCGAAACATATATAAGGTACAAGGAGGCCAATAAATCATGCAAGGAAGCTATAAGGCAAGCTAAAATTGCTATAGAAAAGGATATTTCAGCTACCAGTAAAAAAATCCCAAATTATTTTTTAAATATGTTAATAGTAAAAAAAATGAAGCAGGAAGGGGTGGGACCCTTACTATCAGAGGGGGGTCAGCTGGTTGATGAAAACAAAATAAAAGCGCAGATTCTGAACTCATATTTTTCATCTGTCTACACAAATGAGGAATCAGTAAGTGAAGGTTTCCTTCTTAATAGTCCCAATTCTAGTAATACAACTAATGATGCATGGTTCACGCATGAAGAAATTCAAAAGAGACTAGAACATGTTAAGATTAACAAAGGTCCAGGGCCAGATGGTATTCATCCCAGGGTAATTAGCGAGCTTAGCTCTGTGATTGCCAAACCTCTTTACTTAATTTTTCAGGATTCATTGAGATCTGGCATAGTGCCGAGAGACTGGCGAATTGCTAATGTGGTGCCTCTATTCAAAAAAGGATCCCGTTCTCAGCCTCAAAACTATAGGCCAGTTAGTCTGACGTCAGTGGTAGGAAAGCTTTTCGAAGGGTTAATAAAGGATAAGATACTGGACTTCATAGCAAATCATAATACTATGAGTTTGTGCCAGCATGGTTTTATGCGTAATAGATCTTGCCAGACTAACTTAATTTCTTTTTATGAGAATGTAAGTAGAGACCTCGATTCTGGGATGGCAGTGGATGTGATTTACTTAGACTTTGCTAAAGCATTTGATACAGTGCCACACAAAAGGTTACTGGTTAAATTAAGGAATGTTGGCCTGGAACATAGTATTTGTACCTGGATAGAGAACTGGCTAAAAGATAGACTACAAAGAGTGGTGGTAAATGGAACATTTTCTAATTGGACCAGTGTTGTTCGTGGAGTACCGCAGGGCTCTGTACTAGGTCCCTTGCTTTTCAACTTGTTTATTAATGACCTGGAGGTGGGCATTGAAAGTACTGTTTCTATTTTTGCAGATGATACTAAATTGTGCAGAACTATAGGTTCCATACAGGATGCTGCCACTTTGCAGAGTGATTTGTCTAAATTGGGAAACTGGGCAGCAAACTGGAAAATGAGGTTCAATGTTGATAGATGCAAGGTTATGCACTTTGGCAAAAATAATATAAATGCAAGTTATACACTAAATGGCAGTGTGTTGGGAGTTTCCTTAAATGAGAAGGATCTAGGGGTCTTTGTAGATAACACGTTGTCTAATTCTGGGCAGTGTCATTCTGTGGCTACTAAAGCAAATAAAGTTCTGTCTTGCATAAAAAGGGCATTAACTCAAGGGATGAGAACATAATTATGCCTCTTTATAGGTCCCTGGTAAGGCCTCATCTGGAGTATGCAGTGCAGTTTTGGACTCCAGTCCTTAAGAGGGATATAAATGAGCTGGAGAGAGTGCAGAGATGTGCAACTAAACTGGTTAGAGGGATGGAAGACTTAAATTATGAGGGTAGACTGTCAAGGTTGGGTTTGTTTTCTCTGTAAAAAAGGCGCTTGCGAGGGGACATGATTACACTTTACAAGTACATTAGAGGACATTATAGACAAATGGCAGGGGACCTTTTTACCCATAAAGTGGATCACCGTACCAGAGGTCACCCCTTTAGACTAGAAGAAAAGAACTTTCATTTGAAGCAACGTAGGTGGTTCTTCACAGTCAGGACAGTGAGGTTGTGGAATGCACTGCCGGGTGATGTTGTGATGGCTGATTCAGTTAATGCCTTTAAGAATGGCTTGGATGATTTATTGGACAGACATAATATCAAAGGCTATTCTGATACTAAGCTCTATAGTTAGTATAGGTATGGGTATATAGAATTTAATTAAAAGTAGGGATGGGTGTATGTATGGATGCTGGGTTTTCATTTGGAGGGGTTGAACTTGATGGACTTTGTCTTTTTTCAACCCAATTTAACTATAACTATGTAACCACAACCTGAAAGACGTGGAAGAAAATGGAAAAGTTCCATACATGGATAGAATAATAGTCTCAGCCAATGATCAGCTGCATGAAGATCAAAGAAGGTATAAAGTTACCTGTGAGTACTGTTACAATTAGAAGATGTTTATGTGAAGACAAGCTATTGGCAAGAAGCCCCCATGTTGAAAAACAGACATGCTGGAGAGGTTACAATTTGCCAAAGAACACATTGACTGGCCTAAAGAGAAATGGTGCAACATTTTGTGGACTAATGAAAGCAAGATTGTTCTTTTTGAGTCTAGGGGCCGCAGACAGTTTGTCAGACGACCCCCAAACACTGAACTCAAGCGACAGTAGACTGTGAAGAGTGAAACATGGTGGCACAAGCATCATGATACGGAGATGTTTCTCATACTATGGTGTTGGGTCTATTTATCACATACCAGGGATCATGAATCAGTTTCAATACATCAAAATACTTGAGGTCATGTTGCCTTATGCTGAAGAGGAAATGCCCATGAAATGGGAGTTTCAACAAGACAACGACCCCAAACACACCAGTAAATGAGCAACATCTTGGTTCCAGACCAACAAGATTGACTTTATGGAGTGGCCAGCCCAATACCTGGACCTTAATCCAACTTGTGGGGTGACATCAAAAATGCTATTTCTGAGGCAAAACCAAGAGATGCAGAAGAATTGTGGAATGTAACAGGTGCCAGAAGTTGGTGGACTCCATACGACACAGATGTGCAGCAGTTCTCAGAAACACTGGTTTTATAACTAAATATTAGTTCAGTGATTCAAAGGAAAGCAAAATCTTAAAACATTTTTCAGTTTATTCAGTGAATGTTTTAGTTTGTAAAGAAGAATGCAGACATTGCTGTTTTTTTTTAACAGCCTAATATTCCCTATTCGTCACTTTCTGTAAAGGAATAAAAAAAAAAATGAATACATTGTTCTTCATGTTGTCATTTGGAATAGAATGTGCAGTGTTCCCAGTGCATTTGTGTGTATGGAAATAAAAGCTATTATAAGGATTCACTTTTTATACACACTGCTATTATTCTGAACACAACTGTATATACAGTAAGTAAGCTGTGTGGCCCACCAATGGTTTAGAGGCTAATTCTGCCAGGGAGCAATTCATACAAATCTGTGTACAGTTTAAATGCAGTTTGTAGGGATGTGCTGCCACTTGCAATCATGCTCAGCAGCCAAGTCCTGTACACTGTGTTGCTTTATAAGTGGCCTTTCCCAAAGCAAATTCCATTCTTCCCTACTTATCATTTCTATTAAAGTCTGGGAACCAGAAACATGGGCCCTTATCTTTTCCCCAGCATAAAATAACAGACTCCTTACTGTTTACTCGCTGACACTGCAGCCAAAGCCTTTCAGCAGTTTTGGCAACTCACTCTCCCGGGTTTGATGTCTTAAACGTGGAATACAAAGCTTGTCCTGTACTATATGAAGAAAAACAAATGTTTCCCAACTTGACTATTTCTTCTCTGCTGTCAATGAGTTGAAATGTCACCGTTGCTAAGCAGACTCTGCGTTGCTGTGGTGCTCCTGTTCCTATTGGTGCATTGGCAGAGAGAGTTCACATAAGGCTGGGGTGCTCCATGGACAGTGCAATTATTCGGCAAAAAAGGAGGCTTGTTTTATTAAGGAGAATTCATAAAAGCAGGGAAAAGCTGACTTGCTGGTAAAACAACAATGCAATATCTATTAGTTTTGTCTATCAGCAAATACTCTAACACCAGCGTGAGAAAAAACTCTTTCTCTCTCACCCTCTCTCGTTCTCTCTCCCTTTTTGCAATATACCTTCCAACACTATACAGACCAATTGGAATGACAATTGTTCATCTTTTAGTTAACCTTTAGTATGTTATAGAATACAGGACTTTGGTAGGGTATGTTCTGCAAATAGACATGGAAACACTACAGAAAGCGCAAGGCAAGAAGGCATACCTCTGATGCAGAACCCCATGCTACATTCTATTACGTGAGTTGAGATGAGGGGGCTGCTATGGTACCCCCAAAACTAGGGGGGTACCATAGCATGTAGCATGGTACCCCCCTTTAATTGTGGAGTTACTTCTCCACAATTAAAGCAGTATAATTACACTATATGACACACAATGAAGTATTACCACTGTGGCATTTCTACATGAACGTTCAGTCAAGTTTCAGTAAAATGCTCTCAAAAACAAAGGCCGTCATGTTGCACATGATACTGACACTCATATCAAGGACGTTATTAATAAGTATTATAAAGTACCAATATTCCAAGTGCTATACTGTACAGGAAGGGGATCAATTATCTGGAAACCTGTTATCCAGAAAGCTCCAAATAAAGGAAAAGACATCTACCATAAACTCTATTTTAATTAAATAATTAACATTTTTGAAAAGATTTCCTTTTTTCTCTGTAAGACTAAAACAGCAGCTTGTAATTGATCCAAACTAAAATATAATTCATCTTTATTCATTAACGTTTACACGATTGTATTTAGTAGATTTAAGGTATGGAGATTAAAATTACAGAAAGATTCCTTATCCAGAATACCCCAGGTCTCAAGCATTCTGGCTAACAGGTCCCAATCCTTTCCGTATCACTAAAATAGGTTGTTTGCTCCATTTCATTCACAACCCCAACATGCTGAGCTTCCTCCTTTTTCGTAGGAAAAATCTGTTCTTTATCTTGTAACACCCTTTATATCTGATTTTGAGACAGGGCATGTTCTTATTCTGTCTGTTAGGGACACGCCTTTAATACCAATCTAGGGGGCAAATTCACTTACCTCTGAAGTTGGACCAGCGATGACTTTGCTGCACTTCGCCAGGTGTAGATTCGCCAGGGTTTTGTAGTTACGCTAACGAAGGCAAATTTGCATACGGCGTGCAGTTAAAATACAGTGGCTGTATATGCTGCAGTAAAGACATTACACTACACAAGGCCAGGGAACCTTAATAAAATTATATAGAGGTGTTCTATTGCCCTACACATGTGCCCACAGGTTAGTTTAGGTGCCATATGTTATCAAATGTAGGAGGGAAGAAGGGTACTCTAAAAAAAATCGATCTTTTTTTCAGCCTATCACCCTATAAAAAGTAAAAGACGCCATCGGTTTTTTGGGACTTAGAAAAAAATGTAAACTTTTTTTTGAACCATCCCTATCTACTCTTGCACTTCGCCTGGTCTGAGGTGACGAAGTAAAGTCTGGCGCAAGAGGTAACGTACACAAAAATTCGCAAGTTAGTGAATTAACGTAGTTACGTCCCTTCGTCATATCGCAACTTCGGCTGGCTTAAGGGTGCGAAGTAGCGCTAGAGTAGGTCCACTGCACTAGCGCATTTACGCCGGCACCCGTTAGTAAATTGGCAAAGTGGCAAAATTATGTCACGCAGGCGAGTTTTCGCTAGTGTTGGCCACTTCGCCCTTTAGTAAATTTGCCCCTAGGTGTCTTTTGTGATGTTGCCCCACTTCCCAAGCCCAAGGGACCACACCTGTGCCTCCTCCTAATAAAATAAATATAACAAAATCATAACTTTGTTCGGTTGTAGCAGCATTTGCCCTAAATGTAGCCCCCTTGACCCAGTATTTTTCATTAGCATTCCATTTTGTTTCATATTGCTTCATGTTTCAGTTGCACTTCTACACCAGTAACCTACCTTAAACTCTTATTCTAGTCATACCACTAAATCTTCAATAACAGGAGCTCTGCTACTTTACTAGACAGTGGATTTGCCATTTCTAAACAAATTGTCTCCCCTACCTACAGCAGTCACTTTCTTGTACAAGGGTATATTTAATAGCAAGTCATGCACAGAGCAAGGACATTCGGGTGACTGCACACAGCTTCTCCCAGCTGCACGCTCCAGCAACCGAAAGCAAACAACACTATCACAGTACGACTCCAATCATTCGTATTCTATTTGCAATACAATATTCAATTTGTTTTGCACAGTTGTTGATAAAAGGGATTATTTAATTATAATTTTAGTAAAGAAAACGGAGTGAACGTAAGGCCTCGTATATGTCGACAGTGAACGGTTCAATGTAAAAATAAAAACTGGGTAAATACAGTGGAACTTCAATTTTACATCCCTGATTTTAAGTTTTCTCTCATTTTACATTGTTGTTTTGTGGTCCCATTTATATATTATGCATACTACATTTCCTTGATTTTACATTTTCCTGGATTTTACACCATTTTTTTCTGGTCCCCTGAAAAATGTAGAATGGGGGTTCTAATGTATGTGCAAAATAAAAAATGTTTCTAATATAGTTAGGCAAAAAATGTAATGTATAAAGTCTGGAGTGACTGGATGTGTAATATAATAGCCAGAACACTATTTCCTGCTTTTCTGTTGCTGGAGTAACATGGTTGTTTTTGTGAATTTGCTTTGGTTTCCCCCCTTCTTTTTGTCCCACTACTGGACAGTTTATGAATGTATTTGCACAAGGGATAGCCTGCAGGAAATTCAGACGGAGCTACCATTAAAGTTACCAACATGCAAAATAGCTGAGGAGCCCAAGCAAATTGATGAAGCCAGCAGGGTGACGAATTTTGCACTTGCAAATGCTAATGAATGCAAAATGTCCCTGCCGATATTCTAATTCAAAGAACAGGTCGTCTTCCTGCGGTGCAGTATTAATATAAGTGTTTATTATACTAATAAGTATATATTTTCCACTGCATCGATCTTAAAAAATGACTTGCTGTACCTCATTCATATAACAGCAGCAATTAAACAATGCAGTCTCTAAAGACAAGTGCTAGCAGTAACTCCAGACTTACTATGCCTGTTATACTGCACACAGGAAGATCTGGGTCAGAGCCTGCCTCCCAATAATAATGAAAAAAAAACTGTCAAATTGCTCTTTTGAGCACTTTTGAAATGGTCTTTTCTCTTACCATGATGTAACTATTATCTATTTATTTTAGCTATTTAGAGTTAATTCAGTTTGTAGCCAGCTACTCCAATGAGCAATTGCTCAGTATATTCACTTCTCATCCAGTAATGCAGCGTAAGTCATACAAACCCTGGTATAAAATATGCACTGGGGCCCCAAATTACCACTAATTTACCACTAACCTACAGGCCTTGTGATGCCTCATCAGTCACATCCCATCATCACACCACAGCACCGCCATACCACAGCAGTCTTTATCTGATAAAATAATTGTAGTACCACAGGGAAAGGTATATTGCAGTAAGGCCCCTAGATTAGCGGATTGTCCACCCACAAATTGTGGATTGGCTGGCATCTAAGGTTGTCACTTTTGTGCAGGCAGGGGGTCGGTCTATGATGTCACAGGGCGGGTCAGTAACATTGTGGGTGGGGAGTGCTACATCACATGGGAGGGTCTAGGACGTGTTGACAGTGCCGTAACTAGAGGGGGCTTGCCCTGGTGCGTGACGCGCAGCCGGGCCCCGCCCCCACACAACGTACACAACGGATTTCACTGGCGAGCGGGCTGCGGGGGGCCCTGAGGGGATGCGGGCCCTGGTCCGCTCGCACCCCTGCTCCCCTGGTAGTTCCGCCACTGCGTGTTGATCAGAGATTGGCTGGTCGCCATGACAATCAAGGGAGATCTTGCCCGGTTTCCTTATTTGGAAAACTGGGCAGACTGTGTTGACCTGGGCAGCCCTTCTGAAACCAGGCGGTCTGGGTCAAATCTGGACAGGTGGCAATCCTACTGGCGTCATATATAAGTACTGCAACCTGATGAGTTCTTCCAGCTCTCCTGAGCAGCTTGGGAAAGCAGCCAGTGGTAGTCAAAAAGTTGGGATTCTGCCTTTTTCAGCATTATTCGGCCGAATCCTTCTGCCCGGCCGAACCCTAATTTGCATATGTAAATTAGGGGCGGGAGGGAAATCACGTGACTTTTTGTCAGAAAAAAAGTAAGTAAAAAATGTTTTCCCCATCCCATCCACCCATTGCATATGCAAATTAGGGTTCGGATTCTTTTCGGTATTCGGACAAATCTTTCACAAAGGATTCGGGGGGTTCGGCTGAATCCAAAATAGTGGATTTGGTGCATCCCTAGTAAAACTACATTTCCGGAAAAATGGTGTAAAAAGCTGTGTAAGACAAATGGTGAATTTATCAAGGTGTGTATTATTTCTACGTCAGGTGAACGCCAGATTTGCCGCTGTTATTTTACACTGCTTCAGACTTCCGTCAGAAGCTGCTCAAAGAAAGAGCGTGTCAAAAAAATTATGCCATTTTAACACTGTTTTTTACACAGTGATGTGTGGTGAGTTATTCTGCTGTTTATTTACACAGCATAATAAATCTGCCCCTTAGGGCTCTTACAGACGAGAGTTTTTACCTGCGCTCCTCTGCGTTCCTCTTCTCTGCATTCAGCCGCAGGGGAGCGCAGGAATAGACGCATTACATTTTTTCCAATGGGGCTGTACTCACACAGGTGTATGTAGGCGCCAAACGCAGGTTGAGACACCTACATGCGCCTGTGTGAGTACAGCCCCATTGGAAAAAATGAAATGCGTCTATCCCTGCGCTCCCCTGCAGCTGAACGCAGAAAAACGGAACGCAGAGGAGCGCAGGTAAAAACGCTCGTCTGTAAGAGCCCTAAGAATAGTGTCGCTGGCTATGCGCACACATGTTGCTTATTACATACATGTACATAACAGCCAAGTCGGGAGGTCTTTCTTACAGTTTTTAGAGGCGTATACTGTAATTCAATGGCAAATACATGTTTTTAACATTATATTTTCCCTTTAAAAGAAAAAAATGTTGCAATGAGCACTGTGACAATTTTAAGATCACCCTGACATTTCAAGAAGTCCCAGGGAGTTAATGAATTCTAATAACATGCCTGCCATTAGCTTGTTAAAAATGCTAACCAGCAGGAAAAAAAGTCATTACTATTGCCTGACATAGTTCTCTTTCTTACTTGTCAATATCATTCATTGCCTTAAGCTGGCCATAGATGTACAGATTTTCAACAGATCCAATCCACATCGTGAGACCAAGATCTTCTGAGAACCATCGTACGAACGTTCGAACTGTCCATCAACTAAAACGACCAATTTACCAGGAAAACAAAGGGGAGCTGCCTGCTTGGCCCTGCAAACATCCATAGATTGTACTGGGACCGACAAAGATTTTTTAACCTGGCCGATCAATTTCCTGGCAGATGTTGGACGAAAAATCGTAAGATGTTCGATCGTTTGAATCCCACTAACCACTAACCGCATGATAATTTGACGAATCGGTCGGGCTGCGCTGAAATCGGTCGTTTCGCAAAGAAGAATCGTCGCGTCTATGGGGGCCATTAGTGTTGTCAGCAGGAAGATCCAAAGGCAGCAATGCTCACTCACAGCTTAAATATATCTATCCTACTACAAATTGTTTCTGATAAATATCTATATGCCCACTTCTTCTGCTCATAGTTCCACTGCTTTTGTGCAAGCTGCAAACATCTGTGTAGCTGTATGGATGGCACTGTAGTATGGATGGCAATTTAAAGGGGAACTTTTGCAAAAATAAAAATTTAATATAAGCTTCAGCACACTGAAATACAATTGATTATTATTCATTGTTTCTGAAATAATCAAGTTTATCTGCACTACTCCTCTCTCAGCATCTGTTTCTCTTCATTCTGTCTTCATGCAGCAGTTGGGTGTTAGATGAATAATCCAAAGTATCTTATAGGTGGGGACTTCCTTTCCCAGCAGATGAATTCCAGTACTGATTCCAGTACAAACAAAATGTAACAAAATAACTGCCTTTTGCACAAATTTTGCATGTAGAGAGACACGATGTCTGGTGATTTTAATATAGTGAGGTCTGATACATCTTATAGGGGGGCTCCTTTTGCCTATAAGATATATTGCATCATTTATCTGACACTCAGCTCCTGAATAAGGAGAAACAGATGCTGACAGAGGAATAGTGAAGATAAACTTGATTATTTCAGAAATGGTACAGAATTTGTAATTGATTGTATTCAGAAAGTTTCTTATTTCAGTATGTTGAAGCTAATATTACATTTTCATTTTCGCAATACTTCCCTTTTAAAGAAAAACGATACCCCCAGATTTAATACTTAATTAAATACTTTAATACCAGATAGAGCGGCCCTTTTTATGAGAGCTATATTGCAGCTATAGTTTTTTTAAGGGAACTCATGGAGCAGCATATACTAGTACGGTAAGCTGAAACAAATACTTCAGCACAGAAAGCAAAGAGCTCTAACAACTTATTATAGAGGAAAATCATAAAAGCAAGGTGTACCATACAAGGGGCCGTACACAGCATGGGCAGCTTTCAATATCTCAGGCCTGCAAGTGAAGCAGCAAACACTAGCTATGCAATGAAAGGAGCACCCACTGAATTAAAGTACAATTTATAATCACGTTTACTGTAAATGTATGCAATTCTAGCTGACATGCTGCTTTTAGTTCAAGGTAAAGATATGGACCTGTTATCCAGAATGCTCGGGACCTGGGGTTTTCCGGATAACGGATCTTTCCGTAATTTGGGTCTTCATGCATTAAGTCTACTAGAAATTAATTTAAACATTAAATAAACCCAATAGGCTGGTTTTGCTTCCAATAAGGATTAATTATATCTTAGTTGGGATCAGGTAATTCAGAACTTTCTGGATATCGGGTTTCCGGATAAGGGATCCTATACCTGTACTAGCAAACAACCTGGCTTGAAAACACAAACAATAATAATGTGTCCATAATGCATGTTGCCGCTTAAGAATGGTCTAGTTCGTTTATGCTACTCCTTAGGGACCAGTGTCTGTTGTCTCTGAAGGGCAAATTATGAGTTTTAAAGCTAGCCATAATAATGCTGTAGGGCATTAACACTATACAGGGAAATATGTTTAAAAATTTTAGTGCAAAATTTTAGTGTAAAATTTATTTTTTCCGTTTGCCTGCGTTTTCTACCAAGTTTTAATACAGAGAGAAAGTATCAGAACAATGCCAGCATCAGGAATGCTTAGGACCTGGGGTTTTCTGGATAAGGGATCTTTCTGTAATTTGGGTCTCCATCCCTTTAAGGGTCTCCATTTTTTCTGCTCAAGATTTTAAGGGAAAAATTCTAATTTGTAGAGGGAAAATGGAAATCATTTTTAAAACGTAGACGTATTTGCTTTAACTGGAATCTACGGGGATGGAACTTTCTGGATAACTGGTTTCCGGATAAGGGATCCCATACCTGCATTAAACAATCTTAAATATTTAGACAATAAATATATACATATCATGTGTTATACAGTATTTAGACTAAAATTGACATTGTGTCAATGCTTTTTACAAGGCACTGTATGTGTGATCATGGGAACACAGAATGTATTATGTGTGTGCTTTGGCTAGTAAATTATAGGCTGTGGCCACAGAGCACTCACCTTATTCTGCTGAAAGTTTATAGCCAGTGACAGGCAGGTTTAAAGCTTGGAACACTGACTTCAAATATGCAACTCAAGGAAATCCATCTGCCTTCAATTGACCAAAAAGAAATTCTAAACAGCTGTACTGTAGCTTTCTATTATCTGCAGTAAGGGCAAATGAAAGTCATTGCCTATAGGTGCTGACTTACCCAATGTGATAGTTGCTGTTAGTCCAGTGTATGTTCTGCCTACCTTGACAGCCCGATAGAATGCTTCTGCTTGGCCCTGTGATCTCTATCTAACATCAATCTTGCTGGGACTTTATTTTAGAGGTCACTGTTCTTCATTCATTTTCTTTTTTTTATATGCAATATGAGCTAAACCAGACAGGAACAGAGCAGGACATTTCTATCCATCCCTGTCTGATGCACCAGTAGATAGTTATAAAAGCCACTCGCATGTACATGGAGGAAACCATAAAAGATTAAAAGCTTTGCCAATAAAAAAAAATTTCCGTGAATTCTGGATGCAGGTCTGCTTAATGTGCTTAGAAATAAAACACTGAAAACTAACAGATTTGGCAGCAAACAGCTGAACTAGAGCACTGGGTAACTAATGAAAAGCAGCCAGTGCCTAATAAAACGCAACAGCGAGTCACATCTGGTTTTTGGGAAGGAGTCACTCTCGATTTTACTGTTCTAAAAATACAGATGTCAGGTGGCACAGCAGAAGAAAAAGGTATAAACAGGCAAGAAAATACAATATGCAAGTCTAAAAATAAAGAAGAAAAGTCACCCTGGGGATGCTGGGTAAATATATTAAATCTGCTTGTATCCAAAATGGCTCCCTGTTCTGTATACGGGTGAAAGACAATTCATTAAACGTTGGGATGGAGGCAGATTCACCACACTATTGTGCATGTGCTGCAGGGGATGCCTAGGATATCAGAACAATATGGAGGTGCAGCTCTCACTTTGTACCAGATACCTTGGGCTGGTGCATTTCTTTTAAATTCTAGGAGTTTCAGTATGGAAAAAGTACAGGAATAGAATCACGGTTAGGTGCCTAACAACTTTTGCACTCCCCACTGACTCTACTGTTGTGCTTTAATACAAAAACATGGTCTAGGAGTACTTTAGCAATTGGAACATGTTTTTTACCTTCCGGATTCTCAATAGTTTAAAGCTATTTGAAACCGGTTTTCGTTCGATAATCCAATCAATTTGAGATTTCCCGGCAGCGATTCAATAGATTTGAGTTTTCCGGGTGACAATTCAGAAAAGTCATACCATTGAAATAGATGCTCGATTTTGTTGCGACTTTTTTTTTTTTCAAACTGATTTTTTTTCGAGAAGTTTTATTGGTCAATTAAGGGAATTCAGATTTGGGAGTTTGGTCTAATTATTTTTTTTTTAATAAAGGGAGAAAAACTCAGGTTTTAGAAATGAACCCATTAAGTGTAGCTCTGTTATTACTGATACAGAGGTTGAAAAAAAGACACACGTACAAGTTCAACCTCTTTATCCAAAAAAATTGTGCTTTTCAAAAAATATAAAAAATGCATTTTGGCTCCCACTGAGAGTACAAAGGAGTGTTATGATGCAGAACCTCTTGTTCAGGCCTAGAACTTAGGTTTAAAAACCCCCTCGCTTCCAGTTTGAAGAAATGAAGAGAATGCGCATTAGACTCCTTTGCTAATTATGCGTCTGACTCATCTCTGGCTAATCAAGGCACTGTATAAAATACCCATATTATAAATGAATTAAATAGGAATTCATTTATTGGTAGTAAACTGGGCTTAATAATGGAAGAACGCAAATGATTGTTTATATTCATCACAACAGGCCAGGCTTGCAGGTGTCGGCCTGTTAAGTGCATCATGCCTCCTACAGATCGCTTTAAAACTGGCATCTGAACAGCACAATGTAAATAGCATTACAGCTATTTGATCTTCAAAAGGCTGTTAGGCGGTAACAGGAATTCTGTATAGAAGTATATTTAAGGTTAATGCTGGGGCTTCTCAAGGGAACTGTTCATTCCAAGCACCAAACAAATCTCAAGTCAGAGTACATAGCATTTAGAGCAGATGTGTTGCAATATAAACCCCAATTGCTTCTGAAAAGTGCCGGCTTTATGGAAATATCTAGGCAGTTAACGGGATTATTTGATCAATCATTCTTATTATGACACCTGTGCAGATATTCAGCAAATCATCCTCTGCCTTTCTCTGCCATGTTACAGGTGGAAGGAATAGAGACAAGGAGATGCCGTACAGGAGGCTGTTGTTGCCAGTGGGGCAGTGCTGTCAGGTTGTAGAATACGCTACAAAGGGTAAAGAGTTTGAAGAATTGTTTTCATCCATTAGGTGGTAATAATTGGCAAGTCATTTTGGTGAAGCATCAATCTATCTACATGTGAGCTACAACTCTCAATGCAAGGACTGTAGCTGTAGCTGATGTGAAGAGGCCCGGGTGTTTGTCATGCTGCCAAGAGAATTGAGAAAAAGCATCTTTGGTCTTCAAATACAGGTATGGGACCTGTTATCCAGAATGCTCGGGACCCGGGTTGTCCAAATAAGAGATATTTCTGTAATTTGGATCTTCAAGTCCACTAGAAAATGATGTAAAAGTTAAATAAACCCAATAGGCTGGTTTTGCTTCCAATAAGGATTCATTATATCTTAGTTTGGATCAAGTACAAGGTACTGTTTTATTATTACAGAGTCTAAGGAATTTATATTTATAAATTTGGATTATTTGAGTATAATGGAGTCTATGGGAAACGGCCTTTCTGTAATTTGGAGCTTTCTGGATAACGGGTTTCCGGATAACGCATCCCATACCTGTACTAGTAAATGTTGGCCTGTGGGAGTATGCCACACAGCACATCCCACACCACATATAGCAATGGAACCATTTTGTGACCACAGTGTTTACCTGACTCTGAGTCTTTGAAATTACTGGATGAAACAAAATCTATCCATTTAAATTGGGCAATACTCACACAGATGAGTGTAAGCACCGGACACAACATGCTGCGTTCCACCTGTTTTTGGCACTTGCAGGAGTCCTTGTCAGCACAGGGTCCTTCGAAAGAATAGATTGCTATTCGTCCTGTGATCCCCTGCAGTGAAACACATCAACTGACCACAGGGGAACACAGGGCAAAACGCGTGTGTGGAAGAGCCCTTAGATGTGACACCTATACTAATATGTGCCACAGCCACCAGAATCCCTATGGACTATCATTGGGGAAGCTTTGTGATAACACCTGTCTGTGTTTGGGGCAGGGATTTGCAAAAGTGTGACAATTACGAAATTAACTATGGGCCCCAATTTGGAAAAAATTCAGTGCCACCTGATCCTCTCAGTGCCTTAAGTAGGAACCTCAAAGGATTCAAGTCTATTAAAGTAAATGGCAACAAATACTACAACACTCCCAAGCTCTGATACTTCCAAATAACCTTGTTGTTGGCACGTGGTACAGAACTGAACCTTTATTGTACACCATTACAACCTTTTTGCACACTTCACTCTCCCCAAACCTCTTCTGTAGCGTGTTCATTATTTTTAATAAACAGAGGTGGCAACCCTAGAGTTGGGACCCCTGTTAAAGTGAGGCCCAGATCGGTTATATAGGCTCAATTTGCCCAAGGCCCTCCTACAACCAATTAAGCTCTGAAGGCTCCGGCTGTTGTCAGTCCTTTCTATTTTTGCAGGATGAAAGAAGCAGATCTGCTCCCTTGATTTGGGGGGGGGGGGGGTGTGTGGGTGTGGGTGTGTGTGTGTGTGTGTGTGTGGGCACACAGGCTGATCGGATTCAAATCAATGGAGCAGGGGCACTGAGCAGATCTGCTTCTCTCAGCCTGCAAAAATATGCAGACTGCCAACAACAAGAGCCAACAGCCTGTGTGCCCATAGTTTAGTCTTTTTCTCATATCAGCTTGCTACAGAAAGAATACTGATTGGCTGCTTCTTTCAGTTTAATAGCCAACCCTAGGGAGAAATTCACAAAAGTGAACTAAAATATTATTGGACTTAAAGTTTTACTCCATCAATTCCACTAAAAGCCTTACTTTTTACTAATGAATTAGCTAAGCTGAAAACTGTGTTTTAAAACTTTATTTGATAATTCACAAATATGAAAGTAAATTCATACAACTGCTTTACTCCAACTTTTTGATAAAAAAAAAAAAGGTTTTTTGATATTGGTAGGGGTAACCAAAAAAAAGTTTGATTGACTGTGAATTTGGTGTAAACGAACATTTAACATTTCAAGTCACCTTAAGACTGCTTTTGTACCCCCAAGGTATTCATGACTGCCAAGGAACCTCCATTTTTTAGACAAAAATACTACTCACATACTACCAAATCTGGTCTAAAAAAACATATAAGGACTTGTCCAGATGAGCAGCGTGTAGGCGCTGAACGCAGGAAAAATGCAGCATGTTGCATCTCAACCTGTGTTCGGCGCCTACATGCTCCTGTGTGAGTACAGCCCCATTGGAAAAAATTTAATGCGTCTATTCCTGCGCTCTCCTGCGGCTGAACGCAGAAAAACGCAACGCAGGGGAGCGCAGCTACAACCACTCGTCAGTAAGAGCCCTTACCTTCGCATCCCTGTGTTCCATTTTAAAACACTCAGTTGCAGGCAGGCAGTGCAGGAAGGAATACAAATTATTAATTTAAAGGGGCCTATACTGACAATGGTGCACGTAAGCACACAAATGCGTAAAAAGCAGCATGTTGCGTTCCACCTGTGTTCATCTCTACGTTTTTAAAAAATCAAGGTATATAATAGAGATATATGGTTTTTAGTGGGATTGTAAACTGGCCAGCCACAGGGCAGAATTATATTAAAATTATTATAAATAAAATTACGCTATATGCAGCATCTCCTAATCGAAGTACAGGTATGGGATCCGTTATCCTGAAATCCGGAAAAAGCTCCAAATTACACAGAGGCCATTTACCATAGACTCTATTTTATCCGAATAATCCAAATTTTACAAATGATTCCCTTTTTCTCTGTAATAATAAAACTGTAGCTTGTACTTGATCCAAACTACGATATAATTAACCCTTACTGGAAACAAAACCTATTTAATTTTTACATGATTTTCTAGTAATCTTAAGGTTTGAAGATCCAAATTACAGAAAGATCCATTATCTGGAAAACCCCAGGTCCCGAGCATTCTGGATAACAGGTCCTATACCTGTACTGGAATTACCTCAAAGCATTGGAGGAGTACCTTAAAGAGGGCTTGAGGTGGAAGATTCGGCAGGGGAAATTGTAGGAGTAGTCAACTCTCCATTTGGTTCCATGTATCTGTGTCAGTAAATGCCTATTAAATAAGAGTTGGCTGTGTTCCTCCCTGTGAGCACTTTAAAATATAACGCAGATTAAATGATCGTCTGCACAAGCCCCAAGGGCTGCACTAATTGTATCTAATATAAATGTAGTCAGTGCAGCTGATCAACTTACATGAATCAAAAATGGGGCAAAATGTGGGGAACTTAAATCAGGGAATGTACGATTGAGTTTTTCCCTGTAATATAGATCTGATCCAAGTTATACCGCTGAAAAATGAGAAAAAGGAAAGTATCAGTGGTTTCACAGCAGTGCAGAGCACACAGCAAATGTTAACGCACCTCCAACAGTTATTGGGAGAAAGCAATGCAAAATTCAGTATAACAAAATCTTTGACTGTGACTTTAACAGAATATTAAGTGTACATGGAGCAGTGTAATCATATCCACATTTGTCCAGGCGGACTAATTTATGTTGACAGGACTGTGAGAAAATGAAGAGTAAAGGTTATGGAGCCCATCAATAATATTCTGAAAGGCAAGGAAAATCAGTGTGCAAAGGCATTTTACAAATGATCACAATCAAAAGTATGAATGTGTCAGGGTAATAAATAAGTCAAACTGAGAGCAAGGAGAGGAAATCTATTGGCTGTCCCAAATAAATTGACTCATCTCATGCTTGACTAATGGCACATTTTACGGTAATTGTCTTTACATCCAATTTACAATTGATTTCATACCTTCTAAAAAGTGGCAACAACTTCCTGAGATATAAAACCCAGGACTGCATACCATCCCCTGCCCCATAAAGGCTAAGGGTTTACTATAAGGTTACCAGATCACACGAAAAACAGGGGCAGTGGGCACTTATAGAAAATCCAGGTAGAAGGGTTAGGTAGTTTGTGCTTTATTTAAAGGAGTAGTTGACCTATAAGTTACCTTTTAGTAGGTTAAAGAATACACTATTCTTAGGCACTTTTCAATTGGTCTTATTTTTTTGAATTACTCGCTTTCTTCATTTATCGGCAGTAGCCAAACAACGATTGCTCTGTAAATCTACAATTGTATTGTTATTGTTAATAATTGTTGCTTGCCTTTATATTTCAGGCCCTTTCTTGTTCATTTCCAATCGCTCTTTTAAATCAGTCTGGTTACTATGTTAACTTTGACCCTAGCAACCAGGCAGCTGTTACCATGCCAAACTAGGGAGCTGATGAACAAAATGGTAAAAAAAAATTTAAAAAATAAACCAATGGAAAATATCTCAGAATATCATTACTTCATACTAAATGTAATATAAACGTGAACTACCCATTTAAATGCAATTAGTCTGCAATCATTAAAGCACAGTATTTGCATGTATTAGAAGTATCTCTCAATTTTAAATACTCTGGCATTGGAACAGGTAAATATATAAGATGAAGTTCTAGGGCAAAAACTTGGTGAATTAGTTTCGCTGCAACGCAGAATCTATTTTTCCCTCATTAATATTCTCCCCCCAAAATAATTTTTAATTCCATGTTAACTCATATGACAATTTAACTACAAAATGTCCCTAAAATCCTTCCCCCCCCCCTTATACTGAATAATTCAAATGTTTGGGATCTAATTTTCCAGCAGATGAACAAGCCATGTAAAATATCTATTCAGCATAATAAAAAGGAGCACGTCTAATTGGTGCAGTTATGGGTACTAACTGCCTTGGAAGGAACTAATGCAAAACACACAGATGCTTCTGTCCCATGTGGGTCATTCTCAAACTCAGGGGGGAAATTCCTGAAAAATATATCCCCACCTCTATTAAATTATAAATGCAAAGAAGCGTGAAAAAATATGTGTCAACCCTTCCTCCGTCTGCAAAATGGTTTAATATTTTATGACCAGAGCTAATTCAGATAGCAGGTCTGCATTAATGTATTTGTTCATGGAGCACTAAATACAGTCAAGCAAAGAAGATATGTAAATGCAAAGAATTACTCCCAGTGCAAGCCTATCTCAGTACAATTAAGGTAGCCTAAAGTTACTGGATTATATAAAAATAAGTGGATAATTGTAGAAAATCCATCTGAAGGAATGCTTTTTATTTCATTTAGATATGTCCATGATTTTCACATAATCTGGTTTAAGAATTGAAAGATAAGCAGTCCACAGGCCAAATGGACTGATATTGCATGATCTGGCCAGTTATTTGGCGTGATGGCCCAAAGAAACAGATTTGATCCACCTGCAGGATGTAAACATGTTTGACATCGAGCCTCTAAAGGTCAGACTTGGGGCCTCCAGGCCATTCGGCTGTTGGGGATGACATACTCAGCACTGTCTGTCACACCGATAAGTGGTAAAAAATATAGGTTATATATAAAACCTGGTTTAAAAGAGCAGATCTAAAAAATGTATGGCAATTTAGCCAAGGCGATGGTTTTTGTAAACTGCTAGCTAGGAGCATTTCTGCTGGGAATGCTGGAAGTTGGTGTGCCTTCAAACTCCAGCTGAATCTGAATACATTCTTCTGGCTCTCCCATGCCATCCCATGCTATTGCTTCTAAAGGATGCAGGTAAGGATGATGGCACTCAAGACATTTTGCGGCCGGTGCTGTTCCCAAGTCCTCTGACCTATTAGGAACGTGAAATTGCAGATGACCTGTGACCCACCCCACCTCTCCTGTCCTTGTCAGCTTCCTGTTCCCCCAGCCCATCAATACTTCCTATAGGTATGTCACTGCATATACAGTAGTGCTTTTTCAGGAGCTTTCTCTGCCAAGCACATCTGTAATGAAAACAGCACTCTAGGCACAGAAACGCTTTAATGGTAATCACAAGCAATGAGATTCTTAGTGCTGCGAGGGAGAGAACCTTTTATAAAAATGCACACCACAAGCTTTGATAGATTCAATGTAACGATTTGCCTGACTTTTTCTCTCCTAATCCATCTTTCTATTCTCCAGCACTTCTCCTGCCCACATTACATGTGCCGCACACAGGGCCGCCATTAGAAATCACGGGGCCCCGTACAACAAAATTTTCAGTCCTCAAGCCCCACCTCAGGTCCTGCCCACTCCAAACCACAGTTAAAAGACCACGCAGACATCAGCGCTAAAAAAGTCACCCCCCCACACACACAAGTTATAAAAAGCTATTGATGTTCAGGGCTCCCTTATAAGTGGCGCCAGGGCCCCCCTATAAGTTAAAAAAAAAAACATTGGCGCCAGAGCCCCCCATAAATTTTTTAGAAAAATATTGGCGCCAAGGCCCCCCCCTTATAGATTAAAAAAAAAAATTGGGCCCCCAGAGAATACTTTTTAAAAAACATTGGTGGCAGGTGTCTATAGAGTATTAAAATAATACATCGGTGGCCAGGGGATCAGAAAAAACACACACACACATTGGTGCTCAGTATAGAATAGAGCTTGTGGCTTCAAATTTGCCTCCTTTCGTGACTTCTGTCTTTTCGCTGCGTTAGGACTTCAGAGCTTTTTGGCCGTTCAGGACTTCGGAAGGGAGGCTGTCAAGGGGGCCCGGCTCTTTCGAAAAGTGCAGCACTGCCAGGCCACCCTTTAGGCCCGAGCCCCGTACACTTGTACCCCTGTGCCCCCCTGATGGTGGCCCTGGGCGCACACACATCATCATTATAAAGAAGACACAGAGCTGCTAATGGAGGTGCACCTTCAAGATGATTGAAAAGAGACTGTGGGGCTATGGGTCAAAGGCACAGCTTTATCTGTATGTATATTTTCCATGCACGGTAGAACTCAAAACATAAAAGGCAAATTCACCTTAAAATGAATCTTTTAACATCCTGAAGATAGAAGCAATCAAAGCAACTTTTCAACTGCCGCTGCTACTCTCCAGTCAGGAATTTAAAGTGCTCTCAGTAAGAACCACCAGAAAGAAATATCATTCTGAAGCTTGATATTTAAACTTATTTTATGTCTTATACTTCTAATCAGTTCATCTCCTGTTTATCTTCAAGTGTTATTCAAACCTCTGCCTGGTGTCAAGGGTCAGTGGCAGGGTCACCATTCCTTAAAAACACTGTGGAATGTACGAAAAGGTCTAACATTTGCTACTGTTCCAGTTACTCACAGCATCCAATCATCTGGTAGCATTCATGACAGGGACATGGGCAAACTTAAATTATATGTACATATATATATATATAAACAAATACAAGATTCCTCTGCACTCAACCCATTATCAATATATTTAAGACAGAGACATTTTGTGCATACTGCTACTGAAAAATGCCTTACCCTTTAAACAAAACAGGGATTGTTTGTCCCTGTTTGAGCAGTGACCAGCTCCATGTTGTAGCTCCCACCCTCTCCAACTATAGTCAGGTGATCCCACTGGTGTCTAATAAAAGGGCAGCCAAGGCTGGGAGTTTTACTTTCGAAAGCAGCTAGTAAGTTGCAGGTAAAACGTATTCGTCCCTTTTATAAAATGTATAATTAAACCATAGAATTCTTAATGAATCAGATGAAAATTGAGCATAGGACTGGCCAGATATGGGATGACTTTGACGTAGTTGGCCAGCTTAAATATATTGCAATATATGGACAAACAATCCCTGTTTTGTTTAAAGGGTAAGGCATTTTTCAGTAGCAGTATGCACAAAATGTCTCTGTCTTAAATATATTGATAATGGGTTGAGTGCAGAGGAATCTTGTATTTGTCTATATGTATTTTGTGGTCACACCCTCATTGCACCCCCGCCTAATGATTTTAAAAACTAGTGGTGAGCACAACTTTCCCTTGTTTTTTATATATATATATATATTTCATATATCATATATATATGGACAAACAATCCCTGTTGTGTTTAAAGGGTAAGGCATTTTATTAGCTTAAGGCACAACCTCATTGCACCCCCACTTACTGTTAATGTTGCGGTGAGCACAACTTTCCCTTGTTTTTTATATATATTAAAAGATACACACACACACACATACATATGCTCAATTGGTGGGTTGCTTAATGCATCTGCAACCAACACATGCTGTCAGTCACTGACAGATTTCAGATGCTCTAAAGATGGCCATAGACGTGCAGATTTACCTATATATTAAACGAATGATCGTTCGGGTGCCATCTCCCGACCTGCCACTTACCATTCAGATCAAATAAAGCAGTAAAATAACCGATCAGACAATGTTCTGCACCTGACAGTAATTGTAGGAAAGTTATGTCCGACAACAGCTGGTGACAGTCTCCCACTTATATCGTCAGATCTGCAATAAATGCCGATAAATTATCGTCAGCCGACAGAAATCTTCTAAGCTGTCCGATCGACTGAACGACAGATCGGCATGGCGGACATGTACGTGTCTATAAAACCGGAAGCCAGCAGCGTAAGGTTGTGGGCAGGGAAATCAAGTAGAAGAGCTCATTCCGAACCTGCCCACAACCCGAAAATGGGGGAGCGGCGTAGGGCCAGCCCACACATCACTAGTAGGCAACATTACTTGAGTAACCAGAGATGTACTATGCCCCAATAAAGCACAGTGTGAGTGGTAAGAACAGAATACAAAGAATAACAACATATGTAACCTTCCAAAACAGAAGAAAGGATTACACAGAAACTGGGTAACCAAAGACATACCCTGCTCAGATCGAAGACAGAGTGAGTGGTGTAAAGAGAGTGTAATGGCAGATACTGTCCAGGCAATGCTACCCAGGTACATATTTGTATAAAATATAGAAACATCAGCAACTGGGAAATGCGTAGTAAGGACAACAGCCCAGCAATTGGAAAGCTAGTTGGAAATAACATGTATGGCAAAACCATTACAATTGCTGTTGTGCCATATCTATTACTTTAGAACTTGAATTTTATAACAACATTACAAAAGTTTAAATAAATTGCAATTGGGCTGCTGATTTGTGCAGCAAAAACCTTTATAAATGAATTCCACTGCACCCCCCTTCCCTCAGAGAACACAAAGAGACTGATCACTTTGTGTAACAGTAATGAGATTTCAACCACAAGGAACTTAAAGTACCATTGAGAACTATAAACAAACACCAGGCCTGGAAAACAAAGAGAGAACTTCTGTTTTTTCTGTTGATGGTAAAGTGATGCCTGGAGCATCAATTACATCTCATATCTCAATGAATGAAAGGATCCTTTAAAACCCATTAGGCCATTAGAAAAAGTACAGCCCCCCTGTTTAGCGTTTGGGATAAAGCCTACTATAAATTCTCAATGGAAATTCAGTCTGGTAGATCTGAGTTTGCAGTAAACACTGCAGCAAAGAGGTGTGACAGGCATATGCAACAAACACAGCATCCCTGAGGAACCCCAGGAATTCATTCCTTTCCCATAAATGTTATATTTAAATTAACAGTATTATTATATTGTGTTACTATTATACACATGAACTTCTCCATACTTAACACGTTTGTTAGATGTATGGTACGTAACCCCTTTTCTGGAGAAAAATCATAATATGGTATGGGACCTGTTATTCAGAATGCTTTGGACTTGGGGTTTTCTGGATAAAGGGTCTTTCCATAATTTGGACCTCCATACTTTGTCTGCTAAAAAAATAATTTAAACATTAAATAAACCCAATAGGCTGGTTTTGCTTCCAATAAGTATTGATTATATCTTTGTTTGGATCAAGGTTAAGTTACTGTTTTAAAGGAAAACTTTACCCCCAAAATGAATATTTAAAGGAGAAGGAAACCCCTTTTGCAAAAAAAAAAAAAAAACACGTACCACGAGAAGAAAAGGCTTTCCTTCCCCTTTAAGCAACATATAGTTTTATCATATTAAGTGACATATTAAAGAATCTTACCAAGGACAGTACTTCTAAAGCAGCTCTGGGAGGGAAGGGGGGGTCACTGAATCTTTAACTGTTCTAAATTGATACATTTACTTGATACATTTGTTATCTTTGTCCCTGTTGAACTGAATCCCTGAGTTTCATTAAAGGCAGCTGTTAGAATTGATACAATAGTTGCTAATAATATTCTACAGATACTGCTACAAAATATATCATACAAAATGTAGCAAATTGTAACAGTTCAGAATTTACCCATGGATCACTGGGCTGCCAGACTGACACACCAGAGACACACTTCAATTTTGGAAAAACAATAAAAGACGGAAAGCAATTGAAAAAAAGTCTTTGTTTCTGGTGAACAATCTGAAAACACCTAAACTGAATAAAGTGTTTGGAAGGTGAACAGCCCCTTTAATATTATAGAGAAAAAGAAGATGCTTTTTAAAAATGCTGATTATTTGATTATAATGAAGTTTATGGAAGACGACCTTTCTGTAATTTGGAGCTTTCTATATAACGGGTTTCCTGATAATGGATCCTATACCTATATTGTAATCCATTTATCTTATCTGCTGAAAACTATTTTTTTTATTTTTTAGTAAACATATTTCTAGTGGTCCCATATGCCCCAGTGCTGTCCATGGGTCAGTTATTCTATGTAAAACATATTTGTGGACAAGATTTTAATAGACAGTTGTTGTCATACAGCTATAAATAGGGGGCAACTATGGAAACCTTGGTCAGGTTAAGGACCATGAAAAGTTTGTGGAGAGCTACACTGGGCCTCCAAATAACCAGGACATTACATGTATGGGATCCATTATCAGGAAACCTGAATTACAGAAAGTCATCTACCGTAGACTCCATTTTATCCAAATAATCCAATTTTTCAAATTGATTGTCTTTATCTCTGTAATAATAAAAAAGTACAGTGTGCTTGATCCAAACTAAGATATAACTAATCCTTACTGGAAGCAAAACCAACCTATTGGGTTAATTTACATGATTTTCTAGTAGAGTTAAGATACAGAGATCCATTAACTGGAAAACCCCAGGTCCAAAGCATTCTGGATAATAGGTCTGATATCTGTATAGCACTATTCAGCAACAATATCTGTAAGCCTGCTATGAGAGTTGTAGTTTAGTGAAAGCTGGGGGACTTAAAATGCAACTTTTGAGGGCTGATTATAACAGATGATTACTGAAGTAGATGATAAGGCTAGTATGAACAGAATACAGAATGTGAAAAGGAAGTCATAAAATGATGTATTTATAGAGTTTAGAATTGTGTCCACAATTGTATTATGCAGCATAGTGATAATGACAGATTACAGCAGATGCTATTTTATGAAACATGATTATAACTCCTAGGAAAACAATGGTAATAAATACATATTCTCAATCTGATTAAATAGAAAAATACAATGTTCCTAAGATTGTTCTCTGGAAAGCTAATTGAACTGAAATAAAAAACAGAACCCACTTAATGTCTTCCTCCCTCGTCTGTCCTCTAAGCACAACACAGCCTGCTTAGTCTCTTCCTCGTCCAAGAGCTCTGGCTCCAAACTATCCAAATAAAATGCATCACTGGATTTGAGTGTGCTGAATTCTGCTTTACATTGCCTATACACCTGAATATTGCAAGCAGGTTTCATTGCCATTAGGGGAGAGGGAATTAAATGTGTTGGCCAGAGTAATATAATTATCAGGTGCTGGGAAAGGTCTTCTTTGCACCAATACTGCAGGAGATTTTGCTGAATTGACTGTCATTCTAGCAAGTTATGTGCTTTTTTCTGAACTTTATTTATGAGGCTCCAAGTAGGAGCATCTGTCCAGGGTATTGTGCATTGATAGACCTGCAGATCAGCAGCTTTAGATGTACTTCATCATCTGGAGGGCAATCCATATGTTGGATAGTTCCAATTTATAACACAAATGACTTTTTATTTGCATACACAGGAATAAGATCTATTATCCAGAATGCTTGGAACCTACGGTTTTCCAGATAAGGGTTAATTCTGCAATTACGATTACCATACCTTAAGTCTGCTAAAAGTAATTTAAACATTAAATAAACCCAATATGATTGTTTTGCCACCGATATGGATTGGTCCAGCTTAGTTGGCATCAAGTTCAAAGTGCTGTTTTATTATTACAGAGAAAAAGGGAATCATTTTTTAAAATTAGAATTACAGAGCTTCCTTTATAATGGGTTTCTGATAAAGGGTTGCCATACCTGTACCTGTAAAATGACATACAAGATCAGTCTAAAACACAGGATTTGCATTAGATATTAGTGGTTACACTTTTTAAAAAAAAAAAATCTTCAAGTAAATCAATTCCTGTCTTTGAACAGTCATGGCTAATACAGGTAAAATCATAGATGGGTCAAGTTAAGCATCACTGAAGAAATTAGGGAAAGGAAAATCACCTGTCTTTAATCTTATATTAATTGTCCTTTGGGATACAAATTTAAAGAATACATAAAGGCACACTGACATTACCAGGATACCAGATTTTGGTAAAACAGCCACCTAAACATCTAGGCCTGACTCACAAAAGCATGCAAGCTTGCAGCAATCCAACTTCCTAAGCATGAGCTGGGCGTTTCAGGCTGATGTATTATCAAAAATCAGGCATTTTGGAAGGTGTCATCCCTTGAAAATTGGGTTGTGATATAACAAACAAGGTGTTTTGTATGTTTAAAGAGTTACTATTACTTAATTGGAAACATTGGGCTGTATTCCAAGTGACTGGTAAATTGATGACTGGTAATGATGAATTTATAAGTAACATAATTTCTGTATCTTACATATAAATTCTATGTTATTAAATTTACATAAAGTATGGCTAAATCACAGTTGTATGTTGTATACCGTATATACTCGAGTATAAGCCAAGTTTTTCAGCCCCCAAAATATGCTGAAAAACTCTATCTCGGCTTATACTCGTGTCAAGCGCAAAAACGGTCGCCGGCGTCTAAGAATAGTCGCCGGCGTCCAAGAATTGTCTCCAAGAATATTCGCTGGCATCCAAGAATGGTCGCTGGCATTCAAAAACTAGCACCAGCACCTCCAATGGGAGCAGAAACCCTCAATTTTTTGATTGAAACTTACCAGAAGCTGCTGCATTTCTCACCCTTGGCTTATACTCGAGTCAATAAGCTTCCCCAGTTTTTGGAGGTAAAACTAGGTACCTCGGCTTATACTCGGGACGGCTTATACTCGAGTATATACGGTAACTCATAACGCATTATATTAACAACTTACAGTAGCATGTATAAAGTTTTCTAGAATAATTGGTACTGCAAATTAAAACTGAGGTCCCAAGCATTCCAGATAACATATCCCACACCTACAGAGAAAAGGCTAGCGGTTTTAAATTTTCCCTGATCATTTGGCCACTGGGGGCACACTTCCATTGATGTGAATGAAAACAGTGCAGTGAAGCAGCCTAGAACAATCAACATAAATGAACACATCTAAAATAAGATATGTAGATAAATAATATTCTTCGTAGGGTAAAACATGGGCCCACCACTTTTTGTATGTATAGCAAAATCTTTCTTATGAATATGCTACATAAGAGTGAAACCAGCATTGTGTTAATGCAGGGCTTTATGTTGCTTTTTCTTTTGATTAGGAATAGCAGGAGCCAGGATTGAAACATTTTTTCACAAAACCCTATCACAAATAAGGTCCTTGTACATTGAATTTCTGGTATTAAAATAATAAAACCATAAATACAAACTATTTATTAAATCAAAATATAAGCAAAATATTGTAGATAATAAATGCAAAAGGGCTTCATTATTGTGGTAGCAGTATGAAGGTTTCCTGTGCGATGGCTGTATTGTAATTTAGTCCCATACATTATGCATTAGAGATGTGAGTTCCTAAAATCCAGCATCAAATTATCTACAGCTCCACCCGAAAGACATGAAAGTCTATTCAGGCTGAAATAACTGCTTGTGTATCCCGCGCATCCTATTCTCTGGCCACCAGAAACTAAAGTGCAGAATGCATTATCACTTTAACAAGCAGGCAACTTCAGAGCAATACAATAGGTGCCCAAACAGCTCCAATCAGATTGGATTTCAAGAAAAACAGATAAATGTGCAAAACTACAGCAGTGCTCCATCTGGAGAATCCTCCATTTTGCTTTTCATCTGCCGTTAAAAGACAATGGAAAATAACCTTTTCATTCCAGCATGCAGCTCCTTCTGACATATCTGAATTGGGCCCAGTCAGATTGTAATTAAAGGGACCTCCCACCTATTTTTATTCAAATACAAAGGTGGAATACAATAGCTTCTCAATGTAACGGCAAAGCATTGATTTTTGGCTCCTGCTGTTAATCACACATCTGTCACAACTTAACCACTTCGAATCTTAAATGGGGACATTTTTATAATTATAGGAATGCTATTAAGATATTATGTGTCTCTCTTTTCAGCATGCTGCTGTCATGGCTTTACAAGGACAGTTTGTTGCTCTTATCAGGCGCCCTTTTGCTCAGTAAAAGAGATGCTACTGTACATGATGCCCTTTTCACATCCAAATGTAAATAGTCTTTTTTTTTTTAAATAAAATATAAACAAAATAAAAAATCTATGAAGCTCTGTGTATAGAAATCACCTTCTACAACATGTTCCACTCCCCTTGCCATTATTAAGCCACCAAATATATCTGCCTAGCCAAGAAAATAGGGGAAAGAAAATGACCCCTGAGATTTGTGCATGTGAAACACAAGGCAGCAGCTGTTTGGCAACATTTCTGAACAGCAAATGCAATGACATTTTATTTGGGAAAACCTGCCAGTTCCTTTTTCTTAGCTGCATAATATACAAGATGGGATATTTCATTTTAAATGGCAAATAGGTAAAAGTGATCCTTTAGTTCCAATGGATGGAATGTAGTGCATAGTATATTAGATTAGGGAAGATAAATAGATAGATCCAGAGAGTGAGCCAATATATATGTATACATGTAAATGGTTATGCAGATGGGTAGTTAGACAGCTATTATTATAGGAATACATAGAAATATATATATATAGACAGGGGGATTCATGTTGTATCTATCTAACTTGCAGTTGCAATCTTCCAGTTGTTGTTAAACTACACTTTAAAGCAATCCTTCTTGCAGAGTTTAGAGCTGTAGTTTAACAACTGTTGGAGGGTTTGTGTAGGCCCCTTCAGAAGATATGGCATAGAGAGGGATTAGTTTCCCATGTATATATCTTGCAAAATAAGGAATGTGCTTTACATGATGATAATAGAATATATATTATAAAGGCCAGAGAGGCATTGGGAATGAGGCTGAGGTGTCAGTCAATCCCAGAAGCAGCAGCAGAGTCAGAAGCTGACCAGGGAACATATGAGCAGAGCCGTTCCTGCTGGAGAGGATCCAATGTGGGAGTACGATCCCTCGCACCGGCCTCCATGGTTGTGTGTTGTGACAGCAGGGAAGGGACAGACGTACTCCACATCCTTGTATCCTCTCATAACCTTCCCCGCCCATGGCACGGCTTTCAGCTCTCCTTATTTGCCCCACACGCCTTGCCACTATATGTCTGTTACCCGGTGGTGCCCGGGTTTCTGTAAGAGGATGGCGCCTAAGCCCAAGCGCCGTCCTCTTCTTCCAAATGCTTCAACTCCCAGGATCTGCGCCCTCTTACCTGGACAATCCCTGGCACTAGTGATGTATCCTTCCTCCAGGCACCACAGTGGAGATGAAAGCTGCTGTGGGGATGTCGCTCTCGCTTGAGGCGCTACGGCTGCTCCATAGACAGAGAGAGCAGATTGTTGGGTGCTGGGTGTCTATGTGCGCCGCTCCTCCCCCTGCTCTCTGTCAGTGGCACCGCCCGACAAACTGTGGGCCGGCTGCTTTGCGTTTGCATCTCCCTCCTCTGGCTTTTGCAATGCTGCCCAGTACATCCCATTTTTTATGTGGGATTTTTGGGAAATCAGTGGGCAGCACCTGTACAATAATAAAACTGCGCCTGTCAGATTAGCGCTCATTTCAGATACATGCAATGGTTTGAGGTGTTACAACGAGGAGTGGTTCTGTTTACATTATTTACCACATCCAATAGTTTCATACATGCCCAGGGATATATTGGATTAGCCACAATGTGAATGTCCAACCTGAGGTACAACCCTAGCTCCCACACACAGCCTTGTTATATACAGGACCACTGAGAGTTTAACAAATAATAGGAGCAAAGCAGATCTGGAATGGGAGTCAAAATAGGCCGTGCCATTCCAAGTACTCAGAGGCCCAAATAGTCCTCCACCAGGCCCAGTCCACTTAATAATAATTGTCTATGGGACCTTTGCAACAGCCTCTCTGGCATTTGCCAGAACCAGGGGCACTTTGCCAATGAGGGAGTTGAGGCTGTTGCAAAAATGAAATGTACTTTTAGAGCCGAATTTCCATTTTTACAAACCGGATAATTCGGCTCTTCTAGCGCAGAGAGTGCAGTTATGCTCTGAGCACTAGCGTACTGGCCCTCTCTGCCACCCTCGTGGACCCCCTGGACCCCCTCAGGCGCAAAAAGGTAAGCGCACGGGGGAGGGGGTGGCAGCAACTGCTGCTGCCTCAGGCGGCGGAGGGGCCAGGATCGCCCCTGGCCAGAACCCACAGATTGCCAGTCTGGACCTGGAGCAAAGTTATAGACAGTGTCAGACTGGGATGCCTGGGGCCCACCAGAAAACCTTTGGCCACAGGCCCACTCTCCAAAATATTTTTCCTTTTTTTGTCATTACCTTTCTTTAGTCTTTTAATCACTTGTCCTCATATATTATCATCAGTCTCTACCTCAATTTCTTCTCTTTATTCTTATATATAAATGGGGCAACTGCTGTTTTATAGGCATACAAGGCAAATAGTTGGGTTGGGTCCGACACTGTTTATTGAGCAAACAGCTCTTGGGCCCTGGAGAGCAAGAGGGGGGCCCTGTAACACTCGCTGATAAGCAATTTTAATGTGTGAAAGATTTTGCTAGTAACACCACTACTTGTGAAACTGCATACACAAATTACATACACTAAGCACTTCTCTCCCTCAGGGTTCCCTGATTTAGCACTAACACCCACCCTCAGCAAGTCTCCCATCATTCAAGGCCTGCTGCTGTAGTTAAGATAGTGGCATTTATTTCTCTGTCATCTTGTCACTGAGCATCTCTCTGCATCTTTGTCTTCCACACACAATTTCATTTTATTAATGCATTGCAGAATGGCACTGTTATTTCTGCCTTTTATTTCCAACCCTCATGTCCTCCTACAGTATATTGCTTTGTTTGGCTTAACATTGTTCCCATGATTTGCATATCTTAACAAATTAGTATCAGAAAACATGAAGAAGTTATACAGGTTTGTGTATTCTGTCCAGGCTCTTTACATTTTTTCAGTAGATCAGACTGTAAACAGTGAAATGTATTCTGTTGGTTATTGAAGAAATGTTTGAAATATCTTTCTTTTATGGAATCTGTGACCAATAAATGCTCCAGTATAAATTGTGAATGGGCCTGTGTAAAGGTGAGCTGACAGAAACCATTTGGAAATACTGAAATTCTACAAAAATGCTGGCTTATAAAATATTTAATATATAATTGTTGGCTTCATGTACAGGTATGGTATGCAATACCTGGAAAATAGGTTCAACTAATGCTATTATGCAGAGAGGCACAGGATCCTTTATACTATAACCAGAGGTAAACAAGTTAGGGACCACCATGTGGGGTTTACCTTGACGTGGTATGGTGGCTTATCAACTTTATGATCATAACTTTGTAACTAAAAAAACCCTGTCTTTGTGAACATATGCACTTGCAAATATACTGAATTACTTAGACAGGGGCCCAAGGAATGTGCACTGACCAATTTGACCATGTCGATAGCACTTCCCTTATACTTAAATACATTTCTACTTAGCATTGACTGTGCTCCCACAACCCCCCTTTGTATGCAATACCTGGAAACCTGTTATTTACAAAGCTACAAACTACAGAAAGGGCATCTCCCAATAAATTCAGTTTTAATCAAATAATTCAGATTATGCATGGTGATCCAAATTCAAAACCCCTGATCTGAATATTCTGCATAACAGGCCCCATAATTGTACAAACATTTCATGAAATTCTCTTATGATGCTGAGAGAGCCTCCAATTCTTATGTATGGAAAGAACAACTAGCAGCTACTAAGCACTTTCTGGGACAGCTAAAAGCTTCGGCATTTATGACATTTTTGATTGGAATTTACATATTAAACACCCATTATGGAAGGACCTTGTGAAACCCTCCACAGGTGATCATTTTCTCACTATGATTAATGTGCTCATATGGAAGTATGTTTGTTGGGAGTATAATGGTTCTCATACAGGGATGGGTGAACTTGACCAACTGCCTTAAAGACTGAGTGACAATTTTTTTTTTGACGCACGTCATTTTTTTTCTCCAATTGGAGTCTATGGCGTCATTTCCACTGCGAAACTCTGTGAAAAAATTAGCTCATCCCTATTCTCATATTAGATAAGGGCTACCCTAGCCAACATCCTGATGAAGACCACAGTCGAGCAATACATTTATATGTGCAAGTGAATGCAGGAACACTTTATTCACAGTTTGCTTATACGGTTTCCCTTCATCATTACAGAACAGTACAAGATAACAGTGTACAGAGCATATCTGCAGCTTATCCCCTGGTGCTCTACTTTCACAGAGGCCTTCGTGGGTTAGCAGGTGTCTGGTATAGATGGGTTGAAATTCACAAAACTCACCAAGTACTGGAAGAGGCCAGGTGCACTGCCCTGAGCCTTCAGCTAGGGGAGCACATTAAACCATATTGATGTAGAGCAGGCACTCAAAAAAACAGACATATCAAATCCAAAAAAATTATTTAGGTACACACTGAGGTATTTAGGTACACACTAAGCGTTTCGTGTCTTACAAACACTTAATCATAGGCATCCTATGGGAAACAGGAAACACATAAGGCTACCTCCATGTGTCGATCAAAAAAGGTTGAATTGCAGGACAAATCCAAGGCAGCAGTCTTAAATTGCAAATAATCTTTATTTGGGGAAGTGAATGTCTCACGTTTGTCACGAGTATGATATTCACTTTCCCAATTAAAGATTGTTTGCAGTCTATGACTACTGCTTTGGATTTGTCCTGCAATTCAACCTTCTTTGATCGATTCAATTAAGGTTTTAACACAGGATAACCCGCAGGATAACCAACAATCGGTGAGCTGCAGTTAATCTGTATACATAATTGGAACTACATCCATGTGTACCTAAATTTATTTGTTTGGATTTTACACATCTGTTGGAAAGACTGCTCTTTGAGTGTCTGCTCTAGCAGGGGTCTGGCTCAAGTTGGCACATACAATTTGTCCTTCCTACAACAGTTTACACAATGCCTGACTTTGTTATGTTATTACTGTGGTCCTGTACTAGCTGAGTGCCTGCTGGGGTGCTGGCCCTACTATCCCTTTGTGGAGCCTAAACTGCTCAACAAGCTGACCTAGTACCAACTCTTGCCAACCAAGGCGAGGTCTATATAACTAGAGAAAGGGGGGGGGGTTGTGGGTGCACACCTAAGGCCAATTTCAAAATATTTAAAGCACTGTCTAATTCAAGTAATTCAAGTAAATATGCAAGTGCATGTAATTTTAAAAACAGGGTTCTTTTGTTACAAATTATGATCATAAAATTGATATGCCACCATACCACGTCAATGTAAACCCCACACGGTGGTCCCTAACTTGTTTACCTCTAATCATAGTAAAAAAAGGTATTTTACCTCTCTGCTTAATAGCATTACTTTCTATGAACATCTCCTGTGCCTTGGTTTCAAAGTGCGAGCTAAATCCTCCCCCTCCGACTGCTGATGTGGCTTTTAAGAGGGAGAGACTGCCCAAACCAACGCCCATTTTTGAAAAAATTTGGTAGTGGGGTCTGATTAAAAACAAAGTAGAATGATATGTGCAGTTACACGTTGGTGTGTATGCGTGTATTTGTGGAGTGTGGGAGTGTGTATAGTGGTGAACGGGGAATGTGTGTGTGTGTTTGTGGAATAAATATAGGTGTATGTATGGTGTGGATGTATGTGAAAAGGAAAACGAAATGAGGAATGTGTTGGGTGTAATGTGTGTGTCTGTGCAGGAGTGTCTCATGGGATGTTGGTTTTTTCACGGCTAGATCCTCCCACGGCGCTAGCATTTGTGGCTTATAAGAGAGAGAGATTTCACAAACCAAGGCACATTTTTAAAAAGACAATAGGACCACCAAAAGGTCTATTTAACTGCCTAAATAAAACTGCATAAATTAACTGGCCTAATTAAAAAATATGAAGGTCTGGGTGACTCTCATCTAAATGAATGCCCTGAGGTGAGTGTCTTTTGGCATTAACCATAAGTTATTTCTGCAAACAGTCAAAGAGTCAGAGTCCCAGGCCTGGCCTACATTCTGCTTCCTTATATTACATTCCTATGGTGAATCCTCTATCCTACATCAAATGACATCAAATGTATTCCTCTTATACTTTTTCCCATGGCACCAGTTTATCAGAAATGTGTACTGTCTCCTGATATCAACTGTGCCAGCCTAATGAGATCTCATAATCAAATGTTACATTGACTGGGTACTTACCATTTAATACATTCTAGCCTGCTTATGTAATATAAGCTGTCGTTCACCTGGCCAAGTATCCCATAGAAACCGGTTGTGGCAAAAAACTTTGCAATTCACAGTCATATAATTACACAATTATACTGTCCATTCTATGGTTTAAACTACAGTTCCTGGTACCGCTATGCAATAGTGGGGGTCTCAAAACTGGTTTGCCTTAGGCAAATTGATGATAAAAGCTTGACATCGTGTGTGGCAAATTACATCTCCTGCAATAAACAGTAGATCTAAATAATGATAGAAATAGTGGTAAAATGTGGATTTTGCAGCACAACTATTTACATTTACAAAACTGCTCCTTTGGACCTATGCTGTGGGTTGTAGGTAATACTCTCATGAAGCTGGATTAATACCTGCTATTTGTAGATAAGGTGATGCTCTAAGGATTATAACTATACTTGGTTTGTAGCTGTAATGGGACAGGTTTCCTAATCTGCACATGCTGGCAGCTATAGATACAAAGCCAGTAAGCCACTATAGCTTGAGTGTGTGTTTAACATTTCTGCTCATTACATTTTAGTACACTATTTAACACTCTTCTCCATAATAAGCCTGGAAATATAAAGAAGCTGTCCGCCAACTCTTTTCATGTAATAACTATAATAACTTTAAATATCAGCTCTTTATTCTGTGATGGATGGCCTATGGTGCCAGTAATGAAAAGGAAATAACAAGTATGAAGGAGGGAGCATCAGGGCTTTAAGTCAGGTCCCGAACTGGAAGACATCCTTACATTGCTTATTGAGGCAATTACAGTGACAAGCCAATCACAGGAACAGCAATAAGGCAGCCGCTCACATTCATTTGTGTCTTTTTTATGTAACCCTTCCTTGCCCTGTCACAAATTAAAAAAAAAATGGATAGGTGCGTATACCCTTAAATACGCACATGGATACTTGCACATGCTAGCATAATACATTTTCTTCTCTAACATTCCTTTCTTCAACCCTTTTGTTCTATTCTGATATTCATAGCCTCTTCTAATAGGAAAAAAGTAACATTTTTAAGATGGTTGCTACATTGAATGGTCTCTAAATTTCAGTAGTTTATTAATCTGTCTTGGAAAAGCAACCATACATACTTAGAACAATACACCTCTGTGCAGTGGCGTAACTATAGAGGAAGCAGGCCCTGCAGTTGGGGTTGCCACCTTTTGTGGAAAAAAATACTGGCCTTCCTATATATTTATCTTTTTTCCCTATTCATAACATTTGTATCAACCATCATTTTTACTGGCCAGGTGGCAACCCTTCCTGCAGTGGCAGAGTGAGTGGGGTCGGGCGGGTCTGGGCAGAGAGTGGGCAGAGTTGGGGCAGGAAGTGGGTGGAAGGATGGGGATCAGAGTGCACTGAGCCTCTCTGAAGATTTTTTTGCAGGGGGCCCAGCACACTCTAGTTATGCCACTGCATATGTGTATCGCAGAAGATGATGTAAAGTTCAGGGGGAGTGGGACCCTAGTTATGCCACTGCATATGTGTATCGCAGAAGATGATGTAAAGTTCAGGGGGAGTGGGACCCATGCACTATGGCCACAACACAATAGTAGAATAAATGTCCTTTTATTTCTTATTCAAACTTAAACAAGCTGTATCTTCAGCAGGTGAAAATTGCAATTTAAACACAGTTTCAGCATATCAGCTGCCATGCGCAGCAAAACGGACAAAATAAACAGTTCAGTTTCAGGGATCAGTCTCACTTAGCCTTGCAAAACTTTTGATCCACAGTCAGGAGAGCAGTTTCCAACACACTTTTCCTTGTGCAGACCTCAAGTGTGTCTACAAACCCCCTTCCTGAACTCTCAGGGCTCTCTTATTTCCTGCACTGCTGCAGTAATTAGCCCTCCTGTGCACCTTCCAGGTACTTAAATAAAAGGGAAATATACCTGTATATATACCTGTATTTCCTGTACAGTGATTATAATCGATGACATCAATAACCACTATAAATATATATTAATTACAATATTTTTTCTGAGTTTTCTTGAAAATTATTCACCTCCCATCCGAGTGGCTTCCAACAGATTGGTACAGTCACAGACATCCAGTCATCCAATGGTTCCATTGAACTTATTCAGTTGGGTATTAACCGAAACTCACAGATGTATGAAAGTGTGATGCAGTCACAATGGTTCTATGATCCTCATTGAGGCAGGTGTTCATTTTTCAATGTACATGACTGGAAGTGTGAATGGTTTTTGTTGTGACAAGCTGACCAGACGCCCAAGGCAGACACTAAACTGAAGGCGTATAGATTGGATTCCGTTGTGGATAGAAACACTGAGTGAAAGGACTGTGTAAAATCTTCTTTTATTAAATCTTCATTAAAAGCACCAAAAACTGGACAGGCAGAGCAGGGGAGTGCATGGCTCAACGCGTTTCGTGACTACAGCGGTCACTTCATCAACCGGGCCGGCCACCTTGCCCCCTCCTGTGTGCACACTGATTTCCACGGTGTTGTTAATTGTGCACACACTCATTCGCGCAGTGACACATCACATGGGGTCACCAGAGAGCACAGATAGAATCTGCAGCATGGGAAGAGGGCCTGGACTAGGGGTAAGTGGATGGAAGAGGTATGTGCCCGGTGCCCCCTTTCACCACCGTCTGCCTACCCCTAATTCAGGCCCTATATGTTGCTGACAAGCGGTGTTGCAGGCTCGCTCCTCTTTTCAGGGATGTTTTTTTCAGTTTGGCAGAGAAGGCCTCCTTCACACCTCTTCAAACTATGTTTCTTCTCTATCCAAAATATGCACATCCTCAAAGGAGTGTCCCTTTTCCTTTAGATTTAGATAGATTGCTGAGTCTTGTCCTGATGAGTTAACCCTTCTATGTTGGGCCATTCTCTTGCTGATCGCTTGTTTAATCTCCCCAATGTGTAGATCCAAGCATTCTTCACTACACTATACAGCACATCACTTTTCATGTGCTGTGGCAATGGGTCTTTTGGATGTACCAACTTCTAATATCCACATAATACTTTATATAATGGTCTGCTCAAAACTTCTTCATTGAGGACTTCTCCAAACAATTCCTAGGGGTGCCTCTTGTTTTATTTCAAATATGCATTTGCCGCTCACCACACAGTGATCCTGGTCTGGGAGCCAAGCCCCAGGCCCTTCACTTGAGGAGGCAAACAGTCAAACATCAAACAAAGCAATGCATAAACAGGTCACTCACCAAGTTACTTTGGTGGTCTGGGTGCCGTGCCCCAGACCCGTAGCATGGGGAGAATCAACACAGCGATGATACACAGACAAGTGCACAGACTTTCAGTATAAGTGCTAAAAGGAAGAAAATAATTTTTCAAATCAAGTCTTGACCAAGTTTCACCATAAAATCCATCAGCACATAATATTTAATTGTTTTACTGTGGATACTGGAAGCTGGTATCTGTGTCTATTTAACATTGTTGTACCAACTTTTGTATTCATTATAATATACAAGTTTCAGTGAATCATGTGATAGAAATGACATCACTAAGCACCGATGACATCACTGAGCACCATTTGTAAGGATAATATTCATGGCTCTTGTGTATTATAGATAAATTGAGAGAGAGACGGATATAGGATTGTTTTATCACCAATATAGATTCATGCAGTGTAGTTAGGATCAAGTACATGGTATTATTATAGAGCAACAGGAAATATTTTTTTTAATAAAATTTTTTATTTGTTTACAATGGACTCTATGGTATGGGACATGGTCTTCCTGTAAGTTGGAGCTTTCAGGGTTTTGTTTTTAAACTTTACTTTGTATAAAAAGTTAACGCCTTTGCGGAGATGTTGTCTACAAAAGTTAGAATAAACCAAACAGGTATCATGTTCTAGCATAAATATTTTATTCGTTTATGGAAACTCTGTATTTTCTATAGGAATGGGATATGTTATCCAGAAACCCGTTATCTAAAAAGCTCCAAATTATAGGAAGGCCATTTCCCATAGTGTCCATTTTATTCAAATAATTCAAAATTTTAAATATATTTCCTTTTTCTCTGTAATTATAAAACAGCACCTTGTTTCCAAGTACTGGAAGATATAATGAATCATTATTGAAAGCAAAAGAATCCTATTGAGTTTGTTTAATGTTTAACTAATGTTTTAGTAGACAAAGTATGGCCGGACCACGCGGCCTAGGGGCGGCCGGCAAAGAAATCCGATGATGGATAAACATTATCTTGGGACATGGCATTTCTAGATGTGGAGCCAGTGTCGGACTGGCCCACCGAGATACCAGGAAAACTCCCGGTGGGCCCAGGTGTCAGTGGGCCCTCATGCTGCTAAATATTTGGCCTATTTCATGGCTAATCCCTATTTATATTAGAACAAAGAGGCTAAATAGATGGAATAATAGATTATAGTATGTAAAAAAAAGAGACTAGGAGAAGAGTGGTCTCCTTTGAGATTCTGTTGCAGAAGCAATTCTATAAGGGAGTAACTAAAACACTAAATTTCAGACGTGCAAACTTTGACAGTATAAGGGCATCTCTGCAACATATTAAGTGGGAAATGCTTTTCTCAGGGTTAAACACAGAACAAAAATGGGAAGTCTTTAAAATGCTGCTTAATAAATATACTTGTCAGTATATTCCACTTGTAAGCAAGGAACGTCGTTGCAAAGCAAAACCTTTTTGGTTCAATAGAAGCGTTGGTGTTGAGGTGGGTAAGAAAAGACGTGCTTTTAAAACTTTCAAGTTAGCTGGTACAGCCGAATCATTTATAAGGTACAAGGAGGCCAATAAATCATGCAAAGAAGCTATAAGGCAAGCTAAAATTGCTATAGAAAAGTTTATTGCAGTAAGCAGTAAAAAAAATCCAAAATTATTTTTTAAATATGTTAATAGTAAAAAAATGAAGCAGGAAGGGGTGGGTCCCTTACTATCAGAGGGGGGTCAGCTGGTTGATGAAAACAAATTAAAAGCGCAGATTCTGAATTCATATTTTTCATCTGTCTACACAAATGAGGAATCAGTAAGTGAAGGTTTCCTTCTTAACAGTCCCAATTCTAGTAATACAACTAATGATGCATGGTTCACACATGATGAAATTCAAAAGAGACTAGAACATGTTAAGATTAACAAAGGTCCAGGGCCAGATGGTATTCATCCCAGGGTAATTAGCGAGCTTAGCTCTGTGATTGCCAAACCTCTTTACTTAATTTTTCAGGATTCATTGAGATCTGGCATAGTGCCGAGAGACTGGCGAATTGCTAATGTGGTGCCTCTATTCAAAAAAGGATCCCGTTCTCAGCCTCAAAACTATAGGCCAGTTAGTCTGACGTCAGTGGTAGGAAAGCTTTTCGAAGGGTTAATAAAGGATAAGATACTGGACTTCATAGCAAATCATAATACTATGAGTTTGTGCCAGCATGGTTTTATGCGTAATAGATCTTGCCAGACTAACTTAATTTCTTTTTATGAGAATGTAAGTAGACACCTCGATTCTGGGATGGCAGTGGATGTGATTTACTTAGATTTTGCTAAAGCATTTGATACAGTGCCACACAAAAGGTTACTGGTTAAATTAAGGAATGTTGGCCTGGAACATAGTATTTGTACCTGGATAGAGAACTGGCTAAAAGATAGACTACAAAGAGTGGTGGTAAATGGAACATTTTCTAATTGGACCAATGTTGTTAGTGGAGTACCGCAGGGCTCTGTACTAGGTCCCTTGCTTTTCAACTTGTTTATTAATGACCTGGAGGTGGGCATTGAAAGTACTGTTTCTATTTTTGCAGATGATACTAAATTGTGCAGAACTATAGGTTCCATGCAGGATGCTGCCACTTTGCAGAGTGATTTGTCTAAACTGGAAAACTGGGCAGCAAACTGGAAAATGAGGTTCAATGTTGATAAATGCAAGGTTATGCACTTTGGCAAAAATAATATAAATGCAAGTTATACACTAAATGGCAGTGTATTGGGAGTTTCCTTAAATGAGAAGGATCTAGGGGTCTTTGTAGATAACACGTTGTCTAATTCTGGGCAGTGTCATTCTGTGGCTACTAAAGCAAATAAAGTTCTGTCTTGCATAAAAAAGGGCATTAACTCAAGGGATGAAAACATAATTATGCCTCTTTATAGGTCCCTGGTAAGGCCTCATCTGGAGTATGCAGTGCAGTTTTGGAATCCAGTCCTTAAGAGGGATATAAATGAGCTGGAGAGAGTGCAGAGACGTGCAACTAAATTGGTTAGAGGGACGGAAGACTTAAATTATGAGGGTAGACTGTCAAGGTTGGGGTTGTTTTCTCTGGAAAAAAGGCGCTTGCGAGGGGACATGATTACACTTTACAAGTACATTAGAGGACATTATAGACAAATAGCAGGGGACCTTTTTACCCATAAAGTGGATCACCGTACCAGAGGCCACCCGTTTAGACTAGAAGAAAAGAACTTTCATTTGAAGCAACGTAGGGGGTTCTTCACAGTCAGGACAGTGAGGTTGTGGAATGCACTGCCGGGTGATGTTGTGATGGCTGATTCAGTTAATGCCTTTAAGAATGGCTTGGATGATTTTTTGGACAGACATAATATCAAAGGCTATTGTGATACTAAGCTCTATAGTTAGTATGGGTATATAGAATTTAATTAAAAGTAGAGGGGTGTATGTATGGATGCTGGGTTTTCATTTGGAGGGGTTGAACTTGATGGACTTTGTCTTTTTTCAACCCAATTTAACTATGTAACTTAACTATGTAAGAGTGAGGCGAGGAAGAATAATAGTCCCGAGCATGGGCCCCTGGTCTAAGGTTTTTGAGTGGGCCCCTGGTGTCCCAGTCCGACACAGTGTGGAGCTACCCAACCCATATATATATATATATATATATATATATATATATATATATATATATATATATATATATATATATATATATATATATATATATATATATATATATATATTATATTTTTTTCTTTTCCCTGATGAAAGCTCCAAGATAGATAAAGACCCCACAGAGGGTAGAAACGTCGATCTAAATAAAATTGATTTCCTTCTACAAATTTATATTAATATATATATATATATATATATATATATATATATATATATATATATATATATATATATATATATATATATATATATATATATATATAAGGATTTGTATGAAAAAGGCAAATAAGGGTAAAGAAAAAAGGTTTTTCTTCCAACGTTTTGGTCCCTAAAAGAAACCTTTATCGTACAGTATAAAGCTGAAGGGATAAGTATAGGGTCTAATACTCCAAACTTGGCTATGAATGGTAACTGCTAAATGTGTTAAGGCAAACACTTTGCAAAACATGACTCTCATTGGAGGTTTTCCTTGCCTTAGGCATCTGGTACCAATATTAATATGAATATATATGAAAACTGATTGTAGATAAATCATACATGGTGCAGCTCAGTAGAAACACATGTGGTTAACTGGTACTTATTGGGAAGAAAGGTCAGCGCAAGATTTCTGAGGCTATTTCTGGACATTCTCGAAACTCCATCATATACATTAACAATAGTCACAAACAATAATTCACCTTTAAACCTGTATATTTCCAGAAAGGGATAACCAACTTTAATAAATCTAACCAACTCTTCTTCTTTTTTTTTTTTTTAAAGACAGTATTCTGTAACAAGAAATTAAATGAAGCAAATACGTATTACCAATCAATTTTATTCTTCTGTTGATTACAAATTTGGAATCAACACAAAATTTTGCTGCTAGGGCTAATGTATACATTTTATATGCAAACAAACTGAACCTTTGAGAAATCACATTTTCACAATGATTTTAAATACTATATTGAACAAACAAAATTTCTTTATATGTGTCTACATTTATGTCCCTGTGTAAAATTATATGTTTATGGAACCTCTGCAAGTCATCAGCTAAATATCTTAAATATTAATGCCCCTTCTTGGCAGGTGGATATACATGTTGTTAGTTTCCCAGGTTTCATGTAACTTGTGCTCTGATGAACTTCTGTCACTCTTTAATGTTGAACTGCAAGTTGGAGTGATATCACCTCCCTCCCCCTCCCAGTAGCCCTTCATCAGAACAATGGGATGGTGACCAGAAACAGCTCCCTGACACCTGCATTACTAAATTGCTCCCATGCTCCAACTAGTGGTAGAAATAAGAACAGCACTCAATAGTAAAAATCCAAGTCCGGATTACCCGAGTCACCACTGCATCAATTACACTGAATAGAAGAAACAGTAGCTTATGAAAGCAGTTCCATTGTGAAGTTTTGTCCCTTACTAAAAGCTGAGATGTCTACGCACCAATAGTACTGCTAACAAAAAATACATTTATTGGTTCAAGAATAAAATGTTGAATGATAGAATGAATTCTGCGCAATGTACACAGTGTGATTAAGTTATAAAAACGATATCATACAATCATGATAAAGTCACTTTAAGATCAATCTCACTTTCGTTCAGATCTGATTTTCACCTTGTTTCGAGTGAATGGATAAATGCTGTTTTGGGAATAGCATAAACTTTTACAATAATATGGGATAATCCAAATGTCAGTGACCCCAACTATATAATGTTTCACTTGCAAAATGCAGAGCAGAAAAACACACAAAATATTGTTATATTACCTGTTGCAATATTTTGTTCCATTATTTTACACCACTTTCAAGTTTGCATAATGTCAATTGGACACATTCAAGAAAATTAATAATAGCATCATTAACAGCATAAAAATAAGGTAAAAAAAGCAGCAATTTTTACAAGAATTTGCATATGGCCATTGCTTTTTATGCTGAAATTGTAAGAGATCAGCAGAAATCAATATACATTAGGGGGCAGATTTATCAAGGGTAGAATTTTGAAGTACAAAAAAAGAGGCTTAATTATTAGAGGTAAAATCACGAATGTCATTGAATTTATTAAATGTTCAGATCAAAAAAGTATGAACAAAATAAAGCTCTGGTGATACGAAGAAAATATGAATACCTCGGACATTTTTCGGAAAAGTCATCGAAGAATAATCTGAAAACCTTAAAAAAAAAAAAACCTCTTTAAAAATAGTCCAATAGGATCAACTGATCTCCCGCTTACTTGGCAAATTTGGGCATGAAAGGCTTTCATGGTTTTTACACTTAATAATTCTTGAATTTTTATAGCTTTTTAGAAATGTAGGAAAACCACAATTTTTCGTACTTCGTGGAAAAAATTGCATTTGAATGTTAATAAATGAAACCCTTAGTTTATTTTAATACAATATTAAAAATGTACTCATGCTTAAAAAAAGTTCTATATATTGATAAAATACATTTATTTGGCCTCATCATAACCTTAAATAGATTATTTTTATCCTTTCATTGTTTAACTTTAAAAGACACATTTACATTTTTTAAATTCTGTATAATTCTTTGTTAGTTTTATTGTCTTTTTATTGCTCCAGATATCTTAAGAATTCCAGATAAGTCTTTTGATGACTGCTTCTCACATTTTAGTGATTTTCCAGGGGACAGCCAGCATCTGAAATGTTTTTTGTTGGTTATTTATTATTTGCAATGTATTACAGGTTCAAATAAATAGTGCTAGGCACATACTGCCTATAGCAGTAGTTCTCAAACTGTAGGGGCTTAAAGCAGGCTCAGCCTCTAGACCAATTAAGTAGACATTTGGGGAGCCCAGCTTGAAGGTTATGATGAAACTGAAGTGAAAATTACTTTCTATCCAAGATATACTTTGAACTATTGCTGAATGACTGATGCACCAACAACAGCATCCTAAGATAAGGGAACCCTGACTAAAGGCTGGATCTCAAAGGGTGGCTTGAACTCAAAGTCCAACAACATCATATCTATAAGATACCACACACTGAAAGGCAGCTTTAGCAATTTTCTGGTTTTAGGAAAAATAGATCTAGTTGTGGAATAAAAAAGAAAAACACAACTCAAAAACAGCTTTTTACAATTTTGAGTACTCGAAAAAGTCAAAATAGTCATAGTCACAGTCTGTTGCAGAAAAACAAAAATTACATTGCCCCATTCATATTCAAGAAGGACAGTATTTTTACTTGTTTATCATGCAAATGTTTGTGTTTTTTTCTGTAATAATTTGCAATTATATGGACTTTTAAAAAACATATTTTTGAGCATATCTTTTAGTTCTGAATTTGAAAACTTTGCATGGATCTATTCATGTCCCTGTATCAGAAGTAAAGAAGATTAATAAGGCAAAAGGATGCTTTGGTTGAAATAAAAAGTACTGTAGCAGAAGAGTACTGTATGATATAAAGAAAGGGAAGTTGTAAAACTGTAAGCTTTAACATTATGGATTGTTGCCATAGCAACAAAGATACTAAACTTCCGGAAGGGAAAAGTTCAGTCTATACTGGTTACATATTACCTTTAGAATAAAGTTCTAAATTAGCCAATAGTAATAAATTGATAGGATAGAACTAGTGCACACTACAACATTGTTATTTAATGTGCCACAGAGAAGCATCAAAGCACCTATAACTTCCAGTTATTCTGATATGCCAAATGATCAGTGGAAGGTGTAGCAATTTACATAAATTCTTAGGTATACCATTCCCCAAAAAATAAGAGAGATGGTCTCTTTTACATATATATTGACAAATTGTGCAATATTAAGGGCCCCAGTTAAGGGTGCCCCCCTAGATTTAGATCATGCTTTTGGATTCTTTGATATTCTGTTGCTATTCTATTCTGTTTGCTTTTTCCCATCATATGAATAACAGTGACAGGACATGGAGTTGCCTTATTTAAATGGTTACAGGCATAATTTGAATCATCAAACCAAAATTAGAGTCATATTAAGGGACAGGGCAAGGGATAACACCACAAAAGCAATGTGTTGCTTTTATGTTGCTTTTCATTTTTAAAGGACTCTGTTATCTTATTTTGCTGCACCCCTTAATTTATATAAAATAGGAGAATCCTTATTTTAGAATCTTAGAATGAAAAAATATCAAAAGTGAGTATATACAGTTTATGTGTGTGTTAGTGTGTGTACACACACTGACACATAAAACACGAGAAAGACATTCCTTAGCGTGCAGCATTATACACTTGGTAAGAATGAATGCAAAGATCCAGGTTCCAGTATTATAGCCCATTCCAACTCTAGCAACATGGTAGTGACCTATTGGGAACAAAGATCAGATTAAAAGTATCACTGAAACCGTATACCTATTGGAAGTCATGTAAAAACAGCAAATTACTTTAAGCATAATCATAATCTCCCCAAAGATTATGATTATGCAGATGAATAACTGGGAACTGTTCTACTGAGAAATCTTATTATTGCATTTTAAGGAATTAGCTTTCCAGCTTGAGGCTAAATTGGAACTTGAATTAATTTTCATCTCTGGATCTGTATGGCTGGGCCCTTTGTCTACTGATGTCTCTAGCAATGGGGCTGCATATAGGACTCCCATTGTAATTATACTCCTTTTAAGATGGTTATCATTTTCACTAGTGCATCTCTGCTTATGAAATCCCTGTGATCAAGTGAAATTACACGGCACATTTATTCCATAGAACACATCCAATTTTTTTTAATTAATAATAATTCCAGCCAACATAAATGAAAAAACTGATTTTAATATAAAATTCTATTTTTAAATTAACTGCATCCAAAGATATATTCACAATGCCCCCATTTATGTGTTCATCCTGCATATATAAATGTTTGCAAGTTTCAGCAAGCAGCCATTTTTGTTTACATTGCAATTCTTGGCAGGATTTGGTCCTCCCTGGATAATGCTTGTAGTTATCTACATTATTATTAACATGTATTTATATAGCGCCAACATATTGCATAGCACTGTAAAGTAAATGTGATTATACAACTACATCACATGAATTACATATATAGAATATATGGAGTAACAGACAACACAATCAATACAGGTACAAAAAGGTGAGGAAGGCCCTATGCATAGGAATACAGTCTAAAGGGAATACACAAGGTGTGGGAGTGGGCAAGATCGAATTAAGTGGGTGAGAAATGTGGTATTGTATGCGGTGTTGCGTTTGGTAGTTAAGTTAAGAGTGAGGGTAGGCTTCTCGAAAGAAGTGCGTTTTCAGAGATTTTTTGAAAGCAGAAAGGTTGGGAGAAAGTCGGACAGACCGTGGGAGAGAGTTCCAGAGGAGGGGTGCAGCCCTTCTTACAGTATAACAAGATGCAGGGTTTGTTTTTAATTAAACGTGAAGAAAGTAGACAAATTATGCCACAATAATACATGTCCTAACAATACAAAGTAATGCTGAAAGGGTACACATGAATCATTTTTAATGAGCCATTATACCCTTTGTTCAACAAGAGTGCAATGAAAAGGGCTTGTGTTGAATGTACTTTTTGTTCTATTATAATAATCTATTTTTTGTGTTCACTTTTTGAGATAAATGGGAGACTAAGGTTAGGGTCAGATGGGTCTGGAAACAGGCTGCTGAAGTCTGCAGGCTGATTTCAGTCCCTAAAGCTGGCCATAGATGCAAAGATCCGATCGTACGAATCATCGTACGATCGGACTTTCCCATCTCCCGACCCGCCACTAACCATTCAGATCAAAGTCTTACCAGTCAGATTAGTTAAAGAACAGATCAGCAATGTTCTGCCCCTGACAGCAATCGTACGATATCTATGTCCAACCAAAGCTAGTGACAGTCACCCACTGAAAATCGTACGATCGGCAATACACGCAGAGATATTATCGGCAGCCGACAGAAATTTTCTAACCTGTCCGATCAACCAAACGACCGATCTCCGCCGGACGAAAAATGTTGGGACTCTCCACACGGTCCGAAAATCGTATGAATCCTCGATTCGTACGATCAGATCTTTGCGTCTATGGCCAGCTTAACTGTTAGCTGAATCCTCTTCTCTGCATTGGCTCTGGTGCAAACACACTCGCTTGATTTGGGTGTAGAAACACAAGAATTTGCATCTCATGCTGAAATCTGCCAAGTGAAGAGGATTCATCTAGCAGTCAGGGGATGAAATTGGCCTCTGCATTTCAGCAGGTTCATTTCGGACGTGTCTGACCCTAGCCTGAACTTACTCCATCTTTGGTCCGTGGGAGATAGATACAGTAATTAGATTCCCAGAATACAGCCCCCAATCTTGTAACTGTTTTGTTGCAGGATATCATTATGCACTGGGTACTGGAATCTATCTATCTGGAGTTCTGTCTACCTCCCAAACAGGGTCAGACTGGGCCCCCGGCTCTTGTGGGCCCCGCCGGCCCAGATCTGCACCCAGACTTGCGATTTACAGGCTCCTTTTTGCTGCTCTTTCCTGCCACACCTGTCTGAAAACCATAGTGCACGTGGTGCAGCAGGGGGGTCCAGAGGGGGGCCCTGGACAACAGCCCTGGTGGGCCCAGGGCCCCCCAGTCTGACCCTGCCCTCAAAGACCAAGCACTGAGTAGCCCCAATCACCCTGTTTATCACAAAAAAACCCACAGATTTTTATGGATTGAAAATCCATGTCGGAATGTTCACTGCAGTGAACTAGGCATTGGCACTCTAAACAAAGAAGATCGTGCCCATACTTTTTTTTAGTAATACTGACATATTCCTATTGCGTTTTATATGAACCCATAGTTAGTATGTGCAAAATAAAAAAAAGTTAGTTAGACAAAAATGTAATGTATAAAGGCTGGAGTGACTGGATGTGTAACATAATAGCCAGAACACTACTTCCTGCTTTGCAGCTCTCTTGGTTTCCACTGATCAGGCAGTAACCAATCAATGAATTGAGGAGGGGGGGGCACATGGGCCATAACTGTTGCTTTTGAATCTGAGCTGAACGCTGAGGATCAATTACAAACTCACTGAACAGAAATGTACCATGTGGCCCCCCTTCAAGTCGCTGACTAACTCAGAGTTATAGAGCTGAAAAGCAGGAATAACTGTTCTATTATGTTACTGTTCTTTTAAAGGTGACGTAAACCCAAAATAATACATGTTGCCTCGTGAAAGAAAATGTAATTCTATGTATCGTTTCGATTCACATTCATTATAGATTTTTAATGGTTATGAAGTCATTTGTAAATGTAATTGCTATTGAAAGCAGTACCTGTCTGCCTCTTTGTATTCTATGAATTTGTGGTTCTGGCACAATAGAACAGAACACAATAAGACAGATCTGTAAAGAAGCATGCAAGACATTGTAAGAAAGGGATTGTTGGCTGGAGGAGAGCTAACTTCTTTTGAGATTCAGTTTGAGGAGTGCAGAAAGGGACAAACTACTACTGTTTGTAATTGCTGTTACAAATAACTTAAAAACGAAAAAATAACTAGTCTTTTAGAATTTTAGTGAATGTATTTTGGAAAGTTGGTGAAATGTATATTTTCTTTCGTTAGACGTAATTTTATTTTTAGGTTTACATTCCCTTTAAATCAAGTATCCTAACGTCATTATTTAGCAGGTACCTTTTTCCTAGTCAAGTTCCATTTGAATAACGTAATTTGTTGCGTTACAGGATAGCCCTGTTACTCTTTTACCCAATATCTACAAAATCATTATCAAGGGTCAGATTTACTAAAGGGCGAAGTGACTAACGCTGGCGACGATTCGCCAGCGTTACTGCTTTCAGGCAATTCATTGATTTACTAACGGGCGCAGGCGTAACTTTGCTATCGAAAGAGACAGACACTAGCGGTCATTTGCAGTCTATCGTCAGGTGAATTTTTCGCTCTGCAAATTCACTAAGATGCGGATTTTACTATACGTTACCTCTTTTGCCAGACTTACCTTCGCCAGCTCAGACCAGGCAAAGTGCATTGGAGTGCATAGATCTTCCTCAATCTTCTGTTACTTACATCATATTTTTAGTGGAAAAAGTCCCAAAAAACACTGGCGTCTTTTCCTTTTTTTTTAAGAGTGATAGGCTGCAAAAGTCCTTACATTTTTTTTGGGGTTATCTTCGCTTTGATTGGCAAAGTAAGGCTATAGAAAATTCGCCAGCGTTCGGCGCCCTGGATGTAACTGCATTTTAGTAAATTAGCATTGTCTGAGCGAATTTTGGCCCTGCGAAGTGTTGCAATGGCTGCTTAGTAAATTTACCCCCAAGGGTTTAAAAAAGGTTTAAAAAAAGAGCCAATAGTCTGAATCGATTCAACGTCATTCATTAATTGTATCCAAAGCCACTCCTAGCACTTCTGCATAGTTGTACTCAGCCAGCTATAGCTATACACTATCTTGCATCCATGTGGGTAACTTGCTGGCTCTGTATAAATGAGGAGGAGGAGGCCAAATCCCAGTGCAGTAAAAGTTACCATAGGCCGTTTTTTGTTACCCCTGGTAACCTGCCATAAACTGCTATCTGTGCAGTCCTTTGCTTGGCACTATTGTGTCAATCTTGAATCTTATTGTGAATGGTATGCAAGTCCTCCGATTGATTCAGGGAACCCTGGTAATGTGCCACACACTGCTATCTGAGGCATACCTTGCCTCATACGTGAGCCCCTAGCATTCAGATCCACTTTGTCTGCTCTGCCTCCTACTGCAATTCATATTGATGCTGGGAATCCGGAACCTACCACCACCTCAAAGGTGGTGATAGCCCTAGTGTTCTTACACTAGGCTGCATAAATTGATGCAGCAGACTTACACATAAAGAACCATGTGCAGATATTTTGACATTGAGCACAAGAAATAACACAGACTCAACTATGAATAGTTTTAAAGAAATTGTGTCCCATGTGGCAAAATCCGTGCAACACAAATCAGGTGCAATTGTGCTGTAACTAGTGGCAGATCTCCCACTTGTGGCCGTAATGATGATCAGGAAAACGCTTTATTGTAGATAAAAAAATATATCAACATGTGTCCCCACTTTGTACTTGCACTTGTAAATTAGTCTTTTTTTGTGTTTAAACACTTGATATTCCCCAAGGTTTGGCAGGAAATTATTTATATGGGTGACACAAGTTTAATTTTAAAAATGTAGAATAGCAACAGAATTATTGATACCTTTCTGTTGAGACCTGTCACATTAAAATATGTAACCCTTTCTTGGATTTCCACAGTTATTGTTAGTTAAAGGGGCAGTTCACCGTAGCATTTAGCTTGTAGTATGTTGTATAGTGTCCTGCACTTCTTCTATATTGATACCATTTACTTTTCTGAGCAATTGAATGTTAAGTTAATTGACGTTGAAACATCTTTTACAGAAAAGAACATCCCACATTGTAGATTTTGTTTCTTTTAAAACCTTTTGGTAAAGCCCAACATTCCCCTTTATCAGTGTAACATCTGCTGGCACAGACTTCTAGCGGCCTCAGTTATCATGAGGTGTCAGGCGGCCTGCCAAGATCATCTGGTTGTTGATATTATTTAATAAAGCTATGGCCTTGTTTTGAGAAAGAAATTTGTGTGTGTGTGCGTGATTGCATGCTTGTGTTTATTTAAACAAAGGGAGGGAGGCTTCAGGTCTTACCCAGGTCAGCATGTTCTATTCGAATGCAGTTTCTTCTCTCAGCAAGCCTTTCATTAGTCAGCGTTGTCTTACATATTCATTATTCTGGTTTTGTCCTTCTTAGCGGTGTCTTTGAAGTGCCTTAATATGCTGTGTCCATCACTTCATAGATCACCCTGTGTCCCTGCAAATCCAAATTCAATTCTCAGTTTGTACAGGATGTGCTTGTTGTGTATTAGATTCAATTCCGTAACCTGCTGCTCTGCATAAACAAACGGCGGCTTCAGGGCCAATAAAATGGGGTTCCTGGAATGAAAAGGGAAGTGCTGCAGGGCTACTATTAATACTATTAATAAGTATGATTTAGCATCTTTTCACTAAGCCAGGCAGAAATGCAAGGCCAAATCCCGATTTTTACTAAAGTCTTAATGGGATCAACAGAAATCACATGGAACATACAATTGATTAAAAATAAAGGACAACAAGGTAATCTTTTGTATACATGTTGTGTTTATTAATTTGAATGAATTTAAATGAATGGTCCAACAATTTTTACCCCATAAAAATACCAAAATAAATAACTACATTGCACAACAGGAAACATAAGGCATGACTTTTATACTGCAGTATAGCTACAGTGCCATCTATAAGAATAAATGTTGCCTTGATGAGATATTATACAGCATGTACCATAGCAATATTAGCTATATATATATATATATATATATATATATATATATATATATATATATATATATATATATATCTATATATATATATATATATATATATATATATATATATATATGTAATTAATAGACAAATAATGGGCCTGTGCATCTAGGATGAGCTAGACCTAGTAATACAGTTCAGATCTACACTGAGAGATGTTACAGTAGGTGTCTGCACACAGTTCACATACATTTATGCAGATTAAATGCATTTAGTGGAGCTCACAAAGCTTATGTACTCAGCAGGGATTCACAGGGTTGGATATCAGTCAACCACAGCCAGCAGCTAAACCGCAGGGCACAATCTGCTATTGTGCTTTGGAAGAGTCACTTAATCTAGCCTAATGGTGGAAAAACCCATGGGACAAATGTCTATTAAAAGGCAGCAACTTAGTTGTATGGTTGAAGTAAAGCTCTGTAAAATGCATATGTGATAACACTTTAAAACGTTATTAATGGCACCAAAATCCTCTTGAATAACACTATTTCGATTGAGAAAACAAGACCACAGTCTGGCTTTGCTAATCGGTTTTAGGGGAAAAAAATACAACTGTTTTGAAGATTATCATCAGACATAAAAGCCACAGAACCTTGTTGTTTCCCAGAAGCTAAGAACACTGCTTTGAGAAACAGATTTTATAACTGGGAACACTGCATTAGGAATGTGTGTAAGGCAAGTGCCCTTTTGCAGATGCTCATTTACCAAGAGCTAGCAATGGGAATGAAGGTCTCAACTGTGCTGTTATACCAGTCCTTTTGACATTGCGTATATCCCCACAGGTTGCTAGATTTATGAAATACTAAAAAAAAATAGTGTATTTTAATCTTCCTGGCACTGTGCAAAAGAATAAATACTGGGTAGATAAGACTTCCCTATAATGCTAACATAACATATACAGGTATGGGATTCATTATCCTGAAACCCGTTATCCAGAAATCTCCAAAATACAGAAAGGCTGCCTCCCATAGACTCCATTTTATACAAATAATCCAAATTTTATAAAAATTATTTTCTTCATCTGTATAATAATAAAACAGTACATTCTACTTGATCCAAACTAATATATCATTAATTCTTATTGGAAGGAAAACTTGCCTATTGGTCTTATTTATGTTTTCATAATTTTCTAGTTGACTTAAGATATGAAGATCCAAATTACAGAAAGATCAGTTATCTGGTAAACCCCAGGTCCTAAACATTCTGGATACGAGGTCCCATACATGTAATCCAAGGACACAGGGACAGCTAAACTAAACCAATATATAACTGAGATTTTTAACACTCAGCACTGAACACTCAAAAGTAAAGCAGAATATATTCCCATCAAGAGTATTCTGTACCAGTAAATACAATTTTCCATCATCTCATGCAATAAAGAGATTTCTTCACTGCAATATCCTGGAGTGTCTGGTAAATGACAAATCTCTAAACTTGAAACTGTTGTATGGAATTGGAAGTAGAGGAGTCATTTTATTTATAGGTTGTTGCAATTTGCTTTAAGCACATATTGCATTTTTTCTTGAGAATGTTTAGGGATAAACCATTATTTTCACAAGAGGGTAAATCCATGGCCACAGGCACAACACAAAAAAAAGGAATGCACTATCTGGTTTAAAGGAACAGTAATACTAAAAATGAAAGTGTTTTAAAGTAATGTAAATATAATGTAGTATTATGCAGCACTAGTAAAACTGTTGTGTTTGCTTCAGATAGACTACTATAGTTTATATTAACAAGCTGTTGTGTGGCCATGGGGGCAGCCATTCAAGCTGGAAAAAAGGAGAAAAGGCACAGAATACACAGCAGATAACAGATAAGCTCTGTAGTATACAAAGGTATTCTTCAGATACTGTGTATCATGTGCTTGAATGGCTGTCCCCACAGCAGCTTGATTATATAAACTATAATAGTGTTTCTGAAGCAAACACACCGGTTTTACCAGTGCAGGTCACTAGTACATTGTATTGTCGTTTGTTAAAACATTTTTATTTTTTGGTGGTACTGTTCCTTTGTTCCTTTAAGAGCTGAGTGTGACTCTTCTGCAAGGACTCACTTTTGCCGTGGCCCCCTGCAGGGTATGTGCCTCGGTAGTTATACCACTGACTGTAAATAAAATAGCATCTTCAGTTATTGTTTAGTTCAGGATTCAGTCAAATCTCAGCACTTTTTGCAGTATTGGATTTGGCTGAATAGTTTGTGCCAAACCAAATCCAAACCTGGAGTCATGAGCATTAAAGTAAAAGCGACAAATATTTTGAAATAATAATATATATTTTTTATTTTTCTAGTACACGAATATGCAAAAACCACAAGGACACTTTATGCGACTGCATTGGAATAGTATACCACCTTTGCTTTTTTTTTGTCATTTTATGTTATTCAGATTCTAAAAATGCCATATTTTAGGTTCAGCAAGAATGTAAAATGAGAGGACCAACGCTGTTGTTTTGTTTCCAACTTGCAGTCAATTCTGGCAATTCTGCACTGGACATATAGGATCATATTTATGTAACGGTAAAGCTCCCAGCAGGGAAATTCTACCACCCTACTTACATTCACTTTTATAGGATTCTTATGGATAAAGTTATAAAAGGGTGAACTCTCACTTTCTCCCATTGATAAATATAGTAATATGGCACACAGGCTGATCGCTGGTGTTTGTTTGGGCTTACAGAACACTCAACTCAAGTGTTTAAGTGTTTGGTTGTCTGTCTGTATTTATTATATGCATTTAATTTTACATTCATATTTATTTTCTGCAATTTCCATATTCTTGAAAACAGAGATAATTAGAATGCTGAGCCATCTAGTCTAGGTATCAAATAATTATTTTTGTGTTATTTAAATAACTATCCTAGTTCTTTTATATATTTTAAATACATTTTGGGCTAGTTAATTAATTCCCTGGGGTTAAAAATGTCTATGTTTGTGAAAGCTCTGCATGCACCTTCTGTTAAAGAGAATGTGCTTTGGTTTTATTGTCTGCTATTTATGTAGTCTGTTAATGTGGTTGCAAAGAAATACAAGCACTATTCTCCTGAGCGCTGGGACTTTCACACAGATGATCTGTAAAGCCCATCTCCTCTTAATGCATCATGGCCACACCTGATACCAATCTATTGCTTAGGAAGCCATTCTGTCCCTGAATCACTGCCTGTCACTCACACAGAAAAGCAATTAAATAGGCAATTATTGCCTTATATTGCATATGACAGGATATCCCTTAATAGATGACTACGAAGAGAACCTCAATCATCTTTCTCATTTATAAGGATTTAAGTTCATAAGCAATTTTAAAACCAATCAATGTAAATAGTCACACAGAGCACACAGCACTCCATTTACATTCTGCTCAAGGGGTGAGAATCATTGGAATTTTGTGTGTTTATTTAATGAAATTATTTGGTTTGATTAAAAAATCTTAGTGACATATAGAAGCCAAAAAGGCTAAGAAATAACTACAGTACTTGTAGCATGTAGCATGGTATAAAACTTAATGTTTAGTCTATGTGATTGTAGGCACTTCTGATACTATACTATACTATAACTCACTATTAAATTTTCACAAGGTGTTACTGGTCTTTTAGCTGTTGGTGTTGGTGAGCACTGTCACTTCTACTGTACTTCTGTGTATATATATATATATATATATATATATATATATATATATATATATATATATATATATATAGTTGGTTAGGAGAAGCGCTTTCTTGTAATTGACTTAAAACAAAACAAAAAAATAAAATGTATGTATATGTGAGACTTTAACATGCCAAACTAACTAATGTAATAAAAGTCATCACGTTGCCAATCATTTTGCTTTAGGGCTCTTACTCACGAGCGGTTACCGCTGCGCTCCCCTGCGTTCTGTTTTTCTGCTTTCAGCCGCAGGGGAGCGCAGGAATAGACGCATTACATTTTTTCCAATGGGGCTGTACTCACACAGGCGTGTGTAGGCGCCGAATGCTGGTTGAGACGCAACATGCTGCATTTTTCCTGTGTTCGGCGCCTACACGCCTGTGTGAGTACAGCCCCATTGGAAAAAATGTAATGTGTCTATTCCTGCGCTCCCCTGCGGCTGAATGCAGAAAAATGGAACGCAGGGGAGCGCAGCTACAACCGCTCGTGAGTAAGAGCCCTTAAAGAGGTGACTTATAAATCCTGCTGCTATGAAAAACTAGACAAGAAACAATAATTGCTACTCTTATACATATTCCCCATAGAGTAAACTGCTAAATATTGGAATAGTATTATATTTCAGATGTAGGGTTTATTAACAAACACAAGTACAAAGTCCACAATCAATTGTGAATTTGCATACACAAGCTACAAAGGAACTTATTTTTACACACACTCCTTGTTATAATGGACTTCATGAGAAAATAATATTGGTGAAAGAGACTCTAATAGGTATCCAAGTAAGCCTTTGGAAAGATGGTTATGCTAAACAAAAGAAAGGTTTGGAAGACAGTTGGTGTTACTAAAACAAACTAAGAAGAGAGCTATCTTCCCAGACTGAATCCATGTAAAGAGTGCTGACCATCTCCAAGGAAAACTAGTTTAACAGGAATTGAGTTTACCTGAAATATCCATGGAACACAGTGTACAGTGGCAACTAATGGATGGTGTTTAGTATAGTACATTACTGGAATTGAATGGATGCCTATGGGACTTGAAGTATCTTATAGTTTACAGTGACTACTACTGGACAGTGTTTCATCCTGGTTACAGGATGTGTACAAACAAACTAGTGGGCTCCGGCCTGGTTGTCATGGAGGGCAAAGGGCTATAACTGGAAGCTCCTCCGTTTGGTCTACACACAGAAGAAGAAACCAAGGAAGAAGGAACAGGTGATGTATCTGGAGAAACACCTTTAAGGATAGCCACCTAGACATAACTCTATATGCACGCATCCCAAGACATTAGGTTAGAGTAGTAAGGATATACCTTATAAGCCTTGTATGTTGCATGCTTCTTTTATTATAAGATTTAATGTACACTATGGTGACTTGCTGTAATTGTATCCATTGATTATAGGAATAATAAACTTGCATGTCCCTAAATTACCAGAGTCCTTCATATGTTATATGCTGGTCCATATCAAAGGAAAGCCTGACAGGTTATAGTCACAAACCCGGTATTTAGGGGGGCTTTATATAGTGGTTCATAGCAAAGGAAAGCCTGACAGGTTATAGTCACAAACCCGGTATTTAGGGGGGCTTTATATGTTGGTTCATGGTTAAGGAAAGCCTGACAGGTTATAGTCACAAACCCGGTATTTAGGGGGGCTTTATATGTTGGTTCATGGTTAAGGAAAGCCTGACAGGTTATAGTCAGAAACCCAGTATTTAGGGGGCTTTTCACACTCCTCACAACTTGTGTCTAATCCACCAGTTAAAGCCTGCTTTTATAAACTGTGCAGAAGGTGCAAAATACAGGAAACATAGATGGGTTGCACATATACACACAACAAACCTACACACAATGTACGTTGGTTCCAAATTTTGATGAGTGCCTACTGTATTATTTCACACATGACACATTTTGTTCTGTTAAGAGGAGTAAGGATTCTGAAAAATATCCCTGTTAGACACAGTACTTAATCTTTTTTTCTAATCTTGAATTCAGATATTTAGGTAATCTTTAGAATAAGTAAAGATTTAAATAAAAATCACATATTTTTTATTCCACAGCCTTAGGCATTTGTATGTATATTTTGGAATATACCACAATTTTGTTTAGTCTCCATGGTACATTTACAGAAAACAAAACAAAATGTAGCTAAAATTTCCTGTTTCTATCTAGTGTGGCTATTTAGTATAGTCAGCATATGGTATTATTGCCAGAGGATATTGCATATTCAGAGGTGGCCCTATTTGGTTTCCCCAGAGATTTGCAGTAGGGACATGTTGGAGGAGATCGCTTGGGTATTATAACTGAGTCATCAATCACTAGAAAAAAGCACATCAATGCTTGTGGCCCAGACAGTAGGAAAGGTAGATGAAAAGCCTAGCAAAACTAGTTCATGTATAAACATGAACAATATATGCACGGCGCAACAGAAAATAAACAGTTGAGTGGCTTTTTATGATAGCTGAAATGAATAATTTCAGATTGTGAATTCCATTCTAACAAAGAGGGAATACATTTCCTATTGTGAGGTTGCTTTGCATTCAGTGACCTTTCCCAATCCATGTGCTAGTCAGATTTCTGATGAAATAAAATGTTTGCAATAGGTCATGTAAGCCCTGGCTGTCTTTGGAAGCATTTAAGGCAGAGACAAGAAATAAAGGATGCCAACTCCATGTGCCAAAGCTTATCCTTCACTCATGAATTCAGGTAAGAGAGATAAACAAGGTCTAATTAAAGTGCATTGCCAGGACAATTACTTGTATAGAAATTACTGTGCTGATTCTTACATTTGTACTGACTATACATAGGCAAAGACTCTTACCAGAGGGTTGGAAGGCATCAAATGACATGACACTAAGAAAATAATAAATAAGAAAAAATAAAAATAGACCCATCTACTAAACACAACAGCACCCATACATACACACGCTGAACCCTCCCCATACACTCACATAAACTATATATACTGTATACTCATATATCAGCTATAGATTTTAATATCATCCAAACCACTTTTAAAGACATTAACAGAATCAGCCATCACAACATCACCCAGCAGTGCATTCCACAACCTCACTGTCCTGACTGTGAAGAACCCCCTACGTTGCTTCAAATGAAAGTTCTTTTCTTCTAGTCTAAAGGGGTGAAGGGGTGGCCTCTGGTACGGTGATCCACTTTATGGGTAAAAAGGTCCCCTGCTATTTGTCTATAATGTCCTCTAATGTACTTGTAAAGTGTAATCATGTCCCCTCGCAAGTGCTTTTTTTCCAGAGAAAACAACCCCATCCTTGACTTTTTATCCCTTGAATGTATGCCCTTTTTTAGGCTAGACAATGATAATATATTTGCAGTAATAGGGGAAGAATTCGATGTTACGGTATAACTCAACTTACCAGTACATAAAGGGGCATATTTAAAATGCTGTGTAAAAAAACTGTGATAAAATACACTACACATTACCATCTGAATGCCAGACAAGGTTTTCCCATTGACATAAAAGGGCATAAAATAATGCCATAAAATAAGATGATCACATGGCATACAAGGAAATACTCGCCTTTATAAATACCTAACACCATTATACCAAACTCAACAAACAATTAGGCTAGAAATACTACACCTTAAATTTTGGTCTCTTGAACCAGCCCAAGGTCAACACATGACCCTTTTATATGAGAAAACTAAAAAGAGACATTAAGGAGGGAAGAAAGATTGCTGGTCTCAAAATAAAGTAAAAAAAAAAAAAAATCAAAATCCATGGCCAGCATACTCTGTGAGTTTAGAGCTTTCGTAGTACTACTTTGTAAAAGACAGGTAGGTATACAGTATATTACCAAGTATAAAGTATTAGTAATTGTTAATAGTTCTTAATAGAGATTGCACAACCTAATCAATTTCCCTTGGATGTTGCTCCCAGTGGCCTCAAAGCAGGTGCTTATTTTTAAATTCCTGGCTTGGAGGCAAGTTTAGGTTGCATAAACACCAGGTTTACTACCAAACAGATCCTCCTGTAGGCTACCAGTCCACATAGGGGCTACCAAATAGCCAATCACAGCCCTTATTGGGTATCCCCTAGGAACTTTTTCATGCTTGTGTTGCTCCCCAAATTTTGTATATTTGAATGTGGCTCATGGATAAAAAAAGGTTGGGGATCCCTGACCTAGACCATTCTTGATTAAGGATTACCCTCATTCACATATCTAATGGAATATTAAAGGTGTTGTTTAAAATCAAGTTAACATTTAGTATGTTATAGAATGACTACTTCTTAGCAACTTTTCAGTTGGCCTTAATTTTTTCCTTTTTGAATTTTTTTTGGTACTGTTTGAATAGTTTGCCTTTTTCTAATGTGAGTCATTGACCCCATCTAAACTGCAAATGGTCTGTAAGGCTACAATGTATTGTTATTGTTACTTTTTATTACTCATCTTTCTATTCTGGCCCTCTACAATTCATATCCTAGTCTCATATTCAAATCAGAACATGGTTGCTAGGGTAATTTGGACCCCAATATCCAGACTGCAGAAATTGCAAACTGGAGAGCTGCTGAATAAAAAGCTAAATAACTCAAAAACTACAAATAATAATAAAAAAACAATTGCAAATTGTTTAAGAATATTACTCTCTAGATTATACTAAAAGTTAATTTAAAGGGGAACAACCCCATTAAGAACAATTCCAATGGTTCATGCTGTGCATTGTTGAAATTCTTCCTAGACTTTTCAAGAAATGTAATTCATTAGGAGCTACAGAGCCGCTGTCAGTGCTATGATCAAAAGATATTTGCAGCAGCAGGGCCAATTCTTCTGTTGGCTGATTGCAATTAGTAAATGTGTCTAACTTGATGATTTTAAAATAGCCACACTGCAGGAGCTAACGTGCTGTAATAGAATCACCACGACATTCATTTGACTTGTCCCTGAATGCCCCATAATGAGGTGATTAGATAGTGAAAGCCTACCCTATCGAGTGGGTAATTTTCTTCAGTATGAGAACTGTGAACAAAGCAAGAGCTCTTTCAGAAATTAAATTATTCCTACTACTTACTTTTAGAGTAATGGGCCACAGGCACTCAGATATATACAACTGGCTTCAGATCTCATTTTGTGCGCATGATGTTTTTTTATATTTAAGATCCGCTATTTTTTTAGTTATAACACAATGAAGAGGATATTAATCAATGTCTGTTTTTCTGTTATGTGGGGTAGACCCTAGTATTTTCATTACTTGTCAGGTTCAGGTACACCATGAGCTATGAAACGGTGTTCTGGATGCTACTTCTGACCTCTTGCATCAATGGGAATTTGGTGATGAAGTTCCCCCCAAATAGAGGAAAGAACATTATTCATTTTATGAACCCCTTAACCTGTATACCACCACTTTATGTATATTTTTTCTTGAGTCAAGATCTGGATAATCAAAGAGTAATATCTTGGCTTAAGCATAGAGGCTAGGGATCAATACTTTCTTTAAATATTGGCTCAACCATACCAGGCGCACACTACCCTGAGAAGAGCGTTGGCAAAGGATCTGAGGACACAATACCCAGATTTATTATTTCTGTATTTAATTCTATAAATGTACTGGTCTTGCCACAGACCCTCATATTTATCATTATGCTCTGCATATTTATTTGCTTTGTAAGAGAGAATATAATTGTTGGATGATTATGAATACACTACACGAAATATCTTTCCATACAATAAAGAATGCCTAGGAATTCTTCAAATGAGAATAAGAGATAAGAGAGATAAGGCATTATGTGTTGGATGTAAAGTAAGAAGAGGTTATATAAAGGTAATATAAATCCCCCTAAAAGAGTGTAACTGGTACCGTTTTTGGCACTCGAGGATCTGGACCTCAATCTTATTTCGACTAAATTTAGTTACTGTACAGAAACAGAATATGGTCACTGAAACTGCACAGACAGTGCGCCACAATTAGATGCACATGGCCTCTTATCTCCAATGCATTTGCACTAATTGGGTTCATGCATAGAATGGCTAATTAAACATACATTTGGGAATACATTAGACAATGATTTGCATACACGTGGAGAAAGAAGAATTGTTTATGAAAGCAGTGTCTAAAAGGGAACGCTAAGACCTTGATTTTTGCTGTAAAGTAATACATTTGTTCTTTCATATAATAAAGCATAATGTAAGGGGTAATTTAAAACATAGCTTCAAGAGAGTGCATTAAAATACATATATACATGTATACATTTCCAAGAACATTCAGACTGTTTTTCTTTTTTATGACATTCAGGCAAGGGTTTGACCACGCCCATTTTGTGACCACACCACCTGATTACCATGTCAATTTTACAAAATGTGGCATCATTCTGGTAGAGGTTGATCTTGGTTTCATCTCTCTAAAGAATGTTTTTCCAGAACTGTGCTGGCTTTTTTACATGTTTTTTTTAGCAAAGTCCAATCTAGCCTTTCTATTCTTGATGCTTATGAGTGGCTTGCACCTTGCAGTGCTCTCTCTGCATTTACCCGCTCAATACAGACAGTTGGGATGTATGGGATTATGGCATTAACAAAATGCTTCCATTAATGGTGCACCTCCAGCAGAAGTATGTATTAAAAATCTTTTTTTTTTCAATTTTTTTTCAATATTTAATTTTGAAATCTGACATGGGGTTAGACATGTTGTTAGTTTCGTAGGTGCCCTCAGTCATGTGACTTGTGCTCTGATAAACATCAGAACAACATTCTTTACTGCTGCAATTCAAGTTAGAATGATATCAGCCCCCTCCCTTCCCCCTCTCAGCAGACCAATGCGAAAGTATCAAGATAACAGCTCTTTGACATCTGCATTTCTAAATATGTCCCCATGCCCCACCTGGTGGTATATATGAGAATGGCAATGTGAAGTATTGGCGCTTTCTGAAAGCAGGAACTTGACATTGGAATTACCTGAAATGGCTGCCTAAACACCAATATTACAACTAAAAAATTATTTTTTGGTTCAAGAATAACATTTTAAATGTGCACAGTGTAATTTAGTAATAAAATCTATACAATAAAAATCATGACCAAAGACCTTTAAACCCTGAATGGCCTCCTTTTTTGAATGTTTATTCAGAGCCATTAAAGCACCATTTAAGAATATTATAGCATGCTGCAGTAACCTGTGTCTGTTTGTTAAACTCTAATTCTGGGACCTATAGTTCAACATCAGTGGGGTACAACAATTTTGCTGTCATATAATGCTTGAAGTTTTAAGGAGGAGTGGAAACTGGCTGGTAAGTTATCATGAACAGATGATTTGGTGTTTGTAGCTTAGCTATATTTGTTTGAGGGCTTATTGATTCAGAGGGAAGGCTATAGGCTGGATGGTGGTAGCATTCCTTTGAGAAATTAGGGAAGAGGAAGATTAGGCATCTTTCCCTGTGGCATAACATCTACAATTTAGATGTCAGGGAATGCTGTGAAGTCAGACAGATGTAGGAAGGGGAAGACATTGTTTCTATCACAAACCTACCTTCTGAGAACCATCACACCAGGAGAGAGAAACCAATTGCCCTGCTCCTAATTTGCATAAGGGGCCTAATAGTGATGGATGAATTTATTCGCCAGGCGCAAATTCGCTGAGAAATTCCAAGTTTTGCCCCCGAATAATAAATTTGCAAAATTGGCACAAAAATTTGCCGGTGTCAAAGTTTATTTTGACGCCAGCGCCAATTCCGACAAGAATGCCGCTGACAATTAAACAGACGTCCATTGACTTTAATGCGCGTCAAATGTCGCCAGCGTTGGAATTGTCACCGGCGTAAATTTTGACGCCGGCATCAAAATTTGCGTTTCGCAAATTCGCCAATTACTAGGGCCTAATCTGGAGTGCCTTTCTTACACAGAAACAAGAGATATAGACAAGTAATGACTTGCTTTTTCCCCGTGGAGACATTAACAGTAATCAAGATGTTTTCGCTTTCTTTCAGGTTTTTGCCCAATTCAACATCCAGATGTTTTGCTTCCCTAGTAGCAGCGCCGGATTTCTTCTCCGTCCGCCCCTAGGCCGTGTGGTCCGACAAGGCGGCCGCGCAGTCCGACAAGGCGAAAAAACGCTGGCGCAGCTGGTGTAGTTCAATGGGGAAGCAAAGATCCCCATAATGCGGCTGGGCGGCATGCCGCCCCTATTTTTTGCTGCCCTAGGCCCGGGCCTATGCGGCCTTGCCGGGTCTTATGGTGAGATGATTAAAGAATGATTTCTGGGAAAGCTAGGGAAGCGAACATGTGTCGGAAGAGTGGAGAACAAGGCATGTGGTCAAGGGACTTGCTGGGTCAATATTAGGCAGGGCAGTACCGAATCAGAAAACAGGAACGTAGTCGGGGGCCACAGGCCGGCATCAAAACCAACAGTAGCATAGTACAATAAAGAGATCTGAAAGAATTGTCAAAGAACAGGCAGAGGTCAGGACAGGCAACACACTAGGAATGGTCAGGAACAGGCAAGACAGACTAAATCACACCAAGGAACTATTGAAAATAGACTTATGTTGGGCAGAGAGATATTGCCCGTGGCCCCTTTAAATATTTGAATTTTATGGCAAATGTGATGATGTCAGATGCAGTGCTCACGTCAAACCCAGAAGTGATGCGAGCGTCATTTGGCATGCAGGACCGGATTTGTGGCGAGGCAACAAAGGCCCGACGTAGGGGGGCAAACTATTTGGGGGCGGTCTGCCGCCCTGCTGCTCGCTGAGGAGCACCAGGGATGCGCAGCTAGCGGACCACACCGCCAGCGGGTGCTTGGACCGCCCACCCTAGGGACGCCTGCAATTCGAATCTTGCATGCAAAGGAAAGTAAGTGGCAGGTGTTCCCACCCCACTAGACCACCAGGTACTCTCACACTTTCATTTGGACCCTAGCAACCAGATAGCTGCTGAAAACTGCAGAGCTGCAGAACAAAATCTCAATGATTTTAAAAAAATAAATAAATAAAGACCAGTTGCAAGTAATCTCTCTAATGCTTTATTTAACAGTAGCTCTTTCCAGCTGACAAGAGGTCACGAGTTTCCGCCTAAATATTCGGAAAGGGTTTTTTACAGTGAGAGCTGTGAAGATGTGGAATTCTCTCCCTGAATTAGTTGTACTGGTTCATACGTTAGATAGCTTTAAGAAGGGGTTGGATGGTGTTTAGCAAGTGAGGGAATACAGGGTTATGGAAGATAGCTCATAGTACAAGTTGATCCAGGGACTGGTCCGATTGCCATTTTGGAGTCAGGAAGGAATTTTTCCCCCCTCTGAGGCAAATTGGAGAGGCTTCAGATGGGGTTTTTGCTGTCCTCTGGATCAACTGGCAGTTAAGCAGGTTAAAAAAAAAAAGTCAAAAGGTTGAACTTGATGTAATTGTGTCTTCTATGTTAGTGGTTATTGATAATGATATGGCAGACATTCCTCTTTATGAAAATTTTTGAGGAATGGGGCACAAACTCCCCACTTTTGTTTCATAAGAGGAGGTGATTGCTCATGCATATAGCTACAAAGAGAGACTTTTTGCGTTCAGAGTTTGCTCCAAGGGGCCTTAATTAATATTGCTATTTGTTACCATGCCTTGATAGTTGAAGAATAGTGTGAATTTCATTTTATTAATTTTAAATTTAAATACAAAATGTACATTTATGTAACTATATTGAATTACTATATTTAATGTGACTGAGGGTGATTTAGGGTTGCTACATTCTGTCTGTGGATGGTGGATATATATATATAAATATATATGGATGCACAGTAATGTTAAAATAAAACACTATTGATTAATGAAACTAGAGTGCTGGTTCATTGTGAATAATTATATATATATATATATATATATATATATATATATATATATATATATATATATATATATATATATATATATATATATATATTGTGTAGAAAGGGTAGGGGACGCACACCTTAAAAAATGAAGATCTGGGTGCCAGTCTAGAAAAAATTTCAATAAGCGATGCAGGATGACGGCACACCAAGTAATTTTAGCAACACAAACGTTTTGAAAATAAAAAAGGAGGTTTATTGGACTGAACCAACGTTTCAGTTCCTCACAGGAACTTTCATCACTCCCTGATGAAAATTCCTGTGAGGAACTGAAACGTTGGTTCAGTCCAATAAACCTCCTTTTTTATTTTCAAAACGTTTGTGTTGCTACAATTACTTGGTGTGCCGCCATCCTGCATCGCTTATATATATATATATATATATATATATATATATATATATATATTAGTGTAACAAGACCCTAATCCTGGCAATGTTCTTGATAGAATCATAATTAACATTTTACTTTAGAAGAAGGGCTGCATGCACTGTGTGATTTCATTGCAAGTGTGAGAAGCGCTTATACTGCTTTATGGTTCGCTAAGCCAGGGATCCCCAACCTTTTTCACCCATGAGCCACATTCAAATGTAAGAAGGGTTGGGGAGCAACATAAGCATGAAAATAGTTCCTGAGGATGCCAACGAAGGGCTGTGATTGGCTATTTGGTAGCCCCTATGTGGACTAGAAAGCCTACAGAAAGCTCTATTTGGCAATGCAACAGTTTTTTATGCAACCAAAAGTTTCCTCCAAGCCTGGAATTGAAAAATGACCACCTGCTTTGAGGCCACTGGGAGCAACATCCAAGGGGTTGGGGGAACAACTTGTTGCTCATGAGCTACTGGTTGGGGATCACTGCGCTAAGCCAAATATACTTGCATTGTTAATTTAAAATGATGAAAGCAAATGGCAGACACGTGACACAATAGGAAATTTAAATGGAATTTAATAAAGTAAAAATTACAGCCCGTCCTAAATTTAGCAAAACTGAGAACAACTCATAACTTTAAATTAAGTACAACCCCCCCCCCCAGAAAAAAATGTAACATGCTATTAATTGCTTGCAGAACAATGCAAATCATAGCAATCTGTGCAAGCTGGGTGACTTTGCTATTCAATCAGACAGCTATAAGCTATATTTTTCTATAGAATGCATGCAATTAAAGTTTCATTTAAAGCAAATTTCAATCTCCATAAGGAATAGATTGTTAATACAATTTAAACTAGCAATAAATAATGCACCAAAGTTAATAGATTTATGTTGCCATCTCATTTGCCTTTTCATTTTTAACTTATTTGTTATATGTCAGGGCTAAAGACGCTGATTCCTTTGCAAGAGATTTTACAATCCTTGTAAGTTCCATTTATAATGAAAGCAAGGTGTCTGGAAAGGTCAGTGAGAAGGGTAACAACATATAGTGTACTTTTAATGAAATATATTTTGCTATCATTTAATGATTTCTTGACAATCTGGATTGAAGTTAATTTGTAAAGCACTGCAATGAAATATAAACTAAGACATAACTCTTTCAGAGAATGATTTACATGGTGTATTGATTGTGAATTAGACCACAGACAAAACAAAGAGCAGCTTGATTTCCTAAAGAGAAAAGTGATCTTGAAAGGTTAATTTTGTTACCAAAATCAATAAGTGATATGATTACATCCTTGTACTTCCCTAATATTGGCCTCCAATGGGCTGTGAGATAACTACCATACTATAAACACAATATTTTGTTTCAAACGGGATACGATTAAACACATAAACATATAATAAGTGTACAATCAAGGCAGAGTTGGGCTGGGAATCCTAGTGTCCGCTAGAGAATCTAATATTCAGAAACCATTTTCACAGCAATTCGATTTAGTTAAATATTACAAGTGTTATACAGGCCTAAGTAAAAAAAGGTTGAAATGTTGGATTTTTCTTGGGCTGGAGTCCAAAATTGTAAGCAATTTTGGGCAGGGGTCGTCTATACCTCTTCGGTTATTAGTTCCCTTGTATCTAATACTGAATGTTCAATGTATAAACCCATTTATTGTAGAGACCTGCTGAATATGATGGTGCTTTACAAATACATGCATAGTAAGGGAAAATGGAGGCGGAGATTTGGTTGGGGTACTGTTAAGGACAGGGAAGACCACATGTTGTATTTACAATATTCTCATGCTGGTACCGGTATTAAATGTGTGTTTTCAAATGGGAGAGTTGGTGTTGCTGGCACTGGAGGGGGAAATATGATGTGGTTGTTGTTGCCAAAACATGGCTGAATGATTAGCATGCCTTGCAAGTAAATATCAGCAGCTATGCACGGATTCAGAGGTACAGAGGCAATGGAAAAGGAGGAGGGTATGTCTGTTTGTTAGGTAGGATTTAAAAGCTAATAAAAAGCAGGAGGTGATGTTAGAAAATGAGGGAGCAAATTAATTGTAGGGGTGTGCTATAGATCCCCTAATGTAAGTGAGGAGGAGGAGGCTAAGCTCTTGATGCAAATAGAAAAGGCTGCTAGCGTGGGGAAAGTAATTATAATGTGATATTGACTGGAGGAACAGTACTGCCGGGACAGTTAATAGAAACAAGTTTGTAAACTTGTTGCATGACAAATTTATTGCACAAGTTGTTGAAGAGCCAACCAGAAACCAGGCCATACTGGTCTAGTGATCTCTAATGACCCAGAACATATAGCAAATATGCAAGTAAATAAACCCCTAGGTAATACTAACCACTGTTGGCTCACCTCAAACTAGTCAGTGGCTGACTCAGCTATACATAAAGCTTTACTAAAAATGAATGTGAACAGGTGCAATGGCCAAATGGAATACACCCTCGGGTACTAAGAGAGCTTAATTTGGGTTTAGACCGGCCTATACATGTGATTTTATCAGACTCCCTTTCATCTGGTATGGTACCTATGGATTGGAGAAAAGATGAGGTAATTTCTATATTTAAAAAGGGATTACGATCTCAGCCTTGCAATTATGGGCCACTTGGTGGGCAAATTAGAAGGCTTGTTAACGGATCTCATTCAAAATTTTGTAAATGGCAATATGAACTGTAATCAGCATGGCTTTATGAAGGATAGGTCATGTCAGACAAATCTGATGAGGCAAGTAAGATGCTGGACGGGGGGTAGTAGATCTATTCAGATTTTGCCAAAACTTTTGATACAGCGCCCCATAAACAACTGCTCTCTACACTAAGGGCTGTTGGGCTTAATGGACAGGAAACTGCACTAGGCAAATCCATAATAGAAAAGGAGTCCTTGTAGATAAACTTGTCTGTAGCAAGCAATACCATTATTCTTCCACTGTACAGAGCTCTAGTAAGGCTCCATCTGGAATATGACACTACAGAGGGTTCAGAGGAGGGCAACTAAGCTGATAAAAGGTATGGAAAATCTCAGCCATGAGGAAAGACTGGACAAGTTGAGGTTGTTCACGCTGCATTTAGGCAGGTTATACTGTATACAGTATATACTAAAAGGTTAAACTTGATGGATGTTTGTCTATTTTCAACCTAACTTACTATGTTATTATAACTAATAAGAATAAGAATAAAATAGACTGGTCCCACTATTACATCCTCTAGTAATTTGGCAAGCTCAACCCTGAATACATTTTATCTGTATTTATATTTATACAGTACAGTGGAACATAGATTGAGCAGGACAGTACATCTGATCTGCAGTGTATGTGACCATGCAAGACATTTACATGCTCATGTGCTCCTTAACTCCATTTTATGACATCATATTTTTGGAAGGACACCAAACTAATAATAAACTAATACAACATAGAAAGAAACTGAGGTCAAGAAAATGGACAATACCTTTCATTAAAACTACATTTTTTCCGTATTGTAAAAAAATATAGGAAAATTACATTGTAAATAGTTGTATGGATGCTCTTAAATGTCTGGTGAAAATACTGTCTGTGATGGGTAAATCTAAATTGGTTTTCATTTATATATGCTATTTCATGAAATCAGTATTGATTTAGATTCTGGCCAGGAATGGGACAAAAGAAAAATAAAAACATTTATGGCAAATTTGTTATGTCTTCATTTTGTTCGGACTACTGATTACCTCCCTGTTTTTTTAGGAATCACAGTTTTTTTTTAGAGAAAAACTAACTGTTAGCAAGGTTGGTCTGATCTTTTATGCATAGTGGCAGATTCTGAACATGCGTCATATTATGCACAGTTGACTATTCCCCCATTGCCTCCTTGACTATATTTAGGAAGACCCTTGCCTAGTGCAGTTATAAGTATACAGTTAAAATGTATAATAACCATAGGACAAAATAAAGAATTTAGAATTAGGAGTAATTCTCTGTTGGCAAGACCATTTGTGCTGTATACACAGGAGTGCTATATAAGTAATATATGTCATGTAAACAGGTTACTCAACTATAAAGGAAATGTCATGTTGTCCTTGGGTAACCTTAATATCTACACGAGGAGTGTTATAATTGTTATGGCTGCTTAATCACTCTTTATTATATTGATATTTTTTAGCCATTGCGTCTTTTGTTGTACAATATATGGGGCACTAGAAAACACTGATATTTCCAATTACAGTCATTTCATTACTTTTTATTCTTGCAATCCTAACCACAATTTTTATATTCTAGATGCACTTAAAAGGGAAATAATAAATACCGGATTTAGCATAGTATTCCCATTGTGAAATTCCTTTATGCAGATCATGATAATACCACCTAATAATATGAAGATGTGCTAGTAAACAAAAACACATTTTAAAGTTTGCACAGTAAAGAAACTGAATGTTACATCCTGAACTTTGTTATGCTTATGAATTCCTTCCATCATGCAGCAAGCAATGAAAAAATTTTTTAATTCAGTGACAAAGTACATATTGGTGTTTACGTGCAATAATAACCAGTGGGAATTATTTCTTCCTTTGGACATTTTTTTACCGAAACATTGTGAAATATTACACTTATCATGTGTGTTTAAGAATTCCTATAAGATTTCCTTTTCAGAAGCTGTGATGTCAAAATTAGCCCAGTTTGCCATTTTAATTGCACATTTTGCATAGGTACAATGGAGAATTCAATGCAGGCTCAGTGCCAAAACTGAGCCCAGTACTAAAGGAGAACTTAACCACCCAATTAAGAAAAGCCTCAACCTACTAACCTAGATTTCTCACCTATCAGTGCAGAGTAAGCATAGCGGAGCTTGTGGCTGCCATATTCCAGATCGCCAGTCTTCATCTGTAATAGAGTGCCATATTGGCGCAATCGCAGTTGGAGCAGTCTTCAGGTTCATACCGACTGTGCATGCGCCAAAAGTGCCGGAAATTGCAGAGGAGGACCCGAATTGCTAAATGGCTGTTTTAATTGAGACTACATTAAGTGGGGTTTCCGCCTAAAGAAGCTGCATACAGACAGTTGTAATGCCAGTAATACACTTCCAAGATATCTAAGCCCCCTCTCCATCCCCAGCCATCATAGTTTGCCTAGAGACCCTGGGTGGCCCAGAGCTGCACACAAATATGAACAGATGACTTTGCAATCTTTTAATGTAAATTCATTTTGCCTCATTGGTGTATATAATAAACTCTTACTCCCCCTTCCCAATGTGTTCATGGGAAAGTACACAGAGTCCAGCCAAGGTCCCATAAGTCTTTAGATGTTTTTCCGGTTTTAACTGGAGAACCTCATAGAGAGGTGAATGTTACGCTACAGTGTGATGATCAGGCTCTACAACAACTATGAGATGACCCATGAAGTCAACATGGAGAGGGAGCAAGATGTTGACATAACATCCAAGCAGTTAAGGAGGGTAACTAAAAGGGAGCAAGTTAAAATAATCAAACAATATTCGTGTAGCTGGTTACTTTGCATGTTCTAAAATCAATTTACCAGAAGACTCAAGAAAAACAAGAATCACACTATGTATATGTAAGATTATGCAGAATATGCATTTAATGAAATTTTCTTTTATACTACAGATGCAAAATGTGTGCTTTTTTAATAATATATAAGGTCACATAGTGGATTCTAGTTTGGTTGGACTTTTTTATTTTAAAAAATCTTAAAAATCGGATTTTGATTAGTATGCTGCTTATTTTACACAAGACTTCACTTGCTATATTGTGGGACTATGGGTATTTCTTTATTTTAGCAGATGCATTATCGGTACATCATAATTTTTTAAATTTGGCTAAATACCCAGGGTTGGAACTAGGGGTAAGCAGAAGAGGCAGCTATCTAGAATGTAACTGGGGGGGTACAAGATAAAAAATTTACTGCATTATACAGTCGATTCCCATTCCGCTTAATCAGTACTGAAAAGTGGGAATGAGTGGGGGGGGGTCTGGGGTAGTGAGCGGAAGGGGGTCTCTTGTGGAAAGTAGGAAGTGGTAAGTGGAAGTTAGTGGAGGACAAGAAGAATTTGACCTCTTGGCCCAGTTCTGCGAATCTTCCATAAAATATTTGCCAGTACCAAAATGTACTCTCTCGAATGGTAGGCTACTTATGGAAAAACTTGAACGCCTAACAATCAATCGAATAGGAAAGACTCAAAAATTTGAATCGAATTCAAATCTAATTTGAATCAAATTTGAATCTAATTTGGATCAAGTTTTCCTACGAAAAAAAACCTTGAATGTCAGGAAGACTATGAAAATCTTCAAATGGTTCAATGGACCTCTGCCATTGACTTCTACACAAACTGCTTTTAAATGGAGAATAGTGGAATTAGAACTGTTTCCCAGGTCGAGGTGTGATGAATCTCACATTCGATTTAAAATTCAAATTGGTGGTTTTAAATTAGAAATTGTGAGTTTTGACCAAAAAAAAGATCTGAAAATTCAAATTCGAAATTACCATTTGAACCATAGTAAATCTCTGCCTAGGAAGCGGAACTAAACATATTTTATATCATGCTGGGTTGTTATATATCTTACTTATCTGAATTCTTCGAATACATAGATTGTGGAAACATCCTTCATTTTTCTTTACCAGCAATAAGAATTCAATGGTCTGCATCGATTATTTAGAAATAACTAATGTCAAAATAGGCAAAAACAAGTAGTGCTTACAATGCAATGGCCGTCACTGGTGCTTGTGGACACTGCTGGGACCAGTCAATTCTAATATGCTCCATGAATCATTGCTGTCATAAACTGGAAAAATGTTTCTTTGCTTTATGCAGATTTAAATGAGTTCTACCAAGAATGGTGGTAGTCATTTATGACGCTTAATGTGTGCTATTTGTTCTCTGCATGAAGATTGAGCCTAATTAACATTAATTATATCAATTTGGTGGCGATAATGACATTAGATTTGTCAGCCAATTATTCAGTGTGCTCCAGCAAATGAAATTATATATTAGTGTGATGACTATTCTGCAGCATTATGCTTGGAATGAAACTGACAGGTGCAAACCTAAGGTTAAAGGAAAACTACAGCCTAAACAGAAGGTGCACCTGTGTAAATGAGAGATTGCTTGAACATTTAGTGGACAATTTGTTCATTAATGTCATTTGTAAGGATAGAATTATTTAAAGCAGAGAACCTAAACCATTTTCTCAGGGGACCCAAATAAAAAGTCAACAAATCAGCTTTGCAATCCAAAAATTGGTTTTGAAATACTAGAAACATAGAACTAATAACTTTAGTTCATTAAAAAGTACCTGTATTATTTTACATACATGTTTTCAATAACTACAATATATACGTGGGTTAGTTAAGGTGAATTCCTGCAAACGATGTCAAACAAACTCATCATCATCAATGTTTATAGATAATGTAATGCTGGAAAATAAAAATATTTAATAGGAATGTAACGCTTTCTTGGCCTATCCCGCCAATTAGGGGTTAAGGGTGTCCAGCTAGTGTATGAGCATGGGTTATACTGTGAAACTACACTCAAGGCGGAGCCTTCGCTAAATGGAAGCTTCCCCTTTAAGATGGTGTATAACTACAACCCACAGGCATATAAGTGTAAAAGATAGAATAATGGACGCCAGGAGGTTCTTTAAAAAGTGAAAACAGTGTGATGGTTTATTTAGCACAATAATATGGCAAAGCAATTGACCACAGGTTTACTCACGCAGGAGCTGTAGTAGGAGTTAGCATATCACAGAGGAGACAGGATAGCATTGATGATGATGCAGCATGTACAGATGTCACCCCTCAAGTCAAACACACAGGAAGAATATCTCACTCCTAAAGACCAGCGACCAAAGTGAAACAGGATCGATCAAGTAGGGGTCAGGCAGTGCTCTGCGAACTGAGTTCCCTATCACTGAGTTCCCTACACTAAAGGCACCTTAAAAGCCTTTGGGAGGCTACTCCCTGCTATTCTCCTTGTTGGAGCACAGAACTGCTCATGCTACTAAAATCTGGCTATCTCTCTCTCCTAGAGAGACTATAACAGGATCTGCCCTAATGATAGCTAATCCTCGTTCACGGGATTGCCTGGTTCCCGACTTAAGCACCAAAGGTACAGGTCCCTTTGGGGTAAATGGCTTACTGGGGCCTTGGTGATCCCAGGCTCAATGGGAAACACCTAGCAGCACAGACACCAGGAGCCAAAGAGGAAGAGGCCACTCCCTACACAGCACTATATAGCAGTGTGGCAGGGGAGTGTCATTACACTCTTTGTCCAATAGGCGTAGATGTTACACTTTACCAGTTAGAAGGGCTTGGCCCAATAACAAGGGAAAAGAGAACTTAAGCAAAGGTAGGGAATTAACTCTATAGGAGCCTAATAGATCCTATAGGTCCCTACAGGAATAAACCTTCACAAACTCTTACCAATGGGCTTGAAGGAGCTGGTTGGGTTTCACTAACAATGAACAACAGAGTGCATTACTGTATACATTCATTAAAGTAGTTCATGCAGAGCCTTAACCACTTGGAAGGAGGGAGCTTCAACTTTATTTGTAGGTTTGTATTAATGAACCATTTTGACTTTTAGTTTGTCCCTTGTAAAACTTTAAGTTACATCTGAACTCCTTATGCTTCATGGACAGACTGTCCTATACATCAGTATCAATGACAATGAACTTACTTATAACAATGCAATTTGTGACTCAATTATAATAATAATAATAATTTGATTGTGCGTGAATACATCCCTTGTGGATGCATGGGTTTCCTGCGATATCCCAAAAATATACTGGTCATCTAACTGGCTCTTATAAAGAAGTGAACCTATCTTGTGTGTAAGTAACAGAAACATTAAACAGTAATCTAATCTGAGGCAGGGTTGCAGTGAACATACTCTGTAAAGCGCTGTACAATACATCAGTGTTATAAAAAAACATTCAATTTCATAAACAATTCCTGATTGTGGCTTTCAGCAAAATGTAATACCTGCAGCATTTTTCAGCATTAATATAAGAAGGCCTGGGTTTGTCACCCCTGACACCTACTGCTACAATATAAGCATCATCCATTAGGTGATTTTAAATACAGGTCAAATCACTGTACATAACAAGAAATAAAAAGCTGAGCAGTGTACAGTGTAGGGGAGAAATCTAAATGGAAATAGGAATGACAATCAGGGATCAAGCTGGAGGGTGTAAATGAAGAAGCATGTAATTGATAACTTGCATTTTTCTTATTCACATTAAGGGAAAGCAAAACATTACCAGTACAGGTATGGGACCTGTTATCCAGAATGCTTGGGGCCTGGGATTTCCCACACACATTTTGGACAAGTTTCCGTAATTAGAATCTACATACAATAAGGGGCCCATTTACTTTGTTCGAGTGAAGGAATAGAATAAAAAAACTTCAAATTTCTAATGTTTTTTTTGGCTAGTTCGACCATCGAATGGACTACTTCGACCATCGAATGGGCAACTTCGACCTTCGACTACGACTTTGAATCGAACGATTCAAACTAAACATCGTTTGACTAATCGACCATTCGAAGTACTGTCTCTTTAAAAAAAAAACTTCGACCCCCTAATTCGCCACCTAAAACCTACCGAAGTCAATGTTAGCCTATGGGGAAGGTCCCCATAGGCTTTGCTAGCTTTTTTAGGTCGGAGAAAAATCATTTGATCGATGGATTAAAATCCTTCGAACCAAACGATCCGAATGATTTAATTCGATTGAAGTTCGATCAAACAATTTTTCATTCGATCGAACAAATTGCGGTATTCGAAGTCGAAGGATTTCAATGCGGCAGTCGAATATCAAGGGTTAATTAGCCCTCGATATCCGACCATAAGTAAATTTGCCCCTACTTCAAGTTAATTTAAGCATTAAATAAACCCAATAGGATTGTTTTGCCTTTCATCAGGATTTATTATATTTAGTGATGAGCGAAATATTTCGGCTGGTTTTGCCATGAAAAAGACACCCAGATATTTATTTATATATATATATATATATATATATATATATATATATATATATATATATATATATTAGTTTACAGTATGCGATTACTGTTTGGTTTATTTGTTTATCTTTTGTTATATTATTGTCATGGATATGTCCCTATTTATTGAGGACTTATTTTTTTACATTTCTTATATATATATATATATATATATATGTCTTTGTGACTGCATCTTAACAGGCTGTGTTTCGATTCTGCTTGTTTTATGGTAAAGATTCAATAAAACATTTGAAACAAAAAAAAAAAAAGACACCCATAGACTCCAATGGGCAAAAAAATTGTTGCTTCAGAAACATTTGTCGCCTATTGACTATTGGCAAAGTGAAACGGGTCAGATTTGCCCATCACTAAATATATCTTGGTTTGGATCAAGCACTGTTTTATTATTACAGAGAAATAGAAAATCAATTTTAAAATGTGAATTATTTGATTAGATATTATGTCCATAGGAGATGGCCTGCCTGTAATTTGGAGCTTTTTGGAAAACGGATTTCTGGATACCGTACCTGTATATCCACATCATTCAGTATTGGGTTGCATTATGTAGTAGAAGTGTAGTCTTAGATTTCTGTTATCTTATCTTTAAGATGTATTTGAAGATAAAGGTACAGTCATATGAAAAAGTTTGGGAACCCCTCTTTGGAGTTTTGTTTATCATTGGCTGAGCTTTCCATTTAATATATAAAATTCCTTATGGAAACAGTAGTATTTCAGCAGTAACCAAAGTTTATTGGATTAACAGAAAATATGCAATATGCATCATAACAAAATTAGCCGGGTGCATAATTTTGGGCACCCCAACAAACAGAGATATTACATCAATACTTAGTTGAGCCTCCTTTTGCAAATGTAACAGCCTCTAGAGCCTCCTATAGCCTTTGATGAGTGTCTGGATTCTGGATGGCGGTATTTTTGACCATTGGTCCATACAAAATCTCTCCAATTCAGTTAAATTTGATGGCTGCCGAGCATGGACAGCCTGCTTCAAATCATCCCAAAGATTTTCGATGACATTCAAGTCGGGGGACTGTGACGGCAATGCCAGAATATTGTACTTGTCCCTCTGCATAAATGCCTTTGTAGATTTGAAGTGTGTTTAGGGTTAATATCTTGTTGGAATATCCAACCCCTGCTTAACTTCAACTTTGTTGCTTGAACATTATCCTGAAAAATTTGCTGATATTGGATTGAATTTATCCAACCCTCCACTTTAACAAGAGCCCCAGTCTCTGAACTAGCCCCACAGCCCAACAGCATGATGGAACCTCCACCAAAGTTGACAGTAGATAGCAGGTGTTTTTTCTTGGAAAGTGGTGTTCTTTTTCCGCCATGCAAAGCACTTTTGTTATGACCAAATAGCTCAGTTACATGCATTCAAATTAGCAAAATTACAAAGGTTCCCACATTTTTTTTCATCATGATTTAATTTCATTGCAGAGCTGAGCGCTTAGAACAAATAATATACACACATTAGTACAGCAAAGTTCATTCTCTGTAACTAGGTTACAACAACAGAGCTGTTCTGATTCCCTCCCTAGAAGGCTGCCAACTTACTGAGCAGAGTGTTTGGTCAGAAAAACAAGTTATTAAAAAAAAATATTTCTGCACTGTACATATATTTCTAGTATTTTAAAATCAGTTCAAGGATTTTTGCTACCTTATTTTTTTCTTTTTCTCTTTCTATTGGAAATATTCAATATTCAAATATTCAAGTTATTTCCTATTTCTTCTCCCCCAGCTACTATTGCTTTGTACCAGTTCTTGTTTCAACATTACCTAAACTTCCATTGTCTCATGTTGTCTATCAACACTCTTCTTTTTCAGCTCTCATAGGGGCAAATTTACTTAGGTCCAATGTTTTGCCATACTTTGCGCAATTATGTCAGACGTTAATTTACTATGACTACCTATGTACCTGCTAGGTCCTCCTTGATGTGGCAATGGGGGTTGGAAGAGGGGAGCCTGGAAAGGGAGGGGCCCACAAAGGCAGGACCCCTGGGTTTTTTTCCCAACTGTCGGACCCTGTTCAGGCATATTCTCCACCAATATAATCAATTAATGGAATAGGCCTGAAATCACTGCAAAATGTATTTTTGAAAAACGTTTGTTATTATTTATTGGAATCTTTAATCTGAATTTACTGTGCTGCATTGCTCTCCTTAGAACAGATGTGTTCAGACTTTTTGGATTCAATCTCCCCTTTTGATTTCCAACATTTGCTCAGGCCTCACTTCAGCTCATAACAATGTTACGGATTAAAATAAAAACAAGTTTTAGATAACACAATATAACCATTCAACCATCAGCCATGCAAACTTGGCTCCACTACCCCTTCATTGGGCCATTGTGAATTTGAAAACGACTTCATTGAAGAACGCTCAACAAAGAATCGGGCTACAAATGTTAATACACATGTTTTGGACTCTCTATAGATGCCTATAGTAACTTAAAAGGATGGGGCTGCTCTGCACATCTTTGAAGACATAGATCATTACAGTTATAGGGTTACTGCATCTCTGGGTAAGTAGAATAAGTATTGAACATAAAAAATAACATTCCAAACCATATTAATTTTGTGGCTTTAGTGCTCTGAACACTTGAATGCTTATATCCAAACTGGAGCCTCCATATGATGCTTGCTTGATGAAGCTTCAAAATATAAAAATTAACAGCACATTCAGTACTTTTGTTAAAAGGGAGAGGCATCAGTTTTGTTGAACTATGCCTAAAAAATAATAATGCAACCTACTGTGTTATACTTTACCAAGTATAGTCTCTCATAGCAGCATTTGCACCATTGGGGTAGGAGTAGGAATTAGCTTCTCTTCTTGCTGTCATTTATATACATATTCCTATCACTTCAGCATCCTCATTCCAGTCTCTTGCGTTTTATGCTTTTTACAATCTCTGTAGATGTTCTTGACTTCCTCTCTGGCACCTTCTCTGACTTTGAAACTTTTCCATCCTTTGCACTACACAACAATAATGCAATATTGGCATGCCATTTTCTCCATCAATCTGCTCTTCTTGGAACTTCAACAGATACATCAAGACATAAGGATGGGGAGGGGGGGGGGCAGGCAAGTACCACTCTGCCTTCCTCCACCTTGTTTTGGCCCATATAAATCTCACAGTTTTCCACTCTGAGCCTATTCCTACGAAACTGGCTAACTCTTTGCTGTGTGGTGGCTTGGTCAGTCCTCACACCTCAGATACCTGAGATCATATTTGACCACCAATATTTAAGCAGTCGATCTGTTATTCCTCTTTATATTCATGGAGTGCACCTCTTCCTGCTGACCAATACATATTTACGTATGTTCCAGAAATGCCGTGTTTATTAAACTTTCCATCAGAGCCCACATCATTCATTTCTAATCAGCTTTGGGTATAACAAATCCCCCAACAATCTTCTCTAACAAAAAAGTAATGAAAAAAAATATTTTCTTCCAGTTCTTTGTAACAGTTGCAGGTCTCTAAAGTGTTCAGGTGCAGAGCAAAGTACTCTGAGTAGTGTAATTTTAGTATTTTGCATTCTCAAGTTTCCATGGATACAGGTATAAATTTGTACAGCAGTATTTAATATCCCATAGAAGGGAATATGTATGTAGTGTCAGTGAAGTTCACCACTACTAACATCAGTGTTAGTACACAACAAAGCATAATAGATACTTTCCTCTCAGCCTACAAAAAAAATATAAATCGTATAACTCCTGCCATCTTGGTGCTACCTACACAATTGTTGAATTCTCTCTCTACAACGGGCAACTTTTCAAATGACAATGTTCTTATGAAGAAGTTGTAAGCTGTCTCAGTGGAATGAAATACCTGCCTCATTTGTTCCTTCCAAAACACTTCCGCTTCCAGGACCCACCACCAAGATTTCCAGACAGGAAAAAATATATTATACTATGTTTAACAACCACCTGTTTTTACATCTCCACTAAGGAGAAATTAAAGGCAAACATGCTGTGATGGTACCTGGAGGTATCCCTGCAGCCTCCTCTTCTGCACGCCTCTTCTGTTTGACGTGCATGCAGCGCACCTGTTTATATTCAACATGCCATGTTGGATGTCAATGCAATTGGCGCAAAATTTAAATATTTAAAGGCTTCTTGTCCATTTTTTCATTGCCCAATGTATGTCTATTCTAGATAGTTCCTGTGTGCGCTTCTAGATTCTTTGTTCCTTGACCTCTGTTTGTCCTTGACATCTGCTGTATTGCTGCCTGAACCAAGCTCGGCCTGTTATTGACTAGTCTTCTGATTCTATACTGTGCTGCTTGACTGGTTATTGACCTCGGCCTGTTCCACAACTATGCGTACGCCTTTCCCGTTCCTATTGTCACATGTTCTGGTTCCCTTGCCTGCCGAGAACCCTCACCTTGGTCCTCTCACCTGGCAGCATCCAAACAGCGAAGGGCTATTTTCCGACGTGAAAGGCAACTGTTATAGAAGTGTGGAAGTGTGAGCCGTGACCGGGACCTTGGTGTTTGTTCTGGGTTTTGGGTTATCGAATGTAACACATGCCTTTTCTCACAAGGCCTTACTTCACTCGTCACTTGTTTAAAGGGTATATATTATAAAAATGAAAATCCCCCTTTGCCTTTGGGGAATAAATAGAAGACTTTTTAAAATTGCAATTAATTATTTTTTATTAGCCGGTTTTGAGTTGCTTTTCAGTTTTGAGTTGAGCACAATCAGTTCCCCCATATACCAGCTCTTTCAGCAGCACCCCTAACCTTCACAGCCCATGGCCGTCTCTGCTGCTTGGCCAGCCTTCCAATGAAAAACAAATAGGCGATCTTGTTTGCAGACGCCTGCTCGATGTGCCTCACCGTCACTTGACTACCTACTTGTTTTTTCATTGGTAGCCAGGCGGGACTAGGAGAAGAGGCAGACGGGCCAATCAGCAGAGACGGCCACGGGCAGTGAAAGTTTTGTGCGCTGCTGAAAGAGCAGGTATTTGGGGGAATTGATTGCGCTCAACTCAAAACAGAAACGCAACTGAAAACCGGCTAATAAAAAACAATTAATTGCAATTTGAAAAAGACTTTTATTCATTACCCAAAGGCAAAGGGGGATTTACATTTTTAACCATACACCCCTTTAAACTGTTAATAAATTAACTTGGTCTAATGGGTCTGTGAAAATGACCACAAGCCTATACTACAGGAGTCAACGATTAACATTCGCAGTGATAACCTGACCCCAGCATGGGCAAAGAAAGAACCGGACAGATGAAGCTGATTGAAAATAACTGCAGCATTATGCATTTAGTGTAGATTAGGATGGTTTACAGGAAAGACCTGTAGATCCCCTGCAAGGCCACCTATCTACTATTACACTGTAAGGGGCAGATTTATCAAGGATCGAAAATCCTTCGAATTCGAATATCAAATTCAAAGGATTTACCTCAAAATCTTCGATTGAACGATCGAATAAAAATCTAACGATTTGAAACGATCGATCGAAGGAATTCTATTCAATAAAAAAAAAACTTAGAAATGTGCTGGGGAAGGTCCCCATAGGCTCACACTGCACCTCGGTAGGTTTAAAATGTTATGAAGTCAAAGTATTTTTTAAAGAGACAGTACTTCGATTATGAAACGATTTTTACTTCGAATCGTTCAATCATTCGATTCGATCGAATTCGACCAATGGTCGAAGTTCCCAAAAAAATACTTCGAAATTCGAATGTTTTTACATTCGAATTATTCACTCGAGCTTAGTAAATCTGCCCGATAGAGTATGGTTTAATCTGCCATTCCCATCCACTTACACTTTAAGCTCCACGGGGCAGAGACCTCCTTCCCACTGTGTCTTTTACCACACAGCACTTAAGCTCTTTGTCCTGATATGAATTTGGTGTAAATTTAATGTGATTTGTCTTTCCTGTGCATACTTTTATACATATATTGTACTTGTGTGCATTGTATATCGCTGCGGCTCGTTACAAGCTATACATACATACATACATGTTCCAAAATATGGAAAGACACATTATCTGGAAAACCCCAAGCATTCTGGATGATAAATCCCATACTTAAAGAAAATTAATTTGCCACATATTGGCATCTGTTCTCCACTGACAAGTGATTTATTGTTCTGCAATAAAAATGTATGTCATTAAGATAAAATATTTTATAGTGTCCTCTCCTCACAATTCTTTATTTCAAAAAGCCAAAACAAGACTTCCGTCCATATGGACATTTATCATTTTAATTACATGTAACATCATTGGAACTGCATTAAAAAATATTCTGGAACACATAATGTATTACGGAAAATAATGTAAAGAGATAAAAACGAGATGGCTTGGATCAAAGGGAAGTATTTTTAACATTTGTTGGTTTCTTGTATGTTGCCATAGTGATATGTAATTCTGTTTTTAAACATCATTGTTTATTTTTACATAGAAGATAAATCTATGATACATCCTGTATTAACAGGGCCCCATGCCCTATAACCCACAGCAACCAATCAGATGTTTGCTTTGCAGTAAATACTGGCTGCTTATTAGTTGTTGTGTTACTAGAACTGACACAGACGTTGCACTTATTATATTAGCTCCATATGTGAAAACAACTGGAGAACTTATAGTCAACTTGGTCTCAAAAGTAAAAAGGTAATCCCGTGAGGAAAAAAAATGCAGTTTAGAAATAGAGACTTTTGTACATTATGATGCAATCTAAAACTCTGTCCCTTCCCCACCCCAAAAATGTAACCCACTATTAAAGAGTAGTATAACAACATTGAGGAAATAAGTAAAATTAGCCAAAAGAAATAACCAAACAAAAGTATACTGTGACCTAAATTAAATAAAGTAACCAAGGAAAATCACTAGATATGAATATTCTGAACTAGTAATGCTTTGCTGCCACTGTTTTTATTGTAACCTCCCTCTCCCCAAAAAAACTAATTGTATTATTAAAAATCTAACATATGCCCATCTTATGTGAATCCATGAGAAAACATTTTTCTAGAGTCCAAGGAAATGTTTTAATATACTTACTAGTCCTTTACAAATGACCACTCGCCACCACACAGAGGAAGGGACAAGGCAAGATTATGGATATTTGCTCAAGTAGTGCTTTAAGGTGGCCATAGACGCAAAGATCCGCTCGTTTGGCAACATCGCCAAACGAGCGATCTTTCCCCAATATGCCACTAACGGGCATGACTATATTGGGGTAATCTGAGCGTTCGGCCCTATGCCCGAACGATCTTATTATGTTGAGAGCGCAATGGGCTCTGGCGGGACAAAATCAAATCTGTCCGATTGACCAAACGACGGATCTCCGTCGGACAAAAAATGTCGGGACTCTCCACACACGGTCCGAAATCCGTACGAATCGTCTATTCGTACGATAGGATCTTTGCGTCTATGGCCACCTTTACACTTGTTGTTTAAAGCAAAATGCTTTAATCAGGAACACCCTGTCTTAGAAACCCCTAAATACAGGAATATGAGGTTGCTGCCAACTCAATTCAGCTGCAGTTTAAATAACTCAGGAGGGAAATATACAGCGAGGTTATGAAAAATACTAAATCGATCAAACAGATGAATAGGGCTAAGTTAAGTAAAATAATGAACAAGCCATAGCCATGGAAACTATAAAAAAAAGTATTAGGCTAGAAAAAAAGATTGGAGAAGCATGGGTCCAGGCCACAATAACAATATCTCAAGGCTGAATGTTCCAGAATAGATGAGAGAAAACAAAAAAATAATAAACAGGATGAAAAAAAATCAAGAACAATATGTGTGTGGACTCAAATACAGTGTCATTTTACAGGGCGGTTTTGATGATGCGGTCACCCTTCGGAATCATCAACCTGATCTCCATTTTACTGAGGTGTATTCTAGGTTAAGCCTTTTCCCTCCTATGGTAGTCGTGTGGCACTTATTTAATTCCTGTAATAACTTACTAGGGATGTAGCGAACGTCGGAAAAAAAGTTCGCGAACATATTCGCGAACTTGCGCAAAAATGCGAGCGGTTCGCGAACGGTTCGCGAACCCCATAGACTTCAATGGGAAGGCGAACTTTAACATCTAAAAAAGACATTTCTGGCCAGAAAAATGATTTTAAAGTTGTTTAAAGGGTGCAACGACCTGGACAGTGGCATGCCAGAGGGGGATCAAGGGCAAAAATGTATCTGAAAAATCTGCCTGTGTGTGCTTGGAAGAGATAGTGTAGGGGGAGAGCTGTTAGTGATTTCAGGGACAGATGATAGTAAGTTTGCTGGCTAGTAATCTGCTTGATACTGCTCTGTATTGGAACAAAAAAATAAATAAAAGCAGTCCTTACAAGGACTACTGTTATTGCAGCAGTCAGCAGATGAGATCAGAAGCAGGACAGCTGCCCACTGCAGCTACATACAGAGCACTGCAGTAGAAGGTAGATTACTAGCCAGCAAAGCTACCTAAGCTTAAATGTCCCTCAAACCCCTGCAGACTTCTGTCCCTCCAATAACAGAGCAGTATCAAAACGATTACTAGCCAGCAAACTTTCAACTGTCCCTGAAATCACTAACAGGCAGCAGCTCTCTCCCTACACTATCTCTTCAGCACACACAGGCAGAGTGAAAAAAACGCTGCAGGGCTTCGGTTTTTATAGGGAAGGGGAGTGGTCCAGGGGAGAGCTTCCTGATTGGCTGCCATGTACCTGCTGGTCTGGGGTGAGAGGGCAAAAAAAAGCGCCAACAATGGCGAACCCAAAATGGCGAACGTCGCGCGACGTTCGCGAACTTCCGGCGAGCGCGAACACCCGATGTTCGCGCGAACAAGTTCGCCGGCGAACAGTTCGCGCCATCTCTATAACTTACACATAGAGCATGACTGGATGCCAAACTCTGATTTTTGCCTATAGATGCACAAACCTATTCTTCAGCACTTTCCAAATTTTTTTATATTTACCCCATTTATCACAGTGCCTCTTCTGTATAGTATCTGCACGATTACACAAGGCTGAACAGATAGCTAATTACAATAAACGGCAATATATATTCAAAAATATGTTGTTGGTGATCCAATTGTTTTATTGTGCTGCAAAGAACTTACCCTTGTATCTTGAATTAGCTACATAAAACAGTATATTACAGTGGTTAATCAGTCAGGTTCCTTTCTGGGTTAGCCCATGTATGTCCACCTTTCCACACTAGCATATAGTACCACACAGAAGTAGGGATGCACCGAATCCACTATTTTGGATTCGGCCGAAACCCCGAATCCTTCGTGGAAGATTCGGCCGAATACCGAACCGAATCCGAACCCTAATTTGCATATGCAAATTAGGGGTTGAAAGGGGAAAATATTGTTTACTTCCTTGTTTTGTGACAAAAAGTCACTGATTTCCCTCCCCGCCCCTAATTTGCATATGTAAATTAGGATTTGGATTCGGTTCGGCTGGGCAGAAGGATTCGGCCGAATCCTGCTCAAAAAGGCCGAATCCCGAACCGAATCCTGGATTCGGTGCATCCCTACACAGAAGGAACCAAACTCTCAGAACAAATTCTGATTTTCAGCAGATTTGGCTGCAAATTTGTAGACTTCTGCAACCCCTTCCTCCTCCACCCCTGCTAATGGGCCTATTTAAAAGAAACAGAACTATTAGGAGCATGTCACATCTAAGTTCCCTTTGCAGATGACCTGTCTCTCAACTTTCTCTGACATTGCAAGTTAATTGGAAAAAAACATCTCTGAAGTGATTTATGATGCTTCAAGTAGCTGTTGTGAGGGATTTATATATTACAGTTCTCATAGTGACCCCTAGCGGCAAATAATATAAAATATATTTAAAACTTGAATCCAGTCCCAACATAAAAATCTGTTTTGCATACATCACCCTTAACACCCTCTTGTCATACTACATTGAACAATACTTTTTTTTTGTTAATCGATTAAGTCCTACCCCCTCAGAAGCCATGTTCCAATATCTTGCACTGATGAGATCTAACAAGATTGAAACGAGTTTGGATATGCAGTAAAACCATTAGGCTGTATCTGTGCTATAAACCAGTGGTTCTGGATGCATAGTTGGCTAAAGGGACATAAATGAGTGATTTGCACGTCTCTGCCCAAGATGCCTTATGGGAGAATTAAAACTCTCATTTTTGGTATCTATTTTGGTGCTGTGTGTATGGCATGAGACAAGTAAATACCTTCTGATTTCAGGCTTCACTTTGCTTATACTCTGGCACAAGCAGTCTAACTGTGCATGTAAATATTTTAAAAGGATCCTCTAGACATACCTTTATCAATCAAATGCATGTAAGGGCAAAAAAAATAAAATCCAATTTTTACTTTCTTTAATGAAAAAGAAACCTATCTCCAATTAAAAAATGTGTACAGTTTTTATAAGAAACCTGACTGTATGCAGTTAAATTATCCCTTCATTTACTGCTGTGGATAGGAATTGTCAGACGGCCCCTAACTGCTCTGCAGGGAAACAATTATACTTATGAACAGCAGGGGGAGCCCCCACCTTACTTAACAGTCATGCAGAACTCAAGCAGCTTTGTTTGTCGGCGACTGTGTAACAATTTGTATTGAATTTTATTTTTGCCTTTATAGCCCCTTTACTGTTTCCAACTCCAGCTGCAGGGACAAAGATCATGGAGGCAGATTTAAACAGATAAACTGGGATTCTATAAGGAAGATTATTTTGCTGCAGCCACTGGTTCTGCAGAGTTGGAGAAAGTTTGTATTAAACAATACAAAAACTATAAAATCCACATTAGATTACATGACAATGCAGGACCCAGTGCAGTCTGCATATTCTGATTATTAATCAGTCTTGCTGTATCAGCTTCTGGTAGATATTATTTGACTTGTGCTGGTTTGATAATTTATGATGATCCCTAAGCAGCCCGGACAACACTGAGAATGTGCACAAGTTACAAGATGGTGACCCTTGTGGCCAACTTTGAAAGCATAAATCATTAGGCTTGTGGTGCAGTAAGTTTAGGTTTAGAATACAAAATACAGCATTTCTAGCCTTATTCTATTTTAGACTTTTCTTCCCCTTTAAAGGCATGAAAACATTTTGTGAAAATATCACCTTAAAGATCTTATCTGTAAACAGCTATTGTTCACCTACACCGTATATTAATTTATTTTAATTTGCTTCATTAAACCTCATGCCGCTCCCCTTCTTTCCACTCTCTATATTTTGTTCAGCTTTCCCAGGCTCATAATGCACTCTTTTCTTCTCTTCTTCCAAGCTCTTCTTCAGTCAGTCTTCAACAACTCTGCGATATTTCTTCTGCCATCCACCTCTAGCACGATCATGAGGTTTTGCTATCTAGCAAACAAAAGAATCAGTCAGCAGCTCACAGTGATGTGGCCATTGGTTTTGGGTGCTATTTTATTATTTTTTAGTCTTCTACTACAGGTATGTGATCAGTTATCTCAAAACCTGTTATCCAGAAAGATCCAAATTACTGAAGTCTTCTTCCATAGACTCCATGTTATCGAAATAATCCACATTTTTTTTTACAATAATTTCTTTTTTCTCTGTAAGAATAAATCAGTACCTTGTACATGATCCAAACTAAGATATATTTAATCCTTATTGGATTATTAGGTTTATTTAATGTTTACTTGATTTTCTAGTAGGCGTAAGGTATGAAGATCCAAATTACACAAAGATCTATTAACCAGAAAGCCCCAGCTCCTGAGCATTCTGGATAATAGGTCTCATACATATACTTCCTTCTTATCCTATTTATAAGTGTGTCATACAACGCTCTCTCTCTTAGATCCTGCTCCTCTTGGGATAAACATTCACAAAATTTAAGACAGAAAAAAAGTTCCCTCAGATCTCTATGTAGTGATTTAGTTCTTTTTGGTGCCAGTGTGATTCCAATGCAGAGGACATGTAACCGTCTTTCTGTTTTCTATGCTACTTTTCCGTTTTCTGATTGGCAGGGACTCATTACAGAGTCTCATAAGAAATATTCTGCAAACTATTGAACAAAATATGTACTCTAATTTCTATACAATATCATTAATATCCATATATCATATCAGATGTCCAGTGTTTTAAAATCACATGGCTTTAACCCTTTAAGTGCCAGCAGAATTTCACATTTTGGTTACGCGAAATGCCAGCCGTTTTTGAAACATTTTGTGCTCTCTCACTTTAGGGGCATTTTCTGAGGGGAAACCTATAGTTTACCTAGGAAAACTATACATTGTTTTTTTCGGTAGAAACTGGGCTTTCTAAATCTGCCTGAGTTTTCATGTATTTACACCAGTGCAAAAAAATTTATAGTGCCAAATACCAAAAAAAAAAGAAAAATTACCATTTTTCATCGTATATCAATTTATACCAGAAAAATATTTCATTTTACGGATGAAAATCCAACTGATTTGGAAAGCCTTATGTCTCTCGAACGTGCCAATACCAGATATGTATAGTTTTAGGGAGATTTAGGATTTCTGTACAGCAAAAACTCCCGGCAGTATATTACCAAATTTTGAAAGCACTAAGGCAGAAAACGGCATGCTTTAGGTTCCAAGGCAAAAAATCCTGAAACCGTAGGTTTACCCCAGAAAACCATACATTTTTGAAAAGTACACATTCTGCCGATTACAAAATGGGTAACTATGTCTCTCTACTCCCAACTACCAAACATAAAAGCTTGTCTGAACATAGCGGTTTTTCAACAAAAAATTCAAAATTCTGAAAAATCATTTCAAAGGTTTTATTTTGCTGCTCCGCATATCCCAAACTATATTAGGTACCAAGAAAAAGCACCTGAAATATGATTGCAAGGGGTCCACTGGACAATTTGATACCCATTATGCATAGGTTTACCAAAGTATCTGGCATTTAGAGACACCAATATGTAGTTAGCACATCCAAATTGTTCAGGACTTTACTTCAGCTACTGAGAAATCAACACATTGACTGCATTTTTTGTGGGGTAAAAACACAGAAATATATGTTTACCCCCCAAACCCATATATTTTTGGAAAGTACACATTCTACTGAATCTAAAATGGGTACCCATGCCTTTCTGCTCCAAACTACTGAGTCGCAAGGCTTTCCCAAAGTTGTCGGTTTTGGTGAAATATCTGAAAATTGCCTCAAAGCTTCAACTTCCCAGCACCATATCACCCATGTGTCATTACGTACTAAGAAAAAGCACCCTAAATATGATTGCCAGGGTTCCTCTGAACATTTTGGTGGCCATTGTTCATAAGTTTACCAAAGTATCTGGCATTTAGAGTCCCCAAAATGAAGTTAGCGCATACAAACAGTCCCGTGGGTAACTTCAGCTAATGAAAAATCAACACATTGACTGCATTTTTGTGGGGTAAAAACACAGAAATATATGTTTACCCCCCAAACCCATACATTTTTGGAAAGTACACATTCTACCGAATCTAAAATGGGTACCCATGCCTTATTGCTCCAAACTACTGAGTCGCAAGGCTTTCCCAAAGTTGTCGGTTTTGGTGAAATATCTGAAAATTGCCTCAAAGCTTCAACTTCCCAGCACCATATCACCCATGTGTCATTACGTACTAAGAAAAAGCACCCTAAATATGATTGCCAGGGTTCCTCCGAACAGTTTGGTGGCCATTGTTCATAGGTTTACCAAAGTATCTGGCATTTAGAGGCCCCAAAATGAAGTTAGCGCATACAAACAGTCCCGTGGGTAACTTCAGCTAATGAAAAATCAACACATTGACTGCATTTTTGTGGGGTAAAAACACAGAAATATATGTTTACCCCCCAAACCCATACATTTTTGGAAAGTACACATTCTACCGAATCTAAAATGGGTACCCATGCCTTATTGCTCCAAACTACTGAGTCGCAAGGCTTTCCCAAAGTTGTCGGTTTTGGTGAAATATCTGAAAATTGCCTCAAAGCTTCAACTTCCCAGCACCATATCACCCATGTGTCATTACGTACTAAGAAAAAGCACCCTAAATATGATTGCCAGGGTTCCTCCGAACAGTTTGGTGGCCATTGTTCATAGGTTTACCAAAGTATCTGGCATTTAGAGGCCCCAAAATGAAGTTAGCGCATACAAACAGTCCCGTGGGTAACTTCAGCTAATGAAAAATCAACACATTGACTGCATTTTTGTGGGGTAAAAACATAGAAATATATGTTTACCCACCAAACCCATACATTTTTGGAAAGTACACATTCTACCGAATCTAAAATGGGTACCCATGCCTTATTGCTCCAAACTACTGAGTCGCAAGGCTTTCCCAAAGTTGTCGGTTTTGGTGAAATATCTGAAAATTGCCTCAAAGCTTCAACTTCCCAGCACCATAACACCCATGTGTCATTACGTCCTAAGAAAAAGCACCCTAAATATGATTGCCAGGGTTCCTCTAAACAGTTTGGTGGCCATTGTTCATAGGTTTACCAAAGTATCTGGCATTTAGAGGCCCCAAAATGAAGTTAGCGCATACAAACAGTCCCGTGGGTAACTTCAGCTAATGAAAAATCAACACAATGACTGCATTTTTGTGGGGTAAAAACAAAGAAATATATGTTTACCCCCCAAACCCATACATTTTTGGAAAGTACACATTCTACCGAATCTAAAATGGGTACCCATGCCTTATTGCTCCAAACTACTGAGTCGCAAGGCTTTCCCAAAGTTGTCGGTTTTGGTGAAATATCTGAAAATTGCCTCAAAGCTTCAACTTCCCAGCACCATATCACCCATGTGTCATTACGTACTAAGAAAAAGCACCCTAAATATGATTGCCAGGGTTCCTCCGAACAGTTTGGTGGCCATTGTTCATAGGTTTACCAAAGTATCTGGCATTTAGAGGCCCCAAAATGAAGTTAGCGCATACAAACAGTCCCGTGGGTAACTTCAGCTAATGAAAAATCAACACATTGACTGCATTTTTGTGCGGTAAAAACACAGAAATATATGTTTACCCCCCAAACCCATACATTTTTGGAAAGTACACATTCTACCGAATCTAAAATGGGTATCCATGCCTTATTGCTCCAAACTACTGAGTCGCAAGGCTTTCCCAAAGTTGTCGGTTTTGGTGAAATATCTGAAAATTGCCTCAAAGCTTCAACTTCCCAGCACCATATCACCCATGTGTCATTACGTACTAAGAAAAAGCACCCTAAATATGATTGCCAGGGTTCCTCCGAACAGTTTGGTGGCCATTGTTCATAGGTTTACCAAAGTATCTGGCATTTAGAGGCCCCAAAATGAAGTTAGCGCATACAAACAGTCCCGTGGGTAACTTCAGCTAATGAAAAATCAACACATTGACTGCATTTTTGTGGGGTAAAAACACAGAAATATATGTTTACCCCCCAAACCCATAAATTTTTGGAAAGTACACATTCTACCGAATCTAAAATGGGTACCCATGCCTTATTGCTCCAAACTACTGAGTCGCAAGGCTTTCCCAAAGTTGTCGGTTTTGGTGAAATATCTGAAAATTGCCTCAAAGCTTCAACTTCCCAGCACCATATCACCCATGTGTCATTACGTACTAAGAAAAAGCACCCTAAATATGATTGCCAGGGTTCCTCCGAACAGTTTGGTGGCCATTGTTCATAGGTTTACCAAAGTATCTGGCATTTAGAGGCCCCAAAATGAAGTTAGCGCATACAAACAGTCCCGTGGGTAACTTCAGCTAATGAAAAATCAACACATTGACTGCATTTTTGTGGGGTAAAAACACAGAAATATATGTTTACCCCCCAAACCCATACATTTTTGGAAAGTACACATTCTACCGAATCTAAAATGGGTACCCATGCCTTATTGCTCCAAACTACTGAGTCGCAAGGCTTTCCCAAAGTTGTCGGTTTTGGTGAAATATCTGAAAATTGCCTCAAAGCTTCAACTTCCCAGCACCATATCACCCATGTGTTATTACGTACTAAGAAAAAGCACCCTAAATATGATTGCCAGGGTTCCTCTGAACAGTTTGGTGGCCATTGTTCATAGGTTTACCTAAGTATCTGGCATTTAGAGGCCCCAAAATGAAGTTAGCGCATACAAACAGTCCCGTGGGTAACTTCAGCTAATGAAGAATCAACACATTGACTGCATTTTTGTGGGGTAAAAACACAGAAATATATGTTTACCCCCCAAACCCATACATTTTTGGAAAGTACACATTCTACCAAATCTAAAATGGGTACCCATGCCTTATTGCTCCAAACTACTGAGTCGCAAGGCTTTCCCAAAGTTGTCGGTTTTGGTGAAATATCTGGAAATTGCCTCAAAGCTTCAACTTTCCAGCATCGTATTGTCCATGTATCATTACCAGCATAAAGCATCCTAAATATAAACATATGGGTCTACTAAACAGTTTGATGCCCAATGTGCATAGATATACCAAACTATGTGGCGCACAGAGACCCCCAAATGACAATATGTATAGACATTTTCACGGCTGACGCGCTGGCTGCTGCAATATAACCACCCGGTGTGTGTATTATGCGACATTAGACCACCTAACAGTACAGAGACCCCAGAAAACCATATATTTTCAGAAAGTAAACATTCTGACGAATCCAATATGGGTAAATAAGTGTTTCTACTGCAAACTGCCAAACTGCAAAGCAATGCTGAACATAACGGTTTTTATCAAATTTCGGAAAATCGTCACAAAGCTTCAATTTTACCCCATTATATGCCACACATTTCGTAACGTATCAGCATAAAACATCCTAAATATGAACGCCAGGGGTCTACTGAACACTTTGATGCCCAATATGCATAGATATACCAAACTATGTGGCGCACAGAGACCCCCAAATCACAATAGTGTGTATACATTTTCACGGCTGACGCGCTGGCTGCTGCAGTATGAGCACCTGGTGTGTGTATTATGCGACATTAGACCCCCCCTTACAGTACAGAGACCCAAGAAAACCATATATTTTCAGAAAGTACACATTCTGACGAATCCAATATGGGTAAATAAGTGTTTCTACTGCAAACTGCCAAACTGCAAAGCAATGCTGAACATAACGGTTTTTATCAAATTTCGGAAAATCGTCACAAAGCTTGAATTTTACCCCATTATATGCCCCACATTTCGTAACGTATCAGCATAAAACATCCTAAATATGAACGCCAGGGGTCTACTGAACACTTTGATGCCCAATATGCATAGATATACCAAACTATGTGGCGCACAGAGACCCCCAAATGACAATAGTGTATATACATTTTCACGGCTGACGCGCTGGCTGCTGCAATATGAGCACCTGGTGTGTGTATTATGCGACATTAGACCCCCCTAACAGTACAGAGACCCCAGAAAACCATATATTTTCAGAAAGTACACATTCTGACGAATCCAATATGGGTAAATAAGTGTTTCTACTGCAAACTGCCAAACTGCAAAGCAATGCTGAACATAACGGTTTTTATCAAATTTCTGAAAATCGTCACAAAGCTTGAATTTTACCCCATTATATGCCCCACATTTCGTAACGTATCAGCATAAAACATCCTAAATATGAACGCCAGGGGTATACTGAACACTTTGATGCCCAATATGCATAAATATACCAAACTATGTGGCGCACAGAGACCCCCAAATGACAATAGTGTATATACATTTTCACGGCTGACGCGCTGGCTGATGCAGTATGAGCACCTGGTGTGTGTATTATGCGACATTAGACCCCCCTAACAGTACAGAGACCCCAGAAAACCATATATTTTCAGAAAGTACACATTCTGACGAATCCAATATGGGTAAATAAGTTTTTCTACTGCAAACTGCCAAACTGCAAAGCAATGCTGAACATAACGGTTTTTATCAAATTTCTGAAAATCGTCACAAAGCTTGAATTTTACCCCATTATATGCCCCACATTTCGTAACGCATCAGCATAAAACATCCTAAATATGAACGCCAGGGGTCTACTGAACACTTTGATGCCCAATATGCATAGATATACCAAACTATGTGGCGCACAGAGACCCCCAAATGACAATAGTGTATATACATTTTCACGGCTGATGCGCTGGCTGCTGCAATATGAGCACCTGGTGTGTGTATTATGCGACATTAGACCCCCCTAACAGTACAGAGACCCCAGAAAACCATATATTTTCAGAAAGTACACATTCTGACGAATCCAATATGGGTAAATAAGTGTTTCTACTGCAAACTGCCAAACTGCAAAGCAATGCTGAACATAACGTTTTTTATCAAATTTCTGAAAATCGTCACAAAGCTTGAATTTTACCCCATTATATGACCCACATTTCGTAACGTATCAGCATAAAACATCCTAAATATGAACTCCAGGGGTCTACTGAACACTTTGATGCCCAATATGCATAGATATACCAAACTATGTGGCGCACAGAGACCCCCAAATGACAATAGTGTATATACATTTTCACGGCTGACGCACTGGCTGCTGCAATATGAGCACCTGGTGTGTGTATTATGCGATATTAGACCCCCCTAACAGTACAGAGACCCCAGAAAACCATATATTTTCAGAAAGTACACATTCTGACGAATCCAATATGGGTAAATAAGTGTTTCTACTGCAAACTGCCAAACTGCAAAGCAATGCTGAACATAACGGTTTTTATCAAATTTCTGAAAATCGTCACAAAGCTTGAATTTTACCCCGTTATATGCCCCACATTTCGTAACGTATCAGCATAAAACATCCTAAATATGCACGCCAGGGGTCTACTGAACACTTTGATGCCCAATATGCATATATATACCAAACTATGTGGCGCACAGAGACCCCCAAATGACAATAGTGTATATACATTTTCACGGCTGACGCGCTGACTGCTGCAATATGAGCACCTGGTGTGTGTATTATGCGACATTAGACCCCCCTAACAGTACAGAGACCCCAGAAAACCATATATTTTCAGAAAGTACACATTCTGACGAATCCAATATGGGTAAATAAGTGTTTCTACTGCAAACTGCCAAACTGCAAAGCAATGCTGAACATAACGTTTTTTATCAAATTTCTGAAAATCGTCACAAAGCTTGAATTTTACCCCATTATATGACCCACATTTCGTAACGTATCAGCATAAAACATCCTAAATATGAACACCAGGGGTCTACTGAACACTTTGATGCCCAATATGCATAGATATACCAAATTATGTGGCGCACAGAGACCCCCAAATGACAATAGTGTATATACATTTTCACGGCTGACGCACTGGCTGCTGCAATATGAGCACCTGGTGTGTGTATTATGCGACATTAGACCCCCCTAACAGTACAGAGACCCCAGAAAACCATATATTTTCAGAAAGTACACATTCTGACTAATCCAATATGGGTAAATAAGTGTTTCTACTGCAAACTGCCAAACTGCAAAGCAATGCTGAACATAACGTTTTTTATCAAATTTCTGAAAATCGTCACAAAGCTTGAATTTTACCCCATTATATGACCCACATTTCGTAACGTATCAGCATAAAACATCCTAAATATGAACGCCAGGGGTCTACTGAACACTTTGATGCCCAATATGCATAGATATACCAAACTATGTGGCGCACAGAGACCCCCAAATGACAATAGTGTATATACATTTTCACGGCTGACGCACTGGCTGCTGCAATATGAGCACCTGGTGTGTGTATTATGCGATATTAGACCCCCCTAACAGTACAGAGACCCCAGAAAACCATATATTTTCAGAAAGTACACATTCTGACGAATCCAATATGGGTAAATAAGTGTTTCTACTGCAAACTGCCAAACTGCAAAGCAATGCTGAACATAACGGTTTTTATCAAATTTCTGAAAATCGTCACAAAGCTTGAATTTTACCCCATTATATGCCCCACATTTCGTAACGTATCAGCATAAAACATCCTAAATATGAACGCCAGGGGTCTACTGAACACTTTGATGCCCAATATGCATAGATATACCAAACTATGTGGCGCACAGAGACCCCCAAATGGATATATAGTAGATAAAATTTACAAGGCAAAAGAAAATAAGGCAGTAAAGAGTGAAATGCAAAAAAATCCAATAAAACCACAAAAATCAATGTTTTTTTTCCAGACTAGCGTTATCGGCCGTCAGAATCACAGTTTGAATATTTTAGCTGGGCCAAACAGGTTATACGGCTAGAAACAAGTGAACACAACATACGCAGAGCTGAAAATGCAATAAAATGGCTAAAAATTCAATAAAATGGCTAAAAATGCACCAAAATACCCAAAATTGCAATATAATCACCGAAATAACATAAAAAAGATATTGCACAGTACGGTTAGCGAATACGCTATTCGTAATGGCAATAAAACATTTTTTTCAGCCAAAAAAAGAGACGATGCGATAAGAAAAAAAAAAAAAAAGCCACAATGCCATGTATGTGCGTGTGCGTGTGTACAAATGGTAAATTACATGTTATGTGCGCGTGTGTGCGTGTGCACGTGTGTGTAAGTGCAGTGAGTGTAAGTGACCCCCCCAATCCCCAAAAATGTATGTGTAAGTGTGAATCTAAGTGTGTATTACTGTAATAAGTGTGTGTTGGTGTGTTAGTGTGTGTAATTGTTGCACTAACCTGAAAAAGTCGCTGTAGACTGTTGCACACGATCAGGAAGACTCCCTGGAAGAAATCTGCGACGTCCTCTGTGTCCCTGTGCTGTGGGGGCGGAGATCTCCAGCGCCGTGCAGTCTGCAGCAGCAGGACACGTAAGTAGCACGTGCCTGCTGCTGTTTTTGGGCCCCTGGGCGATCGCGCCCCAGGGGCCACTCGATCCCCTGCTCTGCTCGTTGCCTAGGGGCAGGGGATCGATGCGGAACGGAGCGAGCGGCTCTAAAAGCCGCTCCTCCGCTCCTGAACCCGGAAGTGCTGCAGAACGTAGAATCTACGTTCTGTGGCATTTCAAGTTACTTTTCCACAGAACGTAGATTCTACGTTCTGTGGCACTTAAAGGGTTAAGGATTCGGTTTCACCAAACACTTTTGTTGAATCTTGCACAAAATGCTGCTATATACCTACTGATTTATGATCAATTGTAATTTATTGCTGGAAGCCCAACCTACGACAAGAGGAGGCTTATTTATAAAAGGGTTGGACTTTAGTGGTTTTTGAAACCATGACTAAACTCACAAACTCTAAAACTACGAATGTCATGACAATTACTAAAAATGATGAATAAAAAAGTACAAACGAAAGTAAGTGCTGAATGATGCACTAAAAAATAAGAATACCCTGAAAACCTTGAACCTTGAGTTTTTCAGAATTTCTAGAGGAGAAAAAAAATCTGGCAACCTCTTAAATTTAATTAAATTGGTCAGAATTTAATTAAAGTGGATCAGCTCAACTCCCACTGACTTCTATAGCACACTGACAACTTTTACTTGGCAACGTAACAATGTTTTAACTTAGAGGATTTCATGTTTTTTTCACTTTATCTCACATTTTTAGAGCTTTTCTATAAATACAGAAAAAAACACATATTCCAGATATTTGTTTTACTAAACCGGATTTAAATAGAATTTTCCCACGAATCTCGAAATATTTCTGGTTAAGTCAAGCATACAATGTACAAGGCAGAGCCGATGGCTGTTTTTATACAGACTACTTTGATTTTTAAGTGTCAGGGTTAGAGCTATCTGACAAAAGTATCTATACAAAATCCGAGGCAATCAGGAACTAAACTAAATCTCCTTTCCACCTGCATTTTACACAAGGATATGGGACAGGTGTTATTTGTAAATTTTGAACAGCCACATATTTAAGTCTAGTACTTTGCACACAGTGAAAAAATACCACTTAAACTAACTAAAGCTAATGTTTTATACATATATGTGCACACTAAAATAAAATAGAGGTTTCATTTTTGCATTTGGGGAAGTAAATCAATCTTCAAATTTCTTATTGTTTCATTAAATAACGTTCATCCGTTATTAAAATTTCCCCTGTTTTATAAAAAAAATAAAGTTAGTCACATATAAGACTGGCATGATAAAAAGTTTTTTGTTTTTTTAGAATAATATGCTCAGAGGATACATCTTACATTGAAGGCTATTCAAAATGATCAGAGAGGTATTGAAAGTCTTACAGTCACATGACTGTCAGTTTTTATCTTGTAATTTAGCTTTTTTTTGTCCCAGGTTATTTTTCCGCTCATGGCGAAGACTACGTATGGAACTGTTGATTGCAGCTACACAAGCCTTCCAGTCTTGCCCAGATTCCTTTAAGTCAAATGTTGGGTAGTTTTCCTGAAGGAAATCTAGCATTAAAAAAACAAAAAACACTTCAGTTACAGTTTTTTGATTATCAATACTTACACTTGCCTTAATGTTCACATATTGGGCTTATTTAAATTAAAAAAAAGGGGTTATATTGGGTCATTGCAGCACCCCCCATGCCTAACATCACAACTTAAGCAGCAAAGGGAAAGTATGAAACAGGTGGTAATGAGAAGGGGTAAAGGGAGCAAAGGTTTAGTATTAGAAAGTCCGAATAGTGCTGGAATATGCCTGTAAAATGCTGAAACTTGTCAATGCCACTATAATACACCAATGACACATACATCACAAAACAATTTATTCAACACAAGTGTATCCTTCATATTCATGAAATATAGAACAGTAACAAACTGAAAACATATATATCAAAAGTAAAATAAGCAGCTTTTACTCAAAAAGACAAGGGCTCATTTACCCCTTCAGCTGAAGTTACGGTCAATTAAAAAACAAGCAAAGCTGTTGCATGTATTGATGCCATTTATTAAAAGGTTCTTGCGTCCATAGACTCTTCTGGTACTTCCCTATAGTTGTGATCAGTTGTGGTGCATCCATCCCTCCTTCTTTTGCAGATCGGGCACCTAGTGATGCAGGGTAACCCTGGGGCTAAAGAACCCTTCAAATTGGCAGTAATTGCTGGGTTTCCACTGCAGGCTACCCTTCAAGCTGGCAGTATTTGCAAAGTTTTTATTGTAGGCTGTGGCAATATGCACAGCAGAATAGGGCCAAACAACCAGATGTAGACATAATTTTAATGGTGAGTGCCGGAAATGATGCCGTCCTGACTCAAACTTCAATACAACATTTCTAGCCTACTTCCTTAGTTAAGCTTTAGTTCTCTTTTAACAGGCGCACTTACTTGAGATTCCTCTATACAGACTGAGAGGGCACAATGGTGCCTGGTGTAAATACACACAAGTGCAGGAAGTTATTTAAGTTCATTTAAAGAATGACATCAATGAAGAACTGTACCCATTTCTGCATGACCATAAATCAGTCTCTTTTTGCCTGCTCTGCTATTAACATTATATTAAAATTCTGAAATAATGACTAAACCATTTTCTACAGAATTTTGTTTTATGAAACCAAGTAATTTACAAACCATAAACTAAAATAAAATAACATTACATAAAGACTGCATGATGAGGTGAGCAAGGGGGTCCCTAGAAACAGTTTATTATATACTATAAAGCTATTCTAGCATATCTAGTGCCCTGTAGTGCATCTGTAGAAAATTGTGAATAGTGACCCATTAGTGAAATAATAACAATACCTCTTAACGCCCCAATCTTGTTGGGGTCTAAAGGCAGCACACCACGATCCGGGCTACCATACACATTGCTTTTAATTAATACATCATCTGGGAAGAGTTGTTTTATAAGGAATCTTGCAGCCAGTTCAGGGCGAGCTTTTTCTTTCCCCTTAAACATAATCATAGTTGACAGTTTCACATTTCTTGACTGTTCTCCAAAATAATCTTCAGAATAAAACAGGAAACAAAACAAATAAACAGATGAATAAACATACTTTCCTCAACCTCTATCATGCTTACTTCAGACTTTACTGGTTTCTATATAGCCATGCTGGAAAGCCTATGGTTCCCTTAACCAAGGCAGCCTACAGCATGCATTTAAAAATATCACTGATAAGCAATCTGGCCTGTATATTTTATAAAAGGAGAATCTCATCTTATCAGTATATTTTATTATAATCATTACTTAGATCAAATAAATTACTTTTACTATGTTTGCATTTTATGTTTTCACAGTATCCATGTATAATCATAAAACTATAAAATAAGACTACAAAGGTACAGGTAAAGGTACTAGTTCACCTATAAAAATGCACTTTACTGAAATTCACATATTGCAAACTGACTGCAGTTAAAACAAATACAAACAGCGGAGCCTTGTGCAAGTGTCCCATATAGTAATTTGATAAGGAAACCTTGGCTTGATTACTTTAACCATGCACAGCTTTAAAAAACAATCGTTCACATTCATTATTGAACTGCAGGATGTATACTTTTTGTTCCAATTTAAAGGATCATCTAGTCACTTTATCTCATTGCTGTTCAGTTTTAAAGGGATAAGGGGAAAACATAAATTAAGTTAAAACAAAGTCAGTCTGGTTAAATGGAGAGATAATTTCTTTATAACCATCAAACTTAAATGAAGTAATATTACCCATTGTATCTGTAGATGGACGCGCTCCTCCGGATGTCAGTGACTTATTCTGTCCTGTGGACCTCAGTGAATGACGTTCAGACTTATTCTGTCCTGTGGATATTAGTGAATGCAGTTCTGATGTATTCTGAGATTCTGACCGATTATCCTTCTGCTTGACTACTGGAGTAGCAATTACTGAACTGGCTGTCTGCCAAGGAGATTTTACTTCCTCATCTTCAGGATCAGAATCTACACATATTGAAACTTCATGAATTTGAGAATGAGCCTGATTATAATTAGTTATAGTCTGTGGAAAATGAAAACATACATATTGATTGTTTAAGCATTGCTCTTTTCTTTGGAAGTCATATATTTACATCAGCCTTCATGTGAATTAAATACATCTGACTAAACATGGTTAATCTTCTAAAATGCATATCAGAAGGTATGAAAGAGTTAATACAAAGCATGAATGCATAAACACAAGTCACTGAAGGAAAACTAAAGTCAACTGTGCTTTCCTGTGAGATTGTGGCTGCCTTTAGTCTCTCCCCCACTGAGGTCAATATTGTGCATTACTAAGCTTGCCCCAATGAGCCACTGGATCATTGTACATGCTGAATGCAGTCAGCAGCCAAGCCTTCAGTGAAGATCATTGAGAATGATCCACAAACTGATGGTGGGTGGGGATTTGGCAGAACCTTGAGATGCTGGGGCTGAGCAATATCACAGCCAGCAGATAAAAAGTTGGAGATTTAATGCTTGAAATGGCTTTTATGATGCAATTCATTCATGTTTGTAAACCATTCTTTCACTGTATTTTATTAAAGTAACAATACATTTTTGTTTTGTGAAAAAATAATATTTTTTCCTTTACCTATAAAGAACCATTGGAAGTTTACTTTCCACTGAAATAAAACTGGGGCTTGACTGCAAGTTTTTCATCTCTAATAACACCCCCAAGTATATCTATATCTATCTATCTATCTCTTTATCTATCTATCTATCTAGCTTTATCTATATCTATCTATCTATCTAGCTTTATCTATATCTATCTATCTATCTATCTTTATCTATATCTATCTATCTATATTTATCTCTCTCTCTCTATATATCTATATATATATATATATATATATATATATATATATATATATATATATATATATATATATATATATATATATATATATATAGATACACATGCACGCACACCAGTACGACTGAGCAAAACAAAAAGTAGCTAACTGTTTAAAGCTAAACTACTGTCATGGGAAAAATTTTTTTTTCAAAATGAATCAGTTAATAGTGCTGCTCCAGCAAAATTCTGCACTGAAATGCATTTCTCAAAAGAGCAAACAGATTCAATTTTGAAATCTGACGTGGGGCTAGACATATTGTCAATTTTCCAGCTGCCGCAAGTCATGTGACTTGTGCTCTGATAAACTTCAATCACTCTTTACTGCAAGTTGGAGTGATATCACCCCCCTCCCTTTTCCCCGCCCAGCAGCCAAACAAAAGAACAATGGGAAAGTAACCAGATAACAGCTCCCTAACATAAGATAACAGCTCCCTAGTAGATCTAAGAACAACACTCAATAGTAAAAACCCATGTCTCACTGAGACACATTCAGTTACATTGAGAAGGAAAAACAGCAGCCTGTCAGAAAGCATTTCTCTCCTAAAGTGCAGGCACAAGTCACAGCTGGGAAATTGACAAAATGTCTAGCCCCATGTCATATTTCAAAATTTAATATAAAATAATCTGATTGCTCTTTTGAGAAATGGATTTCAGTGCAGAATTCTGCTGGAGTAGCACTATTAACTGATGTGTTTTAAAAAAAACATGTTTTCCGATGACAGGATCCCTTTAAAAAGGTATGGGTTAACTCTTACCAAAGATGCATTGGTTTTTGCTTGGAAAGAATTGAGCATATTTTTGATAATGTTGCCACATATTTTCCAGTCTTTTCCAGATTCTTCAAGATCGTAGGCAGGGAATGAGGATTCTAGAAATTCTGTAGAAAATCAGGAGTCCTTAAAATTAGGCCACAATCAATTTTCCAGTATATGATAAGGATCTAATAAACAACAATAATACAATTCATCTTCTCCTCCCTCCACCACCCTCAGTGTAGCTCAAATGCAAGTGGATATATAAAATAAAAAAGTGCAAAGTCAATGCCAAACTTTATACAGCCTCAAACTTTATATAAATTTTTTTTTGCACAATGCAGAGAATAAACTAAATATGTATCTGTAGAACACCGATTTTTTACGGTCAGTGCATTTAATATTACAGTGCATGCACTAATAACACATTTTTGGAAGTACTAATAAAAAGGGTAATTTACAATTCACCTTCCAACATTTTTTTGTGTGACCATTTCTTATGTCCTTCTACTGGGAAGAGGGTCACCAACTCAGTAATCTGTTCTAAATTCATACATTAATTAATACATTTTTTATCTTTGGCACTGGTGAGCTGATGAAATTGATACAATAATTGCGAATATTCCACATATGCTACTGAGAAATGTTTGAACTACTACTACTAAATGTAGAAAATTGTAACGGTTCAGAATCTGCACCTGGATCACTGAGTTGCCAGACAAACTCCAGAGGGAGCAAGAATAAACTTGAGACTTCAGTTTTGGAAAAGAGGTAAAAAACTTTTTGGTGAAAGTAAACTGAAAAAAAGGTTTGGAAGGTGAAAACCCCTTTAAGAATAGAGTGTGCAATGTCCAAAAAAACACTGGGCACAATCAGATTTTTTTCTGCACTTTACACAACAAGTTATGTCTTTATAGTATTGCTGCAGGCCTTTCTGGTCCTTTTTTGGGTGCAGAGACCTGCTGCTTCCTCCAGGAATACAGTGTTAGTCAGCTTCCATCCAGGTTAGATGTGTTCTTCTCCTTGTATTGTCCATAGGGCAGGCAGCTAGTATGGAGCCCTGTTAAGGGCTGCGCCTCCTGTTGCTTCCTAACTTGCGCTTCTGAATGATGCCCTGCCTGCCCCTCACCAATAAAGCACAGACAGATAGAGTCAGCATTGTAATCTTGGAGAAAGCATTCCAAAACTTGCAGCAATTTGACAGAGAATAGTAGTGTGTAAAAAAAAAAGTCTGATTGTAGTTTTTTTTTTAATATTGGGGTAAGCTTAGTGAATGAAACAGATCTATACATGCCACAAAGTAGTAGGGTGTGTTGTAAATCATCTGTTAACTTGATCATCATCAAGTTATAACATGACAAAAAAACTACAACAAACTTTACTAGAAATCCCCTTCAAAGAGAGACAAGATAGTCAAACCTCATGCAAACTTATAGTATGGTTTAAAAAAAAAAAAAAAATCAGTAGACATGCAGGTGGGTGCCTTCTCTATTTCAATTCAAATTCCCAGTTTGTAATACAGCCGTTGTGTTGTCTTCACCCTTATTAAACATCTCTACAATTGGTTAAGAACAATAATTATTTCTTATAACTTTTAGCATGTTGAATTGCTAAAAACCCTTACCCTTACTGTAAATTGAGTGAGCCTTTGCCGTCCTAAAAAATCTATGTGCACATACCTCTTATTGCTGACAAGTAGTTCACATCAAGCGTTGGTGCTTCATTCTCCACAGAACTGTTTTTAGTGAACAAGACATGAAACAGATAACGGGCAGCATATATTGGCTTTGTCTTTTGTTTTGCTTTCATTAAACTGGTTTCAGGAATTTTTACATTTCTGCTTGGATCTCCCAAATAGGCTGTTATTAAAAAACAAAGAGAAACCACACATAACTTCACTACAAAAAATAAAGAATGCTACAAAGGTATTAGATGAAAATGGTTACTTCATAATATCATTACCTTAATTGCATTTACTTCCACATAAACCAACGTGTGTTTAGATTTAGGGGGTAATTTATCAAAACTGAAAATCCGCACAGATTTATTCCCCTTATTTATCAGTTAAATAAAATCGTGAAAAAATTCTAATCGTACACATGTTTTTGTTTTGTCACCGAAAACTTCGACTTTTTCAGATAGGATGCCCGAAAACAACAAAATTATCAAAAGTATTGCCTCAAACCCATCGCAGATCAGGATATCTTCAGGGCATCTCCCATTGACTTCTACATGAATTTGGCAGGTTTAAGTTGGAGTACTTTTTATTCAGACTTTTAACACCCTCTGGGTTTAATAAATCCCCCAAAATGAGTTTTTTTTCCCACAAATTTTTTTTCCCCCTTTAAAAGGCCAATGAGAAAAAAACTGGACTTAAATAAATAAATAACCCACTTAAAAAAAACATTACAATTTACTCAAGATGACCATCCACAGTAGGAAAAAGTTAGCCATGCACCGGCACATACTGGATGCCAGTTTGAAGAGCATCTGTGAGATAGAACTTCTACAGCAGTGTCTTCCCATAGTTGCCTCTGCTAACTTGTCTATGAGAAATAACTTCTGTGAAATTGGGATTCTGTCATGATTTTTATGGTGTGATTTTTATTTCTAAATTACACTGTTTACACTGCAAATAATTCACTCTACCATGTAAAAGTTCATTACTTCACTTCATTTTTTAGTTGTAATATTGGTGTGTAGGCAGCCATTTTAGCTCAGTTTGCCTGGTCATTTGCTTTCAGAAAGAGCCAGTGCTGAATTATGGAACTGCTTTCTGACAGGCTATTGTTTCTCCTACTCACTGTTACTGAAGGAGTCACAGTTAGACATGGATTTTTACTTCTATTTGAGAACCCTGAAGAAATCTTATTAAATATTTGCAGGGAGGCCCAGGCCCACTAAGGCCAGCACTGGATATATGTCACAAACGTAGGTAGTGGAAGATGCAAGTTCTTTAGTAAAAACATTTGATACAAAGTTCTCTAGTCTCAAAGGAGTGCCCAACACTAGTGATGTGTAGGCTGGCCCAAAGCCAACGGGAACAACAGGTTGGACAGGTTTGTGGCCCACGAGCAGGTGGGGGCTGAACTTTAGCCTGCGTCCACCCCATCCCCAACCTCCTAGTGCCCCAATTCCACTGGTCTTTTGTGACATCACAGTGGGGCAGGCACAGAATATAAATAGAAGTGTATGGCAGGTTAGGGTCTGGTGCGAGTCGAGTATTTATTGACCTGCACATCACTACTCTACATGCACAGAACCTGAATTTGATACATCAGCTAAACTCAGATTTCCGTCATCCCTACAAGAAATAGTACCATTAAGTGAATTATTTTATAGGTTGCAGAGAACTAATGTCTCTCCAATATAGCCAGATCAAGGATATTTAACAGACAGCACACAAATTCTAGTGCAACTGAAGATACCAAACTATCAGAATCATTGGCTGTAATTGGATTCAGATATCACTATATAGCACGATTAAAGTGGCTATCATTTGCAAAAATTAGGAGATGCTGTACTGTATGTGCTGTAGTGAAGGCAGTGGATACGATAATCTATGGTCTCAGCCTCTCCTGTGGGCTGAATGACAACACCCACAATACTTGGGTTCTAAAGTTGACAAAGGAGGCTGACTAGTGTGAAACTGCACATAAAGGGAGCAAAGAAACATTTCACTTGTTTTAAGTAAGCCCCAAAAAGACTTCACAGAGAGTTTACTGTGAACTACTTACCATACTGTGAAGCAGCTGGACCTGAGGAAGACAGTAGCTCATCACTAACAATGATTGTTTGAGGAGAAACTTGTAAGGCAGTGTTAGGGTCATTTTCTGTAATATGTGTTTCTGATGCTGAAAGTTCAACTGGTGGAGATGTTAAGCTTGCACTTAAATTTGGGGTTGACACAGAATTACATTTAGGAACGGTCTCCATAGCAGTTTCAGATGGCTTACATTCTGTCATCTTTGCATTTGTTACGGAAACTGAATGCTGCAAGGAATGTGTAGATATGATAGTAGGCAAGGGAGGACTCTGCCTTTGAGCTCTTGGCTGGTCTCTTACAAGAGAAACTGGAACAGGCCTTCTTAATAAGTGTGCTTGATGTTGTGAATTATGTTCTGGTTTTAGTCTTAGTCTTTCTGAAAGACTGACCGATCCTCGGGAAGTTGGTAGCATGTGTGAACTTGGCATTCTAGAGTTTATCTTCTGTAACCTCAATTTTCCTTGAGGTAAAGGATGAGAACCTCTGTTTGGAAAACTCACTGGTCTCTGCTAAGAAATAAAAAAAAGATTTATAAAGAATACGTTTTCCAATGCCCATTTTGCTGTCCGTGTTTCACACATGCTCTCTATGTGAAAAATTCATTGCATGCATTTGTACTAGTGACCTGGGTGCACAGCAAATCACAGGAGAGGCCACAAAGGTAACTAATGAATATTACTTAACAGGGTATACATTGACATTTACCCATGCCATAAAATTAAAATACTAACCAAATTTACATAAGTAAACAAAACACACCATACATACATAATTTACAAAAATGCCATAAAAATAACTGCATATATTTTACCATGTACTCACGGGTTTAAAATGTGGCTTCAGTCGGTCATAGTGCAGCTCAGAAACTTTTCTTTGAATTGAATCCATCTTTTTATCCAGTTTTTGGACCATGTCATACATTACCTATCATAAAAGTTACAGAACTGCTATAACATCAAGTCATTTGTACTAGTGAATAACTGTAAGGTTGGCAGTAAGGTAATTCATTCTCAGAACATTCCTTGCTTGTAAGGCGAGTGGAAAAAGGATTTATAGCAATCAAACGGTAAAAGACACAATATGGGGCAATATAGTTAAAGGGTGTCTATCTCAAAAATTAAAATTTTATATAAGCTTCATCATACTGAAAAAAGAAACTTCCTTTCCTAGCAGATGTATTAGAGCTCACTCAAATAACGGATTCCAGTACAAACAAAATAACTTCCTTTTGCACAAATCCTGCATGTAGAGAGACATGAGGTCTGGTGATTTTAATAGAGGGAGCTCCAATACAACTTCTGTTTTGAGACTGTCATGAGATAACTATAGTTATTGATGTTTCTTCACTAAACATGCAATCTCAAGCCATGCTTGATGCCCATCATGAGGTAAAAGCAGCTTGTGTGACTTTCACAAATAGGCACTCTTTGTGTCCCTTTCAGAAAGGGCAACTCAGCATTATGCATGCAGATTTATTTGAGTTATATATATAACATATATAGAACTACCTGACAGTAGTTGAAAACCTCTGTAAGCATACTCTGCTGATCTCCCAAATAGGATCCTTCAGACAAAACACTTGCCTATTGAATAGAACAGAAACAGTATGCAAAATATTTTTCAGTGTTGCAGATTAAGAAAAAAATATATTCTGTGGACACGTTTTGTAATAGTTTAGATATCTAGATACAAGATTCTGTTTAAAAATGCCATGGACAAATACTACTTACAGCATCATAATCTCCATCATAGTCGTACATTATATTTTGGTCATCTGAATAATCTTCATCCTGGATTTTGATCTGCATAGATTTAATATAAAAAAAGGCTCAGAGATTCTGAAAATGGCGCCTCGATAGGTTGCTATGTTTTTGAGAACAGAATGCCTCTGATTTACAAATGAAGGTGATGAAATGCACAAGCTTTATTGCCAATTGCAGCCAATCTGCAGTAAGTTTTTTACTACAGTATGGATAATGAAAGCAAAGACCTGATTGATTGCAACTGGCAACTGCACTTATGCAAGTTAGCACCTGTTTTAGTAAATTAGCCCTGAGCTGCAAGGTTTTTTTTTTTTCATTTGAACCAGTCTAGCTACACAGTAAAGAACAGTTTTAAATTATAGACGATTCCAACATTTATGGTAGTCAAAAATATTTTTAACAAAAGTGACGTGCAATTGAAAAGAAGCAGGTAATGGTTGAAAACCTAAGCAGAGTCTTGCTTAAGAAATCAAGTACATTCATTTGCCGGGAAGCTGAAAACACACTTATCTACATAACCAGCCTTCTGTACACATACATACCATGCTGTTTGCAAGTCTCCTCCTTTTACAAGAAAATTTATATCCGCTTTCTTCAGTCACGTTGTCATCACCCTTATAGTTGGCATGCTGATTATGTTTTCTTGCAGATTTTGCTAAAGGTGGCATGCCATCATTCTCTAAAAATAAAAATATATAATTTTTCTAAAGATTTCACAAAAAGGAAAATCACCATACGTCATCACACAACACTGTTTTTAACCATTGTAAAAACGGATAATGCAGAAGACATATGGAAGCATCTAATATTTCCAGACAGGCAGCCCGAAAATTTTTGCTGATGCCCTAATTCAGGGCTTTGAGAGTTTTAAGGCCCCCACAGCAACTCCCAATGCATACATATGTGTTACAACATTATATTCCATATTCTGTCTTCCCAAGCATATAAAACATCTGATGGATACAGCATGACAAAGCATGGACAGAACTGCCCTAATTAAAGCAGAGGTCAACTTTTTGAGTTCAGGCTCTGCTTTGATGGCTAACATTTGGTCACACATCCCTTAGCTCACTGTATTTATTTCTATGAAATTATTATAAAGCACAGACTACATTGGTTGTGCTATAAACATGAACTATACTCAAGGAAGCTTGCTATAGAACCAGAACCATATACAGTATGCCAAGGTTTGGTCTGCAATGTTGTTCAATTTTGAACATACTGCCGGATTGCTTGAGCATGCACTATTGTGTACAATTGAGAATTGATTTCAAAAGATTATCCTGTGATCCTGCTGGACTGTTGTAAGTATTTCCAATCTGCCCAATCTACCTTTCTTAGCATGGAATTCTAGTATACTGGGCATTAGTGTGTGAGGAGGAGACAAAAGTCACAGCTACTCCCCTTAAAGGCCAAATCGCATGATACCTGGCCAGTTGGAAAGACCCCAGGTTAAACGCTGAATATAAGTCTTTAGAAACCAAATAAATTAGTTTAGAGGTATATGTTTAGTGATGTACATCAGGGGCTACTATTTCAAGTGTATTTTTTCTCCATATGTGTATTTCTGCTGGCTGAGACCACAAATGTATATCACACAACTTGAACTGTAATTGACAAGCATGTATTTTCAGGCTGAAGTCAACCTGAACAAGTGGTGACATGCAATGTCCATTTAAACAAATGAAAGATGGCACAGACAGGTGTCTTTCAGGCTAAAATCTACCTGAACAAATGGTAAAAAAGCAATTGTTATTCAAGTCAATAATCAGCAGGCATAGTTTAGAATTACAGTAGCATTACATTGGCATTATTTTACACTGAAAGATGTCAGATAGTTTTGTATTTAAATGAGCAACTCTAATATCCAATGTTATTACTTTAAATTCTAAATTACATTTTTGGACAATAATGAGCTACTGTGACCAACCAGTCAATAGTATAAAGGTAACTGGTAGATCTCAATCTAGATTTCCGTTACCCCAGTATTACATTATAGGACATGCTATAATAATAAAATTGAGTTTTAATTTCCACCTCAAAACAAGTAAAGTATTTTGGGAAAAATATAATTTCCCCAGATTTTAAAAAAGCTTTAGCAATTTGTGTTCCCATGAAGGGAATGCAAAACTAAATCTTTAGCGTTATGGCACACATGCCATTTTGACTGCCAAATGCTCATCTTTACCATTTGTAGTTTCCGATTAAAAAAAAAAGTTCATTGCTCTGTTAATAGTTCTCAAGTGATCCAAGCCAGTAATCACCTGCTTCTTTCATATGCATATGATTTATATGCATTTTTATATACATTTGATACTTTTACTACAGTGGGTTCGTCTGAGAGTTCCACAGCGGTCAAAGGTTTAAGGTAAGCATAGAAATAAATGTTTGATGGATCCTGTATATTTTTCTGATTATAACTGCTGTACATCCTAAAGTAATAAGAATATAAAAGGTTGACCTATATATCATCTTATATTATATATATTATTATTGTATAGACAAGAAAGCCAGCTAATAAAAGTAAATGTAAAAAAATGCAAGCAATGGCAGATAAATGCAATAACATGCAGTAGTAGTGGTGAAAAACATATCATTACCCTCTTGATGGATCTCTTCAACTGGCAACATAAATATGTCATTCTGAGCACCATCTGCTGAACTATTTTCAATAATTACTGGCTCCTCTCCATAGTCATCTTCCATTTTAAGATCAAAATTACCTAAAAGGCAGTGAACTGATAAGAAAATCATTAAATGTATACACTCAAATAAGAACATTAGAAATCATAGTGCAATTACCTGTAGGCTCCCTTGGAATTAATACTGTCGCTGCTTAAATATGTCTCCAATCCAGTGCAATCTCTGTCCCCTTTATGTTACTTCCATGCCCTCAAAGACAGTTTTAACTAAGAAAACCCCCATGTCCCATGTGAGGGGGAGAATAGATCCAAAAACTATAATATGCTAGTGCATTATAATTGTAAGGTAATGATAAATAACAGCTCAAATATAATGACAGACTTTTTTCATATAAAAAAACATTTTTTTCTAATATTGAAGTTTCATTTTTTTAATCTTATCATGTCTCCTTAAAACAGCTTGGTGTCAGTCTACTGTTCTAATCTAATAATTTGATACAATTCTTACCATTGCCCTGCTGACAATCCCTGAGTTGTATCAGCTTTTACAACGGATACAATTGCTGTCAACACTGATGCTAACAAATGTAGAAACTAATGTAGAACATTGTAACAGTTTAAAGTGTGCTTGGATTACTGACCTACCACACTGAAACACCAGAAAGGGGAACTTCAAAAATAAAAAATAGAAAGCCATTAAAGTGTTATATTTCTGGTGAACTAAGAAGGTAAACAATCCCTTTAAAGCAAAACCGATGTTCCTATAAAAATTATAGGAACATGTCCATATCTAGGAGCTGCTGCACTCTGAATAACTGAAATATGAATAGGAGAGGGCCTGAATAGAAGGATTAGTAATAAAAAGTAGCAATAACAATACATTTGTAGCCTTACAGAGCATTTGCTTTTTAGAAGGGGTCAGCGACACCCATTTGAAAGCTGGAAAGAGTGAGGTGAAAAAGGCAAATAACTATAAAAAATAAATAATGAAAACCAATTGAAAAGCTGCTTCAAATTGGCCATTGTAGAACATACTAAAAGCAACAGTACTGAGATACCACTTTCCTTCACCCAAAGTTTGATAGTGTTTAATGGACTAAGGAAGTCCAGGATGTGGCTGTGTAGTTAGCTGGCATCAATAACATATACGAAAAATAACCCTGCTTGTTTATGGGCCGCAATCAAACTTTCTGATTGGGAATATTGGAGCACAACGCAGCCAAGAACTGTGCTTATGGAAACGGCAACACTGTAGTGAAGCGAACAGACCTTTGCGAACGCAATGCCATTATGAGAAAAACGAAAAACGGGAAAACACTCAGACGCCATCACTGGCAGTACCGCATCCAACCAATCACGCGTGGGGAATACAAACGCCATTTCCCAGCACCTAATCACGTGACTGTAGCTTCAATGGCGTTTGAGAACCCTTTTCGCCGTTTCCGAACTCTTTCGTTAAATTAAACAATGCTGGGTGTTTCACCTCTAGTTTACTAGGATTTTGGCGTTTGCTTGCTATCTGTCACCGGTGCCAAAACTATTAGTCAGAATAAAACACTTTACCTTCCTCGTTCATGTTGACTGAACTCCTCGAACGCTCTGTGTTTTGCGTCCCATTCACGCAAGCGCGAAACGTACAGAGGGTGGGCGTGTTCGAGGCTCGGAGGCGTAAAAGTGAATGAAATAGCGCTTTGGAAACAAGCAGGGAGCTCGCCGTTACAATTTGTGTAGAAATTGGTGATCAGTTAGCGCTGCGCATCATCATCATGACGCAACACAGTTTTTTGTGGGGTTATGGCACCGGACGTTTAATAAACGTAAACATATTAGAGAACGCAAAGTGAGTTGCTCCATTAGTATTTTAGATGGTAAACATACTGGCTGAGAAATCTTTTAATATCATTCTGTGAGTTAGTACATAAAGTAGTAGCCGAAAGTACTTTGTAGGTTGTAGCGGAGTGGTGGTCTAAATATGTATGATCCGCCTCGCTTTGTCCCTAGGCCACGTGGCCAATCATTCCCCACTGCATATTGTGATTGTATGTCAACAGACCGCTTTGTTTGGTGTAAACCAGCGTTTTTTTGGACAAAACTGAGTGCTGAGACGACAACATAAGCAGAACTGGACCCAGAATTGACATTACTTTATTAAAGGTACTACTTGCATCTAGGGTTGCCACTTTTTCTGGAAAAAAATACCGGCCTTCCTATATATTTAGCATTTTTCCCTATTAATAACATTGGGATCAACCATCATTTTTACCAGCCAGGTGGCAACCACACTTGCATCTAGGGTTGCCACCTTTTCTGGAATAAAATACAGGCCTTCCTATGTATTTTTCTTTTTTCCCTATTAATAACATTGGGACCAGCCATTATTTTTACCGGCCGGGCCGGTAAATTACCAGCCAGGTGGCAACCACACTTGCATCTAGGGTTGCCACCTTTTCTGGAATAAAATACAGGCCTTCCTATGTATTTTTCTTTTTTCCCTATTAATAACATTGGGACCAGCCATTATTTTTACCGGCCGGGCCGGTAAATTACCAGCCAGGTGGCAACGCTACATACATCCAACAAGTGCTAGTGATGACTGTATATGACAGTAACCTAACTGCAAAAATGTCGTTGTAATTGTGTCTCATTTGTTATGAGTAACATATGTACATACTACTGATGTCTGTGTAAGTATTTATACATACATACATACATACATACATACATACATATAGCAAAAAGGGAAGGTTTCTTTCTGAAACTTAATTAAGCAAAGAGGTTTTTTCAGGGCCGGGCCAAGGTATTTTGGCGCACTAGGCAAGGGCTTCATTCAGTGCCCCACCACACGGTCCTACATTACTCTTTCTTACCTTACCATTCATATTGCCTCTTGTACCAGCAGCCATTATGTTGCCCCATGTACCTGCTAACAAATTATCCAAAGTCCCTGGGGTCCCCCTCGTTCTCCAACTCACAGACTCGTTCTCCCTCGAGTAAAAGCAAATGGAAATTTCTTTTGATAGATGGGAGTCAGCGCTAAAATAAGATTAGGGAGATAAGTACCAAAATAATAATATAGTGTAGTACGTTCTATTTTTCAATGGCCCACAATGCAAATTTGCTTCTCTTTGCCTGTAAAAAAAAAAATGCCGGCTGAGTGCAGTGGAGCCAACACACTGTGCACCCCCAGCCTTTGAGCAATTGTCTAAGAATTTATTCATGGATTGAATTAACGATGACACCGATAATTTGAAAATCCAGCCCTGTGTGGCTATGACAATGCTAGTTGAGTATATTTCATGTTGGGAGCATCCTTAAACATAGTCACATGCTTGAGAAAAGCCTGTTTGAGAGAAACACACTGCTTTATGTGACATAACTATTGGAGGCCAACACCATGCATATGCTGTAACTTGCTGTATTTGACTTTGATTATTATACTGGAGTAAACCCCCCCCCCATTTATGATTGCTACAAGAGGCATATCTTGCTGCCCAAAAGCTCCTCTCTTTTAAGAAATACTGGATGGCTCATGCTTATCATGCATCCTTTTCAACACATGGCAGGGGATATCCCTTCTCATTCTGAAATGTATGCTGCTTGAATTCATGGATATCTGTACTGACTTCAATGGTCAATCCCCTGAATGTAAACAGTCAAAATGAGAATGCATCCCGGCACAATGTATATCCAGAATGCTCAAGACCTGGGGGTTTCCAGGTAACAGATCTTTCCGTAATTTGAATCTTTACCTTAAGTATACTAGAAAATCATGTAAACATGAAATAACACCAAAAATATGTTTTTGCTTTCAATAAGGGTTAATTATATCTAAGTTTGAATTGAGTACAAGGTTCAGTTTTATTATTACAGAGAAAAAAAGCAAATGATTTTTAAAAATTTGGATTATTTCATTATAATGAAGTCTACGGGAGACGGCCATTCCGTTATTCAAAGCTTTCTGGATAACAGGTATATGGATACCGGATCCCATACCTATACTTTATTTATTTTACTGTATGCCTAATACCGTACTTACTGAAATGAACACTATACCAAACACTTGGTTTCATTGCAGTCATGTTTATTTGCAGCTTCTGTACACACTTTCCATAAACTTAAACTTCTTTGACACATTTTAGAGGGGTTCACAAAAGAAATTGTCAACATTTTACTAAAAAATATATACAATACTTAAAGTGTTGCACTGTTCTAAAATATACAAAGGCTTAGATTTCATGTAAGCCTCTGAAAACATTTTACAAAAAAATCATATTTGCAACAATTTAAATTTAAAAAGTCAATATTTAAAGATATTACAAAAATACAAAATGGATGCAAGCCCATTAACAATAGTCCTGTTGAGTATTGTATTGTTGTTGTTTTTATTGCAGCACATTTTCTTTCTAGCAGTGGCTGCAAAATAATTAGTTGCTAAAAGGCCAGCAGCGCATTGTATCACAATGCAATGCTGATTAACTTGGCAAAAATGGTTAAGACTATTTGCCACTACAGTAACCAAAGCAACAGTCTGTCAAACTACAAAGTTTATAGTATAAAATACATTTGTATTCATGATTTCCTTTTAGCTACATACTTAAATATAAACCTAAGAAGAGAAAAGAACATGAAGAGGAAAACACTAGCTTTTTAATAAAAATATTACATCAGTGCAAACAGAACATTAATTTGGAAGGATGAAATATATCCTTTTAAATAAAGTTACTGAGTTAGTAAAATGTTAATTGGTTGGTTTTACTGATCACTTTGCCAGAGGGCAACGAATGATAGCATTTAGATCTCAGCTGACATCATTGCTGATTTCATGGTGGCAGCCGCATATGCAAAATTTGCCCTCCTTTACTAGCCTTTAATCAATAAATCAGCAGTTATTTGTCTAATGCAGCATGATGAACTTTGTTGTGGCACACTTTGCCTACATTATTACATAACTATATAAGCCCATTAGATTTATAAAACAAATGGTATCTATTCGGTGGGTAAAAAAGCTGTTAGTTGTGCACTGCAGCAATACTCTGGCTTTACTTACACTATTTCATGCTACATTTTGGGCCAGGCACAAGTAAAACAAGCATGGATTCTTGTAGCAAGAATTAGTAGTACCCTTTGTGCAAACAATAAATACAATGACACATTTTATATATAGATTACACAGTTGAAGACAGATGTAAACAAAATTCTTATAAATTGTTTCTATTTTGTCTATTGTTTCTAAATTGTATCTATTCAAAAGTAAATAGTTTCCTTCCATTATTATTATCTCCACTTTAATTCTGCATATACAGCTGTCTTCCACAGTGCATATTGGATCAGAACATTATGGTTTTTCCATGTTGCTACAGGAAGGAACATTTTCAATGGACTTTAATCAATTCCCCTATACATACGGAGGTGTCAGGTCTTGAAGATAAACATCAGAGTTTGAATGGAAGTGCAGGTGAGTCTGTATGTATGTCACTGAACACAGATATATGTATTATATATTTCAGTGTTGAGACTGTGCTTGTATTTTATGGTGGTGCCTGGCTTCATGCTTCTGTTGGGTTGCTAAATATCTGTCACTTTTATATCTTTAGAAACTAGTAAGGAGGATAAATATAAGTAAGAACATGCTATGGAGTGAAAATTATATAGCAGTATTTGTCAACATCGGTTTATGTTTTGTTCCAAGACCATTTAAGCACAGTTAGGTAGAAGCTATGGTACAAAAATATTTCCAGATATTATGCAGGCAAGTATGATCATGGCACTACATGTGAGCTTAGCTCACCAATTTGTTCACTGGCTTCTCTTTTTTTTCTATTATAAGAGTAATCAAAAAGGTTTGCAAAAGACAATTATTTTTTGTTTCACCCGATCTTAAAATAACTGACTGAAAAATGCTGCTGCCAAGCAAGCTTCTACTTTACGATACACTTTTTAAACCTGCTTGAGGAAACATAACCCAGTGTTATATAAATGCTCTGAATTGCTGCAGTAATCAGCATTTTCATGTCATTGCTTGTTAGTTGAACTGCATGAACCAAACACATTTTCACATTACAACAAGTATAATAGGAAGGCTACATTTTTTCTACAAGGCCATACAAAATTGGTTGCTGCATAAGTGAGTTATATTTGTGTGTTCACAGTGGTAGAAGTAGCAGAACAGAAAGTGCTTTATCAATATGTTGAAGATTTGCAGCTAGTTTAACTGTTTCAGGATACATCATTTCACTGAGATTACTTTCCTAAACATAGTCAATTTGGGTTCAGTCTCACAACCATGACATAATGTAAGCTGTAAGCAATTGATCAAAAGGCACAATTAATCAAATTTTGTTCTCTTCTTAAAAGCCAGAATTACAGAATTATTAGCTGTCTATTTAGTTTTTCTTGCGTGTGTGTAAGGCCATCCATATAATCCTCATTGCCACTAAGTAGCCTCTTTGTGCTTTGAGTGCATCAATCCATTTAAGCCAGTTTAAAGAATAAACAGCAGGGGAGTAGCTGGGCAATCTTATCAGTTCCTCATTTATTAACTTATAAAAGCAACTGGTTGAAGTAAATACATTTTTATTAAATATTGAAAATAAGTGTTTCTTGTTTTCTTAGATCATTTACTTTGTTTTCCCTTTTTGATTTGCATAACAAATAAACATTACAGAGATGTATTGCTAAGTAAATGATTTCTTCAAAAAATTTTTTTTTAAATTAGAAGCTATGACTCCCTAGATTGCACGATAGTAAACTGATGGCACACATAGCCTGAAACCACGCCTGCAATTTTTTATTAACTTAGAATAAGCATTTTACTGCTCAAAATTGCCAGCACTGGTGCTGTCATTGGTTTCTGACTGTTTTTCTCTACCTGGAGACAAAAAACAATGAACAATGAATCTTATAGACAGGGCCTTCCTCACTTATATCTTGGTTGTTTATACTGTATGTAGTCTACTGTATTTATATGTGGTTTGATTTTGTTTGTTGTACTATTTGTATTTTCTCCTTATCCAGTGTACAACACTGTGGATTATGTTGCCACTTTAGAAATTACCTGTAATAATAATAAAATGAATAATATAAAAAATGTAAATACAATTTATCATCATAGCTTGAAATTAAATGTTTTATATGTACTACTATATTTACATTGCTTTAAGTGGAATTTATTCAAGGACTTTATGAAATTCACCAGTTGTGTCAATTTATGTGTAATGTAGTCATCTATATTACATGCATCTATATTACATACATCTGAATTATGTTCTGTTATATTTCATATTATTTCTATTACTATTACATTTTTGTTGCCTGCTCCATGGGGACTATAGCATAAAGTGTTTTGTGTACACTGGGAATACATTAAGGGTCAGTTCACCTTTGAGTTAACTTTTAGTGTGTTATAGAATTGCTAATCTAATCAACTTTTCAATTGGTCTTTATTTTTTTAATAGTTTTTAATATTTGCTTTTTTCTTCTGTTTCTTTGCAGCTTTCCCATGATGGTCACTGACTTAATTTACAAAACAAATGCTTTGTAAGGCTATAAATGTATTGTTTAATATACTTTTTATTACTCTTCTTTCTATTCAGGCCTCTCCTATTCTTATTCCAGTCTCTTACTCAAATCAGTGCATCATTGCTATGGTAATTTTGACCCTAGCAACCAGATTGCTGAAATTGCAAACTTGAGAGCTGCTGAATAAAAACCTAAAAATAACCCAAAAACCAAACCGAAAACACGAATTATAAAAAATGAAAACCAATTGCATATTGCCTCAGAATATCACTCTACTTCATACTAAATGTTAATTTAAAGGTGAATGACCCCTTTAATATAATGTAAATGTAAATGTCTCCATAAAGAAATATAGTATATGCTACATTGCATATGTGGCCTTTCCACAAATCCGGGCCTGCAAATAATGGCCACATTATTTCAATCATGTTATATACATTTGTGTACAACCTAACTTAAATAATTTTAATAACAATTAAAGGGGACCCGTCACGCAAAAAAAAAATATTCCAAATCCTATTTTATTATGTTAGTCAAGCCAAATGAACTTTAATTACACCGTATAAATTATTTGAATCTTGTTTCCATCAATCTGGGAACTCAAAATTATAGCAAGCAGGCAGGAGCCATTTTGTGGACACTGTTATTAAGGCAAGCCTTGCATCATCTCAGAATCTTGTTTGTGCACCAGAATGGGGTACCTGATGTCCATCCTCATGCACTGGCTACACAATTAAACAAGTAAGAGAACTGGGGGAATGTGGGGAGAGCAGTGACATCTAGGACGTTCTGAATGGAAGAGAAAGTAATTGCCTGCCCGGCCTCTATGCCTAAAGCATAGAGGAGGGGCAGGCAATATTTGATTGGCAGCTGAGATTTTTTAAATCAGTTTACAACAGCTATGAATGCTTTAATAAAATAAAATAATTTTGATTACATGTTTAATTTGAAAATTTTATTATACAGATTTTTATGTCTGGGTGACAGGTCCACTTTAACAATATAAAGAGCAATTTTGATGATAAACTACTTGCCAACTCATTTGCAATGCAGTCCAAACCCAGTATGCAATTGATTGTTCTATGTTATACAGCAGTGGTAAAGTCAAATTTGGAAACAATAGATCCAATAAAGGGATCCACAATCCTTAAAGGGATACTGTCATGGGAAAAAAAAAATTCAAAATGAATCAGTTAATAGTGCTGATGCAGCAGAATTCTGCACTGAAATCCAATTCTCAAAGGAGCAAACTGATTTTTTTTATATTCTATTGTCACATGACATGGGGGCAGCTGGGAAATTGACAAAATGTCTAGCACCATGTCAGATTTCAAAATTGAATATAAAAAATCTGTTTGCTCTTTTGAGAAATGGATTTCAGTGCAGAAGTCTGCTGGAGTAGCACTATTAGCTGATGTGTTTTGAAAAAAACATGTTTTCCGATGACAGGATCCCTTTAATGATTTTATGAATACCACCCAAACCCCTTCATTTAGTTGCAAACTATCTCATACACAGACACTAACAATTGTATAAACGCAATACATTCCTTCATATTTGTGTAAAACGAAATGTTCCTTACAGTGCATTCATGATTACACTTACATAAATGAATTCACAACTTATACATTCTCAGACACGTTACCTACATTAAATAACTTTCTATTTTATAATTCTTTATATTTTTTAATTATTCAATGTGGTGTAACTGTTAATACATTATTGTGATGTTGCTGACTTAGCTTAAATAACTTAATGTGATCACAGCATATATTTGCTTTTATACACTTAATAGTATTGGTTACAATGTTTGAGTTGACTACTGTTACTGGCAAATTATCTTTCATAATAAATAGATGGTGCCAGTTTAAGACAATGCACATTTGCAGATAGTTGCTCTGTACATGAAAAAAGGTCAGCAAAATATATTAATATCACATATTTTTAGTAGAAGGAAGCCAAATTGTGGAGATTGCTAGTCTTACATTGTTGTTCTTTACAAATAGGTGACAATAAAATACTACAGGCAACAACATTTTTGAAAATGGTGTGCTTTTTCTCACATTTGAAAATTGAAATCAACATATCTATACTTGCATTGTGAATGTAAGAATGGGTTCTTATTCATCACTTGTGATTGGATAATATCTCAGGAAACCACATTGTTATAGATAAGCAAAGTCTGTCATTACAATAATTTCAAAGTGAGTATGCAAAGCATAACACAAAATAAGGACACAAGAAGAAATGAGAGCCATAAGGCAGGAACTATTTTTATAGATGAAAACTAATCTCTGTAACACAACGACAACAAAGTAATGAATATTTTGGCACATTAATATGATACACAAATAATTTGAGTTTTGTGGTTAATTTGTTTTGTGTTTTTTTTCACATTTGAAAAATCCAATCATTCCAAGTAAAGAAAGGAGAAAGTTATTGCTTTTCTAATTGTATTGTTGTGCTAACTCAAAGATGACAGTGGTTTATAGCTTAGGTAGCCCTTGTTGTACTGCAATGATTCTGGCCTAGGGTATTGGATTTACGGTTTATCAAGAAACAGGGTATGATAAGCTTCTTATTACTGGTAACAGAATTATTTAAAATGTTGTGTTGTACCATTAAAAACCTGATTTTAAACTGTCTAGCACCAATTTAATAGTTCTCTGTATGAATAGCTGCCTGTATTTTATATCTTTCTCATTAGCATACAACTATTCTTTCTGTGTTAAATCTTTTAATACCACCATAACTTACATTTTGCTTTCACGTGTTTCTTTCCCATTCACCTTTGAAATATAAACATTTTTCACTATTCCTTCCATGCTCATTATACCACAGACCTTTATCTTCATTAAAGTGCAAATTACAACAACTTTCTAGAACATGCAAAAGACAGATTTCAAGAAAATTAGATTTCACTGATGTCAGGTATCGCTGCTATTACTTTCCGAGTGCACATTCATGGCCTTCTAATCATTAATTATTCAACCTCTTTGAACAAAATGCTACACTTTCTTAAGGAATTTTTTATCATTGTAGAAATTAAATGTTTTCAAGTATGCACAAAAGATTTTTTGATATTCTCATTACATTTAAGAAGATTCTTATTTGAAAAATTGGATTATAAGTATTTGATGTGCATTTTCAGTGTAAACCAGATGCAATATTTACATGGAAATGAAGCGTTACAATTATTTTTTTTGCAAAACTGAGTTGGATAATTAAAAAACAAACCTCCCCTCCAATTAATTTACAATTATCTGTTTTCAATGTAAACAATCTATTAGGCAACTTTTCTGTATCCTGAAAAAAATTGCTTAACGTACCTCTTACTAACAGAACTGTTAATAACTGAAACTATTAAACTGCTGATAATTCTTCAAGAACAAATTGCCAAAATGCTTTATTGCAAAAATGTGGAACTACATAGTGTGGCCTGCTCAGCTTTCCTTAAATGTGTCCAATGTCTGTTCAGTTTATGAGAGTTTGCTAAAACACAATACAAATTGTAGGTATCAATTACCCTGTAGCAGAGTGATCACTCTATTTAAAGCAGGGGAAATTTATTTTACTGATAATTATTTTTATGCATTAACTCACCGATTAGGGACCAGACCAATGAGCAACCCCTCAGTAAAAACAAATTCCTTCCTCCCTCCAACTGTATCCTGTTAGGCTGTGAGATAATGAACAGCTCATTAAAAAAGAATTCAACCCCTTACCTACCCCCCTACTCTACATAAACCCCCTCCCCGCAGCCTAGCTGCTACCCCGGATAAATGCCCCTAACTTTTTCTTATCCCTCGGAGCAGATTCAGTGCATCGGAGTTCACGGCAGCCATATTCTTGGGGCAGTCGAGCAGTCTTCGTTTAAGACAACTGCGCATGCGACAAAAGTCACGGAAAATGCCGAAGTGCCAGAAGAAGACCCGAAGATTACCAAAGAGGAAGAAGATGGCTGCTGTGAACTCAGATACCCTGAATTTGCACCGAGGGGTAAGTGAAAAATGAGGGGCATTTACCCGGGGTATCGACTAGGGAAAAGGGAGGGGGTCTATGTAGGGTGGGGGGATAGATTTTTTTTTTAATAAGGGTTGAATTCTTCTTTAAACAGAGGGCTTCTCGTTGGATTTATGATTTTTTTTCATTGTGCTCATAAGAATGTTATTTAATGAAAGTAGAATGTGACTGTCAATTTCAGATTTTGACGTGTTTGGTGAGGAAACAGCAACACCATACGTATTTCCTAATAAAAATAATTAGAAAAAAGACATTTTCCTTTTATTCAAGCTTTGAATTTTTTTCCATGACAAATCTCAGACACAAATGGTGAAAAAATTGTGATTGAGATTTTTTACATGTAACACAATGCTAGTTAATTGCCAGGGGTTATGCAGTAAAAGCTGACAAATTGACATACTTGGCTGCTTTGATAAATGTTTTAATTTATTAAGGAATTCTTTGACAGTCAGGAACCTGCTTATTAAAGGCTTTTTTGTGTGAAAAAAATCAGGATTCCTCACTTGGAATTTTAGAAATGTAACCCCTGAGTGTGCTTTGTCAGTTGTCATGATTGTACAAATAAAATCAGAAGTGTGTATCAAATCTGCAAGTATAACAATATTGCTTCCATCAAAACATTACTATTATGCTTGTTTGCAAAGAGCAGGACATCCATAATATTTTTCCTTTGAACATTCTAAGAGCGGTCCCTAATAAAAAAAAAAAATACATATGTCGTAAATAAAAACTGATATATCTTCTAGTAGAAGCTGTAGGGATACAATCCTGTGCATCCATTTTCACCAAGCAGATGTTTGTTAGCATCATTAGTAATAGCTAGTTTCAATACATGAAGGCAACACCTGTGATATTTATATAGTAATAGATTTTACAGAATTCTAAAATCCCTTTTGTATGTTTTAAGGTTTATTGGGTATTTTAAAATTACCTGTGTATCGTAGTATTTTTATGTGAATCTCTTAATTCAATTGTGCTCTTAGCAGTCTATCACAGCTTTTATTTCATTTAATGGCACTTCTAGAAGTTGTTTTTAGGATCTCTCTCTACTTTCAGTAATGTACAGTATATCCTCTTATTTTTAAATACTTTAATTAAAAAAGAAACCTCCAGTAGCAACTGCCCAGATGTTAGGTACCAGAGAATCTTAGACTTTCTCTTATGTAGAGCTGACCAGGCCTGGACTGACCATTTGTATATTTTGGCAAATGCCAGAGGAACTGCTGCAAAATGCCATAGGACCAGTGGGAGGCTATCTGGGCCTCATTGTACTTGAAATGCCAGTGCATATTTTGAATATCAGTTCCAACATAGCTCACCCATTTTGGCTTTTTCAGTTGTATTTTCAACCTATGGTTTGAACTTGTGGCATTGGACATGCATACAGAGCACTTGCCCGCTGCTATTTGCACTCCACTCCCTGTGGTCAGCAAAATGCCCCAAATACCTGTACACTGCAGGACAAAGGAATTCATGTGTCACACTGTATTGTTTCTTTCTATAATGCATCATTTCCCCACATGTGAAAAGGTTCCCATACGCGGTTGCCCTTAAAACCATGTTGCTTTCACCTAATGCTAAAAGCTGTTTTGACCACACTTCTCTACCATTTGTGGTGCCAATTGGGTGGAATTTTGGCAAACCATTGCTCTATCCCTTAAGTTTTCAGGTGGTCCATCTGGACTGAAAACCTGGTCTGCTTCCCAATAGTGATTGGCTGTGCCAAAATGGTGCCAACATTCTACTATAGTCCCCGTTTGATCTGCTCTTTTATATGTTGAAAAAAGGATCAGTGCAATTTGGCCATTCCCTTGTGTGGTGGGCAGATCACCAATAAATAAGCTGTGTTTGACTACCAGCTGTATTAATGTAGATTAATCGTTTCATTTTGACATCATTTACTATAAGATATCAAGGAATTGCTTAAGAAACAACTGTGATGACATTGCTTTTCTGCTGGTTTTCAAGCAGAAACGTAACTTTAAATGAAAAAACAATGTTACAGTACTGTCAAATGGGTTTTATATGTTAACATCTTAAAAAGCAGGCCACTGTTTTCTAAAATTTTACATAAACAAATTTGAGGCTCATAGTTAGTAATGGGTATGATTTACAATGATGCAGTAATGACAATGGTATTCACAGAATACAATTACTTTCTCATTTCTTTTCATCAACATTAACTTTTAGTTAGTTTTTTTTAATATTTTTAGTGCTTCAACAAGTTATATATCACTGACAGAGTAAAACACTCTTTAGAAATTCTAATGTCTTTTATTCATTAGCTCCATATACACTTTAAATTACATATACCTATTTACAGTTTTATCAAAAATATGGTATTTACAGTTTTTTTATCTTAGCTTCTTTAAAATCCACTTTCTGTTTTTCCTGAATTTGTACAAAAATATGTATATTCAAGGTTTATTTACTGTTTCCAATCTTTTTGATTTCCAGGGAAGCACTTTAGCAATATATGTTTTTACAATTATATGAGCATTGTTTCCATAATAATCTTATTTTTGTTTTTCGTTCCCTTAAAGTGGATTTATATATGTAGTTAATACTAAGAATCTGAAGTTAAAAAAACTTGTTAAAACAGAATGTGTTCTTATTGGTGGGAATGATAAATGACAAATACTTGCACTAATATAATCACAGTCTTTTTGTTGCTGTTGTTTGTCCGCTAGTTTTCTTTAAATCCTTAATGGGATGTATGTGCCTTTGGCAGTTTGTTTGTTGTCTGATCCAGATTCTTCAATCAAGTTTATATATGGCAAATGAAATAGTTTATCAGAAAACAGAATTCTGGTGCAATAAGAAGTACATACAATTCACCTATGTTTTTCCAATGAATTCTGGGACATGGTCAGGGACATGTTCTGACATGTTTATGATTTTCAATGAGCAATATTTTACCATAATAGATGTTGGCTGGTAAAATTTAATTTAACATGAAGCAGGAAATATTCTTCTTACATTGAGCTCTGTGAGGACCTGTCATCATGAGGGCTACCATCTGAGTTTTCTGTCTCTCCTTCTGATATGGCCTGCATTGGAGCATTGTAAAAACGACACCTGACACTGTAACGACTGCTGCTTGCAGCAGGGGGCACTCTAGACCTTCCCACTCTTGAGGCGGCAGACATAGTTCCACTTTTTGCAGAAAAGCCCTCAGATATTACACGAGGAGAACAAGGGGATAATGGTGAGAATGCATCACTACCAGGTGATAACTGACAACCCTCTTCAGAGCTTGAGGAGGAGTCAACTGCTAGATCACCAAGGGATTTAGGTGTTACTGGGCTTTTCAAAATCTCAGTAGCAGACATGCGGTAGCTGGTTTCTGACCTGCTGCCCTTTTTCAAAAGTAGCAACTTAAATTCTTCATTGGATGTATTGGATTTTTTAGCACTCCTGTAGATTGGGCCAGGAGACTTTTGAGAGACAGCAGTGGCCCCAGTGCTCCCCGTTAATGGCCTTGATTTGTTTTTCACAGTGGTGTCCCCAGAATCTTTTCTTCCAAGTATTTTTCGTTTGGATCTGTTTAAGGCAGAAAATATTAGTTCAAATAATTATGTATATTTAAAGAAATAAAACCATAAACCAATCAACAGATATATTACTGCTTGCATAAAAGACTTGTTATAATAAATGAAGATCAACTTACAAATCACTCCTTTTGTTAATATTGTGTTAATTCTCCTAAACTTTTGGATTCTAAATCTTAGCAGAGGCTAATAGCCAAATAGACCCTAATATTGGCTTCAAAGTGTGGGCATATAGAAAAAATTATCTTCAAAACTAATAGTGCAGATATCATCATCATCTTTGATTAACATTTTGTAGACCTGAACACAAATGTATGTGTTTAACAGTTTATTCAGAATTTTGCCATCTTTATCTAAAACTGGGAACCTTAACTAAAATCCTTGTAAGGTTAAGACAAACTAGAACTATAGAAAGCATTTTTTCAGCTTTCAAATGTTGAAAACTATTTTATCTTGTAAGATATGAACAATGTGAAAAGTTGGAAATTTCTCATAATGCAAGTATGCGGCTATGTTGTGTAACACGGAAAAAAAACTAGGAAAATGTTCCAACATTTCACATGAATTTTTAGGAGGAAAAAAACATGATGCCTTTTAAAAATGTCATAATCAGATGGGTATCAATAAGATTGCTGAAGAACCACATTTTTACATAGTTTATTTAAAATGTAACCATTATCTGGATGAGTATTAAAAAAGGTATGTCACCTGTGAATAGCTGCAAAAAGATCCTCCGTTGTACGAGGTTTGTTAGGGGACACAAACACATCATCTGTGTCTGCCTGTGAGTCATCACTCATTGGTGAAATTAGGTAGTCCTCACTGGATTCTGGGTTACAAGAGGAAAAATTGCATAATTAAAATGAATTACTTTAAATTATATTATTTTAAGCATTATTGCTTTCACCAGGAGGAGTTGTGCTGAAAATTTCTGGTTTCACCATTAGCAGTGCTTGCAATAAAAATGCACAAGATTCTAGATGCTAGTAGCAAGCTGCTGTGGGAACCCTGGAGCTACCTGTTTCCTTCAGGGTTGATGTTGAGCTTGGTAAATGAGCCTTAAAGTGTTTGGGTAAAGCCAAGTTTTGTTTAGAGAAGCAAGGTATAGGTTTTCTTTTTTATTCGGTAAATCCTGCTCTGGGGTTTGATTTTAAGTGATACAGGGTAGGACTGTTTTACACTTCTTAAGCTGGCCATAGATGTTGAGATTTTTAAAAGATCCGATCCCCATCGTGAGACCACGATTTTCTTGGAACGACCATACGATCATACGAATTGACCATCAACTAAAAATACCAATTTGCCAGGAAAACAAAGGGGAGCTGCCTGCTTGGCCCTGCAAACATAGATAGATTTCACTGGGATAACAAAGATTTTTTGACCTGGCCGATCAATTTCCTGTCGGCCGAAAAATCGTAAGATGTACGATTGTTCGAATCCCACTAACTAATTTTGAAGGATTGGTCGGACTTCCCTAAAATCGGTCGTTCGGCAAGAAGAATCGTCGCATCTATGGGGAGCTTAAGGCTAAGGCCACACTAGGCGATAGCGCCGCGATTTGACTCGCGGCGACTTTTCGACGCGACTTTTAATCCGCAATCGCTGGGGAAACTTTTGCGCTGGCGTCTATGGGGAATCGCGAAAAATCGCCAGCGTAAAAACACACGCGGCGATCTTTTTTCTATTGTCGCTAGCGAGGCGATTTCGAGCGACAATAGAAAAAAGATCGCCGCGTGTGTTTTTACGCTGGTGATTTTTCGCGATTCCCCATAGACGCTAGCGCAAAAGTTTCCCCAGCGATTGCGGATTAAAAGTCGTGGCGAAAAGTCGCCGCGAGTCAAATCGCGGCGCTATCGCCTAGTGTGGCCTTAGCCTAAGGCAAGTTCACTTGTTGACTTTAGTCTGAATGTATAACATCTGAGCTTCTTCTGAAAAGAAACTCAGCCTTTGTGTTACTAAGCTGGCAGATAATGGAATGTTCCGACAATCTTGAAATTTATCACTCAAGGGGGACATGGACGAGTGCATATGCAGTACAGAAATGTTTTGAATACATTTGCACTGGTCATTCACTCTCATAGAAGTGGCACAGCAGACACCTGAAGCAATGAAAATAGATAAAAAAAACACCATACCAATAAAGGGGGCTAGACCCCACATGAAAACAAGTAAAAACAAAGCTGCAGGGCAGGTAGGGGTCCCTACTTCAGCAGTAATATATCAATATATATAAATCTCAGCAGTCAATTAGTATATAGTAAATTCTCCCAACAAAGTTCCAGCTGTGTGATATTGGTTGATATAATCGGATACGGCTGTGTTTTGCTGTTTGTATAATTGGAAGGTATTGCCTAAAAGTTTCAGTTCTTGATGAAGGTTGCAAATTAAATATAAATGCTCAGATTTATATAAATGCCACAGCAATTATAAAAGACCAGTGGCCACTGCAAAATTAAACTGTGCTTTAAAAGTCAATACTTATCCAATACACCACCAGCTCCAACAGGGTCGACAAATGCTCTGCAGGCATCTAGGTGGTGCAAGCTTACCATAGAATTGTAAAGCTGATATGCTCATCTCAAACTTTGGGCCAGATTCAATCCATATATAAAAAATAAATTCTTTTATTTCTGTTGCATCAATGTCCAAAGTTTCGGTCCCTGTTAGGACCTTTCTCAACACTTTTGAACATTTTGATACATATATTTGCTGAAGGAGAGGCCTACTTGCCATACCAGAATTGTTTTAAGGATTAGGATTGTTTTAACTTTATGGGTATGTCTAATAAATGTATACAGCCAAACCTCAATTTTACATCCAATAAGGCACAATACATTTTCCTGAATTTTACAACCATTTTTTTCTGGTCTCCTGAAAAACTTAAAATGGGGGTTCTACTTTACTTTAATGTGATTGAGGTGTATCTGTGATAATCTATTTGTGGAGAATTCTGGTGGAGTTTAGCCTTACTGCATAACTGTTTAAAAATGCACATTAGGTGCAAACAGTGTTAACCATACATATACTGTATAAATTATATATCAGAGATATTTGATAGATAGCTGGCCAATAATTATTGATTAATATAATGACTATACCTTTCCCGGAGGTGTCTTCCATGTTTTCAGATGGATCATAATATCTGTTGTCCTCTGAGGCACTTTTGGTTGGAATTCCTGATACAAATTCAGATTCCTGCTCTGGACATTCATCGCTGAGTGAATATACAGTGGGGAGTTCTGATACAAAGCTGAGAGTGTTTCCAGGCACTTTATAATTGTTGCTCAAGTCTGACTCATTGTCAGGCATTAAAAATGTCTCAGCAGCATTTTCTTGCAATGTGAACCCAGGAGTCATTTCTTTTACAGGTTCTGGTATAGTCATTATATCATCCTGTATATGTATGTCTTGGGTAAACTTAAGTTGATTATGCTCTGGAGTGTGGCCACTTTGCTCAACTGCTATCTCATTACAGTTCTTTCTTTCATAGTACTCTTGAAAAGTTGTTGTAGTAGTCTCTGGCTGTGCTAAAAACACAGTTTCTTGTACAATTTCATTAGTCCAAGGTTCTTTAGTGACTCCAAATATATTTGTACCTTTTTCCTGTCTGTATATTCCATCACCAGTGAACAATGCACACTTGTCAAAAAACATACTTTCTGGACTGGTGTCAACTGGTGAGGGATCCATATATGGTAGGGTGGCTTCCTCTGTAGAAAACTGACGCAAAATTGATTTTCTAGCTGATGTTACAATTGTTTTTTCTGTGGTATAGGTATCCACTGTTATTGTGGGATCCTGCGAGCATACAATATTGTAGGTTTCTCTTTGCTTTGACTTTTTATGTTGCTTGTTGACAGATCTGAGATGGACAGATTTAAGTACAGATGGTGTAATGGCAAGTGCTGGTGAAGAATTCAAGTCAAACTGATCATCTGACATATTATTATGACTGAAACCATGCATCTGTGGTCTGTAGGGTAATGGTTTATGTAAAACATGAAGAGCACTTAGGTCAAGATGGGTAGGAGGTATAGTTGGAAGCTCCAGTTCATTGCCTCCTAATACATTACCGCATTTGATAGATGGATGTTGCAAAGATGATTTTCTTTCTGGAACTTTTGGCTTTCGTTTGTTACCACCTGGGGAAAGGGGCCCATAAAAGAAAGGCGTGGGGAAGGAGGATGTAGGTGTTTCTGACTGGCTAGAGTAACCACTTGAGGGTGAAGCTAAGCCAGCAAGCTTCTCTGGAGAAGACAACTTGAACTCATTTTCAACAGAAGGAAGTGATGGTGAAGTTGCTCTGGATTCAGACTGTGACGTCTGTGACTCTGAACTTTCTGGTGACTTAATGCATTCAATGACTGTAGTACCCGTAGCAGTGCTTGAGTTTGATAATGACCTATAAGGATCACTTGTTTTCAAATCATTGAGGAGCCACAGATCAGCATAGTGAGACTGCTCTCCGCTGTCATGTTTAAAAGAAGGAATATCTGTGGCTAGAAATTGAGTGTTCTTCAAATCATTGTCATCCTGATTAACCCATGATATTTCTCGTTGATTTGGTGTAGCAAAGTTTTCCACTCGTAAAGGAATATTAGACATCTCAAGTGGCAGCTGAATTTCCCTGGAAGTGTGAATCACTTTCTGCTGACCACAGACTATCTTTGGTTCTTTCTTCTCAAGAATATCTGTGTTGTTCACAGATTTTCTTAAAGATGAACTACGTTTTGGTGGTGGAGGCTTTGCCTTTGGTTTCTTAAATGAGATGTTTTGGTTCCCTTCATAACCTTGATCAATATAACATTGCCAAGCATTATCTGTATTAATAGAAGAAACACCAGGATCTTGATCACTTCCTGACCTTGTTGGTGCATAGTTACAAATATAACTCCGACTAGTGTTGAGACCACAGTCAAAATGCATGGAGGTATAATATCCATCAGTATCTACAGAAAAATGTGAACCTGTATCTGCTTTTTCAGATGCAGGTTTTTCAAGAAAGCTATCATATGTGCCCATACTGGTAAAACTAGGGCATGCTAAATGGTCTGTCTTTAAGTGTTGTGGACTAAAATCTTGATGACATGAAGCATCATGGTGATGGTGAAGGTAATTCCATTCACTGTCACTGGTATTACTGTTGTTTGGATCATCAAGCAGATCAGCAACTGTGGATGTAAAGGAACTGGTTCTGTGACCTCTTATGCTGTCCATGTGGTCATCACTGTATTGTTCAGTGATGAAAACATTAGAATCTTCACCAGCGTGGGGAGCTGTGTTCAAGGATAACTCTGAATCACAGTGGGAAGATCCAGTCAGTGGAGGAGATGCAGCTGGAGGGATTGTTTCTGATGTCTGGGAGGGACAGGTTGAGCTACTTCCACTCCAATTTCCACTTGATGACTGATGGTCATCTTTCTGATCAATGTGTGTGCTCAACAACACACCTGCTGCAGAAATTGAGTGAACGGGGCTTCCAAATGTATCTGAATTTGAAGAGATATCACAGCTCCCTGAATCTGCCATTCTTGATAGCCTTGATCTCCCCCTTTCATTCAAATGTAACTGAGGGCTATGTCGGTGTTGGGAATAGGTTAAGCCTAATGGCTGGTGGTCTGGAGACACTTGACTGGTTAAATCGTCTTTATCTTTCTTTAGTGTCCTTGCTGTGCAGGACAAATAACAATCTTCTTCATACGTTGATGATTGTGCACTGCAGTCATAGTCATTGCTTGCTCTAGCACTTTCTCTAGGAAGACTCCTTGAACGAATACGACTGGATACTGTGTTTTTAAACATCTGTTCCCCACTCTCTGTTAGGGCTGCAATATTACTAGCAGAATGAGAGAGAGATGCTGCAATGCCCTGTCCCCTTTGAGCTCTAATTCTTCTGCGAGATGGAGCAGCAATGAGTATATCATCTGTTTGGCACTCTGTATCACGTGTACCAGATCTCCTGTTTGCAGAGCTGGCAAGCTCAGGGTTGGCATGAACTATAACATTACGCTCTCTTGCAACTGGGGATTCATCAGAATCTGCAATACATAAAGAGGAAATAGTTTCTAATCAATCATCTAAAAAGGTAACTACTAATTTTAATTATTTAAAATAAGGTAATTATTTCCATAAATGATTTCCACCATGCCAAAGTATGGCCATGAGCTACCATGGAGTACTGATATTATACTCATTCGACCTGTGTTTACAAAAAAATAGCTATGGCATATCTGTCTGTGTTTATTCTTTAAGGGTAGGGTTAGGTGCTTAAGCCTACCTCCAAGCTGTATCCTGGTGGTAGGTAATGAAGGTGAATAACCATAAAAATCATTTCTAATATTATGGGTCTAATCTCTGCTGCCACCTCAAATGCAGGTATCAAGCCCCAAAGTAGCTAGCTTTATGTAAATATTATTCTTCCAACCTATCATTCTTTACTTAACAGCCTTTGTTTTGCTTTTTTAGATTACATTTTTCCTTTATTACTTTGTTTTATTTTATCCTATAGTTTAGTTACATTTTGGACACACTGCTAATATTCTATACTGTGGTGTAGAAGTTGTTTAAGTGAAGTTTTATCATTAAAGCAGAAGGTATAATATAGATAGTTTGATAGAGTAAATTTAATTTCTTACAATAAACTCCTAAACAACCTGAATTAATAAATATAAAACCAGGCCAAACCTATTTCTTGTTGAACTCTTCTGGGAATTCCTGATATAGTTTTCCTTCTTCTCAGTTTTCTTCTGCGCTGCAGTACAGATTGTGAATGAACAAGTGAGCAGCGTATGCTCGCCTCTCTATCAAATCCAACTCCTGCAACCATTAGAAAAGTGTTGTTAATCTCTGCATATTCGTTTCTACAAATAATCATCATTAATATAATTTCATATACTATTTACTTTATATATTGGTATAACAAATATTGTACAAAAGCTTAATGGCCAAAATCAAGTGAACAAAATTTACATGAAAATAAACCTTACTAATATAATAACTTGTATCTGTCTTGTAGAAATTTCACTATAATTAAGGTACTGAGATGAAATGACCTGCACAAGGATCTGACACTGAATTAGAATTCAGGTCAGAGTCCAGCAAAATAGACTAGTAAAGATAGCCACATTCCTTCTCATTCCTTCTCTGAATTATCGCATTTAATGCCATTTCATTGTGTCATCTGAGGCACTGTTATTTATTTTTCTTGGCATGACATCATCAGTTTATAATCAATCATCACTCTTTATAATCAATAGTTGGTGTTGTGTTGGTGATGGTGAGGTCCATGGACACCTAAGCAAAAGTAAGCAAGACTGATAGAACTTGTTCATTTATATTGCAGCGTTGATCCGACGCAACACGACTGTCAGATGCAGACGATACGCGACGCGTCTGCATCCGACAGTCGTGTCGGATCAACGCTGCAACTTCATCCGACATTTCTATCTCTCCTTATTTCCGTCACATGCGATTTGTCACCAGCATTTTGTCGCAGAGTGTCAGATCTCACCGAAAACATCCATGTAGTCCTACCGTTAATGTCTGCCTAAATCAGGTGCTAAATACAGTGCAGCTGAGAATTCAGGTTGTTCCCTTTGTCTTTCACCAGATGCACTAGCAAAGGAGCTTAAGGGAGCAATGCTTACCTACACTGCATGGGAGGGTAAGCTCATATACAGTACGTAGTTACATTCTACATAAATAAGCCCAACAAGTACAGATTTACTAAAGTCTGTTTAAAAGCAGTACAATAGCAAGTTTATTTGCAAATGACAGTTAAAAAAAATACTATGTTTGCATTGGTAACTAAATCATTAAAACTTGCCCTAAGGTGGGATTGTATGAGGATTTACTTGGGAGCAGCTATTTGACATCTCTAGAGAAGTGAAGCACAAGGCAAAGCTGAAATTGCCATCACAGCAGTAAAATAAACAGATACATTTTACATAAACAATATGTGTAAACACAACACATAGTAAATTACTGTTAAAAGCAACAGTAACAGTCATATATTTTCTGGTTTAGAGCAAGTCTATTTCTTATATTTGGTTTATTACTATTTAAGATATGAAGATATTTCTTAATTTACACAATACTAACATTCCTGTTGCTCAGTCTTCTGTACAAATCCCGAGCTGGCTTTTTTTTAGAAGGCTGTGGGCTGCACACGCATAGGCTTTAGCCCTACTTATGTTGCCTATATTTTGCATATTATGAAAGGAAATTATGAAAAACCTTTTCACAGTAAACAGATGGTAGCATTAACACATACCTTTGAATCAATATTTGAGCAGAATTGTTCTACTGGACCAAACAGCTTTATAGACCAGTAAATGTTACATCCAAATACTGTAGTGCTGGATTGCTCTTCCATGTGACGATCAGATGATTTTCTACACTAACTTCCTATTATTTCTCTTTTCAAAGAGTGCTTTTGTGTTATTCCACATTGGATTTGAAGGCAGTTTGAAAATAGACTTTACACAAAAACTGTTTTTTGCATAATCATGATCATCTTATGCCAGCAAGTTGATAGAAAGTGTTATTCTAAGCCACTTTCTAACATACAGTACATGAATAACAGAATTTTATATTGTAAGCAGTATCTGTCTAATTGTTTGCATTCTCTCCATTCCTGGCTCTGACTCCTGAAACAGTCTTGCAAGCCAGCAGATAAAAGGACCTGGGGGGAACAGGGACAGATCCAGAAAGTGATAAACTCTGTTTTCAACTGCAATTCTATTTACAAATAGATCCACTCCGTGCCCCATCTCCATTGATTTGAATACAATCTGCTTGCATGAAGTCACATACAGCGGAGTGGAGTGAGGATGGGTCTGAAAATCACTGCTTTCTCGTATCTGGGACAACCTCTGGCCCGCTGTGTGTGACTGCATGCAAGTGGAAGCTTTCGCATGGAGCTGGAGCACAGAGCAGATCCGCTTCTCTAAGCCTAGAAAAAAATACGCAGGCTAAGAGTCCTTGGCCTAAAGCTACTGAAAGCTTTCAATCAGTGTATATGGGAAAGTTGCTTAGAATTACACGTTCTTGCATAGATTTTGGATGGAGAACCCCTTTTTAAATGAATCCACATTACAAAAAAACATACAGTTTACACAATACACTATGTTTATAAACACAGTACATCCTAGCAATTACAATGGCACAATATGTAGATATGACACATTTTCGATTTATTAATAGGGTTTGTTTTCAATATAATGTTTCCCTTCATATGGGCTGTTAAGTTCAGGGTATTGTATAGAGTTCATGTTTGCATATGAGTATGGAGATGTCAATGTTTGTATCACCTGAGGCATCTTTCATTCAGTGTAACAACATACACAAAAAGGATCATGAAGATTGCTTAAGCAAAAGTAAATATGATTAACAGTCTTTGTTTGTATGTGCAAATGCAAGAATGAATAGAAAGAATGTTTGATACTTAGGGGCAGATTTATCAAGGGTCGAATTGAAAAATGTAATTTTTAAATTCGAATTTCTAGGTAATTTTAGGGGCAGATGTATCAAAGGTGGAGGTGAATTTTCAAATTGAAAAAATTCAAATTTCAAGCTATTTTTGTGTTCTTCAACTAGGGAATAGTCCAAATTCGATTCAAATTTGCATAAGATTCTAAAATTCATATATTGAAATTTATCATGTACTGTCTCCTTAAAAATTTGACTTCGACCATTCGCCGTCTAAAACCTGCCAAATTGCTGTTTTAGCCTACGGGGGAACCTCCTAGAACCTATTTGGAGTCAATTGGTGGACTTTGAAAAATCAAAGTTTTTTTTGGGAAAAACTTCAAATTGAATTAGATTGAATGTTCTATTCCTTTCGATTCGTACAATTCAAATTCATCAGAATACGGACCTATTCAATAGAAAAATGACCTATTTGACCCAAAAAACTTCGGCCTAATGTCACAACATTTCCATACATATAGCACTGTATTTTTTATACATATATATATATAAAATAAATTTTTAGATATAATGTCTGTACTATACCAGTAACATTGATGGGTATAATGCAAGAAGTAATCACTTGGGACTCCTGTTTCATCTTCTCCTCAGGAGTGGGCAGAGGTAATTCCTTGTCCCAGTTGGTTTGCTTATCCAGTGTAGATGGAACATTGGGAATAGGGTTTTTTGGTCTTTGCCCTATATTGAGATCATCTTCCTCCTGAGGTGGATGAGCCTGTATAACAAGTACATTTCATTAAAAAAAAGTCTTCAGGTTCTAACAGTACTTTTGGCTTCAAAAGATGTACACATCGAAACCATCAAAACCGGTGCATTAAATAATAAGGAAAACTAAGGTGGGGGATAACTTCAGTAGTAACATTCTCTTGGAGGCAGCATGGTACTTTTAAACGTCTTAATAAATAATTTCTGCACCCATCAAAGGGCAAACAGTGCTGTATTCTCCTTTTTTTTAAAACAAGTCTAGCCTGAAGCTGAGAAATCTCAAGTGAATTATTTATGAAATACAAAAGGCTGTCATTTTGTTCAGCAGATTCTTGCATTTGATAACAAATATTTGTTTTTTTTGTTTTTTTAGATATTTTAGATTTTGTAAATAACAATTTAAAGGAGAACTAAACCCTAAAAATGAATATGGCTAAAATGCCATATTCTATATACTGAACTTAATTTACCAGCCTAAAGTTTCAGCTTCTCAATAGCAGCAATGATCCAGGACTTCAAACTTGTCACAGGAGGTCACCATCTTGGAAAGTGTCTGTGACACTCACATGCTCAGTGGGCTTTAAGAAGCTAAGCTTAGGGGTTGTTGTAAATTATCTAGCAGAAAATTAGGCTGGACTGTATATAATATAATCTGATGTTACAGGGCTGATTATTAAATTCTGATGCTAGTTGCACTGGTTTCTGTGCTGCCATGTAGTAATTATCGATATTAGTTATTAATCAGCCTTATATTTTGACATTGCTATACTGTATATTGCAAGTGGGTCCCTAAGTTCAGTAAGTGACAGCAGCACAGATCATGTGCAGTGAATCAGCAGAAAAGAAAATGGGGAGCTACAGGGGCATCTTTGGAGACACAGATCTTTACTGCTAAAGGGCCTTGGTTGCCTTGGGCTGGTACAGAAGCACAAAACATAATATACAACTTTTCTCCTTTAATCTGAAAAATGTCTAAGATGCTAGTGCTGAGCTACAGCTGAACATATTTTAATGTATCTTCCATTTATCTGCTAAGGAGTTATGTGAGCTGGAATTCAATAACAGCCACAGGAGCACATGTTTAATATGTCTGCACTGATACATCTGTTTTATGCAGATCTGAAAATAACTCATAATGACAGTATTCAGCACAATTTTGTTAGTGATTAAGCTTGGAAAATTAGCCAGTAGAAAAACAAATATGCAAGGGAAAAAATGAAAGCAAAAGAAGGGTACAGTATATTTAGTCAGAGTTGCCTGTAGAAGAGGTTGAGCTATTAAGCCTGCAATGTCTTCATTGTTTTGCCATTGTTCAAGCAGAAAGCAGCTAAACCATTCACTACCATAAAGGAAATAAACAACAGAATGAATTCTGCCCTGGTGCTATGGAAGCTTTTCCCCACCTAAGTAACAAATAGATGGGTTTACCTGTTTCTTACACTGCCTTCTATCATATTTAGGACCTCTTCCCATTTAGCATGTGGTAGATTTGTTACATATTTTTTCTGAATATCATTACGCTAATCTTCTTTTCTTGGCATCCTAGCAATCATGGCTACCCTCAACATTATCTCCCAAAGCAAATTGAAAGAAGAGCGAACAGTGCATTGTGCCTCTTACCTCTCCGGCATTTTCTGGCCATAGAAAAGAGATGCCAAATGAAAAGGCATTAGTAATGTAACTTTGCTGAACAAAGTCTACATCTTTTTCTTTCTATATTTGCAGCTTTTGTCTTCATTCCCCAGCAGACATGAATAGCTCATACCAACATGAAGCACAAAAGACTTTGTTTCCTAGGTAACATGTAGGAAAGAAAGTTTTCTGCATGCTTCTAGGGGGGAAAGGCTCTATTTTGTTGCCAGTTCCTTCCCTGAATAACAATAGATTGCTGGATAATGAATGAGTATGTGTTTTGGCAAAAATAAGCTTTGCTTGTAAATGGTTATTAGAAATACCTTTGTAGTGTATTGTAAGGCACTGCAACACTGAGGGGGCTATTTATTAAAGTCAGAATGCCAAAAACTCAAAAAAATTGATTTTTTTAAATATAAAATCAGATTTTTTTGTGGAAAACACTGTAAAGAAAAGATCTCTCTGCAAGGAGGTTAATTTATATGCAGACAATATAACATGTATAATATGTATACAAAAAGTATGTTTTCCTTCCACTCATTCTGTAGCCTTTTTTATATACTTTTTTGATTTCTAAAAATAAGGCTCTTTAAATTTTGGCCATTATTGTATGTATTGTCTGCAAGAGCCCTGCAATCAGTCTCTATAGTAGTGATTCTCAACCAGTGGCTCGCAACATATTACGCACCAACCCTTTAATTGTTGCCCCCAGTTGCCTCAAAGCAGGTGCTTGTTTTTTCATTTCTGGTTTGCATAAAAACCTGGCATACTGCCTGTAACAGAGCCTCTTGTAACTGCCAGTCCACATAGAGGCTACCAAATGAACTATCACAGCATTTATTTTGTCCCACCCAGGAACATTTTTTATGCTGCATTTCCATCTGAATGTGGCTCATGGATAAAGGTTGGGGTCCCCCCGCTCTATAGGGTACCGTATATACTCGTGTATAAGCCGAGTTTTTCAGCCTCCAAAATCTGCTGAAAAAGTGTACCTCGGCTTATACACGAGTCAATGTGCACAATCACCTGAAGCGCGCTTATACAATGTCCTTCATGTGGCAGTGGCATACATCTTCCCATGCGCGCTCCTCCCATTGACGTCTATACTACTCACCTAGCTCATCGCAGGGCCTGCTGCCTGCTAAGCTGCACGGCGCCTGCTGAGGGGACCCGATCCAGTGCCACAGTGGGGCCCATCAGACAGGACCCCACAGGGCAACTGCTCCCGCCCCTGCCCCCATCTCCCCGCCACCACCGGAACCCGCCAGGGAAACAACACAGACGACAGCAACACGGAGAATGAGCAGCCGCATCGCAAAACACTGGTGAGACAGTGACTCATCCACCGCCCCAAACCCGGACCCGCGACAGCGCCAACACGCCGACAGAGAATGTGGATGCCCCCAGCAAGCGGCCGACCAAGCCACTGGAGCCCATGTGAGTAGCTGCCCACCAGGCTGAGTTCTGTTCCTGCAGATCGGTGGCATTCTGTACCGTAATTACGGTACCTTTATTTGTTGTTCTGCTTTTTATTAGCACTGGTGCCTGCATAAAGAGGCATTGTATAGGATCCAATCACAGGCAGGATCCAACCTGTAGCTCAGCATATTATCCCAAGTGGGGAAACCACTGCTCTAGGGATGAGAAGGTATAGAAACTATAAACTGCATTTCCCAGCAGCCTTTGCCAGTCTGAGTCACTAAAGGATTCTGGGAGTTGTAGTTGCAATAGCTGCTGAGTTTCAGGTTTACATTGTCCTCTTAGTGACTTATAACCCTGTCTGGTCATTGTTCAACAGCATATACTCCCAATAAGAGTATGGAATGTCAAGTGCTTTTGTCTCTCTCTCTCTCTCTCTCTCGCATTGCATCTCATGTGTGTATGTACAGATATCACAACACAGTGTGTACTGGAATGCACCCTAGGCTTATACAGGAGTCAATAAGGTTTCCCAGTTTTTGTAGGTAAAATTAGGTACCTCGGCTTATACACGGGTCGGCTTATACACGAGTATATACGGTAATCAGTCCTAGAGGCTGATCAATCAGATCAGATTTATGCAGATTTGAAAACAACAGCACATAATGACATGATTCAGCACAATTTTGTTAGTCACATGCCATTTTGCATGATGAACAACAGTACATGACAGTCTAAGGCACTGTGATTTCAAGTTAAAGTGTTTGCTCACCTTTAATGAACTTAATTAATATGATACAGAGCCATATTCCGAGACAAATTACAATTGATTGTTGTTTTCTTTAATTGTGTTTTTTGAGTTATTTAGCTTTTTATTCAGCAGCTCTCCAGTTTCTAATTTCAGCAATCTGGTAGTAAGGGTCCAAACTCCCCTAGCAACCATGCACTGATTTGAATAAGAGACTGGAATATGAATAGGCGAGGGTCTGAACAGAAAGATAATAAAAAGTAGCAATAACAGCCTTACAGAACATTTGATTTTTAGGTTGGATTAGTGACCCCCCCCCATTTAAAAGCTGAAAGGAGTCAAAAACTATAAAAAGAAAAAAAACGAAGGTGAATTGAAAAGTTGCTTAGAATTAGCCATTCTATAACTTACTAAAGTTAATAGAACAGTGAACCACCCTTTTAAGGTGGCTATACACATACATAGTAACATAGTAAGTTAGGTTGAAAAAAGACACACATCCATCAACCTTTTAACTCTATATATTACCTGCCTAACTGCTAAACATTCTGACATTTTTGGTATGTGCATGCTGGCCAAATGATTCCAACCAATACCTTTGTACTATGGATATTAGTCAGCTCTAAAAATGTGATCTACCAGTGTACCATTGGTCAGTGCTGTAGCTCCTCTTTACTTCCTGGTGTTCTTATGTAAATAAAGCTGTCAGCCTTAACAAATGGAACAACAGAATGGTGATCATAACTTGTTAGGCCCCTCCAATGTTCCCTCTAATTTTTATTTTTATTTTTGCTGTGTGCACTGGCCTCAAAATTTGTGTGCACAGCATAGAGGGAACATTCAGTATTCAACCGTTCAGTCCACAGGCTGAAAATTTCATACAGGATTGGCCAGTGAATGGTCACATATAGTCTCAATACTTATCATTGCTTTTGAATTGTCTTTAGTTAATTTGTTTGCACTCAATATGCTATCAAGTTTTAATGATCAAAATGTGGGTTCCACTGACCCAAAACGTTTACTTTTACATTAAATTCAACTTCTTGGGTGGAATTGAAGGCGCGTGGCTGAACCTTTTCAAAATAATTATGTATGTGTTTAATGTGACTGTGGTATACTTACACAGTTCAGTTCTTTTCACATTGTGATCTATTGCTCACATTCTGTCCCAGTAATATCTAGGTATTTTATGCTATGCTGTGAGCCATGGATGTAACAAGGACCAGATTTAGAGGCATATGAAAGTCCACGTTTCATTTTTGTAAAACAGTTCTAACAGAATCCCTCATAGTGAGACAACATTTTAAACAACTGAATACTATTAAATAATATAATATTTTTGCCTTGCAACGTTAAGTTGCTTTAACTTCTCAGTTTGCCATGATTCCGTTGTTTTGCCATATGGGAACGCAGACCTGATGCTGCCCACCGCACTCACATATCCTGTGCTTGGATGGGGTTTAGGGGGACCAGCTTGCTAGTGCAGAGAGCAAAACTATGTCTCAGATTTAGGAGGATAAGGTTTTTGCTGCTCTGGTAAAGTACTGCCTCAGACAAATGTATCATTACAAACAGGGCCCTGATGTCAATACTGATGTAGCCTCAATCTACAGTTAAACCATTTTTGCTTTGATTATTAAAATGAGAGTAAAGTGTTGATAAGAGGAGTTAAGAAAAGAAGATAAAGGCAAAGGTCACACACAGAAAAGGATAGCTTGCTAGTGTTTGTAATAGTTAGACAGAGCAACAATTATTTTTGCTTGATTTTCAATACCTTTCTACTCCATGGGGTCAAATGGCAACATTCAGTAGGGGAGTGCGAACGGGTTCTGTTAAACTAAGAACATTAAATGTGGAAAATACATTAAAACATGCGTACATGAAAAAATGGTGCAGAGCATACAACTCACATGTGTATGATAGTTATGTTAAAATAAAAATGGCAAACAGAAAATGAAATAATGTACAAAAAGGCAGGGCTTTTTTTAGTCCAGGTCACTGAGGTTCGGGAGCTGCCCAGGGCTATACTATCTTAGAAAATAAAAATATTTAGAGGTATTGTACTAGCATACTTCCAAATACATTGTATAAATGAAAACAATGTACAATTCCATTGCTTTTAATTAGGGATGCACCGAATCCAGGGTTTGGTTCCGGACTTGGTCAGGATTCGGCCTTTTTCAACAAAATTCAACTGAATCCAAGTGCCTGGCTGAACACAAACAAGGAGGGTAAAAATGTTTCCCGCCGCTCTCGGTTTGGATTAGGGATTTGGCCAAATTTTTCATTAGGGATCTAGGATTTGGTGCATCCCTAACTTTTATAGAGCCATCCCACATAAGTCTACTTTGCATGGTCACTGCTGAAAATATTGATACGCAGAACACCGTGTTCAGTAGATTTAAATTTTTTGTATTTCTTTTTTATGATCTACTGGCACACTCAAAATGCCCATAACATGTTACAAATGTTATACTTTGGTGATTTTTGTACATATCCATACAAGTGATCAGACTGCTCAGTATACAAAAATATTATGTTTGATCCTGAGCCCTATGAGGTAAATACTGTACAGCCCCAGATTTCTTCTGAGGGCGCCCCTAGGCCAATGTCCCCTGTCGCCCCCAACTTCCCCCCACCAGACCCCAGAACGCATGCACGTAGGTAGGTAGGTAGGTACGTACGTAGGTAAGTACGTACGTACGTACGTGCATCCTTTGTTTCTATGTCTGGAGCACAGGGGGCAGAGTGAACGTAGATTTAAATAATGGCCAAAATTGCCTGTGTGCCTAGTCCTTAGTGTTCCAGATGTAAGCAAGGTTTAGGTGCGGCTGGGTGGCATTCTTACCCTTAATTTGTGCCTTCCTAGGAGAAATATCTGCCCACCAAAGGAAATTGGCACCGTTTTGCCAAACTGACAGTATGGCTAACTGCAACATTTAATTCTTCACCTTTTTTATCAGGTACTGTTCACTATGTATGTAATTCTGCATGTTCTTTGCATAAACCCATTAATTATACAGATCTGTGGAATATGTTAAATACAGGTTATTAATAATAATAAGTAAAGGCTTACTTGTACAACATGGCGCTCTTTTAATTCTCGTCTCTTCAGATTATGAACTGCTGGGTATGTGGGAAGTGGTGGGGCTGTAAAAATTGAGCCCTGAAACCGTCTTTCTCTATTATCTGCCCGGATCCGTTGCTCTGTTTGTCAGATTAAAAAATGGATTTAATGGAACAGTCCAAAGTCAAAAACGTTAAACTGTACAGTGCATATAATCTGTGCAAACAATGCTAAAAGACCATCAAGAATAACATTTTTTCATAAAGCATTAGAGAGACTATAGTCCAAGTTTTTCGCCCATGGTACATCTAATTATCTTCTATTAACAGAGCTGATTCCGGGAACTGTCCATGATACTGTTTTCCACAAGATGGCAGAAAAGCTTTATTTATCACTTCCAAGTACCGGTAATTATAATCCGAATAATTCCTGAGAACCTCTGAGAATGTTTAATAACAATCAATGCATACTAAAAGCTGCCCGTCAGGTGGAATCAGTGACTTGAGTGGGGCTACATGGGTCATAACTGTTGCTTTTGAACCTGACCTGCATGCAAAGGATCAACTGTAAACTCACTGAATAGTTATGTCCCATGTGGCCCCCCTCAAAGGTGCTGACTAACTCCGAGTTAGAGAGCTGAAAAGCAGATAGTTGTATTCTGGCTATTATGTTAGATTACTGTAGATTACATTTTTGGCTCACTAACTGTATTAGAAACATTTTTTATTTTGCACATACAATCTATTTACCCAGTTTTTATTTTTACACTGAATGTTCCTTTAAGCAACTTCAGAACATTGTGGTAAGGGAAAAATATATCATTAACAATTTCTTCTGACATGACCTAACTGATGCATACCAATTCCTACCAATTGGGATAATTAATAATTCAAAGAAGGGCAATGTATACAATAAATCTGATTTTAATTGTTATGTGTGTGTAGTTTTATGAATGAGAGTGCAAGGGTGACACCTAGTGGCCCTTGTGTTATTGGCAATATTTTAGCAATGGTACCTATTGATTATGATTTCAACTCAGTGTCTTCATTAAATTACATTCTGCAAAATATCAGTTTAAGAAAAGTTAATTATGTAATTTATCATTATGAAATACTTTATGGTTTGGTTAGACCAGCAGAAAGTACTTTGTTTTGCACGCAAATGGGTGAGAATGAAAGTGCATCAGAAAAGATGTGGGTATATTAATGATTGCTAAAAGTATAACATTAAGGCCCTTGCTGAGAACTGAAAGATCTATCTATTACATATAACAATATACTCTTATCTTTACTACAACTTAATTTTATATAGAGAACAATAACATGTCACACAGAGAAGCAAAACATTTATTTGTGCAGTTTACAGTTATATATATTATAACCCAAATATAGATGTGTGCATGTAACATATCTTACCTCTCCGTATTGAACGCAAACTCTGCTTGGCATGGCGGTGCATCTCTTCCACACACGGGGGCCTCGTGTTTGGCAGGAATATATTCCTCTGCTGATGCCAGGAGGACTTGTAGTACACATCCAGTTTGCTTTCTGTATCCAGGTTTGAGACCGCTGCAAAGACAGAAGACAACTTCAGATTTAGCCACTTTTGGTATTATGGTGTCAATACATCACCAGATCCTGTATCCAGCACCCATTCATGGATGCCAACTAAAAGTAACTTGTGGGCTTTGGAACTGCAAGGTAGACCTCCTATCAACCTCAACCCTACCTGCAGCCTTTGGACAGAAACTGCTGTTTTTTATACATTACGCATACCAAAAAATATCAAAATTTAAAAAAATGGAAAGAGGGACAAATATATCTGCTGTGGTATGCATGGTGAAAAAAATGTGAAAACTCACATTTTATGACCACACCTCCTAATTACCATTTTACAACATTTGGCAGGTTATGAAAATTTGAACACACTTCTGAGAGTTTTAGGGCCATGTTTTATGTGTCATAACAGTTTTGCTAATAAAGGTGAAATTGCCCATTTAGCTGTGAGTTCTCCAAATCGATAATCGATACAATTGTATCTTTACTCATCTTAAATTGTTACAAATGTATTGAAGTACAACCGCTGTTATAGGCTCACTGCCTCTTATTTTAATAAAGTTTCAGCAACTTTGTATCTATTTCTGGTGTCAGTGCAGGAGATCAAAAAGAAATTTGGGACTTTTTAATAAAAAGCCAGGACTACAGGTTAAACTGTCAAAATCGGGACTGTCCTGCAGAAAATGGGACAGTTGCGAGGTATGCATGATGCTATATCTATGGCAGTCCATGGCTATTATAGTCTAGATGGTGATATATAGAATGACACACCAGCATAATCAATTAAATGTTTAGCTTTAAAGCATATTTTAATATAATAACAATAAGGGAAAATAGCTAGTTAAAAAATGCAAGGGTTTACTTATAATTGCAAGGGCTAAATACCTCAAAAATTAACTGTTCTGTTAAATGTAGTTACTTGTTAATGCCTATACTGATTTAATTTGCAAATAAATTCAACTTTGGAGTGCAGCTCAGTCGAGGAGTGTTTAGAAAATTGCCAGAAGACTGTGCTTTCTGATATCTATTGTGCGTGAGGTATTTTTCTAATATCGTTCCGTTTGTCTACTATCCATACCCCCCCATAATAAATAACCACAAGACATACATAGAGTAAAATACAGGACATTTTGATATCTCTGTACAAAATCATACATTAGTATTCGCTATTATTCAAATTTGTAGCAATTAAATAATGTTATACCTCCAGTTGGTTTGTCTTATAAATTGTCTATAAGAAAGATATATGAGAATGGTTATTGTAAAATGAAGGCTCCTACATTATTCTTATAGAGCTGCAAAATATGTTAAATGTGAATCAAGTACATGCTCAAATGTGAATCAAGTTAAAAAGACAGCAAAATATCTCATTCATTTGTGTTTTTCTCTTGCTATTTATTGCTGATATGGACAACCAGTAGATTTATTAATGTTGTAAATGTAAATCCATTCTGCTTGCAGGTGCCAGTTGTATTAAGAATGCATTGCTATCATTTGCTGGTAATAATGATGTGAGCCTGAATGAGCCAGGCTGTTATTATGAAGCATAAGCTCTAGGTGCAAGTGCTAATTAGCAAACAAATTCAGTTTGCCATTGGCAGCCACAGACATTTCTGCTTCATGGCCTTCATGACCACTACCGGAGCTAATAAGAAAAGTCTGCAGCCCTCCAGCTGTGAGTGGACTGCACAGATATACAGAACTTGATGGCTGCAGGTTGGAAATGCCTGTACTGAGCCTGTCTTTGATCTGATACAGTACAGAACATTTTGTGCTTGTTTCACCCCACTGCATCCTTTGTTTTTTCATTAGTAAACAATTAACCATAGCTTTGTTCTCATGTTCAATGTAAATTGGTCACGATCACCTCAGCATATTTGAAAGTTGAAACTGATGAACTGTTTCTGCATAATAGTGTGACATGTCAATTATTATATTAATCCATTATGGCTGGCTTCCCTACATGTCATGCCTTATTAGCACCCAAGGGAGGCAAGATTGGGCTGGATAATTCCTTCTTTAAGAACTTCATAGCCGTATCTTTAGAATATGCTGCACTTAGCAGACACCTTGAAGTTACACTGGCTTTTACTATGTCTGTTTCTTTTGTCTGTAACACTACTGTAGATCTATATTGTTTGTGTAAATGAACAGTACTTTTCCACTCAGATGCAGTACTTTACAAACGCTTGCAATATAGATACCTGATACATAATACAAATGTGTTTTGTTCAGCTTGTGAATGTTATAGTACAATGCTGTATTCTGTGGCCAATTGCCTGATCTTGTCTCTGAAATTACAGATATGGGCAATGACACACAGTGCTATTTGTCTCCCGCTCCAGATAAATACCCTACCATAGACAATACTGAGAATTGTCTGCTAAAATACTCAAATCATGTATAAATGTTCAAAAATGCCTTTGTATGCACATATAGCACAGAGGGTCATTGCCCTAAAGCTCCAAAGAAATGTAGAGATGATAACTGTGATGATATAAATGCAATCATTACAGGTCCAATAATCATCATTGAGTGAGCTATGCCCCAGTTAAGCCTTTTATCATTTTATTCCTGCTCCCTCCTCATGAAAACAACTAAAAAATAAATACAATATTGTTCTACTATAATAATTGCATTACACTGATAAGGTTTGGCCTGTGAATATGCCATCAGTTCACTCCTGCCATTCTGTGCATTAGAATGCTGGAAGGTAGAGTTGCTTCTTAGCTCATTTAGGCATGTTCATTCTAATAATTACTTTACACAGGCCAAGGCTCTTTATGCTCCATTTATTTTTGTATTTTCGGGATTTCCCCCACAGCTGCGTCTGGTTAGCCTTATGCTTATTTATGATGTTTCAACACCATTTTAATGCTATTTTTTCCTGAAGCTATTGCTCATATTCAGATGTATTCTTGCAGGTTACAAAATAAAAGTCCTTGGACATTTGACACCACTGAATTCTAAGTATGATCAATTCATATTAGGGTCGGCCAAAGCGTCAGTTCTGTGTTAAACAATAACATTTTTTTTTTTACATTTTTCTAAAGACCTGTGTGTGCGGATCCTTCTTGAGAGGTGTGGAATGTCCGCAGACCTTGCACCCAGGCATGCTGGCATTTTGATGGGCTATATATATACGGTATATATATATATATATATATATATATATATATATATATATATATATATATATAAGCTTTAACAGCACTTTTGGCTATTCATTTCATGCATAAATAACATTCAGTTATGGGATCCGTTAACCCGTTATCCAGAAAGTTCTGAATTACGTAAAGGCTGTCTCCCGTTGACTCCATTTTATCAAAATAATCAACATTTTTAAAAAGAATTTCCTTTCTCTCTGTAATAATAAAACAGTAGCTTGTACTTTAGTATGATGTAGAGAGTGTTATTCTGAGACAATTTGCCATTGGTATTATTATTGGCATTTTTTTATTATTTCTGGTTTTTATGTTATGTAGCTTTTTATTCAGCAGCTCTCCAGTTTGCAATTTCAGCAATCTGGTTGCTGGGGTCCAAATTGACTGGAATATGAATAAGAGAGGCCTGAATAGAAAGATGAGTAATAACAGGTAGCAATGACAATAAAATTGTAGCTTTACTGAGCATTTGTTTTAGATGAGTTCAGTAACCCCATTTAGCTCTAAAAGCACTTTTGGCTATTCATTTCATGCATAAATAACATTCAGTTATGGGATCCGTTAACCCGGAAACCCGTTATCCAGAAAGTTCTGAATTATGTAAAGGCTGTCTCCCATTTTATCCAAATAATCAAAATTTTTAAAAAGAATTTCCTTTCTCTCTGTAATAATAAAACAGTAGCTTGTACTTCATCCCGCTAATATATAATTAATCCTTATTGGAAGCAGAACCTGCCTATTGGTTTTATTTAATGTTTACATGATTTTCTAGTAGACTTATGATATGAAGATCCAAATTACGGAAAGATCTGTTACTCAGAAAGCCCCAGGTCCCAAGCATTCTGGATAACAGGTCCCATACCTGTACATGTTTAATTTTTATACTGTATATTCAAAATGCTATTTAGTAAACAAATTACATTAAGGTGGATAAATTATGTTATTGCTCTGCTGAGATAAACTGACTTTCCTGATCCAGCTGATCAGATGACTGCCTATTTGGTTACCAGTGTGTATAGACCTTTGGCAAAATATTGTTCATTTTTTCAGTGAGTAACACTGTCAGATCTATTCACATGTACTCAAGATTAAACATTTTGTTACACTAATCCCTTCACATCTCAAAATATATGCAAAAAAAGGAATATTTTAAACTATATTCAATAAAAAATGTCTGTGAAAAGCATATTCAAAGTACATATTGTTGCTTCAGTGAAAGTGTGGGACAATATTCGATGTGATTAATTATATTCAGTATTAGAGAGATATGCATATTCCCATAAAACGCAAGCATTTCTGATATAAAACAAAAGCGCTGCCATTCTTCCTTTGCTCCACGCTCTCTCTATAACTCCAGTGCTAATCCCAGTTTGTCTTTTCTAATGCAGTGTGACAGGAAGCACTGAAGAACACTCCATGCTTTTCTATTAATATAAATTCACAGGCTTTCAATAATGCATGCTCAGTTTGGGAGTTTTCCTCAGCACAATGCAGCTCCTCAGCAGTAAATGCACCCAAGCATGCAGCTTAGTAAGCACAAAACCAAAACTAGAGACGCTATTATTAATGGAGGCGAGAAAACATTATATTGGCAGGCAACACATTAACTTAATCCAAACTGCACTGGTTGAACTCGAGTCACATTTTTTCCATCAAACAAGAGGTATGTTCAACATGAAATTTGTTGAGGCCTGTACGCCAAACATAAAGGGGGTTATTTATCAAAATCCTAGTGTTTCTGATGTTTTCAATAAAAAAGTCAGACCAAACTAGAATCCACAATTTACTCTTATTTATCATTAACCATGAAAAAAATCTGGAAAAACTGTGACTTTTTTGGATTGTTGCACGAAAACCTTGACTTTTTCAGGTTGTCCAAATCCAAATTTTTAGAATTTCAATGACCAAAAAGTCAAAATTTTTCATGAAATCAGAGGAAAAGCCCAAAATGTTCGGATTAATCATATGAAACCAAGCACAGACCATAATATCTTCACATTGCAAACAGTACCTCTGCTATTGACTTCTACGGGACCTCGACAGGTTGATGATGGAGTATTTTCGGATTCTGACTTTTTGCATCCTCCGGGTATAGTAAATCTTGAAAAATTTGAGGTTTTTTTCCACTAAAAATTCAGATTTTATAGTAAAAAAGCCTCTCATTTTTCAGCATTCGGACTTAAATAAATGACCCCCAAAGAGTGCTTCAAGTCTTACCAACTTTCTTAATTGTTATTTTCTACACCAGCTGCACAGTTTGTAAAAATCATCACCAATGGCAACTAATGTAGCCGCCAGACTATTCCTTGTATCACCTCTGTATCACATCTAACCTCTTTGCTCATTAGCAATAATTTCAGCCTTACTAACCATTCTCCTTGAGCTTTACTGTAGTCATATGTTATAATTAATGAATTAATTGCTGACATTCCTCTGTTACTTCTAAGAAGTGCTATCAACCAATTTAGCAAGTTTAGCATAATAGTAAGCAATGGAAAGAAGTTGCTATTGCTGATGTCATGTTGGAATTAAAGGGAAAAAAGGTGAACTACCCCAAATTACCTCTGCAGAGCTCCTGTTTAAACAGCATGGATAGTATAACTTATATTACTAATACAAATACAACTGCACTTTGATAAATAATATGTTTAAATGTAAATGAATTGTATTGTAATTTTGCAATGGAATCAAAATAAATGAAGGCATTGTTTCTGCCACGATGGAGAGATTTATAACTTGTAACCATCATTAAAAAAATCAACGTCAGATGTCTTTGCTCAAAAGTGAGAAGTAAAGCATGCCCTTTGTGCAATATTCTGATAAGTGTTGTCCAATCCATTTTGGGAGTCTACATAGAAAAGGAAGGCATATATATTTGCTGTACTTGTTTAATATGTCACAGCTTCATTCATAAAAACAGAGCCTACGTCTTTGTCACCTGCCACAATGAAAACAAGCCTTCGATTGCTCGTTATCAGAGCTTATTGGAAAAGTCCAGATAAACTAAAGCGGGCAATTAATATTCAAATTACAGACACATCCTCATAACCTACAATCATCTGTATCCCAGCAACAAGCTATTCTCCTGAATTGATGAATTATTATCAAACTGCAATTGCTGTGTTAATGGGGAAGTAAAGAAATGAATGCCCTGCCAAAGACAATATCAGGTAGGCCCAGAGTGCAGGAACATATGCAAATACAGATGTAAGCATTCATGCAGATTTATACCTAGTTTATTTCATCAGCAATTATTGTGCTTCTGTTCTTCAAGTGTTAATAAAGGAAAAGGGTTTAGTCTGAACCTGTAAAATAAGAAATTATGTAGGAAAAAAATGGACTTTGAGGTACCAGACATAAATCTGTCTGCAACCTATTTTCTTCTGTGCTTAAGGCTGCCAAGTGGAGACCTGCTGTCTTTGTTTTGTTTCTAGTTACGAATAAATCAATTTTCAATGTAGCATAACATTTACAAGGCCTACCAGAATAGATGAAAAGACAGAGTACTACAACATATCTGCAGTGTATAGAAACAGAACAAGTCAAAGTAATTGTGCAGCTTAATTCCTTCTGTAGCTAAGGTAATTTAGTTGATTTGTAGCAATAAGAAACTCGAATTCTAACCCCTACACCACCATGACTAACACCATGTTGTCTGTTCCATCAAAGAATTCTAGAATGCCAGCTTAACAGCATTGCCAATGTTCAAATTTCATGATTCTTGCATTCCCTAAACTGAGGGATCTCTGCCCTGGCTACACAGAATCAGGAATACTAGGAATCCTATCAATACTATTATAGCTACTTATAGGGGCCTATTTATTATGCCGTGTGAAACTAAATTTGCAAGAAAAAAGGTGTAAATAGCTGTGTAAAATAAATGGCGACTGTATCATGGTGTGTGATGTTTTATACCATGCGAACGCCGGATTTTCTGCTGTTATTTTACACTGTTTCAGACCTTTGTAAGTAAGTTCTGGCAGAAATTGCTCAAAGATGCATTACAAATGACACCAATTTTATGCTGCAAATCATTTCTACTATTATTTTATTTTTTACACCACATGCCCCATAATATTCTACTCCATGCCAAAACTCATTTTGTTAAACAGGGATGCTTGTTATTATATATATATATATATATATATAGCCTTCAAGAAGGACCAGCACTCCACTTGTTCAGGTGATCAAAAAATCTTTTATTTCACATCAAGCGTGTATCCACGCTTGATGTGAAATAAAAGATTTTTTGATCACCTGAACAAGTGGAGTGCTGGTCCTTCTTGAAGGCTACATATTGGATACACGCTTGATGTGAAATAAAAGATTTTTTGATCACCTGAACAAGTGGAGTGCTGGTCCTTCTTGAAGGCTACATATTTCTATTTGACCGCTGCACCCACGAAATTGTAAAGGAAAGAGTGCGGGTACTAACTGGACATTTATATATATATATATATATATATATATATATATATATATATATATATATATACACACACACACAAACACACACACACATAAATAAGTTAATGGGTCATTAAAGGGATGGTTCACCTTTAATTTAACTTTTAGTATGTTGTAGAATGGCCAATTCTAAGTAGCAATTGCTCTCCATTGTCTGTTTTTATCGTTTATCGTTTTGGAAAGAGTCAGAAGAAAAAGGCAGATGATTAAAAAAAAAAAAACTATAAAAAAATAAATAATAAAGACCAAATGAAAAGCTGCTTAGAATTGGCTTTTCTATAACATACTAAAAGCTAGCTTAAAGGTGAACCACATAGGCAACAAACAGCTATTAAGACTGGAAAGGATTTGTGATTAGCCATTACATTTTAAATTAATATTGATGATACATGAAGACATATATACCTATTTGTTCATACAAATGTGTACTAAATGGCAGCACTATGCTTAATGAAATTCAGTAGCACTCTCACCACCCACACACACATATGCCTTAATAACCCCCTCCCCTTGCAGGAGAGTCCTTCATTCTTTATAAATGATGCTGATGAGAAGAGTCTAAAAATAAATGTCAACTCTGACTCAGAGCTGCGTTTCGCTGAAGCCTGCAGACACAGAGAGGAGGAGCCGCTTTCTACACACCAAAGCCTGCTGGGCAGCCGGTTGCTAAGGAGACCCTCATCCATTCATTTCTAACCTCTGTCCTTGCTCAGAATATGTTAGTACAAGTCATCTCTAGTCTTCCCCTGTACCCGTGACGTGTGCACTGGAAGCCTCTCATTGCCTTTCTTCATGTAAAAGGCAATTCAGAGCTCAGCAGCATCAGGGCTCATTAGTAATATAAAGAGGCATATTTACAGTCATATTACCTTCACATAATGGAAGGGCTGCCTGCAACCTGTCTCTCCAAGTACCAAACTGTGTACTTAAATATAACATGCAGGTGCCTTATTCAAGAACTTTCCCATATCTCAAAATTTCTGAGTGAGTATTTCCTTTTTTATTTTGTTCCATTTGAAACAGACTGATAAGCAGAGATTCTGGTTACTTCCACAAATGTAACATTTTTTTACATGATTATTAGTTGCATACATTTTTTTTTTTTCAAACAACCTTTTTTAAGAAAAAAAAATCTCTCTTTTGATCCTATGGAAAAACATTAGAAACATATCAACCCCATACGATTTTCAAAGTACCTAATAAAATCCCAAACATCTGCCATAAACATTTTTACCAATGAACGTCTGTTCGTCTGAGGATAGAACAATAAAGGTATGGCTACTGAACATGTTTTACTGAGAAAAAATACAAGTACAATGTGTACCTTCTTACAAAAAGTTATGTTTCATATTGGTTAATAGAACAAACATTACAAATTGTAATGCTGAAGGTTACATTTCACCAGTTTATTAACCCATAGGTTGCTGGTTTGTTCCAATGATCCAAAACAAATAATCCCCTTTTTCAATTTACAGCACTGGAATCCAGTCTTCACTCCAGCCAGTGCCACCATATACCTATTTATTTCTTTATCTTTTTAGGAGCTAAATATTGTATCCACATCTCAGTCTTCTAACCTCTAGTATACTACGTCATACCTCCCTTCACTTAACATGGCACTTATGTGCACTTATGTTCAGCCTAAGCAAAATAACTAATATGCTTTCTGCCTTTTCTTCAGAATTATGAATGCCCCTGCACTGGAATGAAATAGTATGCAAACTAAAGGCACAATGCATTTCCAGCATATTGCCTATTTAATGAGCTTCTATACAGTATATACTGTTCTTTAAAATCACCTTGACATTATGTGGTACAATTACCATTGTCATATTTTTATTCTTTTGCAAAACACTGGAATAAAACCTGGTCCTGTCTCACTGGTCACCGTAATTAATACTGACTGGAAGCTCTTTTTATAAGGGCCCTCTGGCACTTTAGTTTGTTTGTGTTTACTGCATTGCTTATTTTGTACTTATCCTTTATATATATTTATACAGCACAGCAGAAAATGCTGACCCTTAATAAATTATGTTTATAAAACTCTATCCTAATAGACTGTGGATTTCCTATTTTAATATGTGTAAAAGTGCCATTGAGCAAAGCTCAGATTCCAAAAATGTTGGCACAACTGGAAAATATAGGCTTGGATTTTAACCCACAATGCATCATTCAATATTTGGAACTGCATCCTACTGTAAATCACACACAAAATGCATGTGTATCAGTCTTCTTCAGTAGCTTAATATCTTGTAGCAAACAAAAGCAGTACAGATCTGTACTAAAATAAAGACTGTGCCAGATGGAATGTTTTCAGATTCCCTTGATTTTTTAGCAGCTGTACAACTTTTAAAAAGTACAGTAGCATGGACACAGATTTTTCTGTACTGTCTACAGACTAGGAAATAATCTGCTTCCTTCTAAGGCCAGAAGTGAAGCTGTGGAATGTCCTTGTGTTGTTTAAAGCTCTGTCCAGCTTCCCAGTTATCAGAGAATTTAGGCGCTTGGCATGTCAACGGCAGCTAGAAAGAGCAGCGTGTTGGAGCCAGGCATTTCATGCTGTTAATTTTCCCAGTGCGGTCTATACTTTAAGTTGTTATGTTGGTCTAAAAACCTCAACTCTTTTGTCAGATGGTCGGGCTGTAATCTATGTCACATAAAAAACACAGTCTAAAGCCACACACACTTTATAGGTACTTTTCTAAGCCTTTGAAAATCAAGCTTTTTTGTTTTGAATAGAGTAGAACCAAAGGACTGGCTATCCTTAACTTCTTGCAGCCTTAATATAGTCCAACTGAACTGTATTACCAAAGCTGTCAAGGTTCAAAGTTGCAGTCAGCTGGGGAATCATTGTGTTTAGACATGAAGCATGCCCAGCTTTGGATCTGTTACTTTACTACTCTGTATTTTATGGGTGCTCCTAATTCTAGGAGCAGGCTGCTAAAATGGTACACTGTTGTCAGGGGATACAGAGGTGCTAGTGCTTAGTAGTGTACTGCTTCTACATATGGAGATGCTCTACGAAGTATTGCTTGAATGCATTACTGGTCACAGTTGGGTGCATCATTCTGCAGAAATTTCTTTCTCCCCTCATTGGCAGAAACCACCCTAATATCAGATTTATTAGATGCAATATTATGTGCATATTCATTACAATTTCTTGTGGCCAAAAGCTCCTTATACAGTCTTGCTTCTGTTCAAAATGCTTGCTGCAACTTGCACCAGATTCATACAAATGCACACTGCAACGACACTGGTATTGACACGACACGTTGCAGCAAACCCAGCTTGACAATTTGCATTTGAAAATTGTACTTTGCACACTGCACCTTAACGTGAATGCTCCTTTTTTCATTTTAGAGAACAATTGAGTCAATACTGCTATTAGCCTGTTAAATCTTCTTTTTTTTTTATTATGTAGCTTCCCCATTTTTACAGCATGTTGGATTCTTGTCAATGTTCATATATCATTATTTGATGTTCTAAGTTACTGAATCGAACAGATATAAAGTCAGTGATTACAGACTCATGGGTGGTATGTGTCTGTGAATTCTCCAAAACCAGTACATATTCAGAATATTAGATCATAATAGCCTTGGGCATTCAGGTGTTTTTAAATATGTCCCTCGGTTCATGTACAAGTGATTTGCCAGTGCCTCTAGTGAGGTGGCGCACGCCGCTTCCACTAAAAGGGCTTGATTATTTATATCCATTGTCAGCCACCAGTGAGCATAAACCAATTGTGAGGCGTGGTAATAAAGTAGAAGATTTGGCAATGCCAGACCTCCTCCTGATATATGGGACTGAAGGGCCGCAATGCTAATGCGGGGGGCCCGATTTGCCCAAAGAAAGGCACCGGTTATTTTGTCCAGTTGTTTAAAGCAGCTTTGGGGTATATATGTTGGGGAGTTTTGGATATTTTTAACATTATGTTAGTACATTTCTGTTCTTCACATAAATGGCCCAATAACCCATTAATCAGATTAGCCCAGCCTGGCCTTATGTTTGGCAACAAAATTGGAAAAGTGATATGGAAAAGGGACCTACATTTGATTCATTGCTCTTAAAAGCTGTTAGGAGCTGTTGCTGTAGGCTTTCCATTGTTTATTGTAATTTTGCTCTATGTGGTTTGCCTTAAAGCCTTCAGAGTTAGAGTTGCTGAATCGTTGCTTTTTGTCTCATAACCTAGACACAATATAATTTTTGTTTTAGGATTACAGCTACTATATCACATAAAGAAATTATACCCTGCAGCGTGAGGCCCACACATTCATACAGATCCCAAACCAATTGTCTGACCGAGTGTGTGTTAACTTGTCAAATCCAGCAATTACACTCTATTAATATTTTTCACACTACTTTGTCATTTGACTTTTAAGATTGGTATTGGGTTTCCCTTATTCCACTCTACATCAGTAATTGTAAGATCGCATTTTAAATATAACGCTAAATTCACTAACTTGCGCATTTTACTGAATGTTACCTCTTGCGCCAGACTTGCCTTCGCCACCTCAGACCAGGCGAAGTGCAATAGAGTAGATAGGGATTGCTTCAAAAAAAGTTGAAATTTTTTCTAAGTCCCAAAAAACGCTGGTGTCTTTTCCTTTTTTAAGGGTGATAGGCTGAAAAAGATTGTAAATTTTTTTTGGGGGCACCCTCCTTCCCCCCTACATTTCCTAACATATGGCACCTAAACTATACAGTGGGCACATGTATAGGGCAAAATAACAACTCTATTTTATTTTATGAAGGTTTCCCAGGCTTGTGTAGTGTAATGTATTTGCTGCTACATTTACGTCCATTGTACTTTAACTTGGCACCGTATGCAAATTAGGCATCACTAGCGTAACTTCGCTTTGCTTGACGAATTAATGCTAGTGCAACTTCGCTACCGTTCGCCTCCCTGAGCTCAAATTTACATTTTAGTGAATTTGCTTAGCGCTGGCAAAACTACGCCTGGTGAAGTGCGGCAAAGCTGCCACTGGCGCAACTTCGGATCTCAGTGAATTTGCCCCTAAATTTATTTTGTGGTACGTATTTCAATGAATTTTACACCATTTTTTCAGTTCAGTTTGGGCCAGTGCCACCTTTACTGCAAATAAATAAACAGGAAGTCCAGGTTAAACAGAGCAGCTAGTAATGTGAAACTGGAGAAATGTTACATGTCCCTCCGACCTAATTGTCTCAAAATATACGCCTGGCTGCCTTGAGTAGTTCCCTACTCTATTTATATTTCTTTGCTGACTTGTTCTGCACCTGTTTTGAGAAGGAATTTAAGGAATTAAGTAGACAAGACCACATCAACAGCCAATACCAAAAAATTGTGTTTTCCCCTTTCAAACTCTGACAAAAAAAAAATTGACTTTAATAAAAAACTCCCTTAATGTGTTTTCTGGTTGTCCTATACCAGAAGTGATTTGGTTTTATAACCAGGTCAGGCTAGCCAGGAGAAATGAATAGGAAAACAAGGATCCACTTTTCACACTATTTATAGAGATTCCATAAAATCAAATTGTAGCACACATATACTCATGTATAGGCACATGTTCAACTGTAAAAAATCTGATCCCACATATTGCAGAGACTGTAGTGACGTGCACAATCTTGAAGTCGTTTCAGGAGAAGCGAAGACCCCTGGACTGTAATATGCTGCTAATAATATGTTTCTTATGAATACTAAGGCACACTGCATGTACTGAGAATAACACAGTGTGTGGTGACCCTAGTAGTTTATTCTGAACACATCATTGATTAACAGCAGGTGCAGTTTACTTTTCCCCCCATATTTCTTGAAAAAAATTATTGCACAAAAGTGCATTTTTGTGTGCTTCCCTATAGGGTTTTACACACACTACATACAATAGATCACCCACTCTGCTACTATTGTATGTAGCATGCATCCTACATACTGTAACCACCATATAAAGATCTGTAAACAAAAATGATTTGGATTTGAAAATACTTAGTACAATACTTAGAAAATACTTAGTACAATGCTAACGAAATAGCCCATCAAAACTGTTCTGCTGTTTTGTTGTTGAATTAGCAGCTCTACGGACAGCCAATAGTTAAGGCAGTGCCATGCAAATCAATATTGTATTTGCAGACTTTCCAATAGTCTGCAAAGAAATTGCAAAATATACAAATTACAAACTGTTGACTTGTGATGCCTCAGGATCTTGCCACAATGCAGATTTTATAACTACTGGTCATATAGCCAACGTATGCTAAAGTATACTATAGTATACATTATTTATAATTAGCACTTAGAATTATTCTAGAGATCAAGCAGTCAGCATGACAATTATCACTTAGTTGGGGTGGTGCACGCTCTTCAATGGCCCCTTTCCACTGACATCACAAGTAGGAACGTTAGAACAGCACCAAAAAGTTTTTGCTTATTTAACAAGCCTTTATTAGTGCTTTAGGGCATTACAGCAACATTTCAGGCCATGCAGCCTTTTATCAAGCTAGATAAAAGCCCACATGGCCGGAAATGTTGCTTTAATCCCCTAAAGCACTAATAAAGGCTTGTTAAATAAGAAAAAACTCTTTGGTGCTGTTCTAACGTTCGTAATTAGAATCATTACAATAAAACTCTAAAGTGTAAAAAAATAGTACCCCCTAATGATACAGCATAATCAGCTGAACTGGTCTAGCATATCACTGTGGTATTGGGGGCAGTATGGAGCAATTGAAGAACTCTTGCCCCTTCTAAGATGACTACACAGTATACATTCTAATATATAACATTCTGTATAACCAAATAAGTCACACCTTCAACTGTAATGCCACAAAAACCTACATATACTGTGTGACCAGAGACACACAAATACACACATTTCCTGGTGGCATGCCCTTCTTCTGAACTCTTTGGGACACTGACACTATGAAGAAAAAAGCCTGAACAAATAGGGTCAAGCAAAACTCTGAAAACTTCGGAGTTTTTCTCCGAATCTCAGAAATCATGGGATATTGGTACAGACATCAGCGCAGACACTGGGACCTTCCCCATTGACTTATACAGGACCTCGGATTCATAATTCGTATTTTTTTTACGAGGTTCGGATATTCGGAGCTTGATAAATAACCCACTGTATGTATGTATGATAACTCTTCAATTAAGGCATTCCGAATGACATATTTTTGAATTATAAAATATGCACTGTAAAATCACATTGATATGTAAACATATGGGGGGTCATTTATTATTTAAACCTGGGAAAATTTGCAGTAACCCATTGCAATCAATCAATTGTTTTTTTTTTCAGCCAGCTGCAGGTTGTACACTGAAAGCAATCATCTGATTGGTAGGAGCAAATTTGCCCAGTATTTATATATGATTCCCATTATGTTCGCATAAGAATGAAGCGGTATTCTGTAGTACACCCCCATCATAACTTTTTTATTTGCTTTACAGAATGTGGTTATTCTGTAAATATTTAGAGTTTGGAAGAGACTGTGCTGGGAGTGGTAGTGATAAAATAATAGCTTTTTAAATTGCTACCAAGTAAACGAATAACAAAAGAATCTGTCAACAACAAAATGTCAGATTTAATGAAGCAGGAAAGCTTTAATTTGTGTACAAGCTAATGGATAAAGTTATCCATTGCTACCAAGTCCATTAGTGAAAAGTACTCGGCAGTACTGCTTATATGCTGCCATTTCCATTAACAACGAGAACAAAGAAGGAGAATCAGTTCAGCTTTTTCTGCTTTTAAATAAAAGTGCTATTATGTTGAATAATGTGATACAAACTAACAAGCCTATCCTGAAAGATTCCCAACAATACAAAAGCCTCAAGGCTTTTGTATGTGTCCTAAAGTATCATTATGCATTTGTGTCATGCAATGTATATCAACTCAACATTACTGCTTCAAACATAAATACATATATGTAACTATTGTGCTACAATTCTGGTTTCTCCTGCTGCAAAATGTTATTTCCAGGCCTCCCTTATATCTATGTATATTCAACTGACTGACGGACTCAGCATAAAGCAAAGGTATGAATTTTTCTTATGTGGACTCCATGTTTTAACATCTCTGCTGTTCAATCAAAAGATAGTGGGGATGAAATAACTGATGTTAGGCCCTGGGTAAATGACTCTGTGCCAGCAACATCATCTGCCACATATAGAACTGAACTACTAAATACAGATTTTTTTTTTTTTATCTGAATTTTTCTTTATAAAACATATTTTCCCGAAGACGCACAAACAGAGAAATAACAATGACCGGGTCCCAACACACTCTTTTCTCCATAGAATTTAAGTGACCCTGACTTTAGAAGGGCTCTAACACATGGGCAAAAATGCCCATGCGTAAGAGCCCTACAGGAGGAATTAGAAGGCCAGGCTAGAGTGTGGAAAAACCATGATCAAAAAACAAAAACACTGCATCACTTACAAAAACATGCCAGCAACAAGAAAATGACACTTTGTTGCTTCAGACTGAACTGAAATATATTTGTATTCTATCAAATTTAAAGGTGCAGCATCATGCAAATGCATATCCCTCAAAAAGGTTATTTTTTTGAAAGATAAAGATCCTGAAAGAAAGAAAGAAAGAAAGAAAGAAAGAAAGAAAGAAAGAAAGAAAGAAAGAAAGAAAGAAAGAAAGAAAGAAAGAAAGATCCTGCATATATTGCACTGCATGTTCTTTATATAGCAATGTGAAAGCACATGGCTTTTGTGGGGATGAATCTTAAGTAGGCCAAGTGACTTGACGAGTAGCCAAGTATTTTATTTAAGATTCACAACTGACCTGTTTTATTCCACAGAGGGCTGAATAAAAAGTTGGGTGAAAAGCCACCGCCAGGCTTTCTGGGAATGTGTGGTTCATTAATGCTGTGCCCTGAAGCACTGAGCAGAGACATGATTAATGCTATGCTACAGCCACTGTCTAGTTTACTTAGCATAGAATGTCTGTTTAGGTGCATATGCTTTCTGTGATACAAAAGGCAACTCCCAAATCACTTAGGCTTTTAAATAAATACCCATACACAATAAAGCAATTAAGGAATCGCCACACTTGATGTTGTTGATTGCTGGGAGTGTTGTGTGTTGCAACAATGGCTGGAGGACTACAGATTTATTTACAGGTTTATGTACACCCTCTCAGACTAGATGCATTTGCAGGGGCCCCTCTTATCTGACACCCCTGACTATATGCAGTGCATATTATTCTATAAGGCAGGGATCCCCAACCGTTTTTAATTGTGAGCCACATGTAAATGTAAAAAAGAGTTGGAGAGCAACACAAGCATGAAAAAGTCCATGGCGATGTCAAATAAGGGCTGTGATTGGCTGTTTGGTAGCCCCTATATGGACTGGTAGCCTACAGGAGGTTCAGTTTGGCAGTACACCTGGTTTTTATGCAACCAAAACTTGCCTCCAAGCCTGGAATTCAAAAATAATCACCTGCTTTGAGGCCACTGGGAGCAACATCCAAGGGGTTGGTGAGCAACATATTGCTCGCAAGCTACTGGTTGGGGATCACTGCTATAAGGAAACTAAAACTTGCATTTAGCCTCACTACACTGACCACCCTAGACTAAAGGTCACCTGACCTGAAAGTTTTGTTTATGGTTTAAATAAATGTAGGAATGGTAAAGCTCAACTAGCCTATACTTAACCCTTATCTCTTTTTCAAACATCAAGCAGATTCACAGCATCATTTAGTCATTAAGTGTCTGCACATCTAGGAAAAAGCTCTAGCAATTTTTCACAGTTATTGTCCCTGCCAGTGAGGTGTAGTCTTTGATCCGTAGCAATAGGTGTGCTTGTCTTGCTCTGCTTTCTCTCAAGAAAGGGAATGATGCTGTTCTGTGCACACACTGCTGCCTGTTGAATGAGAGTCTAATAAAAATAAAAAAAGTCATACCGACATGGTAATTTTGTGGAAGTACGTATATCCTTCTATGAGGTTAGCTCTTCCTGGAAAGGGGAGTAATAAAAAAAATGTCCTTTCCAAAACTCAAATGTACTTGGTTATTTCAGTGATAAGCCAATATATATAGTTAACAATTCCACTATCACCCCTTCTCCCCAGGCTCGGTGCCTTGGGGTTATCCTAGATTCTGTCATTCACTCCTCATATCCAGTCACTTATTAAATCATGTCACTTCCACCTAAGGAACATATCCAAAATATGATCATTTATCACCCAAGATGCTGCCAAAATTCTTATTCACTCGCTCGTCATATCACGTCTAGGGATGTCGCGGACTGTTCGCCGGCGAACTTGTTCGCGCGAACATCGGCTGTTCGCGTCCGCCGCAAGTTCGCGAATGTCGCGCGACGCTCGCCATTTTGGGTTCGCCTTACCTGGCGCTTTTTTTTGACCTCTCACCCCAGACCAGCAGATACATGGCAGCCAATCAGGAAGCTCTCCCTCCTGGACCACCCCCACACCCCCTGGACCACTCCCCTTCCATATATAAACTGAAGCCCTGCAGCGTTTTTTCATTCTGCCTGTGTGTGCTTGCAAGAGCTAGTGTAGGGAGAGAGCTGTTACTGATTTCACTGATTTCTTTGAGGGACAGTTGATAGTAAGTTTGCTGGCTAGTAATCTACTTGATACTGCTCTGTATTGGAGGGACAGAAGTCTGCAGGGATTTGAGGGACATTTTAGGGTAGCTTTGCTGGCTAGTAATCTACCTTCTACTGCAGTGCTCTGTATGTAGCTGCCTGCTGTGGGCACTGATCTCTTCTGATCTCATCTGCTGACTGCTGTAATAACCCAATAGTCCTTGTAAGGACTGCTTTTATTTTCTTTTTTGTTTTTTTACTTTGCTAGTTGCTACTATAAGCCCAGTGCTATTAGTCTAGCAGTGTTGGGGAGTGGGACTGGTGTGCTACTGTGCTGCTCCTAGTAGTTCAGCAGCACCAACCCGAGAAAAATATTTTTTTTAATATACATATATTTTTTTTTTCTTTTACTTATCTTACTGTTCTTTAACGTGTACAGTGCTGTTGCTGTTCTTCATAGTAGTGCACCAATAGTAGTGCACTTGTAGGCATTATTTGCTCAGTGTGTCCTTCATTTTCAAACAACAACCATCTAGCTGTGTGAGCTTGTTCACATTCTGTCTAAATATCAATAATAATACCGTCTCTAGAAACACCACCCGAGTGACGTTTTTCAGGCAGCAATAATATATTCCGTATCCACTGCTGTAGTAGTGTATACGTTAACCTTGTAGGCATTATTTGCTCAGTGTGTCCTTCATTTTCAAACAACAACCATCTAGCTGTGTGAGCTTGTTCACATTCTGTCTAAATATCAATAATAATACCGTCTCTAGAAACACCACCCGAGTGACTTTTTTCAGGCAGCAATAATATATTCCGTATCCACTGCTGTAGTAGTGTATACGTTAACCTTGTAGGCATTATTTGCTCAGTGTGTTCTTCATTTTCAAACCACTGCCACTTAGCTGTGTGAGCTTGTTCACATTCTGTCTAAATATCAATAATAATACCGTCTCTAGAAACACCACCCGAGTGACGTAATATTGCCACCAACAGGACGAACATCCTGGAGGTGACAAGCAACTAGTAATTAAAAACTATTATTTGCTCACTTGACGGTATCATTCATTAAAGCTCTTTGCGTCTTTTTGCGTTGCAGTAAGCACCGCGTTTCGTCTTTGCGTGTGAACAGGCTGTAACCTTTACACGACTTGATTGGCATGTAGACGCCGGACGTTTTAAAGCATTTTATTACACAGGTTTAGAAATGTAGTGTGATTTTTGCCCTTTACAGCACAAAACGCAGCGCTGTGTCAACAATGGATTTTTTAGAAACATTTTTGCCCTTGATCCCCCTCTGGCATGGCACTGTCCAGGTCGTTGCACCCTTTAAACAACTTTAAAATCATTTTTCTGGCCAGAAATGTCTTTTCTAGCTTTTAAAATTCGCCTTCCCATTGAAGTCTATGGGGTTCGCGACGTTCGCGAACCGTTCGCATTTTTGACGCAAGTTCGCGAATATGTTCGCGAACTTTTTTCCCGACGTTCGCTACATCCCTAATCACGTCTAGACTACTGTAACTCTCTTTTTTTATAAATTCTTTATTTTTGGTTTTATATGCACACCAGACATAGATGAGAAAAAGATCATCATATTGAGGAAAACAGCAAATGTCATAAATCGGCAATCCGCATACAGCACTGTAACTCTCTTTTAATTGGCCTTCCCCTCCAGAGACTGTCACCTCTCCAGTCCATAATGAACACTGCTGCGAGGCTCATATACCTCAGCAACCGCTCCTCCATTCTGTCAATCCCTGCACTGGCTTCCGTTACCTTTCCGTTTCCGTTACCTTTCAGAATCAAATTCAAATTAATGACACTGACTTTCAAAGTACTTCATAACTCTGACCCACCCTACATCTCTGAACTCATCTCTATATACTCACCCAACCATTACTACGCTCCTCTACTGACCTGCTACTCAACTCTTCTCTCATTACCTCCTCACATGCTCGCATTCAAGACTTTGCAAGGGCTGCACCCCTCCTCTGGAACTCTCTCCCACGGTCTGTCCGACTTTCTCCCAACCTTTCTGCTTTCAAGAAATCTCTTAAAACGCACTTCTTTCAAAAAGCCTACCCTCACTCTGCTTAACTACCAAATGCAACACCACATACAATACCACATTTCTCACCCACTTTCAATCTTGCCCACTCCCACACCTTGTGTATTACTCCCTTCCCTTTAGATTGTATGCCTATGCATAGGGCCTTCCTCACCTTTTTGTACCGGTATTGACTGTGATGTATGTAACTCCATATGTTCTATGTATATAATTCATGTGATTTAGTTGTATAATCACATTTACTTTACAGTGCTATGCAATATGTTGGCGCTATATAAATACATGTTAATAATAATAATAATAATAATAATAATATAGTAAATGCACATGATACACATATGAAAACTATGATGTCTATTAGCTTCTGAAATTGTATTGCTACTGTGTGGGACAGTAGATGTAGCAACCCTGTTACAATTAAGGTTTTAACCTCCTACCTTGCTTCCTATACCTCCATACACTTCTCTCATGTCTTTCCCCCACCCCACGTCTTTTGTCCAGTGAATGCGCTATATCTGCATGCCCTCCTTAGGATGCCAGCAAATTCTGCTCAATATATGGTAACTTCAATAAGTAGATATGAATGTAAAAGAAAAGAAGCCATTGCCCCTTTCAGTTCTGCATCTGCTGATGTTTCATATATGTATAAACAGACTTGCTGTGATCTGATTCTGGTCTGTTGATCTGATTCTGGTCTGTTGATATTGTCTGCTAATGGTGTATTAATAAGGTCACTAAGGAGAAAAAATATTCACCTCTGTTTGGCCACCAAACAATCCTTGAAATACACAACATATTGATATTAAACATTTGATTAATACTACATATTAGAACTTAAATTCCCCTAGAGATCTTCCATTTTATATGTCCTGTTAAATGCAAAGTATGCCTTGCAAGTAAACATAGATGAAGTTTGTTTTTCTTCAGTAACATGATCGAAGCTTGTGTAATCAAACATAACAACTATTATAAGAAAAATACTGCACAGACAATGCTGAAATAATATACTGACATTGCCTAAACAAACCCACCAACCTAAGCAAAATATAGGCACTGCTCACTGTGTAACACCTGCTCAATCAGACTTGCCAGACCAACCTTTTCACAATTCACAGCTTCTGTTTGCTCTGGTTAACCTGATGCAGTTTCAGTTGTTACAGCTTCACATAACTTGTTGGTACTGGTTGGGTTAATTATATCTCTTTAACATATACATACACATCACACACACACACACAGATATATATATATATATATATATATATATATAAATTGTTCTGCTTTGCTCTGGCCAGGATAAGTCAGCTAAAGAACAGATGGCAAGTGGGTGTAAGTATGTCTTAGGTCTATAATTCCCCAAAATGAAATTTTAAGAAATGGCGTAGCTTTCATCAGGGAACTGCTGCTTGGAATGCCTTTTATCCATAATCCTCCGAGGCAATGTAATATCTCTATAGTATGATTTTGCAGTACCAGCCTTGCTTTTATGCACAAACAGATTTGTGTCTGAATCACAATCTCGCCAAGCTTAAAATAATCAATACCAACAATTATTTAATAATTGCTAGTTACATTTTGATTAATAGGTACTTATGCCAACGTCTTATTGATCATCAATAGGCAATGATTTACAGATTTGCAAAAGGATGGAAGGACAAATACAAACCTTCGGGTTACCTTCTTTATTGGCAAAACTCAAAACATTCTCCATTAGAAATAGCAAAGTGCACTACAGCAGGATAGACAGGCTGGCCTACATATCTAATAACCAAAGTGTTTCCTTTCCTCATGCGTGTTTTTCTTTTAGTGGTACCTTTGTTTGTATAGCACACTCCTAAACTCACAAGCAGGTTACTGATATATGAAAATGCTGTCTTTTTTTTTGGTGACTTTAATTTTTATTGCGTTTTTTCCATTTTTCGTTTTCATGCATACATTAACAGTGTATGTGACATTAACTAAATAGATTATATGTGGTTATACAATTTTGGTATCATGCTGTCTTGATCATCAACATCCAAGAATGTGTAGGGCAACAAACCTATAGTGTCCACAGATATTGTACCTTAGTTGACTTTACCCTAAAGTGCTTTCTTTTTGGGCCCCCCATTAACTGTCAACCTGGTGTGCTGTCCCATAACCTCTGCTTTAAACTTCTGCCATGACATTACAACAGGTATAAATTAGACCTGGCTGCTAGTAAATCCACATACAGTTCAGTGGCACTCTGGTAAGTCTTGTTGCCTTCGGCCACTGGTGTCCTGGGTCCTGTTCTGATCAACTACTATATGGGGTTTGTAATGTTAGCTCTGTGTCTGGATGGGTAGCCTCCTGCACTCCAAAGGTTAACTGGCGTCTGATGTTTATATGGTTTATAAGCACCACTGCAGCTGGGAATGAAGTGAATGATTAAACATTCTTTGCAAAGACCTGTGTAAATAAAACATAATACTAGGACACTGGAGTGAGGAGACTTTAACCACCACTCCCTGCAGGTGCTTAGTGCTCAAGTAAAGTAAACAATTGGGTTTACATATTATATTGTATATTACATAGTCAGAACTTATTGTTTATAGATGGGGTTTATTTCAGTGCAGAGATGGACTATACACCAGTACTATTAAAGAATTGCTTTGAAAAGTATATGCTGAAAGATGTGTCGTAGCAACTAAATTCCTGATAGATGCATTATCCAAAAATTATTAAAGTTTAAAAGAAAAATGGCAGATTCTGGGCACATGCCGTTTATGCCTTTTAAGCAGGTCTGCATTTGACTGACACTATATTTAATCATAAAATTTCTTTATGTGCAATACTAAACTTGGGATATTTTTTTGGATCTTCATAACTCGAGTCTACTAGAAATGATATAAAGAATTAAATAGTCTGGTTTTGATTTCCATATGGTTTAATCATATCTCAGCTTGGATCAAGTACAAGGTACTGTTTTATTATTGGGAAAAAGGAAATCATTTTTAAAAATTTGGATTGTTTGGATATGGGAGATGGCCTTTCCATAATTCTGAGCTTTCTGGATAATGGGTATCCAGATAACAGATTCCATACCTATCCAGTTATGGGATCCATTATCTGGAAACTCATTAACAGGAAATTACGGAAATGCCATTTTCATAGACTCCATTTTACCCTTATCCTTAATCCTTTTTCTCTGAAATAATAAGTACAGTTATGGGATTACCTGGAAACCCGTTATCAAGAAAGCTCCAAATTATGGAAAGACTGTCTCCCATAGACTAATTTTATCCAATAATCCACATTTTTAAAAATGATTTTCTTTTTCTCTGTAATAATAAAACAGTACCTTGTACATGAGCCAAACTAAGGATAAAATGGAGTCTATGGAGATACCATTTCCGAAATTTCTGGATTCCAGATAATGGAATTAATCTTTTAATCATTTTTGAAGGCAGAACCATCCTATTGTGTTTATTTAATGTTTATTTGATTTTCTAGTAGACTTAAAGGGGTTGTTCACCTTCAAACAACTCGTTTTCAGATAGATCACCAGAAATAACAACTTTTTCCTATTACTTTCTATTTTCTATGTCACCGGTTTTCTAATATTGAAGTGTAAAGTGTCTTTTTTCACCTTCAAAAGCAGCTCGGGGGGGGGGGGGGTTGCCGACCTGTAAACTGTTCTAAATGAATACATTTAGTTGATAGATTTCTTATCTTTGTTCCTGCTGAGCAGAATCTCTGGGTTTCATTACAGGCAGCTGTTAGAATTGATACAATAGTTGCTAATACTTCAGAGATGCTGCTGAGAAATGTATCAACTAAATTTAGCAAAATTGTAACAGTTTAGAGTCTGCGCCTTAATTACTGAGCTGCCAGACTGAATAATAACTGAATAATAATGCAAAGTAATTGAAAAAAGTCTTTATTTCTGGAGAACAATCTGAAAACAACTGAAAAAAAAAAGTTTTTGGAAGGTGAACAACCCATTTAAGGTATGAAGATCCAAATTACGGAAAGGTCCATTACCCAGAAATCCCCAGGTCCTGAGCATTCTGGATAACAGGTCCCATACCTGTACCTTGTATTTGATCCAAACTACTTATATGTGTTACTAATAATATACTAATAATTGTTTAGTAGACTTAAGGAATGAATATTCAAATTACGGAGAGACCCCTGGAAAACCCCAGGTCCCGAGCATTCTGGATAACACATCCCTTACCTGTATAGATACATTTGTTTATATATGTAATGCATAGAAAGCTTCCCAAGGGTACAGAGCTATACCATTAAAGGAGAAGGAAAGCCCCAGGGCGCAAAACCCCTCCCCCCTCCCCTGTGTTGCCCCCCCTCCCTCCTCCCCCCTGGCCTACCTGTCTCCCTGGGCAAATGCCCCTAACTTGTTACTCACCCCTCTGCGCAGGTCCTGTCCACGGAGTTCGCAGTCGCCATCTTCTCCCACGCGCGTCTTCTTCCTGCTCTGACCGGCGTTTTCTGGCGCATGCGCAGTAGGAACAGTTACCGGTACGACTCTACTGCGCATGCGCCAAATGTCACGAAGTTTTCCGATTTCACTTCGTGACATTCGGCGCATGCGCAGTAGAGCCGTACCGGTAACTGTTCCTACTGCACATGCGCCAGAAAACGCCGGTCAGAGCAGGAAGAAGACGCGCGTGGGAGAAGATGGCGACTGCGAACTCCGTGGACAGGACCTGCGCAGAGGGGTGAGTAACAAGTTAGGGGCATTTGCCCAGGGGGACAGGTAGGCCAGGGGGGAGGAGGGAGGGGGGGCAACACAGGGGAGGGGGGGAGGGGTTTTGCGCCCTGGGGCTTTCCTTCTCCTTTAAATAATAAGGATAGCTATGATCAAAAAGCTGTGATCTGTGATCAGTCGGTCATTTCCTTTTATTCATTTTAAACCCAGAGCAAAAGTTTGTTTAAATTTTTATGTTTTGCTTGCGTATATATTTAATGAAAGCATGGCCAGTTTTAGAATAGATTAACTGGGTGATTAGCATTACAAACCAAGAAAAGACAGGAGGTGCCGGGCCAGGTCTGTCAGTTGCCCCAGGCAACCCAGCTGGCCGTTGGCAACTTCGGTCCCCGCCGCAGCTGTGCGCAAGGGCGCACAACGAAGCACTCGCGCGCGTAACCACGCATAATCAAGGGCGCGCGTGTGTGGCCGTGCGCAAAGCACTTCAATTTCACAGAGCGCACCCACTTTTCAATGAGGTAACACTTGCCAGACTAGGTGCCTGGCGCCCCCCAAGCTTTGCACCCTAGGCAAGTGCCTCTTGTGCCTACCCCTAGTTTCGGCCCTGAAGACAGGAAGCCTTCCTCAATTTGTAAATGTAAAGCTTTAGATTGAATTTTTAAAAAGTTGGCCACTTAGTAAAGGTTCATTAGCAGTTCTTGCATGCATCTGCTGGTGTTTGAGCTTTTAAAAAGCACCAGACCCCACCTCCACAGGAAGAGCTCTCAATATATAGACTCTAATTAAGATGTTATAGAACCAACATCTGTGCCATAGCTTGAGGTTACTTAAACTGTTTCATACTGAAATCTGAAAAGCACAGGTCAATCAATGAAAATGTGAGCTTCCCTGCAAAACACTACCAGACTGCTATCAGCATTAAAAGCAAGAGAATTAAGATAAAAAAATAATGAAACCATGCAGCAGAACAGAAATCATTGTCTTTGTGTGGAATTTCTAAACCTGAACCAAATACTGTATAACAGGTGCATGCAAAGCATATCGTCACAAAACAGTACAATAACATTTATTAAACTAATAAGTGAAATATGCAATTACATAGTATGGTGATATTTATTTACCCTTTTATGGGGGCAAAGGCCTACATTATATATTATTTAGCTGTTTTGACCAGAGCAGAAACAAACAAGTGCAGACTGTAATAATTACCAGCAGAGGGCGAAAATGTTCTGACTCAGAGTTAAGCTCCCCTAGGGGAATGTAATTAATCAAGTTGTCTCTTTTAAAAAGCCCTATGTAAACATATAATTAGCCATTAAACTTGGATATTTATGGAAAAATAGGACACAAAAGAAAATAAAAGCAAAATTGTTTGCTTGCTCCAGTGTACCATATTACCAGAATTACCCTACATTTGGATGCCTGTATCAGGTATGAGAACAGCCAAAGGGCATATAAAACATTTCACACTTTGAAAAAATACAAGGCTTGTTAATAAATTAAGGATCTTCTATTGCAAGAAAGAAAAAAGTTAATATAGCTTATAAAACACCTGATTCATCCTGATATACTGGAAATTCTTGCAAATCTTAATTAATTAATAATAAGCAATAAAAATTCTACAAGCAATGTGTAGCTAAGCAAAATAAAACATTGACTTGAACCTTGTACCTAGCAACCCTACTGTGATTATTTAATGTTTAAATATTTTTTAGCAGATTAAAGTAAGGAGATCCAAATTACAAAAACACACAATATCCCAGGTCCCCAGCATTCTGGATAATAGGTCCCATACCTGTACCATTAATCTGTCCTTCAAATGCCAGGTTTATTCTATGACCAATGTAATTGACTGTTGTTATGTGGTTGCTCATTTACATCATTTTATAAATAGCAAAGTAATCTTGCAGTCATTTGATATAACCAACTATATAGTATATAGTAAATTATACTAAACTATATTTTTGGCTTCATGGCGACAACTGTTTTTACTTAGCATCCTTAGTTACACCTGGGTTATTATTTGCAAGCTGAAGGTTCTGACCTCTGATCTATGACCTCTGGTTCATGTTTCAATGGCTTCCTTTCTCTGATTAAAGTACCAAAAAAGAAAAGATCAGAGCTAGTAGCTGTTAACCTTAACCTCATTAACTGGATTTCTCTGACAGGCTGTTCTGTTCCAATGTTTTTATAATTAACAAAAATGAATAAGTAAAAACAAAACAAAGGAAAAGTATTTCTTCTAGTGCATTACATCCACTTGACTTCTACTCCTAATTACTAAGAATTAGCAACAAATTACAAAAACTCACTAACACACTTAATTACTGATGGATCTCTCATTCCATGTCAAATATGCACAGATATCAGTACTATATACTAAATAGTACTAAATACTATATCACGTTTTTTTTTTTTACATTATGCATATCTATCTATCTATCTATCTATCTATCTATCTATCTAATATCAACATATATTTTTCTAGATTTTATGTGATTATCCCACCCCCTTTTTGCCACTATACATCTTTTGAAACTCAGCTCCTTTGCTGGGCCTTCTTGGATTCAAGGGCCAGATTACAGTCGCAAGCCCAGCTGCCCCTGTATGTAAGCCACTGGTACAATAAGCATAGCTGTAATTTAGATGCTCTAAATTAAACCAAAGTTATCAATACATACAAATACAGTGGGTTTTGGAGTATTTAGTATGTATTTTTTGGATTATTCCCATTTCATCGGGTGATAAATATGACCCTATGAACAATATTGGCACATGTAATAGCAATACATTTTCGTTTGTAAATGAAAGTCAAACATTTCTAAGAAATGTTTCAGAACTGTCTGCCAACATTAAACCTGGCATACAGTTTGGCACACAGAAGCTCAACAATATGGAAAAACATCTTGTGCTCCAGAATGAGTCTTCCAATGTAAGCTTTAGGAAACATTAATGTTGAACACTGTGTACACTTGATAATGCCATCTAGTACTTTGTTCTACTGCAGTCATGATGCTGGTAATTCAGAGAACTGGCTTTACTATAGAGGAAGCAGACCCAGCAGTTGCAGGGGGACAGGGGGGGCCTAGACCAGGGGGTCTGCTTCCTCTATAGTTGTTTAAAAATTCCCTCCCCAGTCACTCTCCTTTTTAAAGGACAAGGAAAGTTAAACTAAATAAGTGGCTAGAAATGTAAATTATGTTTTGGACTTCTGTACCAGCCCAAGGCAACTACAGCCCTTTAGCAGTAAAGATATGTGTCCAAAGATGCCCCAGTAGCTCCCCATCTTCTTTTCTGCTGATTCACTGCACATGCTCTGTGCTGCTGTCACTTACTGAGCTTAGGGACCGACTCAAAATATACAGTAAACATAAAATAAAAATATTACAGTATAAGGCTGATAAGTGATTAATACAGATAATTACTACATGGCAGCACATAAACTAGGGCAACTAGCACCAGAATTTAATAATCAGTCCTGTAGCATCAGCTTATATTACAGACAAACCTCATTTTCTGATTGATAATTTACGATTTTTAGGGTTTAGTTCTTCTTCTTTCAGAAAGGCTGGGGAACAGGGGCAGGGGGATGTTAGAGTGAGGAGGGGGTGCAAGGCTGGGGTGGGGGGTGCTGTGCTCCAACAATTTTCTTATGTTTTCGATATCCCAATGAAGCAAAGAAGTAGACTAAGGGGCAGATTTATCAAGGGTCGAAGTGAAAATTCGAATTAAAAAAAAAAATAGAATTTCGAGCTATTTTTTGAGTACTTCGACTAGGGAATAGTCCAAGTTCAAATTTGCTCTATTGCTTGGTTTCCTACGATTTGAATTCGAACGAAATTTGAAGCATTCCACCCTGAAGTGCCTGTTACATAAGCACCAAGGGGATCAGTAAATGGCCCCTGAGGTGTCCAAAAACAGTTCATCTATATAAAAGAGACACTGTCAAAATTATATCCATAACTGTTGTAGCAACTAATTAGATCTGAAATAAGGCCTGGCTGGTTGGGGTAAAATTGGGTAACTTTACATGAATATTTGTGGAACTGCTGCTTTAACATCCTACTTGAAACCCTTCAATATTATATGATTTGTGAGATATAAATTACATTCATTTGTCATAAAAAGTACCTAAATCGTATCTGAACTTAAAGACAGCAGTGCAGTTTCTTCTCTCCTATGCCTTGGGGACACACTTGGCCTGAACAATTATGTGGATGCTGCTGTGTAAAAATAGAACCGTTTTATAACAATAAACACATTATCTTAAAGAAATCATAATTGATATGATACAATGCTGTAAGCACTTTTGAAGAAATGTGTCTGCACACAGTGCTCTGCTTTTCATTACTCACAAAGGTAGACAGTCTGCATCTGCCAAAGACATAACAGGAAGAAATTTGCTTCAAAGTCAAAATAACAAATTTCTATTGAAACGTGGGCTCGGCAGAAGTTATAAATCTAAGTCATGCAAATTGAGAATGCAAATTTGCTGATACCTTAAGTGTCTAGCATTACGCTTAAACGTGCCTTTGCCTGGTGAAATGCTGCCTAAACTGTATTACGGCTTTTTGCTATAAACATAAAATTACAGGGGCCTATTGACAAAAGCTTACAGACTAGTTTCCAATATATTATTTCCATGTTCCAAAGGCATCTGGGAGAGTGGCAAGACACTATCTGGAATCCCCACTGACTAACGGTGTGCATGTTGCTTTTTAAATATTACAATAATGGTATCCTGTTTCACCAGTTTATATGAGCCAGTAATCTCAAAGCCCTGGTAAAACAGCAACTTTTTAAGACTAACAACAATATTGTCATAGCTATGATACAATTACATGTATCATTAAAAAGTGTTACAGGCGTTTTTTTAAATTTTATAAATGGCTATAAATGACATATTGATTTTATAGGGTATATATATATCCTTACTGGAAAAATTCAATAGTGAATTGCAAACTACCAGTATCAGGTACATCAATGGGAATTAATATTTGACTGAACAAATTGCAGCTGTTACTACAAGTACACATGGATGAACTGCTTGCAAGGAGCAAAACATGGGCCACATGGACACAAATGAGCCTCAAAGTTAACATTTATGGTTTACTGCAAATGTAGCCATTGCAGAAGTTCACAAAAAAGACCCATAGTACCCCCCATTTAACTTCGAGTTATCATGAGACTACTGTATTTAGATTATGTCTTAGCATTCTTATCCCCACAATATCACAACTGAGCTCTGAATTAAATAATTTTGCACCATTAAGCCTATTATTTGTTGTCTGCAGGATTTGTCTGACTCCTTTATTATGGATTAGGCCCCAACTGTCCATAAACATAGCAGATTATAGTATGTTTTAGAAGAAGCTCTAATTAAGGGTTCATTACGAGAGAACCCAGAAGCTGCAATTACTGCAAAACCCAATGAGAGGTGGTTATTCATAGCCTAGAAAAGAGGCAAAACATGTTGAGCTAGAAACACAAAATCCTATTCAGAAATGATCCAGCCAAGGGAGAGCTTTGTTTATAAGCACCATAACCATAACAATTTAAGAAGTTTCTTTATTATTTTCTTCTTAAGAGCTTCACAAAATTGTATTCCAGTGTGGGAAACAAGGGTCGGAGTGAGCCGCAGGGCAGTAGGAGAATGGAAACAAGTTGGGTTTTATGTAATATTTTTCTCTTTTGATAGCTCACTGATTCATAAGGCAACCAGAGAAATTGAACAAAACATTAACTGAATTTAACCAAGTTGGCATTCTGCAAAATAATATTTTGAAGTTTATTTTTAAACATTGACTAGTTTCATGAAAATCTATAAAACATACATTCAGCTCATCAATTAAGAACACTGGGGGAATACATTGTTGTATACAGCAGGTTTTAGATAAAATCTATGTGCCAGTGTGACTCAGTTAACTAAGCTCTACAGGACAGGGGCATCCTTCCTACTGTGTGCCTTACCATTTGGCATATTTATACTTATTTATGTATTTATTTATTATGTTTGCTTGCCGTGTGTGTGCTTTTCTATATTCTAATATTGTACAATGCTGCATATCCTAGTAGTGTCAAATCTAAATAAAGTTATACAGTACCTACGATAAATAAAAGGTGCCACTTCTAGTATCTAATCCTGGCAAATCAGTGGTGTAAATGTTGTGGACGCTAAGCTACTAGCAATAGTTCAATCAATGGGCAGTCCTCTATATTTGGATAGCTGCTGTCTCACAGTTTTATGCTTATACACTAAGTACAGGAGTATAAGGTTCAATGGGTTAAGGTGGAAATTATTTTTCCATGAGGCCTAGTTAGCAGGAGACGCTCAAATCACAGCAGTGTATAAAAAGCTAGCAATTAAGAAATGGAAAGCTGCCAATCAGCCATGTAAACAAAAGGGACAACCGTTTTAAATTGCAATATACAGTACCTGGAGACAGAACAAGAGCCTCTGTGTAATTTACAATGCTGATTGAGACATAACTCTCTCTTTGATCAAATAAAATCAAAACATTATTTATATGTCTTTTCTTAACATCCTAGGTTTGTAAAATATTTGAATCAGGGGTTCAATAGTAAGGCAGAACTTTTACAGAAGAACCCATAACATGTAATTTGTGCATATATTTTAACAGCGTACACGTATAGAAACGGATCCGCACACACTCGAGTTTATGCAGTCGGGGAGTATCCCCTTTTATTTAGCCACCAAACATTCAATACATTGCTAGGGGACCAGGCTGGGTCAACGGATGAACGCACCACCATTGCAGGATTGGTAACCTACAGGTGTGAAAAATTACATTGTATATTTTAACAGGCCATTGTAATAAAAGGTGCAATGTTTGCCAAGATCTAGTGATATATACAGTAGCATCCAATCAGATGTAACAAGTAATTGATACCTGATCAATACTTTCTATGGGTTCTATAGTTCAGCATTCATTTCAACAAATTAGTCATCTGCTGACCTGGTTTCGAAATGTAACCTTGGAAACCTCCTTTAGTAAATGGTTGTTGGTTTCTGTTTGATTGATTAGTAATACTGGTGGATCTGTCAAAAATGCTCATCCTAGTAAGCTGGTCATGATTGTGGCACATATTTAATCCACTGTAATAGTGGCTCTTCATATTGGACACAAATACTGCAGATTCACGCCAAATAAACTGCTAAAAGAAAATGCACAAAATGTGTATTGAAATGGCGATCAAATCCAATGGCTTAATTAACTAGTTTCCCTAGTATTACTGATTGTTTCTTCATGGATATCCTGGGCACACACACTGGGGCTTATTTATCAAAATCCGAAATGTTCAAACTATTTTCTAAAAACCACTCCTACCAAATCGCACAGACTTTCCCCCACACATTTTCATGAAAGTTCATTGTATGGGAAAAGACTAAATTTGTATCTTATGATTTTTTTCGTTTTTGTCACCGAAAACTGCGACTTTTTTGGATTTGACGACCAGAACCATGAAATCTTTGGATTATTGAACAAAACCGAGCGCAAATCAGGATACAGTATCTTCAAAATGTCAACGGGACATCTGGCATTGACTTTTACATGAACTCAGCAGGTCTTTTTTATTCTGACTTTTAACACCATTGGAGGTTTAATAAATCTTGAAAAGTTTTTTTTCCTATGAAAAAATTGTGTTTTCCCCTTTAAAAGTCCGACAAGAAAAAAAAACTGACTTTAAAAAAAACCCCACTATTTCTAAAAAAAAGCCAGATATGTATGGGCTTGTTAAATAAAGTACTATAATATATGTCAGATTTTATACAGTAAATCCCATAAAACCCTTGTATCCTTTTTAGATGACTTTGCATACAAAAATAAAGTATACTTAGTATTATACTCTATGTACTTTTGTTTATGGCCTCCAGAGTCTCACACTAATTAGAAAAACATTTGAAGGTAATAAAACTCAAGTCAACATTTGTGTAGTCTGGTATTAAGATGTTTCCTTACTGTATTGTGGTTTGAAAGCTAAACTCCAATTCAAGTTAATGAGTTTACAGTTAAATAGTCTCACCTCTTTAACTTAGAAGTCAGTAACATACATCCAGAAGCCTGAGTTCAGCAGTTCTCAGATATCAAAGAGCATGTAAAGCACAGTGGGACTGTATTTCTAAGGTGCAATTGCTAGTAGCGACCAACCAGTGAAAGTGAAAAATGAAAATAAAGATTGATAGGTTTAGTTAACTGTGCTGGGGCATATTAGTACTTTTGTTAATAAATCAGACAATTAGTCAGCCCTGGTGCCTTGCTGTTTTAGTTCCAAAGCAGCATAGATGGTTGAGAGTGTATTAGCCCTGGGCTCCACAGCATGAAATGAGACCCCCACAGAGACCCCTAGATACAAAACGTATTTAAGTAAAAGTTATATATTATGACAAAACGGCTTTGTTTTAATGTAAAAGTTATATATTATGACATAGCATGATAAGTAATACTATACGCATTCATTTCAGGGATGTTCTACCTGTCCAGTCAACAGAGTCTTGGACTGTCTAAAGTACCTTTATTATTTTGTGTTTCTTCAATTGTAATGTCAAGTTTACTCAACGGCACCACAACATTCACATTCAGTTCTGCATTCATTCTAGATCTTACAACATTTACACACTTGGTTATGTAATAAAAGAGGTAAAGTTTGCTGAAGTCAGTAGCCTACAGCAACAAATTCACTATAATTATTAGTTTCAGTGAAACCTAACTGCTAATTGGTTGCTATGGTTTTTTTTGGATCAAGACAAACGTTGTTCATGTTACAACATGACCCCTATAGAGTATCTTGCTGCCATGAAACTAGACAACTGCATTGATACTGCATTGAGTGGCATTATATATTACGGATTTCATGCATGGCTGTAATATTTTGTATTTTAGTTTTATTCGCTGGCACTATATATATATATATATATATATATATATATATATATATATATATATATATATATATATATAAATATAAATATATTATAGCCTTCACAATTATAGCTGGAATTTCATAGTCTGAAACATGGTTGGTGGGCCAGGAAATATTTACAGTTTTTAATTCCCTGTTGTTAAAGCATTTGAAATAAAAGATTAAGATGGAGGACTGTTTATGGGTATATTTATATTTTATGTTCCTGAAAAATGACAAAGATTCATTTTCAGCTATATTTTTAATGAATCAATTATTTCTATGGCGTGTATTTAAGAAATGTTGGCATGGTATTTAAGAAATTTAATGCTCCTAAGATTACAAGAACTTATAAAACAGCATGTTTATTTTGCCTCTGCACATTGAACCAGTTCTTATTTTGGACTGTTCTATTCCTTAACTCACGTATTGATAAGGATCAACTGTTAAATGTTTGCCATTTATATATCTCAAGCAGATAATAATGTATAATCTCTGTACAGATCAAAGTGTAAGCATGCGTTCCATCCCAGACACTGACAATGTCCAGATGTTTTGTTTGTTACTAGCCTTTTGACATGTTTATTTCTTTTACTGTGCTGACTGTGTGTTTTCCTTATTGTGTAGTCTGTTCAGGCAACACAATCCTAGAATCCTAGAATCCTATATACATGCACAGTGGTCATTGTTATATAGAACCTTCCATTTAATTGAATAAAAACACACATTTTTCCTATCTTTTGTAAATTCTCAATTAGAATTTCACTTGGAACCTCCACTTTCTTTTTCAAAATAGGGACATAAAGTGTAAGAAGCCCTTAAATATGGGTTTACTGTAAGCATGCTATGCCAAAGCACATTTGTCTGGATTTTCCAGCAGTATTGCAAAACCTGAGTAGGTTTTTGGCTCAGTGCCATTGTCTGGGCTGCATTGGAAGACTGCACATCTATCTATATGCATCAAAGAGAATATAGTGATACAGAAATGTATAGTCATCTCTTTAAACCAAAGCAATATAATATGAATTATTAATCACCAGAAAAACAGTGAGGACTGCATTTAGCATTCTAAATAATAACTACGCAACTACAGCGGATAACCTATTTATTATAATGATGGTGCCATTAGTGGTACAGATTTTGAGATTTGTGAAACAGGCTGTAAACAGAGGATATTATTTCTCTTATTTCCCCATATTAGGTGTTCATGGATGCTTTCCCTAAACCATCTTCTACTGTCTAAACTTTAATAGGATTACAACAACATCAAAGCTTTATATACTTAGGAGTTTCTAATCCTGCTTTAGCCTTTGGCTCCCTACCATTACATATCAAGTCTATTAGTTAAGAAGTCATAGTAAGGTCCTTGGATTTAGTAAGGAGCAAGCAAAGGTTCCAAAAATCCACTTCCTTTGTGTTCCTAATTTTATGCATCATTGTATAATGCAGTTGGATGAAACAGCTAAATGATTCCTTCTGCCTTCCCTATGCTCCATGCGTGTGCCATACTCTGCCTGCCCTATGCTCCGTGTATGTGCCAAACTGCCTGCCTGTTTTTGACATACCATGGGTGTGGTTTAAATGGGTGTGGTTTAAAAGGGGGAGTGGTCAACACTGGCTTCCATTTTTACCCCTCCACCACATAGGCCAAAAAAATGTTGTTGAAATATTAAAAGCGTAAAACATAAAAGGGACAATTAAAATTCAACCCACAAAAGGTAAAAGTTAAAGGAAAATGCAATACATTAGAAGAAAAAATGCTAATAACAAAAAAGTGACACTTTATAGTCTGTAGTAAAACAAACAAAAATTTGTATTACTTTGGGAATAAACAAATAATGAAACTTAAACACTAAAGGCTACTAAATACTGAATACCTCTTAACAGTGATCGAAATGCAGGGCATCAGTGCAGTGGGACAGCAGTCAGTTCAAGAACCATGTGTCCAAGCTGAATTGTGCTCATCCTGTTTGAAATTATTCCAATACTGTGAGCTGGAGCAATAGTAACAACATGTAGCATGCTAGTTATTAAACATGTCAGTGACTGTCAGTGGAAGGTTTGATAACTTGCTAGCAAGAGACAAGTTGACTTATCTGCAAATTAATTTTACCCTGTAATAAACACCCCTTCCACATTGTTTACATCCTGATCAGTTTTTCCTTGTAAATAGTGATAGTTTTATGTATAAATAAGTAGAAAAGAAATCCAGTAATTAAAGATACCTACATTCCCATGTTAAATAAGAAATCCCTATATTAATGATTAATTAAAATATGTCTCTAGGCCTCAGTTGATGAAATCCTGTAAATTCTTTTATGGCATTTCTATTTCAGTTATTAATTGAGAGTATGTTACGCACTGCTGGCATGGAGATAATTAAATCATATAACAGTCGGGAGCTGGTGCAGAGAAATGCCACAGCTTATTAATTAACAGAGTACATGGTACATCTGCTGTCTGATTGGCCGTCATTGTCAGAAGTCATTTTGCTGTTTGTGAAACCCACTATTTATTTAACTCTCATGCAAGATTGTTTATCATGTATTTATTTATAACAAAGAGGCCCTAAGTAGTCCTCTTTAGGCTTATAGTCATGATTTTCTGTTGTGTTACAAATAATGAGATATATTAGTGTACAAGGCTGGCATGGTGCAGGACACAATGGAGTCTTGTTAGAGCCCCAATCTAGGGTGGTCTAAAAAGATGTAAAGTGGGAGGGGCTTGTCACAGAGTGGTCTGGATCAGGGGGCATGTTTGGGTATTTTGGAGCATATATGGAGCACAGCCAGGGATGTCCTATTTAAAGAATCATTTTATTTAAATTGGAATCCATGACAAATAAGTAGCATGGATACCTATGGTTTCTTATGTGCTGTTTTGCAGCACTGGGGTCCTAGGTTTTAATCCAGCCAGGGCACTGTCTGCAAGCAGTGTATGTTCGCCCCATGTCTGCATGAATTTCATTTGACACGTTTGATAGAGGCAAGATAAAGATCTTCCATTTTAAACTCTACCGAGACACTGGGGCTGGTGTGAAAAATGCATAATCTCTTTATAACCCTATAGGTCAGAACTATATAAATAGAGAATAAACATAATAATGGTCCTGTTTAGTTTTTCTTTGTGAATGTCCTTCATCTGAGTTATGTGCTCTGCAACTCTCCCACTCTCCAACTGTAAGACAAGTTCACAAGGTTCATTCATTTTAAATTCTCTATGAACTGAGAATTTTCTCTTAACACAGGGAAAAAAGAAAATAATGCTGGCTTTCAACTTCCTCTGTTAATCAAAATATGTTCTCCTCAAGTAGAGGAAAGTGGAAGCATCCTGCCATAATGCATCAGTCTCCAGGGAAGGAACAAGCACAGATGCCCACTACTGAGACATCTTCCTAAAGGCCATCTGTAAGCAGAATCAACCTGACAGCTGGTAGGAAAAGGAAGGCTCCAAACTGACCCATGCAATGTTTCCTGCCAAGACTGACCTTGAACAAATAAAACGCGCTTTAAAGAGGAAAATGGTGGATGTGTGTGTTTTTTTAAAAGTGTATTATGATAAACTGGCATCACTTGTACAATCTTAAAATTTAGTCCGAATTATTTTACAAGAACAAAGTTTGTTTGTAACTTTAAATGATGATATGAAGGACCTTTTCCCAAACTCCCATCCATCATTCTACCTTATATATCAATAAATTAACGCGAAAAAAATCTGGTGTTGGAAAAAACTCGATAAAATTGTAAAAAAATAGATTCGTACAATATTTCAAGATTTGAGGCCCAAAAACTCAGACTCGGATTATCACCCGAAAACCACTAATTATTTGGATTATTGTACAAAACCCAGTGCAGCTCATGATATCTTCCATTTGTTAAAGGGACATTGGCCATTGACTTCTACATGACCTCAGAAGATTTGCGATGGAGTATTTTGTTTATTCAGACTTTTGGCAGCCTCGGGTATAATAAATCTTGAAAAAAGTTTTATTCCCCACAAAAAATAGTCTTTTCCCCTTTAAAACTCTGACCAGAAAAAAATCAAACTTTAGTAAATATCTCCCTCAGAATCCAAGCCTTACAATTGTACCTATTTATATTTGTAATAGTATGCTTCAGACTCATTTATAAACACAAACTGTACAGTTCTCTTTTATGTATCTAATGTGGTTCAGGATTTAGATACTAATACAATCTGAAAACATAATATGTGTTTATAATGCTTCTACATATAGACACAATTTGAAGACAATGAAGTTGAACAAATCCTGTTTTTCCCTTCAAATACCTCCACCTCACCTCAGGCACATCAATGGTAACACCCAAACATGAAAATATATACCTTATAAAGTATGTAGGTTATTGAATTGACAACGGGTGCCCCTGTAAAATGTATTATGGCAGCCTGTCTCAAGTAATGTAGTCCGCGAACATCAGCTAAATTGTCAAGCCAAAAAGCTTCACCTGGGTAAAGCAAAACAAAAACACACACAAATATATATATATATATATATATATATATATATATATATATATATATATATATATATATATATATATATATATATATATATATGGATGACAATTACCTGGCCTAAAATGAAACTGAAGTCCTGCTGTAGTATGCCTGGAACTTATTCAACATGTGCATTTCCATCCAATAACATTTTTATCTGTTATTTTTTAACTTGGCCTGTCAATGTATATGCAGAATGTTTTATTGAACCATATCCAGGAACAAGCATTGTCACCAATGTATTGAAATCCTCAAAATATTCATCCAGGAATAAAGAAAACACAAGATAACTGGAGAAACATATTTATCTATTGTTAAAGTGTGTATTTAAAAATAAAATACATGTTTTTATTGTATTCTTATGGAATGAATGACAAAGACTTCAATCACACCAAATTAAAAAAGAACACATTTTGGAAAGGGTTTTGTACACAAAGGTGAACCCATTTTAATCTTCTCTTGAGGTTTAAGTGTCCTACTTAGGGTATTGGGACCCATCAAGAAATTTGCCATCGGTGGCCCATTAATTAAATATTGCCTCCCAATAATGAATTGCTTACATCTTCTATTAATTTATTTTCTACTAACTCTTTGTTCTATACCTGGTGTCTCCTATCTTTTTTTCTTGAGCTCAGAATATGACGACCAATTCCTTTTTACAATCATTTGGAAAATTAAGGGAATTAGGTAATTAGGGAATTAATTCTAAATAAAATCAATGTACATTATATATACAACATGCTGAGAAATCCCCTAATTATGCTCCCCCCATAAAATGGTTTGAATCTTAAAAAACTTCCTTCTCTGGGCTGCTCACATTCACTCTTGTCTGGATACTCCCAAGTCTAAACCTTGGCAAGCTCTGTCTTTTTGATTTACCTTCTCATAGTCTCTGTTAGCTATAAGATTTAAGAACAAACCTCAGTAAACTGTTTTCAGAAACTTGGAAGCAGTTTAAGCCAAGAGTTGACAATCTTGGCCCAAAGTTAATTGTTATGGAGGAGGATTCAAGAGGTTACTGAATGCTAATATATGGTTTGGCTGAGATGTTATTAGTAATGCAGAGAACTTTGAAGACACCAAGGTTTTTTTGCAACTAACCTACATTTATGCTTCAATCAGAATGACCAATGTGATTATGATTATGCAATCCATAACAAAAAGTGGCAAATTGCTATGCTAAACACATAGACCCAAAAGAAAGCATGCTCTGTGCGCAGCACTTACTAGAAATCAGGACCTGGAGAGGAGCTAACATAATAACATTAAGTACTTTGACCAGTCTTCCTGATCTGATGCTCATATATACTTGCCGATGTACCCAGATTTGTCAAGGAAATCTAATGTGATGATTTGTAGTAACACAAAATAACATGTGGGATGGGGCCCCTATATATATGCAGCACCATTGCTTGTGGCAGCCCGATGTTTTTTGAACCAAAATTACCTGTTAATATTCTTGTGGATGACAGGATGGTACCTGAGAGGTTTATACACGCAATGGCAAAAAGTATGTGGACACTATTGAGAATTTCTCGACCCGCACACGACCATAACCCGCAGCTCCCTACGCGCATCCGAACCGGCCTGCTGCTCCCCTTTATTTATAGACCCGGGTGGGCAGGCGGAAGTCTATAAATTCTGGCGCCGGCAGTACTAGGTCACCACATTTTGTCCAGGGTTCGGCCCGAACCCGCTGGTCCCGCTGGCCTCGGGTCGGCCCGCACATCATTAGTGGACACGCCTTTCAACTATTGGAATTAGATATTTAAACCTCACCCATCATTGCTAACACAGGTGCCACTACATCATACAATGACAATCATATAGGAGTAAATTTATCAAAGAGTGAAGTTAGAGATCTCCACAGTCATCTAGAAATTCCACTCTCTTTTCATTGCTATGGGATTTTGAAAGGCGTATTTATCAAAGGATGAACTTTCACTTTCAACCATTGATAAATACTCTTTTAAAAATCCCATAGAAATGAATGGAGAGTGGCAGAATTTCACTCTAGAGGACTGTGGCGATCTCTAACTTCACTCTTTGATAAATATACCCCATAGTTTGGTCAGTAAAATGTTTGTTTGTGGCCAGCATTAGGCTCTGAAAGTGGCAGAAGCAAAAGATTTACCTTTTGCTGGGACCCCAAATATACTTAGTATCAAAATAATGGCACAATAACGTAAAAACTTAAAAATATATTTTTCCTATAATATTTATCTGCAATTAATTTTTTTCCCCTACAAATGGCAGGCATTTTTTTTAGTTTACAACACATTCATCTATTTTTACAAGAGGATATACAACCCCTTTAACTAGATAATTAGGGATAATAACATCTAGCTGCGTACAGTTACTTTACTGCTCACATACCACACGATTTGTGAGGTCAGAAATATACCCTTTATTGTCTTTGTAGCTTGACGCCACAAAAGAGGTCAGAGTATGCAAGCCTGCTAAAGCCCAGTGCACAAATATCATATATCTGTTATTATGTTATTACCTTGTGAAAGCTTTTACATATTCATCTTCAAGGTTTACATATATATCTTTGTTCTCTTTCTATTTAAACCATACAAGTAAATTAGTTTTTTTGCCTCTGAACTTTTTTATTGCATTGCCATGCACATTATATTTGATACCACTTTATTCTTATTGTTCTTGGCTGTTACATTAAACATAAAATAACTATTTTTGCTTCCCTTGCTGCAGAGGCAAAAAAGAAAAATGGAAGCACAGGATTATGGGATATGGTACAAAGAAACAGACTAAGAGCAGCCTTTCAGATGTACTTTTTATATAATTGAAACCGCATTAAAGTTTCCTCTACTGAGCTTTGAGGTGTGATAATGGGGACCCTCTAGCACCTGAATAAATACATCCCGTAATGAAACGTTAACCAAAATCTGCTGGAATTAATAGGGTGTCAGCCTTTCCTCTGCAGTGCCACACACTAAGAAAATATTTGTTTTATATGAGACCCAACTGAAGGAATCAAAGATGTGGGTTTACAAAGAAATAAACACTTTCCAGCAAATTATTCTTCTAGTGAAACACAATCTCTTTCCTTTTGTCTGACAATACCAACAGCATATAGGATTTGATTTAGGAATGAAGAATGTGAAGTGAGGCTATCTGATTTTTGGAACACTCTCTTTTGACCAAGCCTAACTTTTTTTTTGTAGTTCTTAAACATTAGCAAAATTGAAATCCAGTTCATCTTGATTTTGCAACAGTCTACTAGTTTATATTTATTTTGCAACTGCCTACTGGTGGTCAAACCCACATTTTTAACTTCACAGGTATGTAATTGCACAGTACAGCAGCAGTGGGTCCAAAGCAACCCTGTCTTTATCACTTGCCATAGGTAAGTACAGGTGGTAAACCCAGGCCACTGTTATGGCCTGTGCCCACTCTCGCTCCCAAACAAGTTATGGGACTGGTAGGGGGAAATATCCTACGCCCTTCTTTTTATTAGTTTTACAGTTACTTTCTCTTCTCCCTTTACATTTTGCTCTTATTTTTCATAAATATACATAACTTGTTTGTTACAAAGCACTCACATCTCAGAGCAAATCTTCGAGTACCCTATTAGCAGTTGAACTATGACACTGCAGTTTTTACAGATTCGCCAATGGCACTGTGGGTCGCTTGGCCCACATTCCACCTGTCCACTTAAAAATATATTTATACATTATATTATAATTATACATTTATTTACGGTAAATGACAATAATCCTTGTATTGTTTCAAATACCTAGTTATGAAGATAACATCATAGAACATGTATCTGTTGCACATATATCTGGTCAATAACCTGGTCTAGGACAGAATAAGGTTTCCATTATCGGAATTGCCATACCTCCTTTTAACATTCTCAAATTTAAATTTAGGACACACTTGGATTTCCCATGTAGAGTAATACTATAGCCTTTTCCAGGTTAGTATATTGAGCCTATGCATCTGAAGTGTCATGCACTTGTCATGTAAATCAGGAATTTGATAAACATATAAAGTAGAAGCCTAGAACTAGTCTTGTGTATCCTTAGCCCTATATAAAGTTATGCCTGCACATTCATAAATACATGTTTACAGTGGTGTGCAAAACTATTTGCCCCCTTCCTGATTTATTATTCTTTTGCATGTTTGTCACACTTAAATGTTTCTGCTCATCAAAAACTGTTAACTATTAGTCAAAGATAACATAATTGAACACAAAATGCAGTTTTTAAATGAAGGTTTACGTTATTAAGGGAGAAAAAAAACTCCAAATCTACATGGGCCTGTGTGAAAAAGTGATTGCCCCCCTTGTTAAAAAATAACTTAACTGTGGTTTATCACACCTGAGTTCAATTTCAAAGGTTATAAAGCCATTTCTAAAGCTTTGGGACTCCAGCGAACCACAGTGAAAGCCATTATCCACAAATGTCAAAAACATGGAACAGTGGTGAACCTTCCCAGGAGTGGCCGGCCAACCAAAATTACCCCAAGAGCGCAGAGACAACTCATCCGAGAGGCCACAGAAGACCCCAGGACAACATCTAAAGAACTGCAGGCCTCACTTGCCTCAATTAAGGTCAGTGTTCACGACTCCACCAAGACTGGGCAAAAACGGCCTGCATGGCAGATTTCCAAGGCGCAAACCACTTTTAAGCAAAAAGAACATTGAGGCTCATCTCAATTATGCTAAAAAACATCTCAATGATTGCCAAGACTTTTGGGAAAATACCTTGTGGACCGACGAGACAAAAGTTGAACTTTTTGGAAGGTGCGCGTCCCGTTACATCTGGCGTAAAAGTAACACAGCATTTCAGAAAAAGAACATCATACCAACAGTAAAATATGGTGGTGGTAGTGTGATGGTCTGGGGTTGTTTTGCTGCTTCAGGACCTGGAAGACTTTTTTGTGATAGATGGAACCATGAATTCTACTGTCTACCAAAAAATCCTGAAGAAGAATGTCCGGCCATCTGTTCGTCAACTCAAGCTGAAACGATCTTGGGTGCTGCAGCAGGACAATGACCCAAAACACACCAGCAAATCCACCTCTGAATGGCTGAAGAAAAACAAAATGAAGACTTTGGAGTGGCCTAGTCAAAGTCCTGACCTGAATCCTATTGAGATGTTGTGGCATGACCTTAAAAAGGCGGTTCATGCTAGAAAACCCTCAAATAAAGCTGAATTACAACAATTCTGCAAAGATGAGTGGGCCAAAATTCCTCCAGAGCGCTGTAAAAGACTCGTTGCAAGTTATCGCAAACGCTTGATTGCAGTTATTGCTGCTAAGGGTGGCCCAACCAGTTATTAGGTTCAGGGGGCAATTACTTTTTCACACATGAAAATGTAGATTTGGATTTCTTTTCTCCCTAAATAATAAAAACCCTCATTTAAAAACTGCATTTTGTGTTTACTTGTGTTATCTTTGACTAATAGTTAAATGTGTTTGATGATCAGAAACATTTTGTGTGACAAACATGCAAATGAATAAGAAATCAGGCAAATAGTTTTGCACACCACTGTATATAGGTTTAGGATTTCTCTCATTCTCTTTATTTGTATTGTGTGTGTATGTTATATTTGAAATAATGCCACATACCCAAGAGCAAAAGGGGGCATGTTTTTAGTTGTCTGAGGCCTATAATTTACCTGTCTAGCCTTTCCAGCTAAGATAGGCAATTGCTCCCTGAGTAGTAATTTAAATATATATTTCTCTAACTTTCAATGCGCACACTAAGCTTACTATTTCTTGTAAATAAGTGAAGGTGGTTATTATAGTTCCACTATTTAGTATACACCCTTATAATCTGTTGTCTAGGGCAGAGGATGATGATTTTCACGACTTATTTTTCATTAGCCTTTCCAATTTTCATGATGTACACTAATCTTAGATCATTGCTGGTAATGTGCTGACGGCAGCTTAACTGTTTCATTGTATTATACAATCACTATGCTTGTCTTTGTACTACTGCTATCCCTCAGTCAAACCAAAAAACATCCCCAAATCCTCATAATCCCTTTGACATCATCTCATTGTGTATTCTAGCTGCATTTTTCATAGATTTATTACAACTATGTTAAATAATAACCTGCAGGCATTTGACCAAGTTCCCGTCAGATTAGGCGTGTAAGCTTACCACCAAGAACACTGGGTCCGGGTATACATGCCCCAGACCTTCAGCAAAGGGGAAAAAATGATCACAGCAGAGATTACAGGCTGTCACTTATCAGGATGCCAACAAGTGTAGAAAAACAATAGTAGTTCTTATAGTATAAACTAAATCTTTATTTTATTTTCAAGTCTCAAGAAATCATATTCAATAGCTTTATGCATTTCATTCCACCTACGGGCAATTAATCAGAGGCTTTTGCACCCAACCCATGAGAGTTGTTTCTTCTGCTGCACTCTTGGGTGGTGCCTCCTCATACCAAACATAGCTTGGAAATGTCTGTTTCAAGTCTCTAAGAAATGGCAATTACCGTACATTTAATTTTCAACCAATGAAACTAAAAAGTTTCATTCATTACTGGAAAGACAACATTTAAAAATGAATAACTAGAATGTTTCCAAAAGCATTTTTTGGGTGAAGCACCCCTTTTGGCACTTGCAGAAGATGTTCTGAGAGGTGGGTATAACCACCATGCCAACAGGACCCAGTACAGTTTTTACAGTATGGGTCACACGCAGACCTCAACACTCCATTATGGAGCACAAAAAACCCTGTATATTCAGGAATTCAGAGCTGGGAGATAGGGTAAAAACATGACTGTTAGTGACTTTTTTTTGCATACTCCTGTTCACTTTGTAAAGACCCTTGTGTTAGTGTACATTTCTTCCCAAATACACATGTGCCACAAGCACAGTATACAGCTACTTAAGCTTTTCCTGAAGTGCAGTTCTTATTTGATCCTTCTCCTAGACATGCACTTCATGTTACCGTAAATATTCTCCTTATGCATTATGATAAAAAACATTTTTTGGAACACACATCTTAACAGCACTAAAGCTAATGCTCTAGACCACCTAAAAGGTATTTCTCTAGAATATACCCACACTCGTTTCCTCTAGACCAACAGCACATGTTTGGAAATCCTCACTTTTCTTCACTTAATAATATGACATTTGGAATGCCATTACGCCAGCATGAATGTATGCATGGCAACAGGTAATTCACTTTCAAGCACTGAATCATTTTTATGGATTTTGAACTCTTTCTTGGCAGCTTGTGGATGTGTCATATTTTTAGTATTTAATCACAGACCAGAAGTAACAGCAAACGGCTGCTACGATTTGAGAATGTGAAGACAAAGAATAGGAATGAATAAAAATAAAGGAAGTTAAATACTGCACATCCAGAATAAATTCTCACAACATCTATGGCTTCATTACATGTTAACCCTTTACTTATTATGGTGCTATGGAGTTCAGCCCTAGCCTTATAGAAACTTATCGGAAGGCTATTTTATTACAAACAAATGTAAAAATAAATACCTATTCTTGCACACAAACCTTGAGATTGGCAGTACTGTTAGGCCACATGGTGAAATGCACTGGCACTTAAATAATGCTTTCAATCCTTATATCTTAAGCTTGCAGGCTTTTTTTCCCCTACTCCATTGAAAAATGGTAGAAAGTCTAAGGGGCATATTTATTATGCTGGGTAAAACAAAATTTGCAGAAAAATTTTATGCCATGTGAATGCCAGATTTGATGCCGTTATTTTACATTGCTTTTGGTGGAAGTAACTCTAAGAAAAAAAACATGAAAACATACTGAACGCCGTTTTTTTTTACATGGCAAAGCTTGCGTGGTGTATTATCCCCCCTTTTGATGCTTTACCACAAGACTGTTCTAATGCAAACCATTGAGTAGTGCAATACTTTTTGAATGATAATTGTGAAGGTTACATTTTTTGTTGTTTTTTTTTTACCACTTTGTCTTATGTAGTGTTCCCAATTAACCAACCTCAGTGTGTAATTATCAGGTACTATTTGTATAAAAATAAAGTTTATGCCATGCTAGCTGGTAACAGCCACTATGGATATGACCATACATATATTAGTATAGTGGTCAGTTCCAGTACTAAGGCATATCTATATATGCTCTGACACATTCTGAGACCTTCCAAAATACATATATCCCCCAATTCAGCACCAGCCCAAAGTACTTCAGTCATCATCAAGGAGCAATCCTCTTATTCCACTACTTTCTTCAATGAATGCCAGTGGAGTAAAAAAGCTCAGTGGTGCTTGATAAAGAGTACCCTGGGCCGACGCAATTTTCTGCTAACAGGAGCACCAGCATGGGGTATCAATTGATTACGATCACTGGGGCTTGTCTAACATTTGGCATCTCCCCAGTGATTTACACTTTTCTTCTCCTTTAAGGATTTTGGGGCTGAGGTCTCCTTTGTAAACCAAAATTTATTTTGGCCCCTTTAGCTTACAAAAGGTTTCCAAATATCTGAAAACTGAAGGGGCCAGCATACAGTGTGGCACCACTGCTCTATATCATTAACACTTACATCAAAATTAAAATAAATTCAATTACATTACAAAACATAATAAAAAATAAATAATCGGATGTGTAATATTGCATCCACCTCAATTTATTCAGCATTCAGCCTGTCAATAACCTGGTATAGAGATGTAGCTCTGGCAATTTATAGTTAGTAAAAAAGTACAGACACCTGTACTATATTAAGTTCACTGTAACACTTTTCATCAAGCAATTTCCTGTACAACATCTCTGTCTTCAATCAGCAGTTCACCTGTTATGCAGCAATAACATCGACATTGGAAAGTATTGAGGGAAAACTAGTGATGTAACTATTACAGCAAATTTTGTGGTCACAGTTAAGGCATTTCTAACACCAGGTCCTCCATTTGATCTATGCAAAGTGCACTCAACTTTTGGTTGGCATGCATGCAGCCAAGTACTAGCATTTAGTTTACTCCCAGGGGAAGCTTTTACACTCCTGTAGATTCATGAGTGCAGGCCCGGATTAGTGGCCTTGCCACAAAGGCCAGGTCCTAGGGGCAGCATGCCGTCTGGCCGCTTGTTGAGGATACACAGCTCCCCAGTGCTCCAGTGAGTGCGATCATGTGGGCGGTGCAGGCGGCTGGTGCTAGGACCTTCTGGATGGGCAATCCAAATCTGGCCCTGCATAAGTGATTGCCCTTTTGATAAAGCTGTGCGTTTTTTTTCGGTCCAGCACATTCAACCCCGCTGAGTCATTCATGCAGCAGAAATACTGTATTATGTAACAGAACTCAAGTTTAGTATAACATAATACTTCATGTATGGAAAAGTAGTGGATTAGAGCTGGATTATATCTGGCTATAGAAAAATAAATGATAGATGACATGGTGGAGCTCATCTGACAACAAGCAATTATATTTGGACATTATAACATTGCCTATCTTCAATGGCCCATGTTTTAGTTGCTAAAAAGAATTTAAATAAAAACAAATCCGCATAAATGTTTTGTACTTATTATAGAAATAAATAGTGGCAGGAATATCAAAAGAGTTTTGTTGTTGTTTATATGTTGTTTGTATTTTTATTGTTTCTTTGTTGTATTTTTCTTTTCTTTTTTATGTTATTCCTGTAGTGTACATTTTTACTTGGAGAAAAAAAAAATTCTTAATAAAATATAAGTAAAAAAAATAGTGGCAGGAGACATCTTTGTGATTATAGCAACTTTTGTGGCATAAATCTTCTTTATGTGCCATTTCTGTCCTGATTAATTTCTATGGGAACTGATGCTTAAAGTGGCATACGATATTTGGCAAACACCATAGTAGATCAATGAAATCACGGTGGAGATGCTTGGCGAATTTATGATATATAGCTTTAAATTACCAACTAGTCGTCCAGATTTCCTCCAGTAAAAGTTTTCAGGCAGTGAATACTAACCATAAATTCCTGGTTCCTACACTAGGCCAGTTATGCCTAAGGGATAGGTGCCTCGAGCTATCAATCCTTAGGTGGAGCACAAGGCTGCTCTTACTAACCAAGTCTCACAATCATATTTCTAGAATATACTCAAAGATAATCTAATCCTTGTTCATGGGGTCCCTGTTTCCAAGCTTCTCTAAAGGGGTTGTCCTTATAGAACTCTTTACTTGGCCTTGTTGACACCATGGTCCCCAGCAGACATCAACCTAGGTCAGAAGATGGAGAACAAAAAAAGAAAACCATGACTTCACAATCACTATATTAAAGTGGAAATGGAAACTGGTCAAACCTTCCCTAGGCCAATACTTGAATAAACAACCCCACCCAGGTAACTATGGATACAAATATCAGGACTTTGAAATAGAGGGGAAATCTTAAGAAGGTAACTTTTAAGCCATAGGGGAAGTTAACCCTATGGGTCTCTACATTTTCTATGGGAAGGACAGTTTGCCAGTTAGTACATTTTAAAGAGAAGCTATGTAAAGTATTATATGTTCCAAAAGTAACTCCAATTATTAAAACAAATTGAGCAATTAGCATAATTTACATTTGCTTTATGTTTGTATCTGAAGTGCCTGGACTGTAAGTTTAAAGCTTATAAAAAAAATACATAAAATAAAAATGGGTGATATTGCTTACACAAAACACTTCAACATTTTCAAATATTCTGTTTTCAAACATGAAACTATCAAAGAATCAATTTCTCATTAAAAGAGAGGCATGATTACATAGGATCAAAAGGGCTCTTCATCGTGTCATTCAGTGTCAATGGGATATGAAAAGCAGCTTTTGTGGTTTACGCTTAAATGTTGTGGGAATATTCTGATGTATTGCATACTAAATTGAAGCCAGAAAAGCATAAAACAGACCTACCAGTAAGCAAATTAACTGTATCAACTAGGTCATAAGCTCACCCATGAAAGAATATAATCAATAAGTGCACAGATGGAATATCCAAATTGTTAATCTCATAAAATTCAAGGACAAATGCAGAACATCTAACTATTATTTATGAAACTTTTGCATGAAACTATAGTTCTTTCTGGAACCTTTTTTCTCTCGAAGTAGTTGTCTGTTTATCTTAAAGCATGTCCCTATCTCAAATTCTCATTTGAAATACCTTCCATGTTTTCTCTTTGGACTGCGGAAAACAGAATTGCCAAACCAAATAGAGGACATTTGGAAAGTACTATATACATCATCCTGTTGGTTTGAAGCAAGGACAGCTTAGCAAGTGGCTACTCCACTAGTATAAAATAAAATACAGGGACTGTTTTTGCAAGGCAGAGAAGCATTTCTTACAATCAAAAACCTTTATAATCACATCCATGTTTCCAGTAAAATGATGGATATATTAATGTTGAGCTGTCCAACTTCTCCAGTTATGAGAATGCCAGTTGGAAAGAAAATATATCATTAAAGAAATGCAGCTTATCATTAGTTTGGTATGTAACCCATCCATGCCAGCCAACAGCTTCACCAGAGACAGATGTATATACACAGCCTGTGCCTTCCTCGCTCTAGCTTAGTCCCAAATCCTATAATTCTTAGACTGTTTCTCTAAAGGCATTGCAATTATTTTTCCATGTGGCCGTCTAGTTTTTGTTAAACTACAACACCAATTATTCTCAAAATTCTTTTATTTATTTTTTGTTGCATGCACGGTCTTCCTTAACATATATTATATATAACCTAAATAAAATTATAAATGTGTAAAATCTCTAATCTTATATAAATGCTGTGAGGCAAGTCTGTCACACATGTAGCAAGAGATTAGAAGATTTTTAAGGTTCATAATATAGTTTAGTTATAATGTGTTGCTAAAAACTTTCTGCTCCAACTGCCTGAATAGTCATCCAAATAAATACCAAAATGATTGAAATACAGAGACAGCACAATCCTGACTCCTGGACTTATATGGAGTGTGTTTGGACACAAGTACATCAAGAAGTGCAGCTTTTTCTTTAGTTTTAATTTGATTACATTTACGTCTGAGGGTGTAAATGATCCCTATATTCTCCACGCATATAAAATGATAACAATGCATATATAATTGACTGATGGAAATTTTCAAGGGGACACTGCCTGTAAGAATTTAAATACAACCAAGTTTGCAAGCTAACAATAGTATTTAAGGGTGATACTTTAAAAATACATCTGCATTTGTTTGTGTGAAGCTGGACTTGAATAATGTGTAAAATTTACAATCAGCAGTCGTGAGATTCAGCTAACCTTGATATGTTTTTTTCCAAGTCTTAAATTATGTGAGGTTTTATGAGGTCACTGTAGCCGCTTTGAATCATTACTGCAAAGCCCTTGATACAATTTATGGATGGGCCTCCAAGTACAGAATTGATAAGGCCTTCTCATAGCTGGCAACACAGATTTAGGGAAACCTTGAATTCATTGCAATGATAATGAGTGGAAACACATTTTCGTTATTATTTTCATTATTCTTTATTTATATAGCATAATACATTAAAAAAAACTCCACATACCTAAAATTCATATTTGGCCGGGTAAACTCAGCTACGGTTAAAACAAGCAACTTGACTCTGATACCTAGCCCAGCCGCCGTCTCTACTTTATTTCCCTGTTTATTTATTTATTTTTCTCTCCTCTTTCTTTCCCCCTTTCTCACCCCTTTTCTTTATTGTTTCTTTTACTATCCATTTTACTCCATGTTATCTTATTGCTCTCATATTCATGACTGTACTTACATATAATATCTTACAATTTTCTGTGACTGTACTCATGCAACAACATGTTGATTTTTTTTTTATTGGAAAATCAATAAAACATTTCAGTTTAAAAAAAAAAAACCAAGCAACTTGATTAGTGATGGGTGAATCTAGGCCGTTTTGATTCACCAAATAATTCGCAAAACTACAAAAAAATTAGCAAAATGTCGAAAATTTGAGAAACGTCAATGGGCATCAAAATTATTTTGAAGTGCAACAATTTTTGACGCAAGTAATAATATTCATATGCACGACTATTTTGTCCAAATGCATTAAAGTCAATGGGCATCTGAATAATTTATCATTTTGACATGCGATAATTTTTATGTACATGACAATTTGGATGTGTGGCAATTTTTTTGTAAAAAACTATTTTTACAAAAACATTCGCTGGCGTTGAAACGCGGAGATTTGCCGCAAATCCATGCCTGCCGAATTTATTCGCCCACTAAACTTGATTCATTTTTGTATTTAGCATTCTATCCCCTGCACTCTAAAAGCAGAAGCACAAGCTAGAACACAGCAAGTGGCTTTTTCCTTGCAACATCTCCACAGTTTCCTCTTGTCAGTGCAATTATTAAAGGATAAAGCTCCTCACCATAACCGAAGGTTTCTGTCTAAAATTAAGGAAATTATTCTGATTTATCAATGGCAGGTAATTTAGGATGATGGAACTACACATGTATCTGCACAACAAAAGCATGATGGAACTTTTTTCTTGTTGCCCATATTTTACCTTGTATTCAGAACTCATGTTGTTCTTTTTGCACAAATGTATAGTTACAATAGACTTAACTATCATATTAATGCAAGGGTCACCCTTTTACCAAGAGCCATTTCATCTGTGTTTTCAGAGTGTGAGATGAACCTACACCAACACAGGGAAAACATACTAACTTCTTGCATATAGTGAGTGCCCTTTGATCAAAATCAGGGCCATAGGACTGCAGTGCTATACACATAAAATGAAACAATGGACAGCGAAAATCTTTAATAGGGAGAAAATCTTGGATCCTCTCATGACAGGCTTGAGAATCGGTACCTAGAAATCTAGCATTGGCAGAATGACCACTGGTTTACTGTGTAGGTGGTCTATTAATTTCTCATTTCTTTTCCCATATAAAGCCTAGGTAAATTAACATTTCCTAACACTTGTAACAAAAACAAACGATGTAGAGCACTAGGCAGCAGAGTTAATCTAACCAGAATCCCCTGGCTCTCTAATGTATCACAGTAATTCAAAACCCAGAGGGGGAGTTCTCAATGGAGTGCCTGCTACAGACATACAAGGGATTAGGAAAAGGCTGGGTAAAGGTTATCTTTTAGTGTACCAGACAGGGATATGTGAATTTGTGCTGGGATTCCCTGTGGAGGTATGATTTGCTCTGAGAGAAAGGTGAGAACTGTGTATCAGGCAAAGTAGAAAATGTTTTTCCCTCTCTTCCAAAAATGAAACTCAGGGGCAGATGTTTTCCTAAAATAATATTTGTGTAAAGTGTTAGGGATATACTTGTTGAATTGCAATGGAACTTGGCTTGAATGACTCGTTTCTATCCTCTCACAATGTGAAGTCTATACCAGGGCACTTTCATACTTCCCTGAAATCTTGAAAATATAAACCAATAAGTCCTCAGATTTTGATCATCACTATGTACACTCAAATGACTGTTACCATAAAACACTGGACAATGGACAACAGCAGTCCAAATTTGTGTACAAAAACCTATACAAGATGATTACCAATGTTCCGTACTGCCCAGTATTTAATTTTGTTTGGAAAAAAAATAGTGGTGAGTGACTAATCTTAGACAAATAGACTGGTTTGAAATGACCCTAAGGGCAAAATAGTAGTAGTGGGTTTAAAAGAATTCCTGAATACCAAATTGCAGCAATGGTTTATGTAGTAATATAAAGTTCCCTGGTCTACTATCCAACAGTTATAATATAATCTGTTAACATGTAACTAATGCAGGTAGAATAATTAAACCAAACAAATTGCATCCCACCAAGGCAAACTTTACTACTTACTACCAAAGTACTAGTCACTACCATTTTGGCAGTCCTCCAGGTGAAATTAGTAGCATTTTCTAAACTTATATGGCACAGCTGCACAAACCCCCAAAGGGGGTTCCAAACAAGGAGGTGAAAAGGGTCTTGTGTAGTTATTTATTCTAAGGAAAAATCCCAATCTCTATCAGTGGAGATGTTTGCTTTGTTGTATTAGATATAGGAGATAATAACAAAGGAATGACATGAAGGAAGCAGACTGTTTTCATTGCTGTATCTAAAGATAGATTTGCCCATTTTAAAGTGTTTACCTTTCCGACTGGCATTGTTGTTTTGAATGGACAACAAAGAACTGGAATTTTGTGTGAAGATAATATTGTTTAGTTCAAAGTTTTTACACTATTACTTCCCAAAAATAAATCCACATTGTAATTTCTCTACAATATTCATACAATGTTCTCAAATACTCACATTATAATTCTGTTGCTATATTTACCCCTATTTTTCTTCTAGGTTCAAATGTAAAAATGTAAAAGCTTTCTACATGCAAAAACATATTTTCCTGTGTCCCTGACACTCCATTAAAAAGCCAGGGGTCAGTTGTATAAATGAAAACTTAGCATGACCTTACACAGAACTGTATACAAGAGGGGGATGGTGGGCAAGGAGACCCTCTCCACCCCAAACAAAGAACATGACATCTAGCATGATGTATATTTAGAGGGATAATTGACCTCCCAAGATGGGTTTTCTTTTCAGGGGTTATAAAACTGCCTTTCTGCATATGAAAGCTCACTTATGATGAGTTTGAGGCTGTTTTTGAAGCTTTTGCTCAGGGATTTACAATCTGTATCATAATAGAGGCACTGACTTTTAGGACTCTTCCAGTGGTAAAAAGGCTGCATCTCACAAATATTTAAACAATGTTGTTACTGGTATAGTGCTTTTGTTCAGCAATGTATTATAGCAGCTCCCACATTTTACTGAATGCAAACCTTTATCAGAGTATAAAGGGAATATACAAAAGGACATTTGTAATAAATGCACTCTAATTTATATTCTCCTACCCGTCTTACACTATGTTTCCACCATAAGCAAATTCTTTTCACTCCATTTTCACTGTTCAGTTTGCTGTTACGTAAACTATGTGAGGTTGGAAACCAAATATACTCTTTTAAATTGTAAAATTAATGAGCAGGGGCCTCTTTAACCCTTGTATCGGTCAGTATGTGTATGTAGTCTGTATGATTAACATATATACCTATACCGTACTTTGTAAAGCTCTATGGAATATGTCAGAACTTGGCATAAGAATAGTCATTCTAAAGCAGTTATTCTACATCTACATCACCACCCTTAACAACTGAAAGGAATGCTTCTCATGTCAGGAGATGCTACCCATATGCTGTATCAGGAGATGTCATGGTAGATAGGACACTTGGCTATTAGCACTTAATATAGTGCTGTAAGATGTTATCTCAGATTGATGACACATGCTTTTCCCAGGAATGGCTCATTAACAACCCCCAACATAAGGTTTTCACCTTCTTTCAAATTTGTGGGCAGATGAACACACGTCTCTTGCAATGGGGCTCATTAACACTGTTTACAGCAAATAGGCAGTAATTGTGCCAAACACCAGTGCTTCCACAAATCTGGCAGCACAAGCACTGCAGTCCTGTAATATTTTATAGGCCTTCCCTCTGACACCACTTTAAAAACAGGAGAAGACATTTTATTCTTTAAATGTCAGATAATTATGTTTCATTAAATAGCATTCGCTATAAGCTTTGTTTTTATGTCCTGTAGTGTTTTTATTAGCAACTTGTTACCCAGGAATGCTGAATTTGCTGATGAATAGCACATGTTATATAATTAATACAGGTTGTAATATGTAAAATGTTACAATTGTGCCCACTAAGCTGTGCTAAGCGTGTCACATCCCATGTCTCATTGGCAAAGCACAACAATAAGAGGTATTGACTATTTTAAATTACAGGTACTACATAATGCTGCTAACTGGGAGCATTAAAAGCATCTAAAAAACACCCCATCATACTCGTATTATAAGCTAAATAAAAGCCCATGGAGTTGACAGCTACAGCATCTATTCATGGTAATGGAAGACAGGACATGTCAAAATGACATGTCTATTGTTAGAAAACCTAAAAAGGGGGGGGGGCATAATTGAGTGCAAAAAGATTCTATTTTCAAAGGGTCATATCTTATCATTAAATGTACATTGGAGTAGGAGAAGGCATATGTTAGTACTGTATGTACATATAAAAAGGGGTTTACAATATGGTCACAAATGGGAACTACCAAACTGGATGGCCCTCAGTCTTAGCCAAACAAATGCGGTACAATAAAAGTTTAAACAACTACAATTGTCCTTTAGGGGCCCTACATTCACTGATGATCATAGTGTTACTTAAGAAATAACCAAATTGTTAAAAACTGATCACCCTACGTCTATCCAGCCTCTTGTAGATTGCAAGGTTAATTTTCTTTCCAGTGAGAAAAAAGGTTTCACCAGAACTGAAATGGTTCTCTTTCCTCCAACTAACACCAGTAACATCCCGGAAGTATCCATCATAGTTAACAATTCCACTATCACCCCCTCTCCCCAGGCCCGGTGCCTTGGGGTTATCCTAGATTCTGCCCTGTCATTCACTCCTCATATCCAGTCACTTATTAAATCATGTCATTTCCACCTAAGGAACATATCCAAAATATGATCATTTATCACCCAAGATGCTGCCAAAATTCTTATTCACTCGCTCGTCATATCACGTCTAGACTACTGTAACTCTCTTTATTTATAAATTCTTTATTTTTGGTTTTATATGCACACCAGACATAGATGAGAAAAAGATCACCATATTGAGGAAAACAGCAAATGTCATAAATCGGCAATCCGCATACAGCACTGTAACTCTCTTTTAATTGGCCTTCCCCTCCAGAGACTGTCACCTCTCCAGTCCATAATGAACACTGCTGCGAGGCTCATACACTTCAGCAACTGCCTCGCCATTCTGTCAATCCCTGCACTGGCTTCCGTTACCTTTCAGAATCAAATTCAAATTAATGACACTGACTTTCAAAGTACTTCATAACTCTGCCCCACCCTACATCTCTGAACTCACCTGCTACTCAACTCTTCTCTCATTACCTCCTCACATGCTCGCATTCAAGACTTTTGCTCCTCTGGAATTCTTTCCCATGGTCTGTCCGACTTTCTCCCAACCTTTCTGCTTTCAAGAAATCTCTTAAAACGCACTTCTTTCAAGAAGCCTCACTCTGCTTAACTACCAAACACCACACCACATACAGTACCACATTTCTCACCCATTTAATTCGATCTTGCCCACTCCCACACCTTGTGTATTACTCCCCTCCCTTTAGACTGTATTCCTATGCATAGGGCCTTCCTCACCTTTTGCACCAGTATTGATTGTGATGAATGTAACTCCATATGTTCTATGTATATAATTCATGTGATTTAGTTGTATAATCACATTTACTTTACAGTGCTACGCAATATGTTGGCGCTATATAAATACATGTTAATAATAATAATAATAATAATAATTATTGGGTGTGTAATTCTACATGGCCTGTAAAGGTAATGGGACCCTCTGCTTTTTAGAACATTTTTAGAAATCATCAGATTAAAATAAAATAATTAGCTTTCCCTTGTGGAATTAAAGGATTACTCCCTTGTGTGACTTTCCTGCCATATCTCCTTTATCAAGGGATGGATGTATCATCTGTATGGACACGGATAATTTTCCTTATAGGTTGGATGGACACGTATAAAAAAATGTTGTAGGTCCCTGTAAGTCACTGACTTGAAGAGTTTGAGTCATAATTTGAATTAGCCCTTATTTGAAACTCAGTAGTTAAGCATGTGGCAGAGTCTAGAGATGATTATTATTTTACAAATTATCTGCACAGAATTATTCTGCAGTGACTGGCAAAATATTCTTAGTGTGGCAAACATTATAACTCCATAGTAGCTTTTAAATGATGGTTGTTTATGAAACTGCATACTTGCATTGTATACTTGTATACAATAATTCTGTAATTGGATTTCTATGAAAAACATTTATTCCCTCCACCTTTCAGCCATACCATTTAGATCATTTAGTCCACCCTGCAGTCGACTCTGTATTTCTGTATTTCAACCACCTATCCCACCCTGTAATGTTGAAAAAAAATGCAAAACTAGACATAATTTATTAAAAATACACTTGACTGTCATTGAATTTATTAAAAGTTCCAAATATAAAAAGTACAACCGAAAAAAAGTGCTAAAAGATGCACTAAAAAAATATGAGTACCGCGAAAACCTCTAAAAATCTGAGCAGAAAATAATTTTAGAACCTCTAAAAGTCTGAATTGCTTTGAAGTGGTCCAATAAGATCAGTGCAGCTCCCACTGACTACAGGATCTCAACAACGTTTTCTTGCCGAAGTTTATACACTTAATACATCTCAAATTTTAGAGCTTTTATAACAGAAGTAACTTATAATTGATTGAGTTGAGTCATAAATATAGTTTCATCCAGTGCTTGGCAACAACTGACTATTAATGAATATCTTTATTTGTGGCACAGGAAATATGTAGATTATTAATACAAAAATGTAAATTTTGTTCTGGGTGCATAATCAACAAGCACATAGAAACAAAACCTCTGGAGTGTTTTATAGACTTGTAAACATTTTTTTTTTGGTCTCTTGGATATATTCACCTGTTTAGCTATAAACAGGCATTTCTGTCTAGTGCAGTATCTGGTTTCATGCCACAGGCCCCCATCAGTGCTTTTCAAACATTCCTTCTGCTCTTATAAATCTTCAACAGAAGAGAGAGAGAGAGAGGGGTCACCCAGAACCATGTCATGTCATATTGAATACACCGTGGGAATCTGCTCTGTAATGTAAGTGCAGCAGGCATATTGTTTCAGGGGGCAAGCAACAAAGGTGCCAAGAGTCTCTGGGATTTATTGGGATTCCTAAACTAATGATACTGTATCCTTTGTTACAATGAATGGAGAGCAGGACTATTCGTAGCCTTCCCTGTTGTTTAATTGTTCGCATGCTGCTGTCTCAGTTCTCTGAAATACACATGGTAATATAGCAGTATAAAAAATAGAGGTACTAGCTAGCATTAGAAAACAGTAAAGATGACTGATTCTAGAGTATATTGCACGAAATAGATACGCTAACCTTGCAATTCTTGCAAACTTGCAATTTCTATGTGACTTATATCAGGCATATTCTCTTGTCTTTTTGCTATGACAGCAAACATATGAGCCTCTCCAAAAGAGGGGGGTTGGCACATTCCCACACCACCAGTAGACTGCTGAGCAGTTACTGGTCAGTCTACTGGGTTAGTGCAGTTCCACGTTGTCCATATGTGCATTAAAATATAAGTGTTTTGGATCTACACTTGTATAGCAAATTAACTAGGAGGTTGCAACAACAACCCTTTAACTGCCAATGAGAGCCAAGAAGTCTACTATAGACCTTGATTGGAAGTCCAGTGTCTTGTAGCCCTGAAATTATGTAAAGTTGGTTGATAAAATTGTGCACTGAAAAGCTCCATTTAGACATTATTTGTGAACTAAAGCCATGCATTATAGAACTAATCCATTGCAAAATGCTTCTTGGTGTATTTAGAAAGATGTTTTTCATGTCAGTTATCCACTTTACAACTTTATTTTACCCCATAAATATGATATTGTAAGTTGCTGCAGTCCCTAATGATTGAGTGCCCGGGTGATATCTCTAGGGTTGCCACATTTTTCCTTTATTAAAACCAGCCTTTGGGTTGGGGAGTGGGTAGGGTTGCCACCTGGCCAGTATTTTACCGGCCTGGCCAGTAAAATTGATGGTTGACCACAATGTTATTAATAGGGAAAACAGAAAAATATATAGGAATACCAGTATTTTTTTCCAGGAAAGGTGGCAACTGTAGGAGTGGATAATGATATTATATGGGGGTAGGGTGACAAAGTCACTGGGCAGGGAAATGGGTGGATTGGGTTGAGAAATGGGCAGGCCTATCCATATAAGGGGTTACTGGCAGCAGCAAAAGCAAGAGAAGGTCGGGATTTATATGATGTTACAATTACATTACCTGTGCATTCCTAATTCCAGCCTTAGCTGGTGATTTACTGGCTGGGCCAGTCAAATACTGGTTGGGTGGCAACCAAAGATGTCTCTCAGGCCCTACTGAGCAGGAAAACCCTAGACTTATTTCTGTGCCATTCATTCTTTTAAGAGGGTGAGCACATATTCACTAACTAAATGGATGCTTTAAAAATGCTTGTAAGGTAGCAGTTTTGTTTGCAAACTTAAGCTGGCCATAGGCATGCAGATTTTATTCTCGTACATGACGAACCATCATCATCACTGCAATCTACCGACCTACCACTAACTATTCAGATCAAATAAAGTAGTAAAAATAACAAAACAGAAATTTTTGCCCATTAATTGACAGACAGCAATTGTGTGAAAGTTTTAAAAGCACACAAAAATAGCAAACTATAAAATTCTCAAACTTTCTTCCACTGTCAGAAGAGGTCTTTAAGCAGGTTCCAGGTTCGTAAAAGCTATATTAAATTTACACAAACGGAAATCTGATTGTTTGGCCATACGGCCAAACAATCAGATTACCCCCGATATAGCCATGCCTGTTAATGGCATGTCGGGGAAAGATCCGCTCGTTTGGCAACATCGCCAAACGAGCGGATCTTTGCATCTATGGCCACCTTTAGTTTTACTTGCAACTTGCTTGCTTTTAAGGTTAAAACTCCCTTCAGGGAGCACAACCTTCCATTTTTTGCTGTAAGAAGTAAAGGGTTGTTGGTTTGTATGGGTTATAGATGGTAAACTTTCTAACTTTTAGATGCACCATTTTAACTATGGCAGAACATTTAAAAATCTAGTTATTTCACTTTGTTATTATACTTGGATACAACAACGAAGCTAAACTAATCTGTAATCATATTTTTCATAAGAGAAATGTCTTCTGATGAAGCAGGTCTGGGAAAACCCAGTAATTACCAGTTGTCTTCTCATATAACCCACATTTTGTTTTCATGTTCCAAGAAACCATTCAAAAGGGAAATAAAATACAAAAGCAAATCATGGGAAAATGTTTACATCACTAACAGAAAACACTCTGCTCCACCCAGTCCCTATTAACCAGATTTTTACTTAGGGAAACATTATACACATTGTTGACATATTTCACAAGAAAAGTACTTGAGAAAAAACACAACATCAGTCCCGTGGGCAGGGACAAAGGTTATTTGTTAAGTAAATTATCCCCAACGATTATTAAAGAAATGCCTGCTAAAGTATCACTATCCTGACTACTAGACATTTTGTCTGTGACAATCTGACCACGATTATCTGGCCAGCTTAAAGGGAGAAAAAATCCCTGTTTTGACATATGGTCATTTACTTGGCTTTAATCACTCTAATTTTCCAAAAGTAAATATATATATATTTAAGTTTTTTACACAGATATTCATGATCCCTCAGACTGAGAAGTATTTGTTTTGCAGTGATCAATGAATGGCTGGTACAGAGAAAATTCAATTTGGAAAAGGAGGGCAAATGATTGTTCCCCTCCCTTTAAAAATACAGTTGATACAAAAATCCAAAATTTCTAAAAAAAAACAAAAAAAAAAGCAATACTCTTAAACAAGTTTTTTTTTCTCGACACACAGGATTCAGTCATTTACATGTGCATGTTTTATTAGCCGTGATTTGCAGGGTAAACCAACAAATACATTGTCAAGGGTAATTAGCCCCCAGTTATCTCATGGTGGCACATAAAAAAACTAATTGAGAAATCACTTCATTCTGCATAGTCATTACCTCAACTCAGTAACGAAGAACAGCTGCTACAGAGGAGTCTGCAGCATCAACATACAATTTCACCAGAAAAAGAATATATATATGTGGTGGTCCCGAGATCTGCAGAACATATTTGTAAACCAGCTAGCTATTAAATAAAAAGGACACATTCTGAGTTATATCTCCCAGACAACCATAAATGAGATGTTGCCTTTTTGTGTTTATACAAATCTTACAACTTCAGTAAGAAAACAACATAAAATGAATTATGAAAACCAAACCCAGCATGCCAACCGCAACAGCTGCAAAGGCACTTACTTCTATAAAATATATTACAACTCCTGGGGCAAAGAAAACATTTTTACAAGTGTAGCCTAACAGTACATTATATTTAAAAGTATGTGAAGTTCTTTCATTTCTTTTATTTTAGTTAAATATCATATAATGGGACCATGGTGTTTGTCATCTTGTTAGAATAGGTTTGCACTATATATTGTAGTTGTACAATTGTGCAGCATTTTCTGAATTTCAAGCGATTTAATAAAATATACCTGTACAAAAGTTTTAAAAAAAATTGAAATGCAAAACATGACTATTTTACTCTTGAGGAGTTGCAGCGAGACTTTTTACTCTTGAGTACTATTCTTATATCTAACAGGGAGTGGTTATCTTATGTCAGGGAGCAGTTATCTGATTACCTTCCCATTGCCAGGTTGCAGGGGGGGTATGGGAGGAGGGTGATACCTCTTGATGAAAGATGCAGTCAAGCAACTTAATTTTCTCTATGATGTTCTTTCTATAAGATATTTCATAATACTCTGATAAAGGAAAAATGTAGCACTTCTCCTTGTAACCAAGTCAGCGTAGAGTAGTTGCCCAGAAACTACACAAGAAAAAGCTAATTTTAACACAAAGGTCCTGCATACATGAGGGAATGGGAGATCCAAAGGCATGAGACTTCCTTACGCACAAAAGAAGTAGCACTAGATGCAAGCACAATGTGCATTGCCTGCTGATGGAACGACGCTGTAAGAATAGTAAAGATTGGACCCAGTGCTGTACTTGACCCTTGTAGAAGTCCCATTGAAGTCAATTGGGCATGCCCTATGAAGTTGCCATCTGTTATTGATTTTCAGGCATTGTGTCTGGTTTTGTTTGTCTACAAATGTTTAACGGCATAGAAGAATTTCAGTGTTACTAAGGCCAGAAATCAGTTTTCAGTTTTTGCTCTCATTTTATAACTTGAAATTATTGTAACTGACTATGACCATGATGTACACAATATATTGTGATTGTAGAACATTATAAGGCTCATTTTCTTAATGTAAGTGCAATGTGCACAGTGCTAAAATTAAAGGAAATCTATAATCTTTTTTAACCACATTCCACCAGAATTTCAATGGCAGTGCAGGTGCCCAATAGAGTGTGCAGCAACGTGCACACAATCTACTAATCACAAATTATTTCTTTATTAAAATGTGTGCCAGATTTATTTACTGTATTTATGTGCAAATAGCATTACTTCCAGCACATAATGGAAATATGTATGTACAGTATGTATGTATAATTTTGTTTATAAAGCACTACATGAATACACAGTGCTGTACAATTTTAGTAGAAAAGTATACCCAAGGAAGACAAGCTTTATACTAATAAATATTAATAATAAGTAACAAGCAAAGTAATAAATAAGTAGAAATAATATTAAGTGCCCATGTGCTAAGGACTCAGTAGGAAGGAGGACCTGCCCCATTGAGCTGACAATCTAAGTGGGTATATAAGGAGATTTGAGCACTGTCCATTGAAAAGATAAGGTCTTTTGATCCAAAGAGTAGGATCTGACATTTTTTCGAAAAAATAGAGTGTGTTCTTTACTGGATAGAATTCCAGAGCTAAGGAGCCACAAGGTGAAATGATTTTAGTAAGATTTTAGATGAGAGATAATAGTATAGGAGTAAAGTACAGTTTTGTATAACATCCAGCATGTACAATTTTCTTTTTTACCATTTTACCATTTAATGCTTTGAATTTGTGCTTGCATTTATAAGTAACCCTTGAATACTTTGCAGTTTGCTATATGATACAAAGTAACCCAATAACCATCAATACCCTGCAATGTTTTCCCAAATTTTGGCAACCATGGAAATGTGGGTATTTATGTACTGTTCAGAGATTTCAACAGAACAGGGCAGAAGCTGTACAGAAATGGAGAAAGCTAGGGAACTTTGCTGTTCCAACATCATCCCAGCTATAGGCCCTATATTACATACTTTATTTCTATCTTGAATTTGTAATGTAAAATCTTTGCCAATAGTAATTTTGGCTCTGCATTTACTTGTAGCATTTTATAATTGCAATCTATAATTGTCAGATTCTTTTAATGTACTGTTGGCCAATTACCCATACAGACGAATGCTTTCATTACTGTGATAGCAGGACATGCTGCTCACTGTACATGTATCTTTAGAGGTATCTGTACTTGGTCACGTAAGAATAGCTTATATTTTATCTACAGTACTGTTCCTTTAGCAACATAATGTGCACACATTTTGTGTAAAAGTTTATAAGCCTCATAATGTGTAATGCTTTCCTTTATATATCTAATTGAAAAAAAAAAACAGTTTATTGAACTTTTGCACTTTTACCAACTGGGTAATGTATTTACAGCCTACCTGGATCAATCCATACACAATACAGCTTACCTGTCTAATAGCAAATTACTTTGATCAGTATGGTAACCTTTTTCCTACTCCTTCCAGGTCTCTCTCACTTACACATTCCCAAAGCACCTGACCAATTTAGAGACTTTGTCCGAGTGCATATTTTGCTCCAGACCAACACCCAATCATTTCCATATGCCTTTATTGCTTTGCTATTGTTATTATCTTCTAGTAAATGAGGTGATTTTTGAAGGCAAGCAGATCAAGATGTTAAACCTAAAAGCAAACACTCCCTGGACACTTTTCTTCTTAAATAAATGCATTCTATGACAAGCTGAATTTATTGACTTTGGGCAGTGCATAGCCATTGGGGTCGGCTGCTTGAGACATGCTTTTTTCCTCCTCCGTGCCTATACGTTCTGTTTCCTATCATTTGGTATTCCATTAAAGTAAAACAAGGCCACAGGTTAAAGGAAAACATGTCTTTTGTGGTGTTCTTTATGATAAAAGCAATTTTAAATCATAGATCATTTTTATCTCTTCCTACTTTCTGGTCTATAGCATATGATACATTTATATTATATTTTTTTAAAAATATAATTATAATAAAAATATGTATACCATACTTAAAATATGAACAAATATAAAAGGGATCCCTGATTGCTTTGACCTGTATCAAAGTACTGGCTCTGCAGCTATGTGCCTTTATATTGTCATGTAACTCATTTTCCCCACACAGAAATCCCTGTGAGGGTAGGGTGATGACTCCACATCAATATTAACTGCCATATTCATGGACAGACCACACACAAACACTATCTAAAGAAAGGAAAGAAGGGTCATGTCATGCCTTGGTCACCAATGAATAGTAGAGAAGGGATACACTAAAATTGCTGACTTCATGGGGGGGTATTTACCATTGTACTGTTCCCCTTATGGATCTTTCTTGTGTTATAGTAAATTACCCCTTATGTGCCACCCATTCACAGGTTGTAGATAACAATAAAAGCCAAGAAAGAAGTGCAGGTGCTGCTTGCAATCTACTGCGTTGTTTGTACACGGATAACTTTCTCTATTTAACTTTCCTGGAATATGTGCTCAAGTTTACTAGTTGTTGTCCTTTGTTCGCTTCACTAAACATACAAGGGGAACAAAGGCTATTTAAAGGTTATAAGCCAGAAATATTTGTTTTGTCTGCTCAGTCTAGATGGATTCATGATTTGAAATATTTTATTTGGTTTTCACAATAAACCATAAAAATCAATATGATAACAAATAGTATGCAGCATAAGAAGATTAATACAATGACCTATTATACAGAATGTATAACTTACAATGAAGTAATATGTAAAATAAAATAGAAACTAACAAGAACTAACTATCACTAACTAAGCAAGTGGACGCATAGACATTCTTAAAAGAAAAAGAAGAAAGAAAAAGACTAGATGGATTCAAATAAACAAGGCCTAATTATCTAACATGAATTATTCAGATATTTCTAGAATGACGACATGCATAATTTATATTACCTGCATGCCTGAAGTCTGATTCTCTCTTTGCTGCAATAACAGTTAAATGTGATTTTAAAATCCACTCTATTAATAGATTATACTGCTTTAAAATTATGAGTTTTGTGTATGTTGAGATATATTGTGTCTATATGCGTAAATGTAATAAATGTAGAAGTTTGAGGTGCCAACCAGTGACTAAACCTTGTTTGTAAAATAAAATGAAACCTTCTGGTTATGAGAATAGGCAGTTCTTAAAGTCAGCTATTTGCATTAAAGCAAACCTAATTTTCATGAGCCACATTTTTCTCAGTGTTCCAGCGGATACAGGAAAATACTTTTTTAAAGGCTTTAACTACTCAGTAAATCAAGTCACATCAACAAAAGCCAACAACACAGAGGTTGATATTTCACATAAAATTCTAACAACAGGTAGCTAGAAGAAAGTGGAAAGTGGGCACATGGCCAAAGCTGTAAGGAAGTCATGGCAGTAAGAAACCGTGTAAAAAGTGAAAGTGGAATGTGTATAGTCTGATACAGATGATTATTTATTTGATTCTTGTCTGGTCTGAATATCTGAACTTTTATGGTGGACTGAATCAACATTATTAGTTTTATTTAGCCAAAATGGGGCATAGCAAATTAAATTGGGTGAATTATTCATTCCATTTTTTAATCCCTTTCCCCAATCTGCAGTATACATATTGAGCTATAAGGCATAACTACATGGTCCCAGAATGGCTGAATTTGGCAGTGCATCAGACAGGTGGAGCAGGAGGTGACTGGTACATGGGCATACCCTAAAATGTTTTTACCTAGTCTGTTATTCAGAAAGAGCAAGCTACTGAAATCAAGCAGAGGCAAGGAGATTATTGCAGGAGTTAAGTACAGGGGCACCCTAGTGACTTGGGAGCTCTGTTGGTAACTTGCACCAAATTTTGGAATCTTGTACCTGCAAATGCTACAGGTATCCATGCATGGTCCTTAAGGGGTTTTTTTCTAGGCAACAGGTGTTATAAAAATGACTGCCATTTGGTAAGTCTCAAAAAGTCGCTGTAAAAAAATATGACCCCCACCTCCTCCCACCTAATACAGGGTCCTGTGATTAGTGATACGGCCATAATATACCTGTTTTAGTACGGGAGCATGGTATTCACATATACACCACACTAATGAGCATGAAAGAAAAACTGGTTTTGCCAGTCATGCATGCGATTATCATTCTTAGATTAAACAAATAACCTGTCTAGTTCTGCTACTGTTTGTCTGGCTTCTGCACACAAATGCCTGTGCCTCATCCTCTCTAACAGGAACAGCATTATCCCTTATTTATTGTGTAGTTATGGCCTAAATCCAGACCCACGCCAGAAGAATCAATGGAGGGCTCACAGCATCCCTTTCAACTGTAAACAACCTACTTGTCATCCCATTGGGAGCTATTGACTCGGACTTAACTTTATTGCAAGCTGACAGCTGGTGGGACTCAGCAAAAACATACAAAAGGAACAATTATAACACACTCTTGCATAAGCTCATGACATCGGGTATAACGATTCTACTTAGGTACCTCAGTCAACCCACTAAAGAATCAAAAAATATTAGTAATACTAAAATCAGACAACTAGTATATATATCTCTCCACAAAAAAATGTTGTACAGCAGGTAACTTCCTAAACATGATTAAATCACAGCACTTGATAATCACACTTAAGGTGGCCATACACGGGCCGAACAGACTGAGTCTGCAGCTTATCGGCCTGTGCGTGGGGCCCTCCAACGGGCTTCCCTGATCGATATCTGGCCGAAAGTCGGGCAGATGTTGATTGGGCAGGGTTAAAAATCCTGTTGGATCTGTTCGTTGATGCGGTCCAGCGATCCAACCTCCTGTATTGCCTACATTATTATCTGATCATTGGGCCCTAGGGCCCATGATCGAATCAGCCCAATATTGCCCACATCTATGTGTGCATATCGGGGAGAATCTGCTCTTTTGGCAAAATCACCAATCTCTACGTGTATGGCTAACTTAACCTGCTTTCATTCCTTTCCAAAAATAAATTCCCTGCAATATAGTTGTTCACTTTAGACAACGAATCAACGCCTTCTCTTTTTATAGTTATTTTTCACCAAATTATTTTTCATTGAAGATTTTTCTGTTTGTAAACTTTGCAACTAAAAGTAATAGTAATGCTATATTACAAGTTGCATATATTCTAATTAGCATGCTGTTACATTTCACAGTCTGCTGAATGCTGAAATGTGTGATAATGCATGAGCTGTTTTCCAGCATTAATAAGTGTATGGTGGTTATTGTTTTTTGCATTTATATAAGGGCAACCTGAGTTCATGTTGAGCACTAATGGAGTTGCAAAGTTTGCCTAGGACTAGTAACTCATAGCGACCAGAGGTTTTTAACTAGTATAAGATGCTTGCTGTTTGGTTGCTAAAGGTAACTTGACTGTGTATTACATAGCCTCCTAAGGATTAAAAGGAATGGACAACATACATTTTATCAGGATATTATTTCTAGTTATGGGCGAACCTGACCCGTTTCACTTTGCAGAAAATTTGTGAAACGCCAAAAATATAAGTACATAAATAAGTATATGGGCGACAATTTTTTTTTTCTATTTTTTTCACCCATTCGAGTCTATGGGCATCATTTCACTGCAAAACTAGGTGAACATTTTTGCTCATCACTAATTATTTCTAATATCATGCACTCTGACCAATATTAGAGCACCGGAAGCGAGATCAGATGGGATCCATATGCTAAGACCTACCTAATAAATGAGTCCTGCTGTCTCAGTGTGTAACATTACATTTTCCCATTACGATTCCTGAAAATGTGATAACAGATTGTGGGTTCTGACTTGTTTTAAACGTGCAGGGAAAGTGAGAACATTCTTGCTGCATAGTATTAAAGAAAAAGTCATTTTATTATGTGTGAAATGTTTCCCTTTTATTTCACACAAGAGCTTGTTATGTTTAAAAGATACATAGCTGAATGACTTCAAACCCCAAAATAAAGGCAAAGAACTGACTGTGACTGAACTTTCTCTTGTAACCATGCTTCAAAGCTTTGAATCTGGTAGTGCAGATGAGCCTTGGGCAATATTCTGTAAATAAGTTGAGAAACATTATATGTATCTTTTCTGCAATCCCTTAAACCCTCAGAAGAGGACAGAAAGGAAAAATGGATTGGTGCTTATTAGTGATGAGCAAATCTGTCCTGTTTCGCCGAAAAATTCACAAAACTGAGGAAGAAATCGCAAAAGAGTTTTTCTCTCTCCAAATGCATTAAAGTCAATGGCCATTTTTTCTTATGACGACTTTTTTTATCCTAATACATTAAAGTCAATGGGCTTTTTTCTTATGGTGACTTTTTTTGTCCAAATGCATTAGTCAATGGGCGTTTTTTCTTATGGCGACTTTTTTTTTGTCCTAATGCATTAAAGTACGTGGGAGTTTTTCTCAGCAAATTTTCCTGCAGGCAAATTTTTGCCTCAGTTTCACAAAAAAATTCACACATTCCAAAATTTGGAATTTCACAGAGAATCCATGGCTGGCGAATAAATTGGCTCATCACTAGTGCTTATTGGAATAAAGCAACAGACAAGAGAAAACAAAACATTTCCTTTGTGCAAGACACACTTTTCCCACATATCAGTTTTCACTTTTAATACAGATGCTGTTGAACAAATACCTGCCTTTGTGTTTGCTTCTATATATAATAATGTCGTTGAGCTGCTGCAATTTATTTTCTTATTCCAGTGAGAACTATTTATTTAATAGACCCACACAAACATTTTTAGCTTGTATAAGTAATCTATCAACAACATGAAAGTAAAAAGTTGAACTATGTTGTTGATTAAAGATTTAAATATTCTTATTGTTGCATACATGTGAACACTAAGGGGCAAATTCACTAAGATGCGTAGTTGCGCCAGGCGCAACTTCGCCGCACTTCGCCAGGCGTAGTTTCGCCAGCGCTCCGCAAATTCACTAAAATCCGAAGTTGCGCACAGGGGTAGCGTAAGGTTGCGAAGTTGCGCTAGCGTTTATTCGCTATATAAAGCGAAGTTACGCTAGCGAAGGCTAATTTGCATACGGCGCGAAATTCAAATTTCAATGGAGGAACACGTATCTGCACTACAAATGCCTAGAAAACCTTCAAATCAGCAAATATAAATTTTATTTTGCCCTACACATGTGCCCACTGTCTAGGTTAGTTGCCATGAGTCAGGAAATGTAGGGGGGAGGAAGGGGAGCCCCAAAAAAATTTCGATCTTTTTCAGCCTATCACCCATCATGTAGAAAACATGCCAGCGTTTTTTGGGACTTAGAAAAAAAATTGACTTTTTTTTAAACAATCCCTATCTACTCTATTGCGCTTCGCCAGGTCTGAGGTGGCGAAGGAAGTCTAGCGTAAAAGGTAGCGTTCAGTACACTGCGCAAGTTAGTGAATTTGCGTAGTTTCGTCGCTAGCAAAAATTCGCCTGGCGTAAGGTTGCGAAGTAACACTAGCGAAACTACGACAGCGTTCGTTAGTGAATTTGTGCAGTAGCGAAAATGCCAAATGCTAGCGAATTAACGCTAGCGTTCGGCGCTTCGCGGCTTAGTGAATTTGCCCCTAAAGGTGTAATTTATTTCCGTTTTTGAATCTTATCATCTTTCAATGCAGGAAACCTTGCCCATGATACACTGCTATAGGAGAGAATTTGGTAGTGACATCATTCATGAGGCTTTAAGTGTGGCCTACAAAGTAACTAGGGAAAGGTTATAATAATAATCATATTCTGAATCTGCCCCTGAGCTTTCCCTATACAGACTACAGTTTTGGGAAGGCCAGAAACCACACTAGTCTGTTTTTTCTCTCACTTTTCAATGTTGCAAGAACCCTATTAATTAGCCCTGACTGGCCCTAGTGAGCTATTCGGCATGCTGTGCATTGGATTCTTCTGCTCAGAGCGTCTGGATCAAGCAAGCAAGCATTCCATCTTTGGCTAAAGATGCCTTTTCCCAGGAAATAGACAGCTACTCCCATTTTAGGAATCTGCTTTAACATTCAAATCATCCACAAATTGTTCAACCCCTGCACGGCACAAAAAAACGCATTGCAAAAAAGAAACACAAAGCCTTTCAGCACGACTGGGTCTATGTCATTATTGCTAAGTAATATAATTAATGGAAGGAACATGAGCTTGTGTAATAAAACATTATACCAGCAGGGAGAAGGTTCGTTTTACAGACTGTGGCTTTTTGTGATGATTGATCAAACAAAAAAGAAGAGTCCAAGGGAATTCATGGGCCACATGTTATGACAACAGAAATAATTGTATAGAAAAATACATGCAGTTACAATGCTATGCCATTGCCCAAGTAGAGCCAATACAATACAATAAATCTCCACCAGGGCCATATTTATATATAGGTACAGAGGGCCTTTGCCTAGGGTGGCAGTCACCCTTGGGTGACTATATCAGAATTAAAAAAAATTAAAAGAAAAAATAAACTATCCCCCTAGCTGTGGAGCTGGGGTGTGAGAGGTGACCTGGTCATTGGTGCACATGCAAGTGATGTCACACACATGAGCAGTTTGCGGACTGGGGGGGTCCATAGCTCCAGTGCCTAGGGTGGTACCAGACCAAAATACAGAACTGGTGTCCATCACCCCTTTAAATCTCCATGCATTTGAGTAAAAATTATAGATGATGCTTCACTGTTTATATATTATATACAGATACATAAAGCTGCATGTGAGTTTAGAAGTAGAAGAAGTTGGTTTGGTCACTACACTATAAATCATAAAGGCTTGAAATTGATTCTTCTGCCAGCTGCTTAAGTCTTGGAACAGTTCATTACATTTCCATGTCATGGTTGGATTGCAAGCTTTGTGCAGCAGTGACTCATGGTTCTTGGAACATTCATCATCTCTATATAGATATCAGTTAAGGGTATACAGTATACTTGAATCAGCAAATGCTTAGACTTGCAGACAAAGTTGGCTATTCCCGTTCTAAGAAATAGACGCCTACCTCAAAAATCAGTACCATTACCTTGATCCACTCTGCCCATTCCCCCTTTTCTGAAAGTTTCCTTCCCTTTTGTCCATAGTAAGTTTGGATGTGAATGATGGTGTGGGTGTCATCACAACACCACTAGTAGAACTTAATAGAAAAACAGTTTCATTATTATTATTAGTATGCCTTTTATACAACAGAAAGAATGCTTTAATCATTTACAAATTTAATGGTGTTTAACTTATTGAACTGTTTGGGTGGTGGCAGATGGGGAGATTAGTCACCGAAGTTGCCTCACAAGGAAAATGTGGGCAACTTTGGAAATCCGTAGCGATTTGTATGCTATCCCGCCGGCAATAATACAAATCTCAGGGTATTTAGGGGAGATGAGTCACCAGCAGTAGAGAAGATTTGTCGCTGGGCTACTAATCTCCCCATCTGCCACCACCATTAGGGTAAGGGCACACCTGGAGATTCGGGGAGATTTAGTCACCTGGCGACTAATCTCCTCTTCTCTGGGGGCGACTAATCTCCCCGAATGGCTTCCCCCCTGTCTTCCACCGGATATAATGAAAAAAACGCTGCGGCATGGCACACACGCCACTTAATTTTTCCAAAGTCGCCCGAAGTTGCCTCACAAGGGAATTTTCATCCGACTTTGGAATACAAAGACAGGGAGAAGCCGTTCGGGGAGATTAGATGCCCCAAAGAAGAGGTGATTAATCGCCAGGTGACTCCCCTCCCCGAATCGCCAGGTGTGCCCTTACCATTAGGTGTTAAATGCTGACAATAGATTACAGAACAGGCTTTGCCATTGTGGGTGCTCTTTCAGCCTTAGCTCAATGGCTCATTGGTTAGCTGTGCTGGGTATGTTCTTCCTATGTCTGTGTGGGTTTCTTAAGGTACTCCACTTTTCTTCAATACTATAGAAACATAAAGGCTATATAAGTTATATGGCTCCTGATATAATTGACCATGCTGTGTGTGAATATGATAGGGACATTAGACTGTAAGCTCCACTGGGTCAGGGACTGATGTAAACGATATATAAACTCTGTAAAGAACTGTGACGTGTCAGCACTATAATTAAATATTTCTATCCTTTGGTTCATGGCCAGAGCTGTTCACAATTCGCATCTAACGCAAAGTTAAATGGTGTCTTTTTTTGGCCACACTTTTAGAACAAGTTGAATCATTTCCCTTACAACTTAACTCACTAGAAAGAAAAAGAGTATCATCTGTTTCCATTTTAATCAAGTTGGGTGTTTAGTGGTTATATTTATCTTCTGAATTGTTAACAAAAAGCAATTAAAGAGAAGCAAATCTGTGTGCAAGTGTGTGTGTATGCCCGGGCGTGTGTGTACATATATATAAAATATATACAGACCTGTGCTTTTCTCATTAATGCTGTTGGAAAGGTGCCCTTTTAATCCCTAGGACATGGCTCTGAGCCTAGAAACTTCCCAGAATTGACTTCAGATAATACACATCTGTTGCATGGTCTTGCATAGAATTTACTGGATTGCCTGTAAGTAACACTTTGTAGATTCCCCAAGTTATTTATTTGGCCAGCAAATTACAATGTGATACAGACTACAGTATATTACTTTATACTTGGAGCAATATTCAGGCATATTAAACATGCAGTATTAATATACTGCTAGCAATGATTGCAGTCAGGATTAGTACACATGCAGCATATTGGCTACATACCATTACTAAAATATCGCTTTAATTCATATTATAAAAATAGTATGCATTAATTTGCAGTATTTGATACCTGATAGTCATGATGCAATAATGCTTATTTTCATCAGACACATTTTAAAGTTTATATTTATCTGAGCTAAAGTAATTATAATTTTTTTTGTGACAGGGGCCTACAGGCCTATGATATGATCCCTTTTAAAGGTGCATTTTACCACAAATATAACCTGCAGAAACCTTGCTGAACCTTCAATAAAAGGAAGATTTGAAAGTCCATAGTACCCCCTAGTACATTTAAAGTATAACACCTAGCTAAAAATCTCAGGGGATAAAGATTATGGGGTGGTCCTTACAAGATGAAATTCAAAAGAATCACAAATTGCTTGATCAGTTTCTGTGGGTTCCTGATGACTGTAGCTACTGCATATCTTTCTTTACAGACACCAGCTGCTTTGCTCTCCTACAGAGTCTGTAAGCTTCCTGAAAAATATATTTCCTAGGAAGTTTTTACAAGAGCCCAATAGTTTGACTTAACATGCCTCATTTAGTTTAGTACTTAGCTCTCCATTCATATTTTTCCTTCATGATTGAGCATTCCATGTGTGCTTAGCATGTGCCATGTTTCCTATTTGCTCACCATCACAGAAGGTGGTGTATGGACCCTTCCTGGTGTATGGACCCTTCCTGTGCAGATCACCTTGCACATCTCACTGGGCTTTATTCATTGGTAGCAACACCAGATCTGCACTAAGCATTCTCTTAACAAGGAGCCCTGACATTACCAGCAGCATAAGGCAACTGACAAGTGCAGTATTAAGTGTACTGTTAAGTAAACCTGCACCCATGCCTGGCAAAGGTTTGCAAGTCATGCACAGAAGGCAAAGTGGAGCAGCTCTTACGTACCCTCTATAATCTAACCCCCAAATGTTTAACTTCTATTTGCTTTCATCCATGACTATTAGTGAAAAAGTCCTGTGTGGCAATACAAAAGCAAAATAAACACAGCCTAGTAATCCATAGCAACCAATCAGATGTTTTTTTTCATTATTCAATGAGCTATACCAGTTAGCTACTGATTGGATGCTATTGATTTCTGGACCAGAATTCACATACTGCTACTCCATAGTCCCTGTACGAGAATATTTCATTGATAAATCTATTAGTATGTTTTTGCACTGCAGGAAAAAGAGACGCACTCAAAAGAAACAAAAGGCCATGCAGATAATGCAATGGTTGCAAGTGAATCCAAGAATCACTAACCATTGTGACATAAATGCAGGGACATGTGCAGAGGAGAATTTAATCCTTAGGTTTGTGAGTGGGTTTCTCTTGCAGGAGATACAAGAATATAACCAAGCTCTTCTGCCACAGCATGTGATATCAATATCAAGGACATCCTTCTCTTTTAACATATTTCTTTTTAGACCCCCTTTTTAGAAACTTACAAGCAATGCAACATATTTCAAGCAAACATACAGCCACAGGCCGGGATTTTAGTTATGACTGCAAACTATGTTGTTGGCTCTTTATAAATATAAGAATAATAATTATAGGCTTTTTGCTTTGCTACAAAGGTAGTAGAATAAAGTCATGGCTCCATTGACATATGTATAATGATGGTGCTAGGAAATTGCCATTTCCCTTTTTATACACCTGCTCCTCATCATGTGAGATACACAAAAATGTTTTACTGTATTTCCCAAGGTATCTGCAAAATAAATGCTAACGCCCATGAAATAATGGGACTCACATGTGCTCATTAAATAGCAAAACTAGCCTACCTAGGAAATATGAGCTGGATCCTATGAGTTTTCGAATGTGCTGAACTGCATTTGCCTCAAAGTTGAATGTGTTTTTAATCATGAATCAGTGCAGCATGCCTTTTAAAAAATGTAAATCCAATATCTCATTTCCAATATAAGGCCAGTGTGCACATTTCACTTCCTCTCAGGCTATAAGTTGCACCAATCTGCCAGCAATGCAATATTTTCTTGTATTTTGTGGAATTGCTTGACATATTTTCTTAGGCCTCAAACCTTTTGCACCAAACGGAAAATGTAAGGAAATAAATCATAACTATTCTCTGCAGTTAGACTTTTCTAGTTCTCAGAACAAAGAATCCTATTAAAATGCCTTCAGACAAATCAGCCAAGAAAACCCCTGAGAGACTCCCTTTTCTACACCTACTTGTGTGTGGGGAGTGTGTATTTTGTTATTAACAGAGATAAAGCCATTGGCCCACTACTCTGTATCCTTACATTTTCTTGGCTTTTGAAATCTTTAATTCATGTTCAGTTTAAAATTACAGATACGTTTCACTGGAAACCGAAGGAAAATACATACCAAAAAAAAAAAAAATATCCACATCATGGCAATATAAGTGCTAAACCATCAAGATGCTTAGTGACACTGTCTACTGGCTGCAAACAATTCAGTGTTCCTTCCAGCCTTAGATATTTAGTGCTTAAATCAGCACTACATGTGGGGCAAAAAATCTCCTGAAAATACCTTAACGGTATCATGCTTTAATACATCATGTAATTCCTCTGTTACATAATATCTTTTTAAATTACAGTAGGGGGTTTATATATATATATATATATAATAGACAAGCTTCAGTCATGTGACAGAAATGACATCAGTACTCACCGTTTATAATTGATGACATCAGTACTCACCGATTATAAGGATATAATTTACAAGATATTCATGGCTTTTGTGAATTATATCCTTATAATCGGTGAGTACTGATGTCATCAATTATAAACGGTGAGTACTGATGTCATTTCTGTCACATGACTGAAGCTTGTCTATTATAAGAAATAAAGTATCATATGGTCATGAAACCCCTTGGCAACTTATAATATCCTTATAATTTACCAGATGGGGTACTATATTCACTATATATATATATATATATATATATATATATATATATATATATATATATAAATTGCACGTGGTACCGGCACTCACAGGGTTTGCATGAAAAATCAATCGTTCAATATGGTTAAATAGGAAAAAAAGGTTTATTGAATCCACCTTTTTTTCCTATTTAAAGGAAAACTATACCCCCAAAATGAATACTTAAGCAACAGATAGTTTATATCAAATTGAATGACATATTAAAGAATCTTACCAAACTGGAATATATATTTACATAAATATTGCCCTTTTACATCTCTTGCCTTGAACCACCATTTCGTGACTCTATCTGTGCTGCCTCAGAGATCACCTGACCAGAAATACTACAACACTAACTGTAACAGGAAGAAGTGAGGAAGCAAAAGGCAGAACTCTGTCTGTTAATTGGCTCATGTGACCTTACATGTGGTTTGTATGTGTGCACAGTGAATCTTACGATCTCAGGGGGCGGCCCTTATTTTTTAAAATGGCAATTTTCTATTTATGATTACCCAATGGCACATACTACTAGAAAAGTATATTATTATGATAATGGTTCATTTACATGAAGCAGGGTTTTACACATGAGCTGTTTTACTCAGTATCTTTTAATAGAGACCTACATTGTTTGGGGGGTATAGTTTTCCTTTAACCATATTGAATGATTGATTTTTCATGCAAACCCTGTGAGTGCCGGTACCACGTGCAATTTCTATCTATTATTTAACCAGAGCACCCAGGTTTTTTGATGTATTTGAAGGTGTGCAGCTTGTACCCACCTTTCCCTATATATATATATATATATATATATATATATATATATATATATATATATATATATAAAGTCCACGAGGTAGCCAGCTCTCTCGATAAAAGGTTTGAGTCGCCTGGGTGCAGCATCAAAATTTGCTTGGTGTGTATATATATATATATATATATATATATATATATATATATATATATATATATATATATATTTGTCCACTAGGAACCACACTGGAAACCTTTCCAAAGGTTTTATTTTAAAACCATAATTTTATTACAACTACAACTTGTATAACAAATACAATTACATGGGGGGAAAGGGAGGGTTGTGTGTGTGTCAGATCCTTCTGGAAGGTCTGGTCTGTTCTGTGTGATAGAGTATAACTACATGGACAATTTATCTGCGTTTGTACTGTATCGGATGCGCTGCGCCAACATGCAGGCGTTAAGTCGAATGCAACGGTAAACTAGGTAAGCAACAGGAACGTTGGATGGTGTCACAGCATTCGTCCGACACAATTGCATGCTGCGTCTGCATCCGACAGTCGTGTCGCGTTGGACAAATGCTGCGACACCATCACCATGGCAGCAGCTTGAAGAAATAAGACAATAAATTGCAATAGTTCCCATAAATATTTTAGTTCCCACCAAAACCGCTTTATGTGGTTAGATGACTTTGTTGTATTCAAATACCAGCTGTTTTCTTTCTTTGTAATTACTGTCTTTTCTTAAAGCAACAAAACAAAAAACTGGAATCTTATGTACAATTTACTGGTGTCCTTGTAGGGAAATGTTGCAACTCTGTTGAAGAATGTTTCACTCAAGCAGAAGTAATACAAATGTCATCCAAAATCTTTGCTGCACTGGACTTGCACAGTAATGTCAAATTTGGAAACAATGGAACACAGTGATCCACAATCCTTACTGCTTTTAGGCAAGAATCAGCCATTTGAGTGGACCTCAAAGCTACTGATAACCAAGAACCTGATTATCATGTCACCCCTCCACATTAAGGGGCTGATTCACTAACTTCCAGTGAAGGATTCGAAGTAAAAAAACGTCGAGTTTCGAGTCGTTTTTTTGTGCTCCTCGACTATCGAATTGGCGTAAATTCGCCTGAGTAGAATGATTCGAATAGATTGAGCGCAAAAATGCTGCGACTATTCGCAATTCGATAGTCGAAGTACTGGATCGAGCACAAAAACGCAGCGACTATTCGCCCATTCAATAGTCGAAGTACTGTCTCTTTTAAAAATACTTTGACTGCCTACTTCGCCACCTAAAACCTACCGAATTGCTTTAAAAGCCTATGGGAAAGTCCCATAGGCTTGTCTTCCAAGTTTTTGATCGAATAAAAAGGCATTAGATCGAATGAAAATCCTTCGAGCGAATATTCGATCGAGCACCTATTCGACTGGCGAATATTCGCCAATTCGACTATTCGCCAGCGCGTAAATTTGCCCGAATTGCCTATTCGATTTTATTCAATTCTATTCTCCAGTCGAATTTCGAGGGATTTAACCCCTCGAAATTCGACCCTTAATTTTGCCCCTAAATATAGATTATTTTTTATTAAGCACCTAAAGCTCAGTTTCTGATCCTAAATTTATTTAAAAAAAACAAAAATGATATATACTTTCTACAAACCGTGATGTTCTGAATGTTTTTTTTTTTCCTTACTCAGATTTCCGATATATATTCTTACCACCCATGGCATTTAAAAAAAAAGGGAGCATGAAGCCTTTGATAAACACTACACTCCAGCCCAGGCTTGGAGGTGATTAGAGTGTAATCATGCAAGTGGTAATCTTTGTTATGTTACAACTAAACAAATGTAACCCTTGCTACCTTTACTGACATCGCTGCTCATTACTTAAAGCCTGGGAAGTCCAGGGGCAGTCTTTTGAAAATTCCAACTCTGAAAATCTGAGACAGCATATTTTTAAATAATTTTTTAGAGCAAAAGTCAAGTAAGATCTGACTAGTCGCTATGCTTCCAATAGCTAAAATATAACCCTCCTTATAGAAAGCCCTGTCCCTTATAATCAGCTATGGTTTACCATTATTACTGATTTAGCAGAAGAACCTCCCAAGCAACAGTGATTAAAATGCTCTGTCAACATCCAAATGTGAGAAAAAATGTTCTTGTTTAAAGCTAATGTCTCACGCTGAGATTTGTAACAGCCTTAGGGTAAAGCCAGATGCCAGGATGCAAAGGGACATAAGACCTCTTTTGTTGGTTTTAAAATGCGATGAAATCAAGTAATAAAAGTATAGCAATATTCTCATTTTATGATGTTCCCTAGATTTTGTAGAGGTTTCTTTTTCTTAACTCAAAAAAAAAAAAGTGGTAGATATGTCCCATATTGAGTAAGGCATCCTGGTTTACTGTTACAGTATCTACAGCTGGGGTACCCAAAAGGTATATCGGGATCTACCAGTAGATCTTTAGCTGGTGATCAGTAGATCTCAAGACACTGTCAACAAACAGCTTGTCTAAATCACCCTCATATTTCATGCTTTTCAATGTAAGCATTGAAAAAAAAGCACTGGAGCCCAAAAGAAAGTGCTAATATGATTTGTGAGTTCATTCACACAATCATAAGCAGAGCTCAGAGGAAAGCATCACAGACAATGTCTTAACTATAGTTACTAGTAATGGGCGAAAAATCAGCAAAACACAAATTTTGATGCCTGCATAAATTTTGACGCCAACATTAAGTTAATGGGCGGTTTTGACACAAGCAACTTTTCCGACACGTGTCCAAAATTTTTTTTGACACAGGAAAATTTTCAAGCAGTTGCGCAAATTTATTCACCGGTGGCGAAACGCGGAAATCCACCGCAAATTCGCACCTAGCGAATTTTATTCGCCCATCACTAATATTCACCTGTCTCCCTAAATAATTATAGCTTATTTATTTATAGCTTTATTTGTATTAGAAGTGTAACAGTGACTTGGGAAGAAGATGCTTTATTCAATACACTCATTGTGAAATGATGTTTATTTTTACCATAAGTGATTAATTTTAATTCAGTTTATTTACACTTAAGTATGAATAAAAAAAAACAGCCTATTGTATGCAAAAAGAACCCATTTTCTATCTATATTTGCAACTGCTCATAGAAGTAGGGACTACATGATTTTACACTTCCAGTGGTCTTAAAAAAATGCAGTGTGGAAGATGATGAATCCATTCTCCATTTTAACTATAAACTATATTTCAGTGTATTTGAAAAGGATAGTTAAAGCCACACTGTAACAATCAATCAGTTAGAAATTATCATCCTTGATGTTAGAGTGACTGCTAGACGTTACATCAGGCCACTGTTACAGTATATGTATAATTGACAACCAGGGAGGTTTTGGATTCTTTACTTATTATTGTTGTTCATTATAACAAGGCATAATGTGGGGGATATAGGTATAAATAATTATAATAAAACTTTTGCAGAACAGAGAGAAAAAATATTATACAATACATAAAAAAGTGAATACAAAGGCAACCAGCAACAGGCACATGAGCAACCACCCTGATGCCAAATCCTATTACAAGAATGGGACCAATTATACAGAATTCTCGGGACCTGGGGTATTCTGGATAATGGATCTTTCCATAATTTGGATCTTCAGACATTAAGTCTACTAGAAAATAATTTCCACATTAAATAAACCCAATAGGCTGGCTTTGCTTCCAGTAAGGATTAATTATATCTTAGTTTGGATCAAGTACAAGATAACGGTTAATTATTTTTAAAAATTTGGATTATTTAAATTAAATGGAGTCTATGGGAGACAGCTTTTCCGTAATTTGGAGCTTTCTGGATAATGAGTTTCCAGATAACGTATCCTATACCTGTACTAGAGTCCACTTCTTTATAGTTTTATAGATCAGAACAGAGAGTTTTACAATCTAGAACTGCATCTCAGTATTTTACTGATGTATTCCCAAGGACATGGAAATACCTTGCAGACAATTTTATTTAGATACCGGTAGACCCACCTAAAATCATCTGACATTCATGGCCACACAGTTTCCGCAAAATATTTGGTGTGCTGAGTAAGCAATATGCATCAATAAAGTCATATAACCAACTGCCTCACACACAAGCATGTAAATACAATCAGCAGGGAAAGACGAAATGAAGAATGTCTGTGCAGCACACACAAGATATGTTTGTTCTTCAGGACATGAGCATCTGACAAAAATGACATGGATCTGAGTATAGTCTATGTGAAGGTAAAATAGTAACCATACTGTGATTTTGCAAAGTTGTTTAACAATGAGTATGTGATTAGTAAAATCTTTCTCCTGGATGCTTAGTGTAGAGGTCTGCAACCTGTATCCATCCACTTGTTTGATGAACTATAACTTTCAAAACTTCTGAACCAGCTGTACATTTATTATTATTAAATAAAATTTTTACTAAGTTTGTTAAACATATTTCTTGTAGCCAAGTGTGTTGTGTTAATATCAAATTAGCAGATTCCTCAGATCCTAGTGACATTTTGGCATCCTCTGTGTTATATATTTTTATTGCACTCCAGGCCTCCTTGTACCATAAAAACATCTGGACCTTGTCTTTGAGTCTGGGAAACAGGTCTGTTAGACAGGCTGCTCCTGGGGAACATATGTTTGAGCATGCCCTGAAAAAAAGACTTTGCTGGAAGAACACATCTCATTCCCGTAAGAAAAAACACTGAAGGCCAAGTTTTACATATCATAGAAGGAGGATGGTGTAATATTATTGTTTGCTACATTGCACGGGCAGTTGCCCAAAGCAACCAATCAGTTTTTATCAGTTTGCTACCAGCTAGAAAATGAAAGCAAAAATTGTTATTGTGACAATTAACTCTGGCTTAAAATTGAATCTTGGCAGAGCAGGTCTAGAAGAAACTTGATCCGACAGGTCTATCCTTTGTCATTTCAGAGGCCTAGCATTTATGTAATGTGCCCCAGGGGAACTGGAAAGTCTAATAAGTATTAATAACATATCCTATATACATACAATCTGTATGAAAAATAAATCAGTCCGTTTAGGTTTACATCAGCTTACACATATGTAATGTGCGGCTTCTATGGCAAGCTGAAACAAGTCGATGAAATAAGCAGAAACTTTTTAGCATGCCCATCAGCTTACTCTACCTTTCTGTTCATTAAGATAATTGCAGTAGACGGGTCACAAGAAACTTTCTTCATTGTTTCAAAGATGAAAAACACACAGAGGCTCCAAATATTTCATCCACACTGCTTCAGACAAGCTAAAAATAATGCCTAGACAGTCAGCTCACTCCCCTTTAGTTACTTATAGATGATAACAAGCAAATGTAAGGCATGATAGGAAGATACAGGGCCTAATAATGACCTTTATGTTTCTACAAAAGCTGAACATGTCAATTACTGATTTACATCTAAATAATCTAAAAATTAGATTTGATACCCCAGTTTATAAATTTATGCATTTGAAATACCGCTGGGTAATATCCTAGCGTTTTAAAAACTGCGTTTGCAAACTATAAGGACCAGGGGTCTTACAAAGCAAAACTGTGAAGCTGCATAAGCACAATCAGATTTTAATGGTATAATGCATTTTGGTCACATGGATGGGTTAATTAACTGGATTTCCACTTAGAAATGGCCACTTCCTAGGTTGCCTAACTGAGCAACCAACAAGAAAAAACACAATGGCATGTTCCCAGTCAGCCTCAAATTGCAACAGCGAGTTAATATATTAATTGAAGCTGATGTGAGTTGTCCAAACTAGATGCACATTTTCTCGTGCATCTTCCTGTTGCCTTAGCAATGAACTTTTAAAAGCTGTTTATAGACACAAAATTTGAGCCCAGAGATACACATACCCTACCTCACTGCTTACCAAGCACAACGAATTAGTGGCAAGAATGACACTTAAGCTGCTGCATTTGTAATGTTGTCTCCCTGACAATCTCCCATGTACAGTAGAATAAAATGCCAAAGGCCATATTGCCTGGCCTCCATCATGACTTGTAGAGATACAGAAAAATACACTGCATTCAGTCACATTAATATTAGGTGCCATAAAAACTCCAAACTGGGGTTTCTTAAATAAAAATCTGTTTGATTAGGTGTGGGTGCAAAATGTATTTGTGTCTTATTGCTGCATATATTTGTGTCCTATAGAGTATTGATTTTCTCAGCTCTCCTCCTTATCAGAGGTTCCTTAACACTATCACGCAAGCTCTTTCTCTGAGATTTGTAGAGGAAAAACGTAAAAGCATTGGCATTCAGTAAAGCATACAGTTGTCTTAGTCTATTGAGGCACGGCACTGAAGCATTACAGGGACTGTTTCTGTTAAACTCAGAAAATATAAAGAATAAAATAAACATTGTAACAAAACCAGTTTCCGTCTTATGAGCCGAAATGCAACAACACCAGTAAATGCGCGTGGGAACTGAGAAACGGTAGCACATGTAGCAATTGTGCTTTTTATTTGATTTCAGAAGGTATTACATCGGCAAACAGATACCAGTGTTAAACAGGAGCCAATTATACAGGGCTTATTTTGACCATATCCTTAATAACATAGTGACTTAGGGTGAAGACATGAGTTCCATCATTTGATGCATTTAATAGCATAGAAATTAAAATAATCTGCATGTTAAAAAAATACTTAATAATTAACTTCCTATTCATCTCCATAATGATCATTTATGCTTGAAATTTAATAATATATATATCAACCAATACTGGCACCAAGCTGCAATCTTGATCTGTTTTCTGACCACTAAAATATAAATATACTGTATCTACACAAATCTATAATCAGTGTAAAATCTTCTTGAATCAACATCATGCAACACAACACATTTTGAGCCTCCAGGCACTGTCATAAGGAACTCTGCATTAGATGAATTAAAGAAGAAAGAGCTAAATCTGTGATACCTTTGTACTGAATATATTTATAAATCTATATATGACAACAGGTAGCAATTAAAAATGAAATTAATATGCTCATGTGAAATACAGCACTTGTGTCCATTCCATAGACTTAACCCCCATGAAGCCAATATTTTATTATAAGAACCTGTTAGTACCACTTTAAAATCCCACGGGGATTAAACCAATGCAACCCTATTGAGCCATGCAGACAGACTGTTCCATTTGCAGTGCTCTCTGTTCTGTAACAGTTCTGTTCTTGTGATTCAGATTTTCAATCCCTAAAGACAATGAAAAAGCACAATATACAAAAAAAGATATCAAATTGCAGAAAATGTAATGTGTAAATGTGTTTATCCAAGCTCATTATGTTATTAAATGATGTGGTCAGGACATGAAAACAAGGTTGTTTTGTTAGTCGCACCTTTGTGATCCCCCCCCCTTAAAAAAATGCTGAAATTCTAGTAATGTGAGAAATGTAAATATAACTGGGAAAAATAACATCCTGACTTCACATATTGGGCTCAGTCCAACATTCACAATGGAAACACTAGTGGTCAGCTACGAGGACACTCTTTGTTTGATGAGGAACATTATTATTATTCCATTTTTCAAACCTCTCTGGAGGCTGACCTATGACTTTTGAGCTGGTGCTAGAATGCAGCCATCTGCTGGCTAGGTGTGATGGGAATTGATGTTTAACAACAGATGGAACACAATATATTTTTCTGACCTTAGTAACGCTCATAATACAAGAGTTATCAAAACCTTAATTATTCATAAACATACATAATTACCTAGTTCAAGGATACTATATAACATATGACATAGATTAAAATGATATGAAATGAAAACGATCTGTGTGGGTTCATGGCCTACAGCCTAATCCCTCACATGGAGCCCCAACTGAATAAACAAGGAACTATTTCAATTCTTCTGTCTCAAGCAAAATGTTAAAATGAATGGGACACTACAAAGCCATATCACATAACTGTTCTGTATTTCATAAATAGGCATAACAAGACAAAGGTTAGACAAACACATCCCATCTCATTTATATTGTTGATCAGAGAAGTAACACACTAACACACCTACCTAACACACTGCATGCCATCAGTAAACCAAGCTTGGGTGGATTACCTGGAGTGGTGAAACTATAACACACTTTACAAAAGCAAATACAGTTTTAAAGCAGTACACAGGTTTGATGTTTTATATTTCATTATTATACCGAGATAATTATGCAATGACGTTGGGAGTCATGACAGTTGCCATCATCTAGTAGGGGAATTAATTTACTTCATTTACACTAAAGGATAAAAAAAATGCTGGGTATTCTAAATTGAGATCAGTATATATTCCAGGCAATATTGGAGTTGTATATATTTTACATTAGTTGTAAAGAGTTAATTAACTGATTAAAACAGTGACCTGGAAACAGGAAAGATTGGCTCACTTCCTATGTCAGATTTGTGTGATGCTAGGAGTCACTCAGTGTTCATCAATGCAGTGCAGAGGAAGCAATATGATTGAGAGTTTCTGCAGGCCAGTATATACACCCTTCTTTAAATGAAAGTGACACACACACACAAATATACAGTATATTGTAGCATAACCATGACATTATTTACAAGATGGTAACACTTGGTCTGTATGTCATTGCCCTAATGTTTCTGTAAAAAAAACAACTTTCTCTCTTCAAGAGGTGCCATGGAATTTTTATGAAGTGCATAATAAGATCTCCAGGGCTCATTTATGAATCCAGTCCGTGAAGGGGCCCCCAAAGAGTCTTTCATACAAAACTGGTTGGAGGATGCAAAGCAATTGCTAACCCAGATTTTCTATTTCAATTTTTTAAACTTTCAGTGTCTGGTAACAGCATTAAATGGACTCATAAATACCTCCTTTGAAGTGCAGGTTTTATTTGAAGACCACTGGAGGATATACTGTATGCATACCCCTATGGCAAATATTCACACACACAACTTTTTAAATACCTTTCTATGTAAAATGATTTGTCATGCACAGAAACCTATTATCCAGAAAATTCTGCAATATGGGAAAAGCATTTCCCATAGTGTCAATTGTAAGCAGAATTATTATTAAAACGTATTATTTTAATAATTTCCCCTTTCAGTACCTTATAAAAGATGCAAACTAAGCGGCATGGATCCATATTGGTGGCAAGACAATTCTTTTTAAGAAGGTATGGTGATCCAAGTTACAGAAAGACCTTTTATTTGGAAACCCCCCTGGTCTCAAGCATTCAGGATAACAGATCATGTAACTGAAAACCATATAATTTTCTATATCTATACATTCATCTGTAACCATAAAATTTGTACTGAATAAAACTAATACTGAGCTAAGGGTTGCTGCACTGAGTTAGATTTGCCCAGTTTTGTAAATGAGCCCCAATTACGTTCCTGACTTAAAACGATCCCAGCATTGATTGTATCCAGTAGTAAAAACAATTTAACAGGGAAGTTTTAGTGCAAAGACAGATTTGGGTATTTGGTCACCAAAGTTTAATATCAATATTTATTTACTAATAATTAAGCACCTTGGAAAATGCCATTAGATCAGGGATGTCAAAAGGAAAATTGTGGCCTTTCTAAGCTATTTTAGGCAGGGCTTTATTTACCTCTTTTATCGATTATTCTTTCTGTATTATCTGCATGTTAAATAAATACATCCATTACAGAGAGATACTATAGTACAGAGCTGCAGAATATGTTTGCACTTCATAAATACGTTACATGTATACATGTTATTATGAATAATAATAATATTATTATTAATACCAATAAATCATGAACTGGTGACCAGTAGATCACAAGTGCGCAGGATTACCCACAAACAGCTCCACAGTATCATCCTTCTGGGTACTTAACATTCATTATTTATATTTTTAAACTAAGGACATTGGAAATGGTTGCTGTTCTCTTAACCACAGCACAATATGTTTATCAGTGAAATGCAATGATCTAAAATTAAAGGGCAGATTTATCAAGAGTCGAATTTAGAGTTCATGGGGGTTTGTAAAAACTCCCATAAACTCCCATGAACTTGAAATTTGGGAAAGCAAACAACCAATCGAAATTTATCAAACAATTCGAATTTTTCAAATTTGGGTGAATGGGATTAACCCGCAAACTTGAATCGAATACGAGTCTAATTCGATTTGAGTTTTTTCACTGAAAAAACTAGATTTTAAGGAAGGCTGCAAATTTTGAAAATTGAATTAGATTTTTTTAAAAAACTCTAATTGAATTTTAACTATTCACCAAATTCAAATTTTCACTTTGACCATTGATAAATCTGCCCCTACGTGTAACACCTGTTGGAGTAGACCCCGATGTGCTAATCCCTACCTCAAGTCTGGGCACCCCTCCATTAGAGGGTAGCAGGAAATATCAGTACCCTATAATAAACTATTTGAGGATATCTCTGTTGGAGAAGGAAAACATTGCTTTCCCCTCATCCAACAAAATTTATGAACTTGTTTCTGAAATAAAGCATGAAATATGTTTGAACTGGCAAGTTTTAGAGCACATTTTGCTTTTTTTTAGATACATATCTGAATGGAGGCTGGCTTAAAGAATCTTCATAGCAATTTGTCTTTTAAATTGCAGTACCTTCATAGGCCTTTATTGTTTGACCCAAGTGCTATTATCAGTATACCTACTGCACGGCTGTACTTCAGCTTCAGCATTAGCAGACAGTGGTGCTGATTCTGCAGTGCAAAGCTGACACAGGTGTTTCTTCCCTTCCTGCCAGACTAGTTGAAAAACATCTTTCGAATTTTATTAGTCAAGATGTCAAAATTCTGCTGCACTTTCAGACCAAGTTGTATTAGTCTTTGGGATTTCTGTGAAATGCTGCATTAGTGGTGCAGAGTAAATATTTAGTAACTACAGAGTGTAACATTATGCGGAATGTTTTCGCATTTAACCAAATTTACATCCCACACACACTTTATCTTTTCAGTTGGAAATAACAACATAGCCAGGATCCTTGCAGATCATATGAGTGTGATTAGCAAATACATATGGTAAACACACAACGTTTATACAGAGTCACTGATTTAAAACCAAATGAAATCAGACTGGATGAATTTTATGTACAAGTTTGGTTTCACGTCTGTTGTGCATGGCAGCAGAATTTGCAGGTTTTTTGTGTTTTTTTTTGTATAATAGCAATTATCTTTATACATTGTGGTTGTATTATGCAGATAATTAACACCCAAATGCAATACAAACTTGAGTACAGTAAATACATTACATAAGAATTAATTACATAGTTAAAAAATACTAATATTAAGATTTAAGTTTGACTTGTCTCTTTCCTGGAAAAAAAGCATCGGAGCAGGGCATTGGCAATGATTCATCCTGGTTATTAGAGGACTATGGACGTCACATAAACAAGCTTAAGTTAGGATTTCTTTATTCATCAATTCAAGCTATTATGCTGATCCACTGAAGCTTTAGGAAAGATCTCTCACGCACATCAGATTTAGATTAGGGATAAGAGACTCATTTAAAAAAAATGCTTTGTCCTGTTGGTGACAAACAGGCAACCACACCAAATCATGTCTGACTGCAAATAATGACTGTGGTGAGTCTAACTTAAATGAAAGGAGAAAGGCCACCCAAAACCACATCCACTACTGGTTTTACATCTGATTACTTAGTGATGGGATACACATATATATTTATGTCAGTCATGGTCTTCTCCCTAACACCTCTCTTCATTTAAAGTCACCATGGCCTCTTCCTTTTTTTAACCAGAATATGGAGCAAAAGTAACTGGAAGCAGATGATTCCAGAACAGAAGTTTTTGTAGCCCTATACATATTTACAGTATGATTAAGCTTTCTTATAGTATACAGAAAAATATGGAAATTGTGGGTTTCACTAATATTGCAAACCTCTCCATTTGGGTTTTGAGAGAGAGGCAAATTAAGTGACCTACTCAGATAACTTGACAAAACTTGATTCAGTTACTAAGTTACATGCATCACTGGTTCTCTCTATAAAATACAGCAACATCTCTTGCTTTTTCAGTTTGCCCAGTTTCTAATGTTTGACTTCCAAACTAATATGTAGCTTGCACCAAATCCATGACTTTTGTCCTAATCCCAGCACTTTTTTGTTGGTTTCTGATCGATCCAATCCTTAGCATGCAGTCAAAGTGAATTTAAACCCTTGAGGGAATGCTATGCATGTAGCATAGGCATGTGAATGTCTCATGTTATTGTCATTTCACTGCAAGCATTTTTCTTGCATTGAAAACCTAAGCTGAATGTTATATCCAAAGAAGCTGTCTGCTGAGCATACCCATATTAACTGCAGTATTGTAAGTCATGTATTTATCACTTACTTGTTCTGTTATCTGAAAATAAAAATGACTGTGTATCTAGCTGGGGTAGGAGGCTGGGAACTACTACTGTTACTAAATTTGGAGCATATACGTTGGGAAGACGACAGTTGGAAATGTAAACACAGTCATATTTTGCATGTACTAATAATGCATCCCAGTCAGTGCTGAAAATTCCCCTGACTATACAAATCACTATAATTGTTCCATGAAAGATACAGAGATTCCAAGCATAAACAAACATTTCTGCTTATAAATTACAATAATAGAAGTTTTTATTTTGACCCAGGAACATAAAATACTCTATGCCCTGGGGCTGTAGTAAACTGCAACTCTCAGCATCTTGAACTAGCTATTACCTGAGAATTTTAATGGGAGGGGAAGAGGTTGGTCAGTCTGGGTTCTCATTTGGGACAACACTGGCAGCAGATTTTGGCCAACTCACTCTTTAAGATAGTTCATACAGACTGGGGAAAGAAGAATGAATTGTACGAAGCAACCATAAACAAAAAACACAGAAGTGCTTTTGCAAAAACTAAAGTTGTGGCCACTTCGATTTTATTTTGTTTGTTTATGTCAAAACATACCATGCCATTTAAGTTAATAGGAGTCAAGAAAATTCAAACATTATAGGTGGCACAGTGGCCTGGTAGTTAGCACTTTGGGGCCATTCAGCACTGTGGTCCTCAGCTTGATTCTGACCAGAGCACTAGCTGCAAGGAGTTTGTATGTTCTCTCTAATGTCTGCGTGGATTTCCTCCTACACTCCAAAAATATACAGGCAGTGTAATTGGCTCCTGATGAATTTGACACTAGTGTGTAAGATGTATATATGTGCGTAGACTGTATGCTTTACTGGGGCTTGGACTAGTCTTTGTAAATATGCCAGCGGGGTGTATATATATATAATATGTCTTGTTAAGGTGTACTCTCAATCCAAAGCAAACAACCGGCTAGGAGCTGGTCAAAACCAATTATACATACATTACCAAAAAATAACCCCACTCCAAGGACTTCATAAGAAAAATCAAACCATTTATTTCAACATTTCGGCTCCATCACTCGGGCCATCTTCAGGAAGTGCGGCCTGAGTGATGGAGCCAAACATTAAAACAAATGGTTTGATTTTTTCTTATGAAGTCCTTGGAGTGGGGTTATTTTTTGGTAATGTATATATATATATATATATATATATATATATATATATATAATAACAATTCTGAAAATCTGCAGTAGCAGTATTCATAGGTTCAACATTTGGATTCCGATAACTGCACTAAACCAATGCAAGGTGATAGATAATAAAGGCCAATGAATTTCTGCTTCCCACTGCTGGTGATTTAGATATTATAAGTTAAGAGAGTTGGACCGGGAGAGAACCCAGTGGGGCCCCATTCCTGTTGGGCCCCCAGGCATATGGGCAGACTATGTAGTGCATCCAGTGGGGAGCTCTAGGGGGCTGAATGCATTGGGTGCTGATCTACTGTGCACTGGAAGCAGTAATATTTGGGGCAGGGAGGTTGCCAGAGTGGTGGGCCTTTAGCTGGGAGGAAAGTGCTACTGGAGTGGTGGGCCCTTTGCCTGGATTTTTTTGGTGGGCCCCATCTTCCCCAGCCCAACACTGCAAGTTAATCATAATACAATTAACATTTAGTGATATATATATTGAACAAAAAACATGCATAACACCTCACACTCACACACTGTTATAAAATGGTACAAATGTAATCCATCAAAAAACCATCCTCCTCCGTATTTATATAGCAACTGACATTTATACAGTGCTTTACATGATTTTATAACATACAGGAGTCTTACAATAACAAATACGAGTTAGAGAATAAAAATGGGATCAAAGGGTCCAGCTCACAAGAGCTTATAATCAAAATGAATGTTTGTAAATCAAGATTCTGATTTTATATCAAAATCTGTATAATTTCTGGTTGTATTTCGCAGTGTGGTCAGTTCAGAAACCTCTTTCCCAATATCGCGTACTATGCGTACTAAGATGCCTAAACGCAAAATAAAATCAACAGTCTTTAAATGACCCAGTGAGGGAGGATATATTTATCTGGCACTTTTCTCCCTTGGCTGGGGTCAGATACACACTTAGCACAGCTTGGGTGGCCTGCATTAACTGGCTGCTGAAATAATGTATCTTCTTCTGCATACAAATAAGAAAAGGGGATGCTCTGTTTTTAAGATCCCCCCTTTTAAGATAAACTCTGAAAGCACCTGATAATAATTTGCCTTGAGATGAATTTGTCCTGTGATTTGTGGATTCGAAGTTCTGCTAGGGAACATTTCTTAAGACGTATGGCACGCTGGGTGTTTTGATTTCTGATACTTTTAATGGAAAGCAAAACCCTGCCATTTACCCTGGCTCATGAGTAACATTAATTTATGTATCTGGGTCATTGGCTGACCTGGAAGTTCATGTCCCCTGACTTCCACCAAATGATTAAAGCAGTTGTCCAGATATCAGAGAACTCAGGCAACGTATGGCAGTCATTAGCTAGGCATAAACTGATTAACTCTTTCATATAAATGATCATTAATTGATGTTAATTCAACATACAATTATTTTCTTTCTATACCTAGGCTCTACCCAGGTTACCCCCCTCAAACATTCTGACAATCTACGAGTGCATAGTGGTGTAGTATCTGACTCAAGATATTTCTCCTCCTTTGACAGTGGAAGCAGTGTTCTTGGACATACTGTTATTCATACTTGGAGTTATGGTGGCACCAAAGCTGGCTAAATATATTATACACCATAGGAATCCAAATGTTCAGCAGAACAATTCTATTCTTCGGAATTTCTTATATGAGCAATGTATCTAATGTTGACATGCTGTGAGTGTAGATATTGACCTGGTTTAAATACCTGTATTGCATTCCACTATAAGATGGTCAACATAGATAAAATTGCATTGTAATGCAGGTTGGGGCTCAAAATAACATGCATACTTTTACATGTGCTAATGAAACACAACCTACAGGGCAATACTCTGCTGACCTTCATCATGCCACCCTCTATTGCACGACAAAGATTCAGAGCTTAATAGAATATTTATTAGCAGTCTACTAGTTAGCGCACTGTTTTTTTCCATAACAGGAAGCATAATACGGATCATCATATAGCATTTAAAGGTTCAGTCCAGTCATAGCTGTAAAGAAATTCAGTTCAGCAATGATTAGTCCATAATTAGCTAAACTATAAATATTATCAAGATAGGATGTTGGACACTTGGGGGCCGATTCACAAAATTCGGGTGAAGAATTCGAATGAAAAAAATTCGAATTTCGAAGTATTTTTTGGGTACTTCGACCATCGAATTGGTTAAATTCATTCGAATTCGAACGAAATCGAACGATTCAAAGTAAAAATCGTTCGACTATTCGACCATTCGATAGTCGAAGTACTTGCCCTTTAAAAAAAACTTCGACCTCCTACTTCGGCAGATAAAACCTACCGAAGTCAATGTTAGCCTATGGGGAAGGTCCCCATAGGCTTGCTAAGCTTTTTTTGATCGAAGGATTTTCCTTCGATCGTTTGATTAAAATCGTTCGAATCGTTCGATTCGAACGATTTAATCGTTCGATCGAACGAAAAATCCTTCGATCGTTCCATCGAACGAGGGTCGAATTTCGAAGTAATTTTAACTTCGAAATTCGACCCTTAATGAATCTGCCCCTTGATGTTATGTTTTGAGAGGAAAGAGATAAATAATCAAATTGGGTCTCTTTTTTATGCACAAGTCTTCAAAGCCTCTGATCACTGAGAGACATTTGGATAACTAATGGTTCTAACAGTTCCAAAAAAAAAGAGTCAGTCTTGAAGCTCTAGGGAACATCGATTACATGGAGATTGCATTTGATTCGAAACACAGATTTTTATAAGGTCAGACCTCAATGATTTAAACACCACTGTGCAAAGATACTGTCAAATACTATCCAAACAGATCTCATTTCAGCAGACTGCCACAAAATGCCAATGCCTTCTAACATCAAGGACACCATTTGATGGCAATTATGCGCTCAGAGACAAACTGCTGAAGTAAGCAAACAGATGGTTTTTTTGTTGGTCATAAATCAAATATATAGAATTGCTTGTAACAATTTCTTTTGTAACACTTGTTACTTTTCTATACAGCCGTGTTTCTTAACCTATGGGATGGGAACCAATTTTGGGTCTCCATGATATTCAGGATGGGATACCATGATCCTGTTTAATGCATTACTTTTGCAAGAGATAATAGTAATTATAAGGAGATAGGTAAATATTGGGTCTCAAGGTAGCATATCAAATATTATCTGGATCGCACTCAAAAAAGGCTATGGAAACACTATGGCACAGAACCCCCATTTCCCCAACATAAAAATGAATATAAAACGTAATATGGTTTCTCATGTCATAAATCATATTCCTTAAAAAGACAATGGAAATAAAAGATGCACTGATTTTATATGTAGCAGCAGTTTGCTGTGCTTCCCATGATAAATGAGAAGTTCTTGACCAGTAGGTACAGCAAGCACAGAAACATTGCTTTCTCTAAAGAAACAAAGCATATATTTAGTGTTGGACACACACAGCTTTCAGTTCCTTTTATATTCAATGTATTATGTGTATCTCATTTCAGGAAGAATTTTCCAGTCATGTACTAAGGAAGACACCTATATGTAATAAAATACAGAAATTGCCCAGGTACGGTAACCCATAGCAACATATCAGATGTCTGCTTTTAAATAGGACCTGTAAATGGTATCTGCTGATCTGGTTTCTATATTTAACTAGACCTGTAGCAAACTTTGTACCTTTTGACCCAGTAAAGCCAAGGACTTCTTGTTTCAAGGTTTACTCACTACTTAATATAAGCCAGGATGCATACTATATATACAGCCCTGATTCCTCTGACCTTCTATAGAGGATGAGTATTTAGGTCAGACTGGACACAAGAAGGTGTATAGGGCTAGGGGAAGAAACTTAAGGCTGGGACCAGTTGTTGTGGATTTCGGCATGCAGTCCCCCTACAGCTCCTCTGCTCCTGCTCTACCTGCACCCAGAAGCATTGTCTCTGCTCAGGTGCAGGCACACGGGACGAATTTTGGCAATAAAATGCAAAGCTCACATTTCACAGCCGATACCTGTACCCTAGCAAAGACAATGGTTCTAGGTGCAGGCACATACTGTACTGCCTCTGTTTCTCTGCCAGCTTTAGGTTAATTAAGGGCTTGTTTAGAATGCAGCGACAAGTGTGGCACTTACATGAGCACAATTGGACCCAAAAAAGTGTACTGACACCATTGACCAAAGATCCTTGTGTTCAAACAGGATCTTTACTTAGCAGCCATGAGCCCTTCCCACCATCTTTGTTAAATTGATCACAAGTACACCTATTTGAGGACTCTGGGAACAGTGAAGCTACCATACCCTGAACATTGTGCTAGTTCCAGGGTTCAGCTAAATCACATACAAACATCGGTTTGACAGCAAGTACTGGAAATGGCACCATCCCGACTGATGACAGGCATCCAATTCATCAAAATGCATAGGCACAACTGCATACAAACATTTCAATGCATCAGACACAATTGTTGTGGTTGCATCTGCGCATGGCCACAATTTTGTTGCAACTATCTGAAATATATATTGCATTTAGGGTAAATAAAAATGGCAAATTGCATCTGAAATTGTGCTTTGTACTTGAGGTTGTAATTGAGTCCTATGCACCTGTTACTGATATGCACTGAACCACGCTCATTTCAGCACAGATTCTTAGCATTGCAACCAGTCCAAAAATGTTGGGTGATTTTTCATCAGTGGTAAACAATGGTTGTTTGTGATGTTTTGATCAGATACCATCAGCAAATTACTTCTGAATGGTTAAGCTTTAAGGCGTAGGGCAGATCCAGCAGAGGTACATAACTTGAGAGTTGACAGGAGTCTAAAGAAAAAAAAAACAATAGTTTCACATAAAAAATATGTGTGTTTATTATAGTCTATGTATCTTATACTCAAGCTCTGTCCAACAACCACAGTTAGACAAAATGTGCTCCTAACAGGCAAAAGTAAAAAGTACAAGTGTTAAGCCGACATCTCTCACTCTCTCAAGTTCACAGCAAGTTCATTCCATCATGACCACGCCAACTTCAGTGAGAGAGAGCGCACGGCCAATAAAAGTTGTCGCCACTTGATAAATCTTCCCATTTCCACATTCCTTGTGCACTTATTATTTGATGGTGATTAAAGTTCTCATGCCGTTTGTTTTGCAAAAATATACATCACAAGACGGAATGGAGGAAAATCTAAACAAAGGTATGCCATAAAATTGGGACTAAGATAGCTGATGCCACTCTCAATTAAGTCAGATGCTTGAATCCCAGTCACTCAGTTATGGAAAAGCTATGTAGGGTTCACATGAATAAAATGCAAATTTAAATGAGGTTGTCCCAGTATTCTTGAGTAAAATTTAAGGAAACATTAAACACATTCAAAAGTATAGCTGGGGAAGTTGAGCCAATCAAGTGAAAATACAATATGCTTCTTCTGTGTTTTATGTCTAGATGTCAGTATCACAGAGATAGTAACCTATTTAAAGCTTACATTTACTTTTTCTAATCTGCAGAAGGGCCATATTTATCCCATATGCATGTATACCATTCAAATATAATTTACAAATCAATTATAGGGGCAGCTCCCAGTTGTATTTTTTCATGCTTGCGTTTTATAGAATAACTTTTGACAATAAAATAGAACATAGTTCCTAAATCCCCATATAATATCCCTTTTTATTACAATAGCATATACAACCCATACAAATGTGATTTACCTTTGTCAGATCCAGTACCAATTGAAGTACTACATTTTCAAAAAGAAAAAAATAATAGCATTACACATCCTCTCAAATTCAGTATGCCTAAATTTTCCTATAAGATATAGCAAGTGACTCATACTATTCACCCATGTAATGCAGAATAAACCTTCAGTGCTTCAAATAACCAGTCTAATGTCAGATGTCACATTCTATCATTATGCACACTGTCTTAGGGTTTGGAAAAGTCAGACCCATGAATACTATGCCCTAAGGATCCAACTAGCAGTTGAGGTATTTCAAGGCAAACGCTACACAATACAAGAGAACATGTTTGGCAAAAGTAGGGGGCTTTCTGTAGTTTTCCTGTGCAAGAATGTCCTGAACCATATGAAAGAAAAAATGGCAACTTGAATATTTATTTATGTCTTTTTTTTCTTTCTCCTAATACATTTGAAAAAGGTAAATACTGTATGAATTCCCCAATGAATGTGCTGGTGAATCTAATTTTTTTAATGCGCATCTGTGCATGTTCAACAGACAATGTAATAACTTGGGATGAAATGACATTCTGCCAATTTCAGTTACATTACAAATAAAAGTGTTTTTATACTGTTCTAGGAACCTCAAGGTGACTTCTAATATATTTATAAAGTATTTTACAACAAGGATACCTTGTTTCTTATATATACACACAAGTTTTAATGGGTTGTGTGGCACATTAGACCTGTGTGACACTTGTGCTAAGTGACAGTGAGCACCTAGCCTCAAACATAGGTAGTCGGTGGCTGTCAGCTCACCATCATTGGCATGTCAGGAAAAAAAAACAGGCCAGACTAATTTAAGCCACCACCTGCCCAAAAATCTTCTTATTTAGTCACCTGACCAAACAAGCATATCTAAACATAAATGGCCATTTTTACTCAGTTGGTAGTGAATTGTTACAGTTTGAGTGATTAGTACAACATTAGCCTAAGTATTATGAATTGCTTTGAGAAGGCATGACTTTTTTTTTTACCAGGTCAGAGTCTAATTGCAGTCTGTACTAGACTTTATTATGCTTTCGGCTTTTCTAAATGATTATAATCTTCTTGTTTACCTTTTACCCAGAGGTTTGTTGCATGCAAATTTCTCCTTTGTTGTTTACTGATACCCTTCTTTAATGGAGGCAATCTGGAAAAAGTATAATTAGGAGTGCTGATCTTTCTGTGACAGTATAACTGACAGTTTCTAAACCTCAAGTCCTTCCTTGTTTGTCTTTCCATCTTTTCTTTTCTGCAGATTTCAAACACGCTCTTGCTCTTTTGTCTGTAAAACCCTAGTGTGGTAACAGCCACATTCCACTGTTTTTATTTACTCTGCTCTGCTTGCAAATGGTTAGTCTGAGTAATCAAATGTGCCATTTTTGACACCTTTACAGAAACAGACCAGCCTCCAAGGAAAGTAGAGATTGGTGCGGGCAAAGTGAACTTTCATCATATTAGGTTTTTGGGGCTGAGCAAGATAAGTATCCAGATGAATTACAGTAAAGCCTTTCAGATTGGTTAATTAATTATAGAGTCACAAGGTACAGTCCATTAAGGTATGAGCTAATAAAAATTTCAAGGTGGGTTATGCATATTTGCCCTCCGGATAAATCATTTATTTACTTACAAAACATCCACCGAATAAAAACAAGAAAATGGGTTTTGTCTTGCCCTGGTCCTCTTACATTACTGCATAACACACACCACAGGCTGATACCTTCATGGACTTTATTAAAAAAAAATAGTATGTATTTGTAACTGATTGATATTTGCTAACAGAACATTGCTAGTGAGTTAATAATTCAGATGATGAGACAAGAAGACTATAACAGTATACTAGCCAGTAACATGGGAAGTTGGGGGTCTAATTCAATTACAGTCTAATACAGTATATCAGTGTTTCCTTTGTCTAGTACCTATCAATTGGCAACTACTGTTAGAACTTAGAATGACCATTTGTCAGGTCAAATAAGCAGTGCAAAGCCCCCAGGGGGCCCCCCAACAAGAAAAGCCCAAGATTTGATTTTATTCATGACTTTCAGGCACATGTGTCTATTCCAGCAAATGTTAACTACAATACATTTTGTACATCACCCCTGCTGTGAGTCTGCAAGCCTAACCAATTGGCATGAATAGATCTGTAGGGCAGAGACACACCGGAAGATTCAGGGAGATTTAGTAGACCGGCAACTAATTGCCTCTTCTTCGGGCAACTAATCTCCCCGAAAAGCCTTCACTCCGGCTAGAATCTAAATCGATGGCAGGATGGCACCCGGATCGCTTCATTTTCCGAAGTTGCCCGCAATTTCCTCGTCAGGCAACTTCAGACAACTTCAGAAAACAAAGCGCTCTGAGTGCCATCCTGCTGTGATTTAGATTCTAGCCGGCGGGAAGGCTTTTAGATTAGTCGGCCGAAGAAGAGACGACTTGTCGCCCTTGAGCATATAATTTGGTTAAATCTATACCTAGTTTAAATCAAGACACTTAAAGAACAATAAGTTCTCATGAATTATCCATTCCATGAACTGATTACAGTATTTAGATTTTTTTGGGGGGTGGGTGGTCTTTGTTTTTTTATTTTTTTTTGGTTTCTAATCACAATAGCCATTTAAAAGGAATGCCTAAATTATTACCTCCAGCAATGGCTGACATTCAGCAGCTAGAGTACTAAAATGTAGCTAAATAAAAAAGTTAGCAGGATGCTACAGTCAAGGAACAGGGACCCCACACTTGTCTTCTGCACTTTGAAGACAGGTCTATGGGGAGAGGGGAGGTTTTGAGTGCTTAGGTGCTTTTTGGGGCTACTTAAGAAAAAGCAGTGCTCAAAGCACCCACACAGCCCCATGTGCCACCATTACTGTTAGACCATTGTGTTAGTCATATTCATGTTTGTATATCATTCACATGTGTCTTGTGTATACCTCTTGAACCCATGGTCTACATGTTTCTTTACAACATACCTGTCCAGTGAGAAAATTCAAGTCATTTGTGCCAACGTTATTAGCTAGGTCAGTTTGAGCCCTAATCCTCAACATTCTGCTCCAGACATACAGTCTCAGCATATCATCAGCTTCCTGGTAAAACCCACATACTTTTTGGTTGATAATTTGGGACTATTCCAGGAATAATGGCACAGCTAGCAGATATGCTTCACATTCCTTTCAGCAATTAACCCTCACCCGCCTCACACACAAACCGTAAATATAGTCATCAAATTCATTTGCGCATTGCCAGCAGATAAAGAAACATTTAATTCATAATCCAAAGTTGCCTCCGATGCAACAGTAACATAGCTTGCGAACATATGCTTCTCAACCATATAAAACTACGTCTCCGGCGATTTAACTAATGCAACTCATTTTACAAAAACAACACTCTCTAAAGTGTTAATTAAACACTCTCTTAACGATGTTTTGCATGCCAATTATAAAGATATCCCTGGATAACAATTTATGCAATGTGCACAGCCCTGTGTGCAGTAAATGTACTAATTCCATCTCCAGCTCTATACCCCACCCTAGTGAATCAAAAACAAGAAAAATTCTGTACATTTCTTTTTAAAAAGTCATTTTCCAATGTATTTGAAAATAAATCAAAGCTGTCTGTGAATGTGCTGCCTCAGAGCTCGATATGTTGATACAGCTGGGAACAATAGAGCCATATCTTATTTTTGGAAGGAGATAGATGTATGAGAAAATCTGGGCTTGGAGGATCTTTAATGAAATGTCCTACATGCTAAGTGGAAACAAAAACAGAGTAGGGTGTGTGCAGAAAAAAATGCTCTTTGACCTTCTGCACTGCTCAACATCTCTCAGGATCTTTCATGTACTGTGCACGGTGATGTTGTTTGGCGGGATTCAGTAGGAAACCACATTCCATTGAGCATTTTCACACTGTTTCTGTTTTTCATTCTTCCACATTGCATAAAAGGCTGTTGTGCAATACTTAAATAGATGCAAGTTTGCTTCAGCGTCAGAATATTAAAGGGTTCCTAGCCCTAAAATACAAGTAGGGCTGTCAAAAGGTGGACATAAACTGACAGATTTTAGCTGCCAATTTGCTAGTCCGAGTCAGCAGCTTACCTGCCCATATATGTGGCACTCCGATGGTATACCTGATATCTGGCCAGAAATCGGGCAAATATCAATCAGACAGGTTTAAAAATATAAAAACCTTGTTCGGGCACTTACTACATCGGCTTATTGCTGTGGTCCTCGTCCCGGCAGCCTGTGTCCCCTTCATTGTGATGCGATCATTTGCCCAAAATTTTGGATCAGCCCGATATCACCCACCTCAAGGTAGACATATTGGGAAAAGATTTGCAGGTTTGGTGAGGTCTTTTAATGTATGGCCAGCTATACTCAAAGCTTGTTGGTTGGAAGAGAACCAGAATGCACTCCACAACTAGAAGAAGTATATGCCACCCAAGGGGTGCCTATATAATGCTGGCTCTTGGGCCAATCCAGGTAAATGAGCCCCGCATTTTCCAAATATTTGTATCATTATGACATTGTATCCTTAAAGAGGTAGTTTATATAATAATTATCCTATAGTATAAAATAGACTGCCATTGTTTTGATCTGCATTTGTTCAGTCTGCTATTTTATTACTAGGCTCACTTGTCCTATAAACTATGCTAAACAAAGGCAATGGTCTGTCCTGCCAATATAGTTAAAGTCTGCAAATTATTGTTTAACATGAAAATTTAATATAAGCTTCATCTTCTGGAAATAAGAGACTTTATAAATATAATCCTTGAACAATTCTGACTCTTGCTATCCCTCCCTCAGCAATTTGTCTCTCTATATGCAGCTTTTTGTTTAGCAGTTATGAGCTCTATATAAATTGTCTAGGCAAAGCGTGCATAAACCAATGTATTAGACCTAAGTGCATCTGATGCCATCTCCTGCAAGAAGCTATTCAGATAGAAACACTGTTACTGAAGAATAACTTTTGGATTTTTTTCATAAATGGTAAAGAATTTTTATTGATTATATTTAGATATTTCCTTATTTCCATGAGATGAAACGTATATTAAATTGTCATTGTGTATAAGTTTTCCTTTAAACTACAATTCCAGTGATTCCCTGCCCCAAAGAGCTTACAGTTCTGCTGCCTGAGGCAATGGGAGATTAACCTGCTGATTAGACTAAATCTACAAGGAGATGATGCAGCGGTTATTGCTCTGAATCAAACTCAGGTGCCTCTGGACAGAGCCTTTCTTCCCATCCAAATCTATTTAGTTTAGTTTTAATGTATATAAATATAACAGCCTCTAGTGGGCTATATGCAGTGGCCTTCTAGGACTCCACCTTTCAATGTTTCTTTTTTTCCAAATTCATGTTTGGAATGCAGAAATGTGAAATCTACATATAATTGCACTCTTGCTGGCCCAGGTGGTGGCTTAATGGTTATTGACTAAACGATATCTATATTTAAGGACACAGCCCCTATATTTACAAACTGATAATATTTTTTTAAAACATGAAATATGCTTATTTAAAAAAAACATTTCAATAAGCGAATTATATAATCAGCCCACAAGGATTTCTGGGAGATAGTTCCTAACATCTGGCAATGGCATATTTTTTGTATACTTTTTTGAGTCTTCTTTACCTTAGACTGTAATTAATTATAAGTAGTGACCTGCAGATGTCACAGCATTCCATGCTTGTATACTCAGGGGCAAGTGCAATGGCCCCAGTAGTTCTTCCATACTAGAAATGCATGTAGTGAAATCAGAGGATATTAATCTATATTGAAACGCAAGCCAGTCACACCAAATGAGCTTGCATAACTTATCCAAGGTCATTCTAAAGTGGCATAAGAAGGCAAACGCTTGTCTCCCACACTAAAGACATCAGTGTTAAATTTACAGCATTTACTCCTCCTACAAGGCTATCCTGGTGAAGGGGAATGGGAGACTAGACAAGCAAAGCATTACTTAGGGTGTTGTTTGCTTTCCCATAATCCATCCTGACTTTGCTTTCAGCCAGCAATAGCAGTACTAAGCATCTGAATGCAGTCTTGAAACAGAATAATCACCATTCAGGTCACCTGCGAGCATAGCCAATATCTTAAAATGTCTCCCAAAGAGGCAGTGTTAAATGGTTTGCAGGTCATTTACAGAATTCTTATGTAACAATCCTGACCCAATGCTGTGCTAGTCTTTAATTATTTTCCATTATAACCAAAATGTTGTATTCTCCAGCTACTGCTTTTAATATCAAAATTACCATATTTGCTGCGATTTCTGATTGGCTATCAACAGCCTATCATCATGTAAACCATACTCTCTTCCTTCCTGTTGCTTAGGAGCATGAATGATCACTTAACGTTACTGCCTTAGTGTTGCTGCTGAGATTTCAGTGAACAGCATCTGCCCAGTGTATACGTAATATCAGAAGCCAAAGAAAAGCTCCTTATGTAAGTCACAAACCACTGACATCACCTTAGTACAACAGCATGAAATGGGTCAGGCTGCGCAAATACTACCTAGTTCCAATAATGTGATGACAAAGGGTGTCGCTACAACAAACTATATGCAGGATAATAGATCTATTTAGCACCATAGCTGTGACACTGTGAATGTATGTGAGAATGAAAGAGCAGGTGGTGTGCAGGGTCACGAGACAGCTCTGTTCATTTGATACAAGCTATAATAAAGTCTCTAACTAGCAGAGGTCAGATGAGCTCTTCAGTCTGGTATGAAAGTGGTTACTTAAGCCGGCTGATTTACTAGTAAAGTACAAATCAAATCTGGCAATTTTCATATTCTCCCTACGATTGGCATATTGTATGCATGACTAAATATTACTGGCAAGGCATGTGTATGTATAATAATAAGCAGACAGACGCTAGATACTGCAGAGAGATACGAGTAACATGAGGGCAGCAGTTCTGCACACCTAGCATGGCAACACCACCGTCATCCTCTCTCCTAGCACTAAGCACATCAATACTGCCCTGGACTGCTGGATTGGGGAATTGGAGCAGGATTGCAAACTAGCTCATCCCTTTTGTATTTATGTATACATTTCTATACAGAGTTATGAAAATACAGTATGTACACAAATAAAAAAGGTTTTTATGTTCATCGTCAAATTTGATGGTCTGCAGGCATTACATCAAACACAACTGTAATGTGAATGCTTCAATCTACAACTACTGCGAAGGGCTAGGCGGGTGGGAATTCCAAATTGACGTGCTTGGGATTACCCCCCCCCTTTATAACCATTTTATTATGATGATCATCATAATGCACCTGAGAAATCTCAGCTGTTTTTGTTGTTGTTTTTTTTTTTACAAAGAAGAATAAAGAAAAAAAAAGAACAAGTTTTAAATAACAAAAAAGACCACCCCTCCCCCAATGCCCATTGCATACACCAGCTGTTGGACTCCTTTTGCTGGCGGAGTAGCAATGCAGATTTTCTCTAGCTGTCTGTTGGGAGGGATAATGACACATTTGGGCATCTATTAGCATAAAATAAGCCATGTTATCAATGTGGTGAGGTTGGAAGGGGAGAAGAATGAAATGGACAGCTTTACTACAATTGATTGTTGTTACAAAAATCCCCCTACTGTGCAGGCATGGCCTGCTTAATACTGCTTTGCTCTCCAGTCAAGCCCAGAAAGGCAAGGCAGGATGATGCTGCTGACTACTACAGGACATTGATAGCACATCCAAGATCTGGTACTCACGCACTGTCTCCTGTTTTGGATCCAGACTGGTCACAATCTGCTGGACATTGCCAATTTTCCCTTGTAGTGTTCGTACCCGCCGAGCGACCACCTGTATATCCACCTCAATCTCATGGAAAAGGGAGCAGGCATGTCGGGCCATATCCGACAACTGACGCAAAATCCGCGATAAGGCGACATTGTTGAATGCACCCAAATCCAAGGGCACCACATCTTTATCTTTTCCACCGCCGGGCACTGTTTCCCTTTCATCAGAGGGCACCTGCACTGAAGGTGCCACCACTGACAATTCTTCCCTGGCATTACCCCTTGGGTGCTGCTGCCTGTGCTCTTCTCCCTGATCTCGGCAGCAGCTACCCTCTGGCAGGGTGATGGCATGCCTGCACAGCCACTGGGGCTCAACAATCCTCTTGGCAAAGGGCATTGCAGATCCCCCCTTCACGTCAGTGCACAATAAAGCCTTGGCTATCCAATACTAAGAAAACCACATTAAAATTCCACGAAGAAAGGATAATCCTCTCCAATACCTCCAAATGGAAAAGCAAATTACTGCTGCAATCCACAGAGCAGTGTGCCACTCCTGTGCACGTTTTATCCCTGGTTCATTTTTCAATCCACTGCTTTCCCTTTAATACCTTGCAGTTCCTAATTGTTGGTAGCTGATGATTGTTCTATCCATGGTTTCTACTCCATGTGGGACAATGTGCAGCTCTGACTTTGGAAGTGCTGCAGCCCTGCACCGCCTCCCTGGATCCTTGCTTCCCTCTGATCATCCAGTTGCTTTTTTGGAGAGCTTTCCTCTGCCTCTCTCTGCTTTCACCATGCCACAGTGAGGCAGACTAAAAACCAGGAGGCAGGAATTCAACGAGTTGTTTGAATAGAGAGGAGTAATCAGAAAGGGATGGGGAAGGGGAGGAGGTACTGAGGAAGCAAGGGGAGGAATCAGGATTTTTCACACACAACGCTGCCTTTTTTAACCACATGGAGTCACTGAAGCACCCGATTTCATTGCAAGACGTACTACAGCAAACTGCCATTCAGCACTTTCACAAACCCTACCATAGCCTGTATCCAGGGCTGATTTTAGGCAGAAAGCAAATTTGCTCTGAGTTTCCTGCCAGAAAATGACCTTGATTTAATTATTTAAAATGTTATAATTACTGAGAGATTTGAATGATTTACATTAGCCAAGATGCAGTAGCAATGCAGCCTTAGTTGAACAGGATTCCATCATAGAGTCATAATCATATAGCCTGTCAGTGCCAGATGGGGGTACACCTTTGTATGCAATGAGGCAAAGGTAGCCATATATTTACTGCTTTATAGTATGTACTAAAAAAACAGTTTTTCATAGATAGTTTGTACTAATTGTGGTACATAGGTCTATAAATGAATTTGTTGTTGATATTAACTCCATTTTTAAGATATTCATTTAGTTATTGAGGTTATTATTCTAATACAGTAGACTGGCCACTCCCCCATAAGTGTGATTTTTTTTTAAAAAATGTTGGGATCTAACCTCAATTGACCTATAATGTGTATAGTTTCTATTCCTTTATGAACAGAACTTTTTTTGCTGGATCAACACCTCAGCAGTTGAATCCATTTGAAAAAAAGAAGTGTTTTGAAATTATTTTAGGCTTTATACATAGGCATATAGATATATATATATATATATATATATATATATATATATATATATATATATATATATATATATATATATATATATATATATATATATATCTATACATGAGAGATCCATCCATTGATGGGAAAGGAAGAGAAAGAGTTATTGATACCACAGAAAGGTACAAGTGGAATGGGAGGTGTCTGTGGACATACATGACTGCTTCTGGGCAGAAAGTCCTCCAAAACAAAGTAGTTGTTCATACAGAAAAACTAGGTCAAATTAACTTGAAAAAAAAATATAGTTTTTATATTGTAATGGAAATTAAAATAACAAACAGTGACATTAGCAATTTAATATATTATTTGTTGCACTGAAGCAGATTCAAATGGAAAAATGCAGCTGTATTTAAGAAACAATAATTATACCCTTTTTAACTCTAAAGACTTGCACGTAACCATTATTTATTTACTATTATCAGACAATGGACAGTACTTATTCAACAAGTGTACATTTTCAAGGGACCTTTCTTTGCTTTAATAGTACTTTTTGTTATTCAGTAACAAGTCAAAAGGACAGTTCATCCTGGTCACATTAGACACACTTGTACAATTGCTTTCCCTTTTCTGCCCCCCCATGAGGACTAATGAAATTTGTAAGTCAATGTTCTATTGAGTAAAAAGTATGGCATGTTTAAGGAATGGCATCCTCCTAGTTACAGCAGTTCAAAGAATAAATGGTATCAGTAAGAGATGAATGTAAGTTAATTCAGAGAGATGCAATAACACTTTAAGACAAATTTCAATTGATTATTTTTTATTTTTGTGTTTTTTTTAATTATTTAAATTATTTGTTGTACAGCTGGCAGACTTTAGTTAGGAAATTAAATGTCAGGTGGAATAGCAGAAGACCTGAAATTAACTGAAACTTTGAAGCTTCACATAATCAATCTTTTTTTTTTTCTTTTGGTTACTGGAGTCACAAGATAATATTTTCAGATGCTTACCAGAAAAAGGCAGAAAGTAAGTCTAAAAGTTAATTTAGAGTTGAGTGGTCCCTTTAAAATTTAGGTTTGATAAACTTACCTCTAATTCTTGAATATAGTGGAAAGGTGGGCCTATGATATCAAGCAATTTCAGGAGGGGGTATCACAGCTCCTTCCATTTCTCCATCCTCAATATTGGGATGCTTTGATGAGGGAAAACGGTAATGATAAGCTTATAATACACAAAAACCATTAATATCTTGTGAATTATATCCTTATAAACAGTGAGTACTGATGTCATCAGTTATAATCGGTGAGAAGTGATGTCATTTCTGTCACATGACTCACTAAAACTTGTGTATTATAATAAATAAAGTACCCCATGTTGCAAAATATGAGGATATTAGAAGTTACCTCGGAGTTCCATGACCTGTATAAAAACACTCGGCCTTCAGCCTCGTGTTTTTATATGGTCATGAAACTCTTTAGTAACTTATAATATCCTTATAATTTACAAGAGGGGGTACTTTATTCACTATATAATACACAAGAGCCTTAACTAACCTGTAAAGTATATCCTTAAAATTGTGCTTAATAATGTCATCAGTTTGACCAACTCATTTTTGGCTCAGAGTGGCTGTGCTTCACCCTGGAAACTTTACCTGAGCCATATGACTAAAGAAAAAGGGGGCCTTCTAGTGGCTGCAGCCCATCTTGATTTCTCAAAAACCAAAACATGCACAGTGACTGCTTCCTTCAATAGAACCACAACAAAAAATATTTGTGTTTTCTTTTTTTTTACATTTTACATTGTAGTAAGTAAATGAAATATGTACTAAGATTAATGCTGAAAACAATATAATTCATTATCCATACATTCATGAATCACCTGTTGCTGACTAAGCTCTGTGTATATGGTGCTTTATCTGTCAAAGAATGGGAGGAAATGTAGGGCAGGAAGGGCACATTAGCATCATCATTAGAGGATCCTGTTTCGGTATCATGATAAGAACAGGAGTAGCAATGCCCCAAAGGCTCTCTTCAGCTGGGGAATCTCAGCTATGTTCCTTTGTTATACGATACCAGGAAAGTAATGGAACAGAACATACAAATCTATATAAAAGTATTTACCATATTTATTTAAAATCTAGGGCAGTAAGACAACAGTCCATCTTATTGGGGATTTTCTTGAATGTATTTCAATGCACATGCAGACTGTAGGCGTATGTTAAAATATGGCCTCATGCCCCTCTGCAGTTTCAGTATGGGCATAATCAATGTATCTGTCTGCTCAGTCTGTCACTTTACACTGTGTTTTGGCAACATGATAGGCACATGGCCTCACATCTAATTGTTATTTAAATTAAAATAATGATGTCATACATTGAAGTGTATGGAACCTTTTAGCAGACTGGAAGGCATAAAAATTATTTCTAGAGTCACATCCATCCCGCAGGCCTCGGTAGGACAGCCCTGCTGTGGAATCTGGGTAAAATAGATAAAAATCACGGTTGTCTAAAAATCACATGGTGGGTTGCACGAGTGAAATGCTTTTGTCCACTTCAGTGCATGGCAAACCCTTAGAATATGAGTCCCTGCGTGTATAAACTTCCTTTAATGTTTTTTACATGGAGTTGTTAGCTACTTTTTTGAATAGAAAATGGCAGCACAAGATATTACCAAGAGGAAACTCAAAAAAACAGATACTATCTTTACTTTCCCATGTCAGCAACATACCATACAATCTGCTCTTGTCTTGTCAAAGAAATTTTATGCTACCAACAAGACATGATAATTACTGTAACCGCACCTTGAAATATTTTCTATAAATAGTGTCACATTGTTCCCGGGGATAGATCGACAGAAATTATAAAAGCATGTACATTCATTATAGGAATGCTGAGACATACCATATTTCTAGACTTGAGAATAAAACAGGGTTCCTTCCCCCCCCCCCCCACCAGGAATATAGCAAATTAAATCATGCGCATTACCCACTCACCCGTCTCCTGTAGGAAGGATTTGGACAGATAGAAACTGACATCTTCATAGTTCACTTGCTTCACTTGGTCTTTGAGAAAAAAAAGATTATGATGGAGGTCAAAAGGTTGTCGTTTGTGTAGTCCGTCTGAGGCTGCAGGATTCTGCAAATTAAAAAAGGATCAAAATGTAATACTTATCAGAAAAAGAACAAAATCTGTATTCTTAAAATAATTGTACAGGTGATGCCCTAGTAGCTTTTGCTGTAGATACATTAAAAGTGCATGCAAACGCCTGGTGTACTGTAGAAAATAAGGTCAAATTTAATTAAACAAAGACAGCCCTAAGGCAACCTCTTTTGTTGTAGAGTGAGGAGAAGTTGTTTGAAATCCTGAAACCAAGATTTCTAGGTTATCTTTCCTCCTTTACCATCCCATCAGATTCCAGCACTGTAAGAATTTTTAGAGGCTCTTATTGTTCTCTTATTGTTTTCAACACACACACAGGATATACAATCTTATTATTATGCACATTGGAATTTGTATTACAGGATAATCACATGCCTTATTAGAGCAATTTTCTTAACAATCTGACCAAATAATTAAATTTTGCATTAGAATTGTCACTTACAAAAATACAAGGTACCTTTGTTGTTATAGAAAAACTGGCATCGGATCAAAGATGCATTTAGATTACAAGTAATATTTTAAAAGTCTGGCAACAAATTCATAATACATTATACTGTAATACTGTATTATAATATATATATACTTTTGTAAATGATAACATTGTATAAGAACCATAAATAAAATGTAAAATACATTTTTACAACCCTTTGTCTAGTGATGCCTTCATTTCTAATTGGTGCTTGGTCATGTAACTAGTATCACAATAAAGAAAAGAAAAAAGGAACCTTGTTTGGTAACTGTATCAAACACTACACCTCCGTATTTCACCCACTTCTCTCCCAATATAGTTTCAGTTTGTTGTGCAATTTAAGAGGAAACCTTAATTAGGTTTCCTCTTAAATTGCACAACAGATTGGGGACAAAATGAGGGATTGGCTGATGCTGGCTCAGGTACAGATTGAGACAATATGAGGGATTGGCTGCTGCTGGCTCAGGCATTCCTACTACTTGATCACAACATTCAGCACTATAAACTTAAAGAGGAAAGTGCAAAAAACGTTGATACAGTATAATGTGGAGGAGTTAATTAAATATGGAAACTATACTCCGACCAATGAGCACTTAATGGCTATAGTAAAGAGTATGAAGTCACAAGTTAGAATTTGGGTTTAAATGTTTTATTCAGTTAACAATTTCACACTTGAGAATGGTCTCATGAAGCCCGAAACATGAAGTGGCATCAATTTCACTTTAAAAAGTTAACTCTGCATTGTCCTGCCTCCCTATCATTTTGTTTTATTTAACAGAAAATAAATATATAAAAAAAAATAATGATGGCTGATTTTGCTGAATAAGAACTGGATCAGCACTTTTGCTGAAGCTAATTTGTTTTTTGGTTACACTGCCTTTCCTACAGGATCTGCTTATGTCATGTGCTTGTTTGGCTTGCATAGCTAAGCACTGCACAAACATTTAGTGATAGGAAAATCTATTCGGGCAATGGCTACGGGCTTTCACTAGTCTGTTATCTGCAATGCAGCTATTTCAATCACTAAAGTAGGAATTGTATCTTAGCAAAGAACTTATACGTTTCTACATTGTGTAGTGCCTCCAGCAAATAGTTATTGTATAGTCTAGTTTTAATGTAGAGAAGAAACCCTATGGGTAATTCATAAAGTACACTGCATTTTGTACCTTGGATATGCATTTTGCATGGACCTGCGCCTCCCAATTACTATAGTTCTTTGGGAGGCATATCGGTATCCCACATTATTCACCCAACAGCACTGCATTGTGCACTTCATGCCAGATTTTTAGCAAGATGCTGGTGTTGGGAAAATATGCACTAAGATGTGTGTGATTGCCAGTTACAATGCCTGCTAGGTGGGAGGGGACAAGTTAATGCTTGGCATAAATGGTGGGGACAGCCTACGTATCCTGGAACTTTGTTGATATCAGAGTGATCTATAGGAAGGAAGGCAATTGCAGTGTGAAAGAAAAACAACAGTAGCTACCAAAATAGCAAACATTTGAGCATTTGAATGTGCAGAAAAAGAGTAGGTTGACACCCATGTTTACAAGATGTATTGTTGTTGCTTGTCTGAACCTATTCAGCCGAAAAATATTTTGCCCAATTGAGCTATTCTACAGCTGGTGTCTATGGAAGTTTCTAATTAATGTTGGTACTCCTACCAAATGATTATTATGGAATAAATGGAGGATTATTATGTCAAGCATATAACATAAAAGCTTCTAGTCCTTTAAATCACTACCTCTCTATATTTAAAAATGCTGGGACTATCTTTAATAAATAAACAATACTAATGTCTGTGTGGTCAAGCTGCAATGAAGGAAGAAATTGGTCGTTGTGTTCAGGAGATTTGGCCCATTGGACAAGGCACTTAGAAACAGCTCTGATTTCCTGCTTACAAGATTTCCTATTCAGTGTGAGTGTGCCCCCAGGCAATAGGCTTTACCTCCCTGGGTGTCCGCTTACCCAGCAATAATTGGGAACATGCAAATCTTCTCTGGCCTGAGCTTCACATTTGGTTGTTTTGTGAATGATAGTTACAAGACCTCTGATTATATACAACAAGGTTAGAGGTCCTGTAAAATCCCATTGATGGAAAGCTCCCGTGGATGAGCTTTTTCTGGCTTTTTTCAGTAATGCAGTAAATTTTCATAAGCAGAAGCAGTGTGTATGTTTGTAATTTACAAACAAGAATGAAAAGAAACTGCCAGTTGGCTCTGAACAAACTCTGTTGTTTTATCGGGTGTGTTTTATGTTAAAACGAATGCGGAAATGTTTGTCATTTTAAGAGCTAACATTGCAGGGCCATACAATGCTTTCATACATAGTATTTGCAAAGTCCCTAGCAGCAACCATATACTTTTCACAATACGTTTTCTTCATTGCTTAGCCAAGCATCAAATGCCCTATAAAATAGTAAGTATATAATATTATTTTTGACTTTTGATAACCATCATTCCCTGGAATTGTTCTGCAAAATTCAACTTACTATAGTTGAATACACAATGGGCTGGCATAGATTTATGGTTGTCCATTTATGACCTGTTTGCTGGTGATGCCCCAACATACATATATGTTTGTGTATTATAATACTGTAGGAGATGTGTGTGAGAGATACAAAGGGCAACCTGCCAGTAAGAATATCTCTTCAACAAGGCTAAACCTGAAAGATGAGCCAGCAAGACCTTTAATTAAACTATGGTCTGTATCCAAGCAAGTAAAAACCAGTAAGTATACAATCTGGGAAGTTATTCAGAGTGACAAAAATCCAAACTGATTTAGTGAACAGGCTCAAAATATGGGTTGGTGGTCCTTATTATTTCATATACTATTATCATATACACTGTGCATTAACTTCTTTTAAAAGGAAGGAGGAAAATAGGGTGTCTTTGGACCCTCTGGTTGGGGTTTCTGGGGAAATATGATAAGTGCAATGATATCTAGAAAATGCAATGGAAAGTGAAAGTAATTGCTATGCCTGAGGCATAGGGGTGGGGATGACAATGTATTGACTATTGAGGCTTTTAAATATGTTCATAACAGATATGGATATTTTAAATGGGTACATCACCATTAAGTGAACTTGTAGTATGTTATAAAATGTCATATTCCTAGGAAATAGCAATTTTGCAATTAGTCATCATTATTTATTATTTATAGTTTTTGCATTATGTGTCTTCTTCGTCTACCTCTTTCCAGCTTTCAAATGGGGGTCACTGCCCCTCACAACCCTAGCAGCCAAAAAAAAAAAAGTTGCTCTGCTCTTTTAGGCTGTAAGGCTATAATGTTATTGTTGCTGTTACATTTTATTACTTATCTTCCTATACAGCCCCCCTCCTAAGTTGAATTTAGTCTTTCACCCAAACTGCTGCCTGGTTGCTAGGGAAAATAACAAAAAGCTAAATAACTGGAAAAAACATAAAAAATAAAAATGAGTACCAATTGCAAACTGTCTCAGAATATCACTGTTTATATAACACTCAAAGTTAATGTAAAGGTGCAGTATTTCCTTAATAGAAAAAAAAGATTTTGGTTTCATATTTAATTTTAAAATTATTTTTATTATACAGCTTTTTAGGTCTGGGGGACAGGTCCCCATTAACTTTAAGAGAACCCATATTATCTTTAGTTATACTATTTTTTTTTTTTTTTTTTAAAAAACATTAAATCTCAAGTAAATAAATGTCTTAGTTTGTAAATGTATACTAAGAAGAAGACACGCTCTACTCCAAAGACGTCATTGTGGGCATTAGTTTAAGCTGAAAAAGAAGAGCTATTAAATGATTAATTGAACTCTTTGATGGGTTAGTACAAATCTCTCTCCCTGTGCGTCTGCAGTTGAAAATGTTTGATGACAATTCTAATTGCCACATATCAACAATAGCCTCACCTAGCATTTGCTATGATCTCAAATAGCAGGCACCTAACTTCATGTCTCCTTTCAGAGATAAAAGGGATTAGAAAACATGTGTATTCTACCTTTCCCATAAAGATCAGGTATCAACCTTATCCGGCAGGTATTTCATGTACTTACAATGTAAGTCATTTTACCAGCCTGTCTTCTCCAGCTGTATTTTATCAGGATGGGGAAAGTAAGTTCTTTGCCGAGCGTAGAACAGCTTAGTAATTGATAATGTGTGTGTCAAGCTGTTTTGGATCACTGTAACCTCCTCTGCTTTAAATTAGAAAACAATTCTGAGGATCAGAAAAGCATAGTACATATTATGCCTGGACTGGAGTGCAACTTACTGCAAGGTACAAACAGATTGTGGCCTTTCAAGATAATAAATTGCGTTATCTAGGCCGGAAAACCTGTTAAAAGAACAGTAACACCAAAAAGTGAAAGTGTTTTAACGTAATAAAAATATTATGTACTGTTGTGCTGCACTGGTGCAACTATTGTGTTTGCTTCAGATATTCTACTATAGTTTGTAAACTGGTTGCTATGTAGTCATGGGAGCAGCCATACAGAGCATTAAAGAACATGTTTTTAGATTGGGTCAGTGACCCCATTTGAAAGTTGGAAAGGATCAGACAAAGAAGACAAATAATTCAAAAACTATAGATAAAAAATGAAGGTCTTAGCCATTCTATATCATACTAAATGTTAACATAAAGGTGAACCACCCCTTTAATTCTCATAACAATTATACATTTGTTGGAAGGATACCAACCAAGGTAAGAGCTGAATGTTTGGTTGCTTAGAGAGGGACTCTCTGGCCAATGGAAAGGAAATTACACTGTTTACACTGCAAATAATTCACTCTACCATGTAAAATTTAATTCCTAACCCAACAAGTGTATTTTTTTTTTTAGTTGTAATATTGTTGTGTAGGCAGCCATCTCAGGTCATTTTGCCTGGTCATGTGCTTTCAGAAAGCACTTCAGGATGGAACTGCTTTCAGACAGGCTATTGTAATGTAACTAAAGGAGTCGCAGTGGGACATGGGTTTTTACTATTGAGTATTGTTCTTATATCTACAAGGGAGCTGTTATCTGGTTACCTTTCCATTGTTCTGATGATGGGCTGCTGGGGGGAGGGGTTATATCACTCCAACTTGCAGTGCAGCAGTAAGGAGTGACTGAAGCATAAGTCACATGACTGGGGACACCTGGGAAACTGACAATATGTCTAGACCCATGTGCTTATCAAAATGCAAGCAAATCAAATGTGCACCAGTGCTCCTAAAATGGCCCCTGGAGGACTTCCTATTTGTCAAAAAAAGCAGGAAGCGTGTAAAGTATGAAAGTATGGTTGCCAACTTTTCCACTCGGGAACTCCAGACAGGTGGCGGAATGGATGACATCAGGGGTAGGCTGATGACATCATGGGCAGGGTGTGTGATGATAGGGGTTGGGGCGGGGTAATGATGTGTTGATCAGCTATTGGCTGATCGCCATGCCATTAATTTCAATGTCCTGAATTTCTTAATTTGGAAGCCAGTTTTAGCCTGGACAGCCCTTCCAAAAACTGGGCTATCTGAAAACAGATGGTAACCCTGTTAACAAGGAACAGCTTTCCCTACATGGTCCTGCTTCAAAGCTCTGTACCAGATTTTTCATAGGACAAAGGGGTGTTTTCTTTTTCCAGTCCATTTACATAGCTTTCCAGGCCTGGGACTGCCCCCTCTAATACTTCCTAGCCAAATACCCTATAGGGCCTACCTTTGGTGTTGCTGCCACCTACTGGTGAACTAAGTAATTTTACATAAATTTTTCACTCCTCGCTGATAAAATGGGAAACTATGTTAGTGAATGAATATATCCAATCCAGCATGTTTTCTGACTACAGGTATGGGACCTGTTATCCTGAATGCATTGGACCTGGGGTTTTCTGTATCTTTCCATGATTTAGATCTTCACACCTTATGTCTACTAGAAAATCATGTAAACATTAAATAAACCCAATAGGCTGGTTCTGCTTCAAATAAGGATTAATTATATCTTAGTTTGGAGTATAAGCTACTGTTTTATAATTACAGAGGAAAAGGAAATCATTTTTACAAATTTGGATAAAATGGAGTCTATGGCAGATGGACTTTCTGTAATTCAGTGTTTTCTGAATAATGGTTTCTGGATAACAGATCCCATACCTATGTTATTAGCTGTACTCAGATAGTATATCAGAGGTAGATGCAGGTGCATTCCAAGAGGCTATAGTCAAGGCAGTACAACTTCCCTCCAGGCAGAAATACCTCACACATGGTCTGGATCCCACCCAGTGGAGTGGTCAGGGAGGAGAACCTAAAGCCTGACACCCTATCCACTGTGTCCCTTCACTGTAGGCAAATCTTATAGCCTGGGAAGCTACTCCCTGCTACACCTCCTTGATGGAGCACAAAACTGCTCTTTCTATCTTCCCTCACTGTCTTACTCTCCTAGAGAGTACTATAACAATTATATTCCTGCCACTTACTAGCCTCATTCATGGGGTCCCTGCTCCCCAACTTCCACACTAGAGGCTCAGGTCCCTCTAGGGCAAACTGGCTTTACTGGGCCTTGTTGTACCCAGGCTCCCTGGAAACATCCAGCTGGTTCAACAACCAGAAGCCGAAAAGGAAGATCCACCCCTTCTCACTCACTATACCAAAGTGTGACAGGATGTTGTCACAGCGCCTCCTGGCCAATAATACAACTATGCAAATTACAGCTAGATACATGGGCAAGTACCCAGCAACTAGGGAGATCAGGAAGAGTAGGGATTTAAAGTCATGGGGCACATTGACCCTAAGGGTCTCTCTCTCTCTCTCTCTCTCTCTCTCTCTATATATATATATATATATATATATATATAGATATATATATATACGTACAGTAACAGCCTTGTGGAATTCCCTTTAGTCATTAAAGGGCATGTAAAGGCAAAAATATAAAATCCCATTTTTACTTTCTTTAATGAAAAATAAATCTATCTCCAATATACTTTAATTAAAAGATGTCTACAGTTTTTATCATAAACCTGACTGTATGCAGTGCAATTCCCCCTTCTTTTACTGCTGTGGATAGGAATTGTCAGATGGTCCCCAACTGCTGTGCAGGTAAACAACCATACTTTCAAATGGCAGGGGGAGCCCCCCCACCTTACTTCCCAGAACTCAAGCAGCATTGTTGGATTCCCTGTAGAGATTTGTATCCAGAGAAGCAGTGCAGTCTCTATATTATGATTATTAATCAGTCTTGCTGTATTGGCTTCTATGGCAGATATTATTTGACTTGTGCTGTTTTGATAAATTATGACGATCCCTAAGCTTAACCTCCCAACTGAAGCCCATACCACACTGAGCATGTGCGAGTCTTGATATTGCAGAAATGTCTAACAAAGTTACAAGATGATAGCCCCCTGCGCCAACTTTGAAAGCATAAATCATTTGTCTTTTTAGGCTGCTGGTGCAGTAAGTTCATGTTTATATCTAGTATACATAATACAGCATTTCTAACATTATTCTATTTTAGACTTTAGTTGCCCTTTAATCGTACTGCTGCCCTAGAACGAAATAGATGTAATTTCAATATTCAAAATAAAAACAAAGTCCAATCCTGTAAACCACAGGTCTGTCACAAGTAATATATGTGAAGGATATCTGAGAAATTGTATTCAGGACTGCAATTGGAAAAGGTAATTATATAATCAGCATGCATTTATGAAACAGATCTAGTCTAACAAATGTATGACTTTTTACAATGCAATCAGTAGATGTGGTCTTCAATTCATAGACTCTCTTCTTTTAGATGGACTACACTTATGTACATGTTCAGGTCCAGCAAAAAGTGGTGTACCTCTTACCTCTCAGTTCTGCTTACAATGTAAGTATACAGTGTATGTTTTCATATTTGTATATGAAATCAATTGTGTTGGTGTAAGTCAGTGCTGCAAAAATTAATCAAATAGCAGCATGTGTTATTTTGGAGATTAATTCCAGTAATGCCTATGTAATCTGCTATGTAAAGAATTGGGATAGACCTCTCCTTGTGCAGTTTTTAGCATCCATCAACAATAGTCATCAAATAACTGGGAGTCCTGAGTTGGATTACAACCTTGGTATATTTGGAATTTCTATGTTCTCCGTGTGTCTGCATGTGTTTCCTACAGGAAGTTTCCTCTAACACGCCAGTAACACTTAAGTAGGCCAGCTGGTTTCTGATTAAATTGACCCAAGTGTGTGTTGCGTGAATGTGTAGATGGTAAAGTATTTTACAATATATATATATATATATATATATATATATATACACCCTCCGTTTGTGGAACGCACACCATAAAGTAAATAATAACCTGGGTGCCAGCCTAAATGTAAATGACGGCACTCTCAGGAAAAATTCAAACAATCCAATAAGGTGAAACCATACGGTTTATTGTGATCCTATGTTTTGGTTCCTTTTTGGAACCTTTGTCAGGGAAAGAAAACAGACAACTTTCCCTGACGAAGGTTCCAAGAAGGAACCGAAACGTAGGATCACAATAAACCGTATGGTTTCACCTTATTGGATTGTTTGAATTTTTTCCTGAGAGTGCCGTCATTTGTATATATATATATATATATATATATATATATATATATATATATATATATATATATATATAAATGTTTCTGTGCATTTATAATAAGCAAGGGTGTAACAATAATTTAACAAACCAGGGGTTACAGAATAAAAATAGGATCAGTGTGTCCTGCTCAACATAGCTTACAATCTATAGGTAAATAATGGATACATATGAAAATGATGCAACATAAAATGTAAAATGAAAGACTTGAAATCCATCAATTTTATACTGCATAACATTGTAACCAAATACAAGGTCCGTGCAAAAATCTGCCTACTGACATGATTTTGGTTCCAGTAGGACGGTGGGTGGGTTAGTTTTACCTCCAGAAAGGGGGAGTTTATTTGTACTATGGAATGCCATAACAAAAGAGGTGGTGCCTCAGAATGTGTTGGATTTCTGTTTGGCTTGAACAAATACTGAACAACATCCCCAGTAACTGATTGCTCTTTTAGGGTCAGAAAGGAACTGGAGAATTTAGAAACATCTCACATTATTTCCAAAAATCATGACTTTGTGAAAATTTAGCCACCCTTACACATTACTGACAGGCACATCCCTAGTAATCCGGACGCCTAAGTGGGTCTTTATGGGGACCTTATGCTTATGTAACCCCAGTAGTTCTCACAGTGTACACCAGATGGCACTGTGTCAGAGTATAAAGGTCTTGGAAACCATGAGGTCTGGGTCCATTACTTTAGCCCAACCAAGCACGCTGGAAGGGAATGGGTATTATTGACCCTATGCACATTGGCCCTAGTAATTAGAAAGCATACTCTTTTATAGATCACTCTAGGAGTGATAGAGAGGGTATATAGTTGAGCAGCTCAAGGCTCCGCCGAGGATATTAGAGGGATTAAGATCCCAGGGTATTACTGACCCAGAGTAGGGACTAAAGTGTTGAGACTAGGGATGGTAGGAATTCCCCTAGACTGTCACTGAAAGAGATCCTGAAAACTTGACAATACCCCTCACAAGCTGCAACTCTCTGCTGTATATTCCCTGGCCTGCAGGGATTCAGTCTATACTGGTACTGTGAGTATATGCTCCCTTTATGCTGTCTGATTGTTCTAAACTCCATTGTGAATATTTGCTATGTGCTATGTTAAATAAATAAATTTCATTGGTTAAACATTAAAGAACCACTGGAGCCCATTATTTGTGCTATTGCACCTGGTTACAGTTGCACTACACCCTGCCTCCACCCGTTGCTAGGGCTTACCCCTGAGAGAGAGGGCCTCATTTGTGGTATTATTCCCACACAGAAAGTAGCTAGAACTGACTACAGCAAAGTCAGTTTAATAAAGCGCTACACTAAAATATCACAAACTGTGATAGAGTTAGACAAGGGAGAAGTTATAGTGTGAATTTTTGGACTGGCAGAGCTAAGATATAATCAGGTTTTATACTGTATCTACTTTGGAAATTGGCCATTCAAAACATGTGCATTCCTGTAATATCCAATAACATTCTTCATTATCAATGGACACCTATCCAGGGACAGGACAGATGTTTAAAAGTTTCCATGTTTAGACTGGACCCATATGAGCCATGCATGTAAAAAAAAGTCACAATGTATCTGCACTAGATCTTCAAAAACTCTTAATAATTATATCATCAATTATGACAACAGATATAGTGGCCTCTATTTAGTATATATTGCAAGTCAACTTTATAAAAACCTTTTCATAGCTATAGGACCCTTCAGTAATGTCTAAAGTATTTTTAATTTTACAGTAAATAGGGGTCACCAGTAATGTCAGAAATTTCAATATATATATATTGGTAAAACAGGACAACTTTGGATATGGGGCCCAGTAATATCTAATTACACCGCTGGGGTTACAACATCCATTTTGTATTCCTGATATACCCTCCCCTTCTTTCATTTATTTCTTCTTTTGGCCCTGAAGGAAAAGCCAAGATTTTTTCTTTCAGCTCCAACCATCGATTAAAAAACAATAAAGCATAAACTTCCTTTGAATGGCACTGTTTTCCACTCTTTGAAGGAGATGAAGGTGAATAGTTATGATAAGTGGAATACCACAACACAGAAAACATGCATCCTAACAAAGCATTCAAATCCCCAGTGTAACTGAGTATAAAAACAATGATAATGGGAACTGAAGATTTTGGCATATTAAAAAAAACAGGGCTATGTGTGCGTGTTCTTGTTACAACACGATTATTCTACTTTCCAGTGCCCTATGAAAATTGCACCTGGAAATAAAAACCATGTAATTACTTTGTAGTCCCCTAACCACAATAAAAACTATCTAGTCTGCCCTGCAGAGCTTAAGGTGATGCAAGAGGCAGTGCGATGTAGGTGTTAATGACAAAAAGGCCTAAATATAGATCTCAGACAAGTAAGAAACTTTATGAAAGGTGAAGGTTTTGACTATATTCTGCAATAAAATATTTTAACACCACTGCACTGAGAGATATTAAGATCACAAAGATCATCTTGTCAACAAATTCTGACAACGCAGAGCAAGCCTTAGCCTGTTATACAGCAAGCTCCCAATTACAGAACATGACAGGCTGGCACATTGCACTTTTAAGTACCACACAGCAATTTGATGGGTGTCAACATGCTTTATTTTAAACACAGTTCCCGAGTGGAGGAAAGTCAAATGGATTTTTCACACTAAATTCAGCTAAAACAATGCTAACCGTTTAGTTAGGAGATTTTTTATAAGATTATTACACTATCGTGTTAAATGACGCTGTTATATTTTTAAAGGAACAGTAACATCAAAAAAAATTAATGTTTTAAAGCAGCAGTCCCCAACCTTTTTTGGTCCGGGGACCAGTGTAGAGCCAAATTTTTTTTTGCACGGACCGGGGGGGGGGCATCCAATTCGGAGCGCCGTGTTAATTGGTCACTAGGCTCGGCAGCACAGTTCAAGACTTTCCGAGGCCCGTTTCTGGGCAGCGGCGGTTGGGGGCCCCTGATTTAAAATAATGAAAATAAACAGTAAAAGTCCTAGGGGCAGATTTACTAAAGGGCAAAATGACTAACACTGGCGACGATTCGCCAGCGTTACCGCTTTCAGGCACTTTGCCGATTCACTAACGGGTGCAGTTGTAACTTCGCTTGTGAAAAAGACAGACGCCATTATGACATCACACAATTTACAAAACTACCACCAGATTTCTTTCCACAATGCTTTTAGACATTTTAGTTGGTAACATGTTTTGTACCATATAGTTACATGTTCTAGGTAATTTAAATGGTAACTTTGTCTACACTTATTGAATACACTTTTTAGGTAATTTTTAAATAGTAATCGTATACACATGTAGAAGGGACACTATGGATACAACTGCGCCTTTTAACCCCTTCACTTGAGTTTTTAACTCTTTTAACTTGTAGTTTTAATATGAGAGACACATAGGGCAGCACGGATGGATATTTGCTGTATTCTTATGAATTATAGTCACTTGTTGCATGTTATTAATATTATTAATATTTTAAATATTTTTATGAGTATAATATGGTGGTAGTTTTGTAAATTGTGTGATGTCATAATTAGAGTCTCACTCTGATTGGATATGGGGGTTATTTAATGATGTATTACACTTCCTGTCATTATCCTGACACGGCTCCATGTGAGCCGAAACGCATTGATGCACCATGCACAAATAAAGATATAGTGATTCATGCTTAATGGCGGCTGCTGTGAGTGCTTTCATGGACTGCTATATATATATATATATATATGCGTTTCTTTTAATTAGAGCCTCTAGAAATGTGCAGAAGTGCACTTTGACAAAATACTGCATTTACAGTAAATATGTGTAAGTTGCAGCAGATTTTGATGCATTCAAGTATTTGAAAAAAAAAATGTGCTATTGTATATTACAGGTATAGGTATAGGATACATTATCTGGAAACCTGTAATCCAGAAAGTTTCAAATTAGTGGAAGGCCATCTCTCATAGACTCCATTTTAATCAAATATTTTTTTTTTTTTTTTTTTTTTTTAAATCATTTGCTTTTTCTCTGTAATAATAAAACAGTACCTTGAACTTGATTCCAACTAAGATATAATTAATCCTTATTGAAAGATTCAGAATTCTATTGAATTTATTTAAACTTTAGATTATTTTTTAGTCAAGTACAGGGATCAAAATAACAGAAACACCTCTTATCCCAGGTCCCAAGCATTCTGAATAACAGGTCCAATACCTCAAACCTTTTTGGGAGGTTGCATATATTTAGCTATGCCCATTATAATGAATCTATAGATGGGTATATTTCACTTTTAGATGGTGGAGGAATGAGAACTTACATAGTTACTCCACATGGCAAAGAGTATCATAACTTGTACAGGAAAAATACAGTAAGTAAATTAGGATTGTAGGAATAGTATGACCTGTGGATGAGCTTGTTATAGTTTTGGCATTGATGACAGAATACAATATGGGGGGTAAGAAATAAGACATACAGAGATATGATCTATTCTATGGATACATAAACCTGTATGTATACTTGCCATGCTAGTACTGTATATATCTATGCACTATCCTACTGGCAATGGAAATCCAATGGTTACTGACTAATAAACACAGCTGCACATTACTACAGTGAGTTGAAAAAGGCATATAAATCACCTATGCTAGAATAAAATGAACTTTAGAAAAAAAAAACATTTTGTGCAAATTACAAGCATTTCAATATAGTTGGTGTAACGTGGGATTGATGCTTCACGTGTATTTTCAATACTCTTGCATGTAATCCACAATTCTGTTTGTGTTATGAGAAAACCTGAAATATTTATTAAATGTGAGTTAAAAATATCAATCACAGTTGCAAAAAAAAAAACCCATTTATTACCGATTTGCTTGAGTGCTGATGATACACTCCCCACTGACTTGTATGGCAGATTGGAAGATTTGTAGGAAGCTTATCTTTTATTTGTATTTTTGCATATTTCTTTTATTACAATTTATTATAAAAATTTGTGTTTGCGGAAGTAAACGATTCCCTGTGTTTTCAATGCTGCAAATTGCAAGGCTCAGGAATAATAATAAATCTGCTCCTTAATGTCACATGACAACTGAGGGGACCATTACTCTAATTATCTATAAAATATTAAGCTGGCCATAGACGCAAAGATCTGATCGTACGAATCGAGGATTCGTACGATATTCGGACCATGTGTGTGGAGAGTCCCGACATTTTTCGTCCGCAGAGATCGGTCGTTTGGTCGATCGGACAGGTTAGAAAATTTCTGTCGGCTGCCGATAATATCTCCGCATGTATTGCCGATCGTACGATTTTCAGTGGGAGGCTGTCACTAGCTTTGGATGGACATAGATATCGTACGATTGCTGTCAGGGGCAGAACATTGCTGATCTGTTCTTTAACTAATCTGACTGGTAAGACTTTGATCTGAATGGTTAGTGGCGGGTCGGGAGATGGGAAAGTCCGATCGTACGATGATTCGTACGATCGGATCTTTGCATCTATGGCCAGCTTAAGTGCAAATATTCTGAATTTTGCTCATTTTTTTAACACAGAGTTTCCAATAGTAACAGATTTGTTCAATGGGACTGCTGTTTCAAGGAACAGTTCTTTTTCATGTTGAAGTAAAAAAACAGAAACACCAGAACATCTTTCTATCGGCATTGGCAAAACAGTTTTTAAGTACAAAGAATGATTGTTGACAATAACAGTGACATAGCCAGTCCTGCTGAAATTATATTAGGAGTCAATGAGCAAATCCATAACAATAAAAGGCCAGTACATGCAGACTCCTAAAAACACACACACACAACTATACCCTTATTCAAATCCATTATGAGAATTTCAATAAACAGTCCCAATAGAATGGTAAACAATATAATGAGTTACAACATAACTTGTATAGATAAAGATGCAGGCCAGATGATTTGTCACAGGGCTGCAACAATATTTTTCCTATAGATTAGTGCTTTATCTACAGCAATCATGTGGATAGAAGTCATAAAGCTCATTGTATGTGTTGTTTCCGGACAGCTTTGTAAACTTGGAGCATTGTCCTTAGCTTGCTGAATGCTTATTTAGTAAGAAAGGTTTCCCCTGTGAGTTTTCAGAGCCATAAACGGAACATTGTGCATAAATACTGATATCCTAATGGCAGAGAAGATACCATCCAGCACTAAAATAGGCATCACAGAGGGTCTCTTCAGGAGGATGTGTAACAATTGCTATATATATTTAGTAGATATATATATATATATATATATATATATATATATATATATATATATATATATATATATGTATATATATATATCAATAAAAAGTGGACCTTTTATTTAGAATGCTTTGGACCTGAGGTTTTCCATATAAGGGATGTTTACTAGATTAGATTAGATTAAACTTTATTGTCATTACACATGTATAAATACAGGGTAATGAAATGTTGTTTAGCATCCATTTTACTTATTTGGATCTCCATACTTTTAGGGACATATTTATCAAAATCCGAATTTTCTGAGTTATTTGGAGCACTATGATGTGTGAAAAATAAAATCACTTGATTTACTAAGGGAAGTGCTGGCCTGGGAATGCTTTATTCCATATTGATAGTATATGATTGATATTTGGCCGTGCACCCCTGCAATTGCGTTGTTGGAGTGTGGATACAGAAGATAAAATATATTTATGTATATATATATATATATATATATATATATATATATATATATATATACACAAAAAAAGTCTGACCAAAACTAGAATCCACGATTGGAGCTTATTTATTATTATAAGCGCATAATTTAAAGGAGTTTTTCCCAAATCACTTAATTTTTATGGCTTTTTTCCAAAAAGCCCACATTTTTGGAATTTTTGGCATGAAAACTGCGAAATAGTTGGATTTTTCCGGGCTAATTCCACTGCAGACCACAGAAACTTCTGAATAGGATAGGGACCTCTCCCATTGACACCTCAGTAGTTCTGAGATGCCAGCTTTTCAAATTCAGACTTTTTTCATTTTCATTAAATCTTGAAAAAGTTGAGGAGTTTTTTTTCCCACTAAAAATTCTGAATTTTGAGTTTTTGGCATTCGAACTTTAATAAATAAAAACAAGTCAAAAAGCCAATAACATTTTTTTTGCCTCCAATAAGGATTAATTATATCTTTGTTGGGACCAAGCATAATGTACTGTTTTATTATTACGGGGAAAAACAAAATATTTGAAAACTTTTGAAATTATTTAATTCAAATGGAGACTTTCTGGATAACAGGTTTCTGGATAACGGATCCTGTATCATGTTAATTTGTGAGCCATGCTTTGCACAACATTTTAAATATTGAGCCAATTTAGTGCAGGATGGGTGGTGACATCTAGAAACAAATCTTTATGAATTAAAAGTGTCTGTACATGAACTGTACAACTTGTTTATCAGAGCAAAAAACACTTTATTTTTTTTAAACATATTATTTTTCTATGTCTCATATCACAGTAATAACAAAAGTACAAAGATGTTTTTTTTCACTTCTAAACTAAATGGTTACTTCTATTTCCCAGGAGTTTTACCAAATTAAATATGCGTTTCATCACTCCCTGTTTTGAAGTATCTTCTTTCAATTTGAAGTTTTCATTAGGTTTATTAATATACCAGTACTCCAATGTTCCATTTTGCAGCGCAGCAAGATAAACAGCATCAAAGAATTTTTTGTACATGTGTGTGTTCATTTACAGCTTATTAGCAGGGCCCATAATTAGAATCATATGCAAAAATCTTCTGTGTATCCCCTTGACCATTATTAATTTAACAAAATGTTTGCAAGTTCATGACTTTGGTATCCTATAATTAGATCTTATCTGTAATACAGTATAAGGGACATTTGGCATCTCACCACTTTTAATTCTCTATAGGTTTCTTGCATTATTATGCCATTGATATACTATTTAACTAAGTCATTTGTGGAGTGTGACCCCTACAGATGTGTGGCGGAGGTTCTGTAGCCAACCAGATATTGGTTTAAGATCTCTTTTAGTGACCAAAATGAAGTGTTGGTAACACAAATAAGCATTGTCACAGACAATCAAAACTTTGAATATAATTAAATATACAGAAGGCTCCCATTTGGCAAATGTCAAGTTCTTGCTGTTGGGTCAGGCACAATGTTGTTTTTGTAATCATGCAAATGAATACATATTAATGCCACTCATAGTACAACCTGCCACTAATGTATTGTACTTCAAAACTCAATTGTTGTTCATTATTGCAAAAAACTTGCTGAATCCCTTATCACAATACGAATGTTTCCATTGACCCAATTACTGTATGTATAAAAGAGTTTGTTGCTGCAGCTCTGGATATTTGTCCTATTCAAGAAGACCTTTCTTTATTTGAATACAGGGAATTTGCCACCAGAACCTCACCTCTATATACCTATATTCTCTGATCTAAAGAGGTAAACATTTTTCATTAGTATGTATCTAAAAAATTGCCTTTACTGATCATTAAAATATTATCATTCCATCCCTCAATTATGTGCAGACAAAACAAAAAGAGTTTGCCTGCCTTTCCTCATAACACAAATATTCCATTTATTCATTTAGTTGCTTGTTTTTGCACTTTGTCCTGCTCAGTCTTATCCTTCTTATGTTCTGGCAGTCAACATTACACTCCATACTCAGGGGGCTCTATTATTCATCTGGATAAGAACACTGAAAATTCCTGGCATGTCAGACTGATACCCAGCATGCCTGGAAATTGTCACCTCTGTTACAGAGGCAGAAACATTGATTTATATAGTCTTTTAAGAAAAAAGACAGCTCCCAGGGAACAGGAGGGTCCTTTCACTGTTATATTATGTGCTGTGCTGTATAAAATGAATATAAAATAAAGATCACAGGACAAATATCATCACAAATTAAAAATGCTACACTGTATTCAATCAAATCACCACAAAGGAGGGAAATGGGCAGTGTTATAATTAGGCCAAAATGATTGGATGGTTGAAATATTAATTTGCCCTGCTTTACATTGCTGATCTGCTTCAAGAACACAAAATGATAAATAAAAAAATATAGAAAGTCATTAGGTTAGATTTGCTCATTGTACAATTGTCTATTCAAAAACTACTTAGAAATATTAAATATTTAGCAGATTCTTATTAAATACATTTTGGCTATGGTAGTGGAGTATGAACTGAATCTAAAACTGAACTGACCAGTTTGGACCTCCATGTACCTAGTCACCGTTTGGATTTCAGACAGTAGATTAGGAAGCCTGAATTGTATTGCTGGATTCATCAGTGAGTGACAGTCTATGTGAATCTTGCCCTTTTTTAATACTAAAAAAGTGTAACCCATGCCACAAAATATACAGAGGCCTCATAGGAACTATGTTTTAGCTGCATTATATCTGCAGGTAGACAGTGGCATAATAAAATAAATGTTCATAATGAATAATACTTTCCCTATGTTTAATACCAAAATCTATGCAACTGCAGATACCTTTTGTATTCATGGACCTAAATGTTCACCCTGGACAGTATGCTCATTTCCCATGAAAGCAATCAAGCTGGAATCAAGCTGGAATGAGGCCTAATAATGGTAATATTTTATATACAATTAAAAATGTGATAAGACAACCTGGATAAATGCACAAATGAAGAAAAAATAGTCCCTACAGCTAATGTATGTGTGGACATGGCTTTAAAAAGTGTTAGTTGATTCTCATTTGGGCTAGTAAGTGCCCTAATGAAAGTAATTTCATTTATATCTGTTCAGTAAAAATTAGTGTGTAATGGGGTCACCCATGGCTGGTGGGCACCCATTACTGTAAAATGTATTAGGAAGGCCAAAGGCAGGGTGCAGACCAGGGCCCTGGTTGCCGACTCAAGGATAATAGTTACACAATAAATATTTCTCCAACAATTCTCTGTACTTTTCAATCACTTACACAAACCGCTTTCCTCTCATAAAGCCTCCAGGAGCCCTGTCATGTGGCAAAGCACTGACTTAGAGCCGTTTGCTGTTCAGGGAGCCTCCTCTCCTGTTTAATCTTTTCCCCCTCTGTTTCTCTGTGGTGGCCAACATACAGTACCCAAGCTTCCTCTGGCTGTCTCCTGTCTGTTCCTGCTAACCTAAATCTGAACAATGAAATTCCCAAACTGGCACACAATCACACAGGAGCTTTCTCCCAAAAACTCTCTCCTTGTCGGGACAACAGACTGTCCTTGCTAACTATCCTCTCAATATCTCTTGTGAGCTCACACCCCACTTCTAGCCACTTACTAGTCCTGAAGGAACTGAATCCCACCTTCTCACAACAGTCTTCAGTCCTGCCTGCTTGATGTTCTTAGGCCAAAGTGGGAATGTATATTCCAGCTACTTCCAAGTCCCTTGACCTTTTTTAAAGTAAGGGGCAAAAAACAAATGAGTGCTGAAGAAAACGATTCCCACCATGGTAACAACAAATAAATCGCTATGAGTAAAATGAGTGCTACAGAAAACAATTCCCACTATGGTAACAACAAAACCCTAACATAATCTATGCCATCTTTAATGATCTCACCTTGCACGTATAAGATACAAACAATTTAGGAATAGTATAGGTCAATCTAAAAACAACTGGACTTGCTGAGTAATCAATGAAGACGTTTCTTCATTGACCATCTCTGAACAGAGGTGGGGGCCTTCGACACCACCTGTCTGGTACATACAATGCTGTTCTAACATCTGTACCCCGGCGGATTCAGAACACTTCACACATCCATTCATGCAACTCTCACAAGTAACACCTGTATCTAGGAGTTGCATGACACATTGGATAATCCTATCACAACTACACAGAATCAACACCTCTGTGAGTTTCTTCAGATGTCACCTCTTTGAAGAGTTACAATGTGCCATTGTAAATGGATTAGTGGAAGAGTTTATATGCCGAGAACTTCCCACACCAGTCAGTTGAACTGAAGAAGCTGCTCGGATGAGTAGTGAAACGTCTTCATTGATTACTCAGCAAGTCCAGTTGTTTTTAGATTGACCTATACTAGATATACTATGACCTGGATGAATGAAAATCTTCATAGTCAATTTAGGAATAGGATATATGCACAAAATAATGCAAAGAAAATAATTTTGATGTATAGGTAAGGTTATGCAAGAATTCCTAATCTAAGAAGCTACAGTTTTGATAGTGTGTATTAGGATATACCAATGAGATAACAGCTTTATTGGACCATTCCCAACATTCTTTTGGGTAAAAACAGTCAGATAAAATGGCCAGAGAAAAACATTCCCTCCAGTTACACCTAATGATATTTACACCATTATGTCTTTCACCAGTTGCTATGGAGACACACGGGCCCAAATCTGGAGCTGACAACTTTTATTATGTTCACTCATGGGTGAGCTGGAATATATAATTCTCTCCCAGCCCTATGGAAAGTATATGTTTATGTCTATGTTAAAGTTGTGTGCAGCATAACCTCTTCCCCACCAATATATCCACAATCTGTGATCTACAGTGTAGCAATACCAGATTTATTAAAGAATTAGCATCAAGCTCATCAGTAGGGCTATAACACTTTTTAAGACATGGATTGACCAAAACAACAGAGACACCGTTTTGTAGATAATTTAAGCCAAGATTTATGTTATAATGCATTTGATATAGTTGACCACTCTCTCCTGGTGCAAATTCTGTAGGCTGTATCTTGGCTCTTTTCTTACCTTTCTAACTGATCATTCAATGTCTCTTATGGCAACAAAATGTCAATTTTTGTTCTCCCTGTACAGTCTGGCTTTGGGAGATACAGGCCAAATAGGTTACCAGGGAGGCAAATAAACCACTCAGGCAGCTCCTGCTTTAGAAACTCCTCTGCACGCACGCGCACACACACACACACACACACACACGACTTTTTATTACAACGAACTCTGGCAGAAACCCTTGCAATAGTATTTTCTGCATGATCAGAAACACTAAGACATATCTATTCATAAATGAATGTTTTTTACAGTTCAGTAGCAATGCAACGTCTGTATTAATGAAAGCTATCTGACACGTCCACCACCCTGCCTTTTATTGCTATGGCAATGCTATGGTAATAATAAAATGTAATATTATTTATACTGCTGGCAGATGAGTCCACAATAACAAATATTGGCTCATTGTTAAAATTAAACACGTCTTGCTTAGCTGTTCTCTGGTTAATAAATGGATCAGCACTTCGAGACATTACAACCTTTTCAGTTGGATTAAACCATTAGACTTTCCATTAAATAAACAGCAAAGAAGGCTGTTAAATGTATTTAGTTGTGTTTTACCCATCTATTTTTCTTCCTGTTAATGTACATTTTCTCATTATGAATCAGATTTCCACTGCTCCACTGCATTTTTTCCATTGTGCAGTTTTTCTCCCCCGCAATCCATTTCTATAAAGAACATACATTTTCTAAGCCTTAAAGAGCAAATAGAAAGGTAGAATCAAACTTGGGTGCCAAGTTGTTCTGTTCTGTTTTACCCAAGGCTGGTGCTCCTCTTCTTCTTCAAAAAAATACACTGGTCCTGGTTAATTTAACTCAGTGCCATTTGTTATGAACCCCCTTTGCCAATACAATATACTATGCATGTGCAATGCACATGTGATGGAGAGAGAGAAAATGGGTCAAAATGAAGCAACCAGAATTATCAACCAAAAGCAGTTAAATAACAGTATATCATAGTACATAAAAAGAATATGAATTTTGGCAGTTTTCTTATGCAACTTAGGGCTTAAATAGCACGTCTACATTATAGACTCCCAAACTGTTGCTGTTAGGTCAGCCAGTTAGAAGATAAGGGGGAGGGGATCTTATTTTGTTAAAGGTATAGCAAGATGGCTGATTTAATGATTTCACACTTCAATAACTTTTTTAATTGTTTAGCATTTAAACATAAGGTGAAACAAAGCAAAAAGATAAAATAACAAAATAAGGAAAGCGGACAAATGTACATGGGCGGTCATGGAGTGAGTGGGCTACCAAGTGGTGATTCTGTTAGCCTTATGGTCCTGATAGGTTTAAGTGGGGTTTTGTTCAGTGGTTGTTTCTTGGCAGGAGGCCCATGCATCCTAAATTTTGGTGAATTTTTCAGGGCAGCTTCTACCCAAGTATGTCAACTTGTGCATGGGGAATGCATCATTGACCATTTTTTCCCACCGTGGCATCAAGGGACTCTTGGAGGTTTATTTGAGTGCTATGGGCTTTTTTGAATGGACAAAAAGACCGAAGAGTTGTCGTTTGTGTTGTCATGGGATTACTTGTTCAATATGACCTAACAGAAATATCTCAGATGACTTGATAGCCCAAGGTAAGATGAGTTTGCATAAAGGTGGCAACACTGTCCCAGTATGGAATGTGCACAGTACAGGACCAGAAGTTGTGTAGAAAAGAGCCAGGGACTAGTTGACGTTTGTAGTCTAAATTATTAGGGCTCAGACCCATGTTGTACAAATGCACTGGTGTGTAGTACAACCTATGTATCATCTTGATGTCTGCACTAGTAATCACTGTGGACACAAAGGTATCAGTTATATCATCCCAATCATTGGTGTCTAATGCAGAGATGTCCTGTACCCACTTATTATGACAGTTTGCGTGCGGATTACCCCTTTGAGAGTTAAATAGATTGTAAAGATTAGACAAATGGTTTCTCCTTTTGGATACCCTAAACACTCCCGAGATGGTGATTCCAATTTGGGCAATACTCGGGCACGCAGCCCTCCATTTTCCTGATGCGCTCTCGAATTGTCTGGATGTCTGCCTGCAGGAGTGATAGGTCGACTTTCAAATCTTCAATCTGTATAGACAGGCCCGTAAGGGATTCTGCAATTGCGCACCCAGGTCTAGTTGCAATGTCTCAGGAGAAGGTGGGCCCAATTCGCCATCTTCATTGGTAGGCCACGGAGTTGCATTGGGCTGCTCACTGTTCCTGGTGAACTGCTCCATGTTTTTTTGTTTTGGTCCATATTTTCCCATTCTGGGGGTTTTAGAGGAGCCAGCGGTGGAAATTGGGGATCAGGAGGTTTTCAGGGTGCAACTGCAGTGGAGCTCTGACTCTGCACGTATTACTCTGAAGTCACACAGGACCCCAACTTCAGTAACTTTTAGGTTAGGGGTGTTCTGACCAAATTTTGGACTGCAAAATGGTGCATAAAATTGAAAAAACAGCTAGAATAAGCCCTACCTCTGCTACTATACAGTCATCATACCTAACAACATTGTTGGTTGGTCCAAGGACACTTTTTTATTTTGCTTATATATTTAGCTAATGAAAATATGAAGCTGGTCATGGGAGAGTAGCACCAAACACTGACATCCCAGTTACTTTACAGGTGTGTTTGAATCAGCAATACTGGTATTATTAGTGTGTTTCCTATCAGTAGTGATGGGCAAATATATTGGGCAGGCGCAAATTCACGGTGAATTCCACCGATTCGCCGCATAAATTCATGAAACTGCCACAAAAATTTGGACATCTGAATTCCCGCGATTCGCCAATGGCAGATTTTTCACCGTTTTGCAAATTTCGCTGGAAATTCACAAATTATTCAGCAAAGCGAAACGCCACAGATTTGCCCATCACTACCTATCAGCTATGATATATCCAAAAACATAAATCAATCCATGCAGTCTCCCGTTCTTTCTTGGCAATGAAAATTTTAGATCATTCGTAGGCATGACAGGGGCCAAGAAGCTCTAGAAAGTGAAAAGAAAAGCTTGTTCATGCTATACTGAAATGTTGAAGAATTAAGGTGGCAATAGATGTTACAATTACCATCTTTAGATCGTTTGTTTTCACTACTAACTGTTAGGGCTTAATTGTCAGATATAGCGGTAGAAACACTAGAATTCATGTATCTGACAATTCAGTACTAACAGTGGCCAATGTTTGGACATCCAATCAAAATTTTCTGGCCTGCCTGATCGATGAGTCAATCGATATCCAAGTCTTCTGCCGATATCAGTTCAGCTTGTCTCACACCATAGACCTACTGAATATCTACAAAACTATTTTTCATACGATATTATTGGTGCGTCTATGGCCACTTTAAGTTGGGCATCACATGTAACTGCATGGACTTTTTTTTGCCAAAGCTGAACTCAGGCCAGGATTTACCCTTCTTGCCCCCCTAGGCCCTGCTACTGTGCCCCCCCCCTGCATTTTCTGGAAGTTAATCTTTATCCAATCAGACAATTATGAGAAGTAAAATAACAAAGACAATAAAATGGAAATAATTGTATATTGTCTGCGCTATATAAATAAATGATGATGATGATAAAACCATATAACCATTGACATCAAATGGCAGTTTTAATAAATAATTATTATTATTTATATCATTAATTCATTAATTAACTGTTTAACCTACCAACTGTAAGAATTGCTATAATGAAAAAGTGTACAGTTCTGCCACAGCCACTTGTAGCTGAATGAATTCTTTACTATAAGTTATATAGAAGATGTTAGGGGCACCTGCTTGCTTAGGTGGCCTCTCCCCAAATCCGGGCCTGAGGGTGGCATCTTTCCCCTAGTAATTATAGTTTTATTGCTAGAATGCAACTTACCCCTCCTCACCACCAAGATTCTAGGCCCTTGTTACTTGACGTTATTACTGAATTCCTAATGTTTTACAAAGTGAACTGAAATGGTATTGCAACGAGAGTAGGGCTGTTTAATATAAAATATTTCCAGGATGTCTGGCTATGATGAAGGCACAATTTCACTATAGTGGCAATATGCCTTTAAAGGGTAACTGCAGCAAAGAATACATATTGATTAAAATGGCAGTGGTTATTATTGCTACTGAAAGCAGTATCTGCTTAGCTTTTTATATTTGCACAACTGGTTCTGCAGAAGCATTAAGAGACCAGGGCAGGGGGCAAACTGATTTAAAAGACACTGGAAATGTTTAATAAATGTATACTGGAAAAATCTAAGGAATTAATATTCTTTTATTAGGAAAGGAACCGTTTGAGACGGAGACAGGGCTACATTTCAGTCTGGTGCTTCTAACAGCCCGTCTACCCTGTCCAAGATATTGCATACTGTGTATGAGATGAGCAGGGCCGGATTTAAAATTACTGCACTCCTAGACCACTTTTCTGTTCTCCCCCGATCCGTCGCCCATGATCGGAAACCCCTGCTTGCACACGATCTGTCCCGCCACCAGCTCGCACCCAAACTCCACACCCAACCTCCTTCCTGCTCGCACCCACCCCTGCCGATCACAATTGTCTTACCTCTGATGCTCCTGGCCCAGCACAATAGCTTCCTTTGGGGACTGGGTGGGCGGTAGATTTAAAGCGGTGTTTCAGATTCCCACTCTGTCCCCTGTGGAGATGCGACCAGCGGGCGGCATGCCGCCCCCTAGTGTTTGCCGCCCTAGGGCCGGGCCTATGTGGCCTGCCCACAAATCCGGGCCTGGCTGAACTGCATAAAATTCCATGTTAAAAAGGAAACATTAATAGGATATTTTATGGTATTCATTATTTTTAATTGAAGGTATTATAAATTGCTTTACCTTTGATAATAATGTACTTGTATTTTACAGGACAAAGAAATATCATCCAATAAAAAAGACCTTTTCAGCAATAAAACAAGCATAATTAGAGGTAGCTCTCTATAATTAAAATATATTTGTATATCTGTAGTGTGGGGCAGAGGTTGAAAATCTGCATGCTTAATTACTTATGTAAACCAGTCTGGGAAATGTGCAGGTCAAAAAAAGCCATTTTCACAAATGGAAATCGAAGGCATCACCATGGCAGCAGCATCTAAAAACAACACATTCTGCCTTTTCACATTATTGTTACTTCCTGTGATATTTAACATTGCGTAGATAAAATATGTGATATTACTGTCTCAAAGTATGTTTCTATAAACACTTTTAAGAATATAGTAATAAAAAGTAATTGAATAAAACTTATTTCAAAGTTGGGAGGGGGGCAGGTTAAAGTTTTTCCCTGGAAGCTCTGCAAGTGGGCGGGGGTGGTGTCAGGTGTCCCTAGTCTTCAAAAGGGTAGTTGTCATGTGTTTTTGTTTCTTTGGACCACTTTAAATGAGTAGTCAGTGCTGTAGATGCTTATTGTTGGAGGTCTCAACAGGTGTAGTAGAGCAGCCTGAGGGTCTAAGAGATTAGAAAGGTTTGTACCCCACGGTGTCACCAAAAATAGGAACTGGAGTGCTTAGGCTCAGGGATATAGAGGTTCCTGGAGTAAGCAGCACTGTGAGCATCCTTCTAGTGCTAGCGAATTGCTAATCTCTGGCTGTAACTAATACTCTTCCTGCCCACTACTATTCAGGGAAGTAAGTTTTTGAAGTATCTGTGAATTGTCTGATTATTGTACCATATGTGAATTGACACCAAAGAGACTGTATGAGATCCAGCTAATAAAGTATTAACTATTTGTTTCATGAATTAATGGTGTCCAAGTTTTGAGAGACCTGTTCTATGTGTGATGCAGCAGCCTAGTCTTCCTCCTTCCTAGAGCAACGATACATCAGAGAGTGCCCCAATGCTCTTCAGAGAATTGTTACTGGCCAAGTCAGAGTTGGGTAAGAACAAGTACAATATTAGATCCCAAGATGTGGTCCATTTGAAAAAAGCATTTCAAAAGGAAATATATATATATATATATATATATATATATATATATATATATATATATATATATATATATATATATAAATTGTGCTGCCATCTTTTTCTTTTTTTATTATTGAGAACAATTTACACTTATTGCAAATTCCCTTTATAGAACAATGTCTTACATTTGTGTCCATGACATCCATTTTCCTTTGTAATTGTATCATGTACCTTTGCCCCATTTGTATTCCTCAGAAATACCTTTTCTTTCCACAAAAAAAATGTTTTTTAAATTCATTCTGTATAGATTTTGTTATTCATGGAAACATAGATCATAACATTAGTCTTATCTTCTGGAAAACATTCCAGGTATTTATAACTATTTCTGTAAATACAAGCTTCGTTATGTCACTTTCATAAGAACATTGGTGGTTTCTGATTAAATGGGTATTTTTTTTCTCTCTTTCTTTAAACATCTGTCTGACTTCCACATCAGTGCCCCTGGATCTATGACATGGGGCAGTTAGCTCTCAAATGAGGGGAGGGTTAGAAAGGAGAAAGTACCTCCCATCATATCCCCACGTGATCTTATGCTGCCACCTGGTGGGTCAATAAAAATCATAATTTGGGGCATCAATGTCTGGGAGCAGTGTGGATGTGCCCCTGCAAAATCGCATGCATGTATAATCACAGATTTATATTCATAGAAGTGATTGTGCCCTGTTATAATTTCACAGAGCAGCTTATTATAAGTAAAACAATTGTAATACATGTATTAGTTTTATTAGCCCAAAAATACCTTAAAAACAGTGGTTTCGTGAGAATGTTAAGACTAGAATAGCAATATACAGAAAATAAACTGTTCAAATCTATACACTGTGTTTGATATACAGTACTAGAAGGCAAAAATGTTTCCTTTACTGGAAAAAAGTATCAGGAAAAAAAGTAAGCCTTGAATCTATTAAAGGGATAGTTCAGCGTGAAACTAAAAACTGGGTAAATAGATAGGCTGTGCAAAATTAAAAATGTTTTTAATATAGTTAGTTAGCCAAAAATGTAATGTATAAAGGCTGGAGTGAACAGATGTCTAATAAAACAGCCAGAACACAACTTCCTGCTTTTCAGCTTTATAACTCTGAGCTAGTCAGCGACTTGAAGGGGGGCCACATGGTACATTTCTGTTCAGTGAGTTTGTAATTGATCCTCAGCATTCAGCTCAGATTCAAAACCAACAGATATGACCCATGTGGCCCCCCCTCAAGTCTCTGATTGGTTACTGCCTGGTAACCAGGGTAAACAGTCAGTGTAAACCAAGAGAGCTGAAAAGTAGTGTTCTGACTGACATGTTATACATAAAATCACTCCAGCCTTTATACATTACATTTTTGGCTAACTAACTATATTAGAATTTTTTTTTATTTTGCACAGCCTATCTATTTACCCAGTTTTTATTTTTACACTGAACTATTCCTTTAATGGGCACCTGTTGGGTAAAAATGTTATCCCCAACCAAAGGTGCAGGCTAACAGAAGTTTTTTTTAAAAAATGCCCTCCGCCAGCGCTAGGCTACCAATACCGGGAGGGAGCTCCCGGTGCAGGCAGCTATTTCCTGTCACTTGCATGCGCATAATGAAAAGCTGCCCGAATTGCTCATTATACGCATGCGCGTGACGTCACATGCGTGTTATGCACATAAGAGTGCCCAGCTCTCTCCCGTTGCAGGTAGCCTAGCGCTGGCGGGGGGCATTTTTGTTAAAAGAATCTACTGTTATCCCGAAGCGGAATGCAGGCTCTGTTAGCCCGCACCTTTGGTTGCGGATAACATTTTTACACGTGTAAATATGTTTCCTATATTAAAACACCATATTTCTGGAGGCGCAAACACTAAGCAATGCTTCTTATATAACATAATTCACACTGTGTGACTTGGGGGCCGATTCACCAATGGTCGAATATCGAGGGTTAATTAACCCTCGATATTCGACTAGGAATTGAAATCCTTCGAATTCGAATATCGAATTCGAATTTAGCGCAGGAAATTCGATTGATCGATCGAAGGATTATTCCTTCGATCGAACGATTAAATCCTTCGAATCGAACGATTCGAAGGATTTTAATTCAACGATCGAAGGAATATCCTTCGATGAAAAAAACTTAGGCAAGCCTATGGGGACCTTCCCCATAGGCTAACATTGAGTTCGGTAGCTTTTAGCTGCCGAACTAGGGGGTCGAATTTTTTTTTAAAGAGACAGTACTTCGACTATCGAATGGTCGAATAGTCGAACGATTTTTAGTTCGAATTGTTCGATAGTCGTAGTCGAAGGTCGAAGTAGCCCATTCGATGGTCGAAGTAGCCCAAAAAACACTTCGAAATTCAAAGTTTTTTAAATTCGAATCCTTCACTCGAATTCACTCGAATTTAGTGAATCGGCCCCTAAATGTGCCTAACAAAAAAAATCCATATACTGGCTGACTAATCAGAAGAGAAGCAGCTGAAAGTATTCCAGTCTCACAATCCACATACCCAGGCCTAGAGATACACTAAATTGAGCATTGGCAGACTAGAATATTTCTACAGACAGAATGGGATCCAATCAAGTTTGATCTGTCCAAACTGCACCCCAAGGTGTCCACAGTTGCGCAGTAAAAGAATATTTACTGTTACGAATGTGACCAGTTTGACTGATTCCAGATTGCATGTGCCTTTTTTTAAAAAAAAAAAATTACATTTTTTTAAAAATATCTTTGTCCTCATAACATTTCTAAACTAAATTCCCTCCTGTCTTTGTTATCATCTATCATATACTGTATTTCTTATAGATGTACCAAACCCTTTCTTTCTCGATTCGCCTGAATCCTGTATCTTACTCACTGGATCCAGGCAAATACTGAGCAAATCAAAGCTTTTGTGCAGGTAGAGCTAACGATGCATACATGGAAAATATTTCACATTTTGTAGGGTTCTGAAATGGTTTGGCCAGGCTCTTGGATTCAACCAAATTTTGCTGAAAAAGCCTTGGATCCAGCAGAATCCCAAACCAAATCTTGGATTTGGTGCATCCCTAGTACTTATATAGCACAAGCAGTTCCACTTAATGGTAGCTAAGTAGATATACAATCACACATAAGGACAAACACACAGCTTTATAGATAAACAGGTATGGGACCTGTTATCCAGAATGCTTGGGACCTGGGGTATTCTGGATAACGGATCTCACCATAATTTGGATCTCCATACCTTAGGTCTACTAGAAAATCATGTAAACATTAAGTAGACCCAATAGGCTGGTTTTGCTTCCAATAAGGATTCATTATATCTTAGTTGTTAAAAAGCTAATATTTTTTTATTAAATTTGCATTATTTACATAAAATGGAGTGTATGGGAGATGGCCTTTCTGTAATTCTGAGCTTTCTGGTAACGGGTTTCCGGATAACGGATCCCGTATCTGTACCATTTATTCTCCAGCATACAGTAAGTCACAGCTTGGCTTGATAAAGGAGTCGATAAATCTTCCCGAGAGGACCCTGACACTGACAAATACTATTTCTTATGGTGTAGTATCCTATCAACATTCTGTGACAGAGTGCCATTAGAAACTACAAAATCAACCAATTATTGAAGTGAACTGTCTAATCTATGAGGTTCTAAAGAATAGCATAGGCATCATTTACACACATAAGTGGTAATGTTTCTTTTTTACTGTTAATTACACTTGTTTAATTTAGCACTTATGTTTGTAAATCAGTCCCACAAAGGGTATTTAAGATTTATAAGGTAGATTTACAAGGTAGAATTATAAGGTGATAACCTGTGTGACAAGGGAGTTGAGATATCATACAGTATGAGTTAATTTATCCTCCACCACATGCAACTGAGTTTGCGTGTTTGTAGGGTCATCGATGGCTGACAATACCTGCCACACCTCAGCCAAGCACACCTTTCCCCATGTTTTAAAATAATAAGAATTAACCAAATCCATAATTTTGGGATCTGGCCAAATCCTGAATCTTTTCCACAGGAGTCATGCAAATCCCCAAATGATTCCAAACACTTTAAAGAACAGTGACACCTGAATTGATGTGTACACTTATATTGAAGAACACACAGGATTTTTTTTCAGCTTCCAAATCAGTTTGGCCAGGTACTCGGATTTGTCCGAATACTGGATTTGATGCATCCGTTAAAATAATGTTTCTTATCCTTTTTTCCTCCAACATCAACACAGCTTTTTGAAACATAAATTGCTGCCAGGTCTACAGGTTTCTATAAATACAGTGTTAAATACAGTTCTACGAATGGAATGAAAACTTTTATACCCCAGCTAGTGTTGCAGCTGAGATGTCAGATATTAGGATCTCCAGTATCTCCACCTTGGAGACTGGCAAGTTGCAGTGCTGGATATGACAGTCTGCTGTGTTTCCCTGATCATATACATTTTTTGGTATCAGAATCCAATTGGGAAAACACTTTGTTGGGAAACACACAACAGTTGTGGCAGAAAAAATAAATTTACATATAGCCACTCTGCCTGGTGGTGTTAAGGGAAGTGCTTTCCACGTTTTCATCTGATTAGAGATTTTCGTTAGGATAGGGTGCAGGTATTGCCTGTGGTTTTAAGAAAAGGAAATGCCCAAATATTGAAACTCACTAAACCATTGAAGAGGCTGATCCTACAATTGATAGTTTGGGGCTGTGGTATCAAGTGGAAATATATGGGATTTAATCCAGTTTATGAGTAAATCCAAAAATCTCACGACTGTATTAACAATCTGTCCAAATTTTAATTTGATCCCATTGTAAGTAAGATTCTACTCTTTGTTAATTTGCTTTAGGACCCAACATGCAACGATATGCTTTTAGTACATTTATGGAGAAGGAAAGTGATCAGAGTTACAAAAACAGAATCTGATTAAATCTGTCCAAAAAGGAATTACATTGACATACATCACGAAACACTTACATTCCCAAAGAACAGACTAATCGAAACCTTGTCATTTATTTAAAAATGCACTGCCTGTGAAGTAAGAATTTTATTTAGAAAAAAATGAAAATAATATGTGGTGGAGCAGAGCCATCTGGCTGCTCCCCAACACTCATGTAGTATAATGCTATCAGAGATGGAACGTGAGGTGGGGTTACAAGCCTGGAGCACTTTTCAACTGTAGCAAGAAATTCAATGGAGACCAGTTACAATAAAACACTATCATGTAAAATGACTTTTTTTTTTAAATGTTGTGAACCATGAAACAGGCTGGAAACAGAAAAAGAGATGAAAAAAGTTAAAATGTCTCACAGAGAGCTTATAAATTCTTAACAATTGAGCTCCATTCTTGAACTTTCAAAGCTCCTAAAAGCTGGAGGGGCCTATATATAATGTGGAAATGAAGTATGTAGTGCAATGCGGGCAATACCACTTCAAAAGTAAAGGCAAAAATCAGCACCGGAAATCCTGACCATATTTCAGTTTTCTTTCATTTGATGAATATTCTCAAACTGAGCTTTAGATCTGCAAATCCACAATCTGCCTAATGAAATATCCACTTTGATGTTAATTTCTATAGCGTGTTAATTTTTTTTCACTTTTTAATAATTAGTATTTGTTTTAAAGGGGAAGTTTACCTTTACATTAACTTTTTGGGGGTTATTTATCAAAGTCCGATTTTATCCCAACATTTTCTGCTGCAAACTCTGATCAAATCTGCTTATTTATTATTGCATCAGATTTTTAAAATGTTTTCAGATTTCTTATGCTTTTTGCCCAAAAAATCCGATGTATTGCATGAAACCCATCGCACATCAAAAAATCATTGGGACTTCTCCCATTGCCTTTTATGCAACCTCAACCACTCTGAGATGCTGGATTTTCTGATTTGGACTTTTCCATCCTCGAGGTTTAATAAATTCTGGAAAATTTGTGATTTTTTTTAAAAGTCCAATTTCAGAAAAAAAATCATACATTTTTCAGGATTTTTGCATTTGGAGTTTAGTAAATAACCCCCTTAGTATATTGTTGATGGACGTTTGTAGGCTTTAGATGAAAAATGCTATTTAGTTTTTGGGAGAACTGAGACAAGCGATCCACAAAATGAGGCTTCAGTTATAGTGTTATTGTTATGTTGTGTAGTTTTTCTTTTTTGACCCTTTTCAAGTCATTTTCTACATTTATTTATTATTTTAAAAAAAAAAGTTTTTTACATTTTAAGGGATCACTCACCTAAATAAATGTTTCTTTGCATACTGAAATAAAATATAATTCTAAGCAACTTTCCAATATACATTTATTAATATCCAGTGGTTTTATTTGTATTTTTAAGTGTAAACCCAGTTGAAAGCAGCTGTTTATCCCTTTCTGTTTTCTGACTCTTAACACAATATTACATGTCATATCTAGAGTCAGATATTCTCTAGATCTTTAGATCAGCATTATTGAGCTGTCTTGCAACATTATTTCAGGAGTCAGAACCAGCATTGCAGAGAAAGTAAAACTGCTTCCAATAGCAATTATATTTACAAATATCTTCAAAACCATTAAAATTGCAAAACGGCATTTTAATTAATTTATTCTTAATAATTTTGCTAACATAGAACTATGTCATATGTTGGAGCTCTCAATGCAGGTTGGTGTAAGATATGTTATTTGGTAAATTAAGGATGTGTATCTTTGTAACTTCTTTCATATCTTGACTGTTTTCATCTGTTTCTTTACCCTCCTCTTCATCTACTGTAAAGTCTTCCTTTTCTGTCACTGAATTTTCAAGTTGCTTGAAAGGAAAATGATTATCCAGTGGGAGCTTAAATATTTACATATGGGAAGCTACATTTTGGACCAATCCCCGCTCACTTAATGTAGCTGACCAAAAGCAGAAGCTGAACTTGTGAGTTTTACTGGGTTGCATAAAGGAGCAGATCTGCTTTTCTCAACCTGCAAAAAAAAATACAGGCTGACAGCAGCAGAGCCATTGCTCCATGTACCCACAACCTAAGGCCTCTTGCTGAGTTCCCCTGCAGTAGTTTCAATGCGTTCAACAACAGGGAAGCGCAGCAAGAATTGCAATCTATTTATTTTAAATGAGCCCATACTTATACAGGTGCTTGTAAGCCTGGAACGCAGATGGAGCACAGCATGTTGCGTTCCACCTGTGTTCTGCACTTACTTGCGTCATCATGAGGACAGCACCGCAGAAAAGAATAGCCTGCGTCTGGGCCTGAATGGATTGAAACGGAATGCAGGGGAGCACGGCCCAGAACCTTTGTGTGTGAGAGCCCTTAGAGACTCTTTACTTAAACAAATGGTTCACCTTTGCTCATAAAAACAAAGCAAATAAGACCATTGGGAAGGCAATAATATCTTATAAACCCTTCACAAACCTAAACAACAGCTTTTAAATATGCTTCTCAAGGGTAAGCAAGTGTAAGTGACTGTGAATGGTAACTAGTGGTTAATCATGCACATTCCAACAACAGCCGAATACAAGATTTGTATGACAATGTGGGCTTATCACATTACATCACTCATTACCTTTTGTCTTACAGTCTTGAGTTCCTTTCTAGAACTTCCATCTCCAAATAAAGGACTATTCAACCCATTGCAGAATCCTAAAGAATATGATGTCTCATAATTTCTAGATCTCAACTGTTTGAGACCTTCAATTGCATCACCCGCTGTTATTCTTGTGCTTCATTTGAATTAAAAACAAATTGAATTAAAAAACAACAAACGCAATTAATTGATCTAATGAAGACATTATTCAGCTTAACCTTTCACATAAACAAATGGGCCACATAGGTAAAGAGCTGAGTTAAGGCAAAGCTCCACTAAGGAATTAAAATGGATTTGGTAAGCTAACGGTTATCACCACAAAAAGGGAGCAAAAAAAAGTGAAGTATAGGGAAAGTGGATAACGCCCTAGAAAAGCTCCAGGACTGCCAAAGGCAAGTCACTGCCTATGTTATTAATTTGCCAACATCATTATTGAGATTATTTTTTAGTACCTCTGGCATCCACCATTTGTGTGTTTTTAGAGTCACACAGTCTCTTGAAAGTTCTCTGTAATCCAGTGTAGGCACTCACAGTGTGCCCAACACAAACCAAGTATTTATTGCCCTAGAGAGTGAACACTAAAGAGCAAGACTGAACTTTATTTAGTTCAGGAGGATTGAACTATTTTATTTTTGTATAGCAGGGCCGGAACTAGGGATTGACAGAAGAGGCAGGTGTCTAGGGCGCAACGGAAAGGGGGGTGTCTGGCACGTACATCCTCCTTCACCTACCCCTTTTCCAAGCCCTTATCCCCTCACTGCCATTTATGGCCTGACCGGTAAAAATGATGGTTGATCCCAATGTTATTAATAGGGAAAAAAGATAAATTTCTAGGAAGGCCGGTATTTTTTTCCAGAAAAGGTGTCAACCCTACTGTCCCGCACTGTGCTTTACATATGTGTGCCCCCACTCTGCCTGCACAGCTAGGGTTGCCACCTTTTCTGGAAAAAAATACCGGCCTTCCTATATTCTTGCCATGTTTTCCTATTAATAACATTGGCATCAAACATAATAGTCTAGGTTGCCTAGCTGCCAAGGCCCTGCACTGTTGTATAGCTTATAACAGGTTTTGTTTTTCTATTGCACAGTTCGGGGAATTATAGATGGAATGCATTAACTTATAATAAGTATGCACGCTTGTATCTTCTTTTGAAAGTAGAATATACCCATTGACAGCATCAGAGTTTATAAACCAGATGGGACAGTTTAAATTCCAAGCCAAACAATGGGTTGATATTTTCAAGCAACAGGCGCACAGGTGAGATCATGTGCCTGAGATTAAACTCAGAGGGGAAAAAAACAAAATTACCCATAAACAATGCAAGCTTTGTACAGGAGGATGCAGGCATCAGTATGTCCAGCCCACCGCCTGTGCTATCAAGCATACTGAATGGCTGCAGTTTTTCTCTTTGCCCTCTGAACAAAGGACAAAGCGATCAAGTTGCACTTTGGTTTTCATTGCCTTTAATGAACACAAATGGTTTATGTAATGCTTTTATTCTTTATAATAGCTTAATCACATTGTTTTGTGCTTGTGTTCACGTGACACCTGCCAGAAAGGTAGGCAGGTTTATTTCCTTTGGTTGAATAAATGACAAGATGATATCTTCCATCATTTTCACTACCTGGGCAATATGAGAACTTGGCCCACTCATCTATCCATCTCATCCTCACCATTTCCTGAACTTTGAATAGAAGAGTTGTTTTCCCAGACAGGGCAGTCTCTGTACAACTAGAGTGAAGATACAATGGCTAAGGATATTTGTTTAATCTGAAAAGCCATTTTTGGTCTTGAAATTCATGGTTATTTTTCAAGGTGATAACTTACCAGTGCTAAGAAGCACATTTTCCTTGGTGCTGGCATAATAGTACTTACGTATAAAGCTGGGTGAATAAATTTGGCAAAAAATCAGGCGCATCAAAAAAAAATTCGGGCACGCGTCAGAATAGCCACTCGTCGCGCTTCAAAATTATTCGGACGCCCATTGACTTTAATGCATTTGACCAAAATAGGCGCGCATATAACAATTGAGTTCAATGGAAGCACTGGAGTTCTAACACCCTTTCTAATTTTGAATGTATAAATTGTTTTAGTATAAAAAAGAGCTTGGCAAATCAATATTGGTATTTTTATATTTTGTATTGAAAACATCATTACCACTTGGTAAAAAGATATTCAAGTCCTCACTGTTAACCACGTCCCTCCCCAGCCGCACTTAACGCTAATTTTGAAAAATCCAGTGTTGCCCCAGAGATGCTGTTCTCTGACATGCTGCAACTGTCTTAACAAATTGTGTTGTCTCAAGTTTCCCGAGTTTTAATTTTTGCTCTAAAATTGGATGCAGTGACCTGTGCTCCCCCCTGAGTTCAGCTGCACAGGTTCATGAGCTGCGAATGAGGGGAAATATGTAAAGCCCCCCTTTAGCCACCTATCCACCCCTAACTTGCCCCTAGGGAGCTCCACTTGGTGCAGGAAATAGTGGGGTCCTGTACTTAATGGCAGGAGGTAAAGACAGGGCTGCCATGCTCTTGCCAATACTGAACTCTGCACCTTGCACTGGATCTTTTATCTGGCACAAGATGCAGAATGCGTTGGTGTCATTGCTTTTTTGATAAAGTTCCTTTTTATGCTAATATTTTTCATGGTGCAATACATGTTAAACTACAGCATTCCTTCTGCACTTTTACAGTGCACACCACATGTCACAACACTAAGGGGCAGATTTATCAAAGGTTGAGGTGAATTTTCAAATGAAAAAAATTTGAATTTTCAGGCTTTTGTGTACTAGTCCAAATTCGATTTGAATTAGAAAGAGATTCAAAAATTGTAATAACGAAATGAATCATGTACTGTCTAAACTTCGACCATTTGCCATCTAAAACCTGCCGAATTGCTGTTTTAGCCTATGGCAGACCTCCTAGAACCTACTTGGAGTCAATTGGTGGACTTTGAAAAATCAAAGTTTTTATGGGAAAAACTTGAATTGAATTCGACCGAAAACGCTATTCCTTTGTACGATTTGAATTTGGCTGAATACAGACGTATTCTACCAAAAAAAAAACTTCGGTTGGTCTTTTTGAATTCGAATTTCGAAGTTTTTTCAATTCGAAATTCGACCCTTAAAATATAAAAAGGATTCCCCTATTAAGATTTTTTAAGATGAATAAAATTTGATGTTGTATGTGCAGAATTATCTCAGCTGGCAAGACAGAATCGTACACTATTATTTAGCAGTTGTCACAAGATGAAATTGTTCTTCCACTTGGATTATGAAGGTCGACCCTTAGGGGCAGCTGTGATGTTTCGGTGAAATCTAAACGAACAATACAATGGGTACCTGCTAAAATTAGACTCACTGGCTATGACACTTGCTCTAAGGCATCGACTGGCAGATTGGAATCCAACTTATTATTTATAGAAAGGCACACAAGATATTTGGGATATGGAATTTATTTAAAAACAAAAATCAAATCCCACCCTAAGTGCACATGGAAAAACCTAGCCGTGACAGCATGAGAAATGAACAACAACCTTATTGCACTGGGTGTTACAAGTAAACCGCTACATTTAGTATATGCAAGGCACGGTGCAATGTGCAAAAAATAAGCACAATACACAATGGTTTTTGTACGGGTGCGGGTGAAGGGAGACCTGTACCCACCCTCCCTCCACCCGCACCCACCCTACCTCCACCCGAGCCCACCCAATCCTGACTTCTGGGTTCCTTTTATAGACCCGCCCCATCAATGACATCACAAAAGGGGCAGGGTGAGCAGGCGCGCGGCTATAAAAAACGGAAGCGGAAGTCGGATGTGTAAGGTGGCAGGCGGGGAGAGCAGGAAGAAGAGCTCAACCCGCCTGGTCTGTCACCCGCAAATGGGGGTGCAAGGTCGGCCCGAACCCAACCAACCTGTGGGTCCTGCAGGTATCGGGCTGCCCCACACATCACTAGTGTCAACAGAACAAGAATCTACAGTATTAAATGGCACAGTGACTTCCAGCACTGAATGGTACATTGATTCTCAAATATTTACACCCCTTCATTGTCTTCTCTATCTCCTCTCTTTTTTTCTACCCCTATTCTAATCATTCTCCTTCCTAGTATTCCTTGGAAAACTATTCTTTTATTTCTAACTTCTCTCATCCCTGCTTTTAAGTTCTCTGTCTCTGTCTTTAAGTTCTCTGTTTTGCTTCCCCCTTTTTAGAGCTCTGCATATATTTTGCCTATTCATTTTCTCCTGTTTTCTTTCTCCTTGACTTTTGCTCAGTGCATCTCTTTTGTGATGTGTTCTCCTTTCTCTCATTAATCATACCTCATACTTTATGTATCCCTGCTTGTCCTATGTTCTTTATCCCTTGCTTCTTTGATCTTTTCTATCTTTTGCACTTCTTCTGCACCATTCACGTTATGATTCTTTTCATATCCCATTTAAATGTTTTGCCACCATTACTATTATATATAGAAACCATTGCATTCACTATAAAATAAGCAGTCATGCACTGAAGGTCATTTTAATAGATGTACATTATAGTGGGCACATTTACTGAAGTCCGAATTTTCGCTTCAGAAAGCTTCACCATACTTCGCACAACTTTTAGACTTGCCAGACGTTAATTCGCTATGACTACGCTTATTCATCAAAATGTTAAAATTGATCTTGTCTAATGAACCCTAGTGTACTTTGGTTACTTTCTTCCTAGAGAAACTTTGTTAACATAATTATGTTCAGTCAATTTAAATATGGCAGCTACATAAAGGTCCTAGGTCATATGAACAGTATGTATTTATTAGTGATGTTGGTGAAATTGCTGGAAGCGGCCCGCTTATTATTAAGCTGTCCAAGGAATCAAAAATAAAGACAAAAGAGATCCTCTATTATCCTAGACCCTAAACAAATGTGGCATGAGCTTCAAATGATTAAAACATTGTAAATAACATATTTAACAGTTACAACATTTAAACATAATCCCACATAAAAATATGAAATAATATGAAATAGGTTTTTTTATGACTTTTTTATGATGGATATGATGTCATTGACATAATAATGTTGAGGCTGTAGCTTCATCCTAACAATGCGTAAGGTAGAACCAGGAGAAGTAGACTTTGGTGGAAAGGGTAACATAATGTTCCATAATTGCATAACTCTGAACTGACAATTCACTGCTAGGTACCTGGTTTGCCATAGTGATGCCAACATCTGGGCAGAAGCAGCTACATTTTTCATCCAATTATTGTTTCCATTCCATTATTGTTTTTTAAACAACCAATACCAATCAACGTTCTGTTACTTTTTGGATTAGGTTATCAGTCGATCAACCAAACGATAAGTATTTGCACTGTTCCTAAATGTTGTTTTATTTTGGTGGAATTCACACAAAAATGTGAACTTTGAGTGGATGTAAAAACAGTTTCTATAGAACATATGCTTCAGAACAATATGAGACTGCCTGCAGCATGATCCGTGGTAGATACACCCTCACTAATTTAGCTGGGTCATGCAGAATGCAAACGTTTTTTCCTGTCACATCATGCAGCAAGCCCACGTTCTGAAATTAAAATTTGGGATGAGATTTGTGCTCAAACCACAACCACATAAGCAGTGTATCCTTTCAACATGGAATTTGAGACTATTGCAAAACAGAACATTTGTCAGGTCTGACATTGATCTAACTAGTTGTATCCCATAGTTACATCAACCAACAATATAGAGAGTTTCCCGGAATACAATGAAATGAAGCCTGCAATGTTCATCACTGTCTGCATAAGGACTTAGGAATTTTGTCTTTATTGGAGGCACTGTACAGTATTTAGGTATGTATGGGAGAGTGTTCTCCTGAAAAACAAGATGCTTCACACACAGGGCCGCCATTAGAAATCACAGGGCCCCATACAACAAAATGTTTGGGGCCCCCTGAGCCCCGCGCACCCTGGCACCCAAGCCCCACCCCTGATCCCGCCCACTCCACATCACAATTCAAAGACCACACAGACATCAGCGCTAAATAAGTAACATACTGATGGTCAGGGCCCCCTTATAAGGTAAAAAAAAAAAAACATTGGTGCCAGGACGCCCCATAAAAGTTTTTTTTAAAAAAAAAGCATTGGTGCCAGGGCCCCCTTACAAGTTAAAAAAAATTGGGGCCCCAAAAAATTTTTTTAAAAAAAATTGGTGGCAGGGGCCTATAGATTATTAAAATAAAACATTGGTGGGCAGGGGATTAAAAAAAATCCACATTGGTGTCAGTAGAATTGAACTCGTGGCTTCAGGACTTCAATTATAGCTGTTTTCTTCTGACTTCTGGTCTTTTCACAGCTTTAGGACTTCAGTGTCGGCTCCTTTCGTGACTTTGGGTCTTTCCGCAGCTTAGGACTTCGTATGTTCAGCTCTTCCGCATTCGGCTGTTCGAGACTTCACAAGCAGAGGCACGGCTGCGGAGCGGTCATGGGGGGTCCGGCTCTTCGAAAAGTGCAGCACTGCCGGGCCCCCTTCAGACAATTGTCCCCCCTCTCCACCCCTGATGGCGGCCCTGTTCACACACACCAGAAAAATTAGGAATAAATGTCTTATCAGCAGAACCCTCTCATTCTTTTGTTCTTTTTTGTTTCATTGTTTTCTGTAGAGAAGCTTGTTCAATGCTAATGCCAGATAGGGGCTGATTCTTTATCTCCGTTTTTTTGCAGGCCATCAGACTCCATCTGGCATTAGCCTAAAAGACAAGGAAAGTGCCAATATATTTGTTATCTGAACCCCAGACCACTGCACCTCTCCACCTAGTATGACAACTGTCTTAAGTATAGTTCTGAAAGTGTTCTGAAAAGTCCTAAGTTCCTTATGAGAAACTGGGGCCAAACCTAAGATTTTCAATATACTGCACATGCACTTGGTCTAAGCGTGTTGGAAATGGCTTGAGGACATTTTAGAACATGGCAGTGTAGCACTGCCAGAAATATACCTCAGGGCTTAAGGTTAGTAATTGCAATAACTTGGGGTTCCCCCAGTAATTTTCACTTTGCCTGACCTTTATAATAATAAAAAAAGGAATAATGATTACTAGTTGTATTATATTATACGAAATGCAATTATTTAAATAATAGTCTTTATTTGAATGAGTTTGTATGGATAAATAAATTGCACAATAAAATGGGACAAGTTTTCTTTCAGTACAAATGAATATCACATGGCTTATTGCAATCTTTATATAAATCTAAAGTTCCCTTGTGTTTTTAAGTTGGTTAAAGATATATACAACAAAACGTATGTGCATAGCAACAAGGCAACATTCATGGGCATTAAACTAATTGCATCATATCTAGCACATTAAATTCATCCAAAACATTATTAATAGACATGAAAAACAAATTTCAAGCAGAAATGGTAGAGGAAAAAAAGAAGAAAAGTCATAAATGAGTGTAAATTGGGTTGGTTTTATGCCTTCCAGTGTTGAAAAAAAACACACAGTACTCCCAAAATCCCCCAAGATGCAAAGGGAGTTTAGTTCAAACACATGAGTGTCACATGATCAATAATATCTGGTTCACAAACTGTAATGCCAAATCATGGCCCTCCAGTGGCTGTCAATCCATGGATCTGCCGCTTGCATTAGTTTAGTGGTCATGACAGTACCATCTAATAGAGGAAGACCTACAAGTTACCCAATCAAGGTAATCACTTTTATTCTCTCTTCTTTTGAAGTCCGCCCAGTTTGACTCTTCTTACCACTATCTGTCCATGTAGCAATTATTTACAGACCACTGGGACAAGCATCACAATTCATTCGCTTATCAGTATTGTGCCCCAACCCTAGATTGTAAACCATCACAAGCAGGGCCTGTTGACCACATACATCCATGTATGTTTGTTTCATTGATTTTTATGTAAATTTCAGTTGTAAAGCAGCCATTGTTTGCAAACAAACACTGTTAAAATTCATCATGTAGGCTATAAATAAGCATGAACATACAGTTTAAAGGGATCCTGTCATTGGAAAACATGTTTTTTTCAAAAGGCATCAGTTAATAGTGTTACTCCAGCAGAATTCTGCACTGAAATCCATTTCTCAAAAGAGCAAACAGTTTTTTTTATATTCCATTTTGAAATATGACATGGGGCTAGACATTTTGCCCCTGGTCATGTGACTTGTGCCTGCACTTTAGGAGAGAAATACTTTCTGGCAGGCTGCTGTTTTTCCTTCTCAATGTAACTGAATGTGTCTCAGTGAGACATGGGTTTTTACTATTGAGTGTTGTTCTTAGATCTACCAGGCAGCTGTTATCGTGTGTTAGGGAGCTGCTATCTGGTTACCTTCCCATTGTTCTTTTGTTTGGCTGCTGGGGGGGGAGGGAGGGGGTGATATCACTCCAACTTGCAGTACAGCAGTAAAGAGTGATTTTTTTTCCCATGACAGTATCCCATGACAGAAAAAAAAGGAAATTGGGAACTACAGAACAAATAAACTCAAATGAAGGCAGCTGTTCATATGATATAGAACATTGTCCAGTTACATTGGCTTTAATTGTCTGTGGTTTCTGCCTGTCATACTGGTTGTGACCTCCAGGACAACACTACAGAATATGTTGGCACTATAAATAAACATTAATAGGAATCTGTGCTCAGAGAAGGCTAGTACTGATGTGTAGACCTCCTTTTTTTAACGAGTATGAAAAGTTCTAGAGAAATACATCCAGAAGCCCCCTTTGTTAAATACACAAAGTTGGTTAATTAACTGTTGAAGCACTCGAGTAGCCCTTGATAAATGAGAATAATCTGCTATTCCTCCACTGAGAAAACTGCAATATAATGTGCTTAAAAAAACTCCTAAAAACATCTATCTTTTCCAGTTGGGAACTACAGCGTTGTTACTATGCCTAGTAATTTTACACTAACTATTGCCATTTTGGAGGCTCCATTCAGCAAATCAAGTTTGAACCTCTAATGCCTGAGATGAGAAATTGCAAATAATATTATACACAATGGTGGGGAAAGCACCATTTGCAAATTGCAGCAATTAAGCAGATCTGGAAAGTAAAAATAGAAATGCTATCTCCGCCATTTCCTCTGCCAAGAATCCGTTGTCAAACATCACCCACAACCCAAATGCTGTAAGAAATTCCAAAGACGGGTGTCAGTCAGAGTTGCTTTCCAAGACAAATTGGCTTCTTTATGTAAATGCATGTTACTCAACATGGAAAATAAGAATCTTGTAACTTTCAGCCAAAATATGGCCAGTGTACTAAAAAATGAAGGACATTAATTTTAATACCGTTTTTTGCTCTCTTATGTTAAACAGGCAACAGGAAATGAAAACCATTTTCATTACATTGTTGTTGATGTTAAGGCTTGTTCACACAACAGACTTTTGTGTCAAAATAAACACAGCTACAATATTTGTTTTGCTGCCACTTATGTCTCAGTGGTGAAAAGAAAGCAAGCGGTGTGTCAAATTTAAAAAAAGTTGCAGCCTGCTGCAACTGCCAGCACATGTTCTAGTATGTACACCATCATTGTAAACAAGTAAATAAAACTGACTTTCTCCCCACAAAAGTCTATAGCACAAAGGCCTTAACAGTGCCACGACACAGACATGAAGGTGCTGAAATATGTGCACAAATATGAGCTCTCCTTTACAAGTGTTTCTACTGCTTTCTGCAAGCTCTTTGGCGGTCATAAAACAGGAACAGGGCGAAGCTTTTCAAGTTGGGTTTCCAATGTGATTCTCTCTTGGTGGACTTCCTAAAGAAAAAAAAAAAAAATTAACAAGGAATCCTTTACACCACTAATAAGAATCCAACTATTTTATCCATTACACCCACCCTCCTAATACTGTACCAACACCCCATCTGCCAGCATTGGAAGTAGCTGCCTATTTTAAATGCTCCATCCAGACAGGCAATTTTTATAGTGGCAAGATGTCCAATCCTGTGATGTTGATTAATGTCTTCTGCCGGTCAATTGGTCACTTAATTTGGCTGATGGTTAGGTGGGGGTGACACCAGGGGGTATATTTATCAAAGAGTGAAGTTAAAGATCGCCACAGTCCTCTAGAGTCAAATTCTGCCACTCTCCATTCATTTCTATGGGATTTTGAAAGGCGTATTTATCAAAGGATGAATTTTCAATTTCACCCACTGATAAATCCTCTTTTAAAAATCCCATAGAAATGAATAGAGAGTGGCGGAATATCACTATAGCGGACTGTGGTGATTTCTAACTTCACTCTTTGATAAATATACCCCTAGGTTGGAGAGAGCTCTGATTACTTACTTCATGCTTTGTCAAACAGCTATTTACCCAGACAGGTATCAGAGCTGTCTGTGCCTGACGTAAGCTGTGTTTGCAGAGAGGGGACAGAAAACTGAGCTAGGCAAAAGCTTAAAAATGAAAGTTCAGTAAATCTGGGAAAAGGGGCTGCAGCTCCTTCTGCCCAATTTTAATTCTGATGCTAGATAGTAATGATAGATAATAGATAATGCATACCCTTTCCCTTCCTGTGCAAGGAACTGGAGAGGTATAACTTTATTCTTCCAGCTCACAACAGCTGCTTATACCTCAGAAAGGTGCGGAGAACTTCTTGTGTTTGAATTTTGTGGTCACAGCCTCATTGCACTCCCCCCTTAATGTTTTTAAAAATTAGTGGTGAGCACTACCTTCCCTTGTTTTTTTATAAATATATTGTTAATGGGTTGAGTGCAGAGCACTACTTGTAATTGTTTATACCTCAGAAAGCCCTCCTGCCACCTTATATCTGAGTGCTGATATTATGACCAAGTAATGTTGTGTCAGTTTTCCTATGTATTGTTTATGTTTACAAAATCATTAGTATATGGTATCATTCCAACTCCAAAGTGAAGTACAAATGCAATCCTCACCTTCAGTTGCTGCTGTAGTTCACTATTCAACCTGGCAAGCACAGCATTGGCCTCTTTGTTTTTCCGGATGGCTGTCTGAATAGCTTTCTTCCTTTTGGAAGGCTGCCTGCAAGAAGGATAAGCTCATAAAGACCAGACCAAATACTTTTGCACAGTGCCAAGAGGCCGCACACCCATCAAACACATGTCAGCAATTAGCTGACAATGTAAAGGTCAGACAAATCGTATTGCTTTTGGCAAATATTATGCTAGAATATTGGCATAGAAAGATGCTATAAAACATTATTTTGTTAGATGCCATGTTATAGAAAAACCAAGACTGAGCTTGCTTCTGGTAATGTACAGGATCCCTTATCCAGAAACCTCCAAATTACAGGAAGGCCATCTCTCATAGATTTTATTTTAAACATTTCAAATTTTTTTATTTTTTTTTCCATTTTTTAACAACAAAACATTACCTTGTATTTGATGGTAACTAAGCTGCATGAATTCATATTGGTGGCAAAGCAATCGTATTAGGTTTATTAAACGTTCAATGGTTTTTTTTTTTCTTACCAGACTTAAGGTATGGGTTTGGAGATCCAAATTACAGAAAGACCCCTTATCTGGGGTTGATGTGACATGCTCCCAATTAGTCCCTGGCACAATGTCAAGCTCCCATTTATTTTATAGCGATTTGATTGGGCCCAATATGCTCAAATCACTGACATACAAAGTGCTAAGGGATTAGATTACTGTAACCTTGCCAATGTGTCATTTTAGAAAAGAAGCAGAAAAATTGTAGCTTTTTTAAAGGAAAAAAACATATTATATTATGCCAATTTTTTTTTACGTATTTAGCCATCCCTGCATTCCCATGAGTAACTGCCATTTCTTTTTCCAGGCAGCACGAGCTATAAACACACCTTTACCTAAAGGTGTCAGGTCTATCTAGAAGCCCATGAGAAAGAGAAAGATCAAACCAAGTAAACACCCCTGTTCTTTAATTAGTTCAAGATGGTCTGTATGTTTTGGCAAGACAGCAGCATTTTCTATATGTTATATGCCTTTTACTCGTTTAAATCACTTTGTCATGCCTCGGTCAGCAAACTAGTTAAAGCAGCCGGCATATGCTGCAATGTCTGTTCCTAGCAAAAAAATGCTTTGCAGATGTTTAACAAAGCATGGCATCCTTCAGCTAATGGATGCTATAGCCCCCGTATAGAAACTATGTACGTGCCCTAGAATAGGAATAATCAGCACTAATCAGCTTCTTTGTTCACTGGATTATGGTAGCTGGGATGAGAGGATGATGATGTACTCAAATTGCAATTTAACTAAAACAGCTGATCAGCATATTCATTATTGCTGAACCGTGGTGAAGTTTCACACATAATGAAAGGGTTAAATTCATTCACTTTGAGCTCTACAGTTGTAATTCCACTATTAAAGCATAAAGATGTGAACTTCATGCTAGCTTATTGTAGCAACATGGAAGAAGAAAAAAGGGCAAAGCCTAATGGTCCCCATAGACGCGACGATTCTTCTTGCTGAACGACCGATTTTAGGGAAGCCCGACCGATCCTTCGAAATTATCGTGCGGTTAGTGGTATTCGAACGATCGTACATCTTACGATTTTTCGGCCGACATCTGTCGGGAAATTGATCGGCCAGGTCAAAAAATCTTTGTCGGTCCCAGTGCAATCTCTCTATGTTTGCAGGGCCAAGCAGGCAGTTCCCCTTTGTTTTCCTGGTAAATTGGTCTTTTTAGTTGATGGTAGATTCGTACGATCGTATGATCGTTCTGAGAAGATCGTGGTCTCACGATCAGGATCTGATCTTTTAAAAATCTCAACATCTATGGCCAGCTTTACTGTTCCACTTGCATAGCAAGGGGCAGTTGGTCATTTACTTTACAATTTGCAGAAAAGATTTACAAGACACGGTCAGCATTTACTGCTACCAATTCCAGTTTACTGTAACCCTCATCTCTGTGGTTTTCTGTGGTCACCCTTTTACTCACTGTTACCAACATCTTCCCCTGTTACCCACTAGGGAATAATGACAAATGGTACAGGAGAATGTTAAGTTTTACAATCTGACACCAAATAATGAATTTGTTTATCCCAACTGGTTCTTGGACATTTTGGAAACCAATAGCAAAAAATATTCTGCCATGCATAGCATACATAAAACGTGCATATTGTTGTCATGGGTGGAGAACCTGTGGCATTCATAGAATGTCAAATAAATAGGCACGGTGCAGCACAAAGCACAATATTGATTGCTGACATACAGTGCAGATGAACAAGAGTAAAATGCAGTTGCAAAAATCTACAGTGTAAGTTTGCATAGTGAATTGGTTAGTTTGTCATCTGACCTATACATAATTACAATGGAGAGGAATATAGAGAATTGCCACATATAAATGACATACACAAAGCACTTGCACCTACTAGTGCTTATCTAAACTAGTGTAGCTCACAATTTTCTAGTTATGCCACTCTGCTGTACAGGACTCAAGGTGCATGGGAGCCCAATACCTAACACCTGCCTTGGCCATGTAGTTAACATAGGCTTTCCTTCTAGGTATTTTAACCAAGACAAGGAAACACCTCACAGAGGGTGCCTAATGTGAACCAGTAGGTCCTTGTGTAGTGGCTGGTCTGCCCACCTCTTTGGAGACTAAGCTGGAGGCTCTATGCCACATTTGTTAGGCCTTTCAGACTTAGTCTTTGAATGGCTTATTCCTATGGGATTAAAGGTTATCCAATGCGTCATGGGGTTTGCTTACTTTTCTGAAATTGTTGCCCCCTTATGTTTTTCCTGCAGAGACCATAACATAATCTCCTAGCCCTATCATTCTCCCTGACTCTAAGTGGGTACTAGCTTCTACATTTGTTCATTCCTTGAAAATTTTGGTTCTGACTCCCCTTCTCCTCCCTCTTGGCAATATTTTTGTGGCCCAACCCTTGATTCCTCAGGCACTCAGCTGGGACCATTCATCTAAATTCTCCGGTCACCCAAAAATCAAGAAGATACTTTAATTTGTCTTCTGGTACTGTTAGTGGCCATCTCTATCATCCACAATGTAACCCAATTTGTGTCCTTATGCTCTGTGTGTGCTCAGCAGAAGTCACCTTGTAATTTTCCTTGTGGTGTTCTCCAGCCATTGCATGTTTCTAGTCAACCCTTTGTCTAATTTTTATTGATTGTTCATTTTGAAGAAGCTGCTTCTTTGCCTCAATTTTTTTCAAATATATTTTTTGTCTGTATGACATAATGAATACACAGATATACATTGTCAGATGCATCAGTTAACCTTGCTTCATTGATATGTTTGCAAAATAGATAATCTTTAATCGAAAGTGTGCGATATAGGGTTTTTGCTGCGTGTTCAATCATTTCTATTTACATCACCAAGAGAACATCTAAAATTCCTACAACTTCACAAGTTTTTTTAATATATCAATAATTGCTGAGTACTCTGTAAAATGAATCTGAAAAAAAAATGAAAATGCACATAAATACAGAACTTGTGTTAATGCAGAAAATAAAAGGTGGTGTATTGCTTCTTGTCTGTAAACAATGTATTAGTGTATACAACAATCTATCCGTCTGCTGCCAATGACAGAAGGTTTTCCTTCTGCCAGTACTGTATGAGCCTACATAAAATTACACTCTTTCAATATTTACTACAGCTTGGAAAACTGTGCCATTCACAGCTGTTAGCTAACAGAGCTTGCCCGCCTACTGATGGTGTCCTACACAAGCAAAAGATCTGTGATGTATGATGTTCCAAATGGTATTAAAAATAAAATATGCCATTTTAGAATTATCTGAGAACTCTGTGTTCTGGTGGGATTACAAAGTAGCTAGGAAAAGATCAGATGTAGTATTGACAAAGTCTGATTTTTTTAAAGAGAAGGTAAGAGTGGAAGAAGAACTTTTTAGAGGGGAGGTGACAGTAGAAGAAGAGCTGGCATTATTCTTAGGGAGTTAGGCACTGCAAGAGAAGTTGGCACTCTAACAGAAGAGTGTTTTACAGAGCAGTTGAGGACATGGTAATGGGTAAGAGAAAACTGTGTAATAGGTGATGCTGACAAAAACATTGATTCAATAGAAGAGAAGCCAAGCTCTTCCACAGAAATTTCATTTCACTGAAGTCAGGTGGAAGTTGGGGAAAAGCCAATATTAATATTTACAAAAGCACTTAAAAAGAAAATACTCAGATCAGAATACAGGTATATGATCTGTTATCCAGAATGCTTGATACCTAAGGTATTCTAGATAAAGGATCTATGATTTTTTTGTAATTGGGATCTTCAGACCTTAAGTCCGGAAAATCATGTCAGCATTAAATAAAGCCAATAGTATTATTTTGCCACCAATATGGATTCATGCAGCTCAATTAGGACCAAGTACAAGGTACTGTGTTATTACAGAGAAAAAGGAAATTAAAATTAGAATTGTTTTATATATTGTTATATATATATATATATAAGCAAATGTAAAATATCAAGTATTTAGCATTTATCTTTAATTGACTGTACTTTTGAACTGAAGGATGAGACTTGAGTGATGCAACAGATGAGGACACACTTGATGCAGAAGATAATTCAAGGTTTTCCGGCACTTGACTTTCGGTGAGAAATTTGCGTCTTAATGGTTTCATTGGAGGCTGGCTAAGCAAGATTTCCTTTAGAGGCACAAAAAAATGCACATTTAATTTAATGGTTTAATTAAGGCATATATGAACACACTCATATATGTACTGTATATGAGTGTGTTCATGCCTATATAGAGAAAATATACAGGAGCACATCTTCAAACATAAAGGCATGTTTAGGGGACATATGAGCACTGGTATGACTAAAGAATGCATATAAGAAAAGGATATTGTACTCAACAGGACTTTACTATTTGTTCAATTATTAACACACACATATAAAATAAGGTAATAGAAAAGGTAATAGAAGGTACAGTATAGAAGGGTGTATACATAAAACATACAAATCACTTACACATACAGATACAAGAAGTTAGGAGGGCCCTGGCCAGATTAAATGTCTTTAGAAAGTCCTGGCTTTCAAACTAGAGAAAAGATTGGTTACCCTCCCATTAAACAATATATTCCAAGTGATCCCATTGCGAAACACATTTGCACCAGCACCTTTGGTGAATACAATCCCTTCATATTACATTTTTTGGTAAAATGTTAATATGCTAATTAGGATTAACTTCAGTTGTGTATTCTACTTAATCTTTTCTATGTGTTAGCAAGCAATCATCAAATGCAGTCATTAGTTCATATTGTATTTCCAGCATAAATTATGTGCCTTCCTCAAAGGGGTTATTTATTAAAACACAATTTTTTTTCTCCAAAAATTCTAGTTTTGTCACAAAAAAACCCTAAATTTTCAGAGAGAATAAGCTAAAATTTTTGTAGAGTTATTATGCCCCAAAGCTGCTAAAAGTCTGAATCTGAAAATACTCTGGGGCAAATTCACTAGCGCTAGCAACAGCTTCGCCGCACTTGGGGGCAAATTGACTAAAGGGCAAAGTGCCAGCATGACATCATTTTGCCACTTCGCCGATTTACTAACGGTCCCTGGCGTAAATCCGCCAGCGAAGTAGACATACTCTAGCGCTACTTCGCATCCTTACGCCAGGCGAAGTTGCACTATGGCGAAGGGATGTAACTACGCTAATTCACTAACTTGCGGATTTTACTGAACGTTACCTCTTGCGCCAGACTTGCCTTCGCCACCTCAGACCAGGCGAAGTGCAATAGAGTAGATAGAAGTTTGTAGAGTAGGTCTACTTCGCTAGCGAATTTACGCCAGCACCCGTTAGTAAATCAGCGAAGTGGCAAAATTATGTCACGCTGGCGAATTTTCACTAGCGTTAGCAACTTCGCCCTTTAGTAAATTTGCCTCTCCATCTGAAACCTGTCAAATTCATGTAAAAGTCAATGGCAGCTGTCCCTTTAACCATTTGAAGATGTTTTTAAGCTTCACGAATTTTAGGAGTTTTGGGGTGTTTGATGCTGGTTTTCATTTGAAAACTTGATAAATTCGAGGTATTTGAGGGTTTTTAAGCCTATAAACTTAAAATATTAAGAGAGATTTAAGCATATAAACTCAAATAATTCAAGATATTCATAAAAATCCATTTTTTTCCCGAGTTTAATTATTAGCAAATTAGACAAATTTGTGAATGGGAGTTAGGTCCAATTTGTTTCTCGTAAAATATGAGAAAAAAATGAGTTTTAGTAAATAACCCATTTGAAAGCTGAATCATGAACTATATGCTCTGAAATTAAAATTTAACAATAATTTATATTCTAACATGTGATTATTCAAAGTATCTTATTTAGTTTGCAAATTTCAACAAATATTTCTTATTATTGTGGATGTAAGTGGGATAAAACGATGGTGGAGTTGAAAAGGCAATGCAGTTTAGAGAACAGAAGCATAATTAGTACTGGAGCAGGAGAAAGTTGAAAATATACTCCAGCCTTGCTAAATGCTCTCCTTAGAAATCTATGGTTGTATACAGTATGTACATATATATCTATATATATATATATATATATCTATATATATATCTATATATATATCTATATATATATATATATATATATATATATATACAGTATGTACATATTTGGTTGTAGTTTTGTGTTAACTAATCTGCTATCACAGAGGGAACATGCAAAAGGAGAAGATCAGGACCAACCCTACTGTAGTTATTCCCCATTAATTATACCTGCTACAACATGCTTTTTTTTTTAACAATTCAAGTTTATTAAGTATATCAGAATAACATCAGTATGACACAGGTAGGCATAGCAAAGTCATATTGCAAGTGAATACGGTACACTCGATGATATCATGTATAACATACAGGATATAAGCCTCAGCTAAACGAACACCGTGCTGTAACTACCTTGTGTATTGGGTAAATGGGTTGTTAGGTGGTATAGGAGTTTATATACGTGATCGATTTACACACCCACTTGCCCCAAGGACTCATACTTATACCTTAACTAACAGGGAAGGATTTGAACACCTGCTTAAGCTAACTAAAGAATATGTGAGAATCTTTGGTACTCTATGTGGTTCATTGCTTCTGCTACAACATGCTTAGTAGGATAATTATCCCTAAGTATCAGAAGATCTCTGTTCTAAGAATCATTTGCAGATCTCTGCAGGTAACTCTAAGCAAATAAGGATAAAATAGTTGGGTAAGAGTTAAGAAGTAACTTAACACCTCCAAGCTGAGTTCAAGAATATGAGCTTTCCACAGGTACAAAGTCAGTATTTTTATTTTGAACACCAGCTATGCACTAGGCTTTATATGTTGATTAGCCTGTTGTGAGACAAAAGTAAAATGTCATACATGGCATCTCTTAGGACATTACATTAGAAATGACCATGAAATGACCATGAAATTCTTTGAAATAGTATATATGCCAATGGTGTCAAATGGCACTTGCCTGTACATGAGAGAAAAAGCCTGACTCATTACTTTATGAAAGATATCATACAGACAGAAAGAATAGATCATCTGCACTCATATATTAGGGACATTTAAACAGTTTGGGTTTAAAACAACTCCCTTTTCAACAAAACAGGGATTGCTTGTCCATATATTGCAATTTATTAGCTGACCAACCAAGCAAATTACTGTACATGTGAAATTAAGCCCCTGTGGAAATTCCCAAAGAAGTACTAGAATCACTAATAAATAAAGGTTAGAGTAGGGCTAGCCAGTCCAGGGATGACTTTGATGTGGTTGGCCAACTTGAATATACTGCAATATATAGAAAAACAATCCCTATTTTGTTTAAAGAAGTGGGCATTTTTTGGTCTCTAAATGCACAAAATGTCCTTATTGCCTTATTGTCTATATTGATATAAGTGAGCGCAGAGGATCTCTTCTTCCAGTCTATATGATTTTTGTGGTCAAACCCTTACTGTACCTCCAGCTTATAATTTGAAATTGCTAGTGATAGTGATGAGCACAACTTACCCTTTCTGCTATTGTTTATGAAAAATATCCCATGCCATTCTAATAACTAGAACATGCTCCTGAGCATTAATAGCAGATCCTAAAAAGTTGACAACAAAGGAAACTAATGCAGTGTGTGGGATACGTCGTTCTTTGGCAAAACTCCAATTTTTAATATTGGATGTGATATGGAAGATAATGCAGAATTCTTAAAAGTTCTCTGTAATATATAGTGAATAAAGTACCCCTCTTGTAAAATATACGGATATTATAAGTTACCGAGGAGTTTCATGACCATATAAAAACACGAGGCTGAAGGCCGAGTGTTTTTATACAGGTCATGGAACTCCGAGGTAACTTATAATATCCTCATATTTTACAACTGGGGGTACTTTATTTATTATAATACACAAATTTTAGTGAGTCATGTGACAGAAATTACATCACTACTCACCGTTTATAACTGATGACATCACTACTCACCGTTTATAAGGATATCATTTACAAGATATTCATGGCTTTTGTGTATTATAGTACTATAACATGAAACACTGATTTTAACGAAGAAAGCACCTCTGCCAAGCAAACATTATAACTTCATTTGAAAAATTAATTCTATATACTTTTAAAGGACATCTCCACCAACAAACAGTGTGCAAACATCAAAATAATGTTGTTTTACACAATATTCTTTGTGCGCCAAAATGTATTGTGTGCTCACATGAGCTCACAGCTTAGAGAGAAACAGTGGTTACCACCTTTCCCTGTCTAGTTTGTACTCTGATTAGATGTATAATTTATACAAAACAAATAAAAATCATTGCATAATAACATGCTGGCGTTACAAAAATAAAGGATAATAATTATGATGTTATCTTTTAATTAAACTGAACCAACCCATTCTGAACTTTACCATGACTGTTTATCATTTACATCAGTCCCTGCCCCAGTAAAACTTATCAGAGTTCATCAAGGAACACAAATGCATTTACCCATAATGATTTCCCAGCATTCCAGCAAAATTGCAGCTGTGTGCAATTTTTCACCCTCCCACAATTGCATCTGGTGTGTTAAAACGCTTGCAATTTCTCCTCTGCATTTTTATGAATTGGACAATGTTGGGCTCAAAATTGTTGGTGGGGATTGTGGCATCTGCTAACAACATGATGTTTTGGTACATGTCTGGTGCCCCTATTGACGCAACCTACATTCAGACATCTGCATCATTAGGCACACTTGGGTGCTATTCATGAGAACAGACTGGGTGGGCACAATGACACAAGATGAGGAAATATATACATATACATGTTTATACTCAAGTATCTTTAAAGGAGAACTAACCCCCCTAAACCCCAGCCCCTTTCAAATGGCCTACACTGGACCCCCTCTCTGCTGCCTCTCCACACATCTTTAGAAAGGTAGAATGTTTATCAGCATGTGAAAGTTAGATAAATATGATTCCAAAAGTTTTCGGGGATGTGATACGATTGGGGATATGGCACACATCTGGTGGAATTACCCTTGGGCGACCAGGTATTGGATTAGGGTGTATAATCTAATTTTTGGTGTTCTGAATGTGAATTTATTGGAAGATCCTTATGAGGCGCTCATGGGATCCCCACCACAAAATGTTACAATAGCGCAAAGGAAACTTATTAACAACATATTTTTAGCCGCTAGGCTGGTCCTGGCGAGATCTTGGAAATCTCCGCAAATAAACTTTAATCTGCTAAAACCCAAAATAGACTGGATAATGGTAAACGAAAAGTTAACCGGTATTGCTCTAGACAGGGTTCCCATGTTTCTGAAAATCTGGCAGCCCTGGATAACCTACAGATATGGTGGAACTCTCCCCCCTCATTTGCTGACACTCTAACCATCCAGATATACCGTAGTTGTTCTGTTACAATGCTAATGGTAATGTTATGATGTTGACGTAAACCACCTTCTTGCTTCAGTTATTATTTTTTTTTTCTTTCTTATTATTACTCAGTTTGTATAATTTTAATTGAACATACTGGTCAATTGTTACATATGACATGTCTTAATATGATACATGTTCCATCTGATTATTATGTACTGCGATATGCTTTACGATGTACATGTCTAACACACTCTGATATTCCTTTGTCTTTAACAAACGATAACCCTTTTTCTTTCCCTTTTGGAAAAACAGTAAAAATTTATTGAAAACAAAAAAAATATGATTCCAAAAAATCCCATGGGATTGAATAGAAAGTAGATGAGTTTTTGTGCTGAGCTCTAAATCTGCCACTTGTTTTATTTCATCAGGTGTCAATGATCTTTCCTTTGCATGTTTTTTAAAGGGAAAGAAACCAGATCACCTGGGGAAACCCACCAAGGCATGGCAAAAACATGCAAACTGCTTAAAGTGCTGAGTTAGTGCTGAAATCAAGTTGTACAGGAACATCTCTTATATGATGTTCAGTCCCACTGAATATTCTTCTGCCAACTTTAATTTTATTTTTATTCTATTAGCCCAGACATATGTGTCACTCTCAGTAATCTTTGTTATAATGCTTTCTTTAAATAGTGTATAGGATATATATTAATGCCTGTGCACATATATGAGCTCAGTCACTTTGATCCTAATTAATTTATACTATGTATGAGCTCCCTACCAACACCTGTAGGTCTTTTCTTGTGCCTCGGTTTATATATATATGTGTATTCCTTTATTGTGTCTACAATTCTGTTTTTATTTTAAAACCATAGCTTCATTGTCGCTGGCTTACATGTTGCTCATTTGAAGACATAACTCAGGAAGGCAACTTCCATCTTACTTTTTTGGCAGGACCGCTCTCCTCTGTCTGCGGCAGCATTTTATTCGTCTGTGGATGTAACTCTATCTCTGCTACCCGCTCCCTCTGGGGAAAGAAATTAAAGAAAGGCAATTAGGAAGATTGAATTAAAAGTGCCAATGCATTTTGAGTACAAACAGCAAGACTTTAATCTACAGATATCTGGTTTAGAATTGTAGTATCCCTCCTTAATGCCATACATTGTATTTTGTCAAGAAAACACTTCTGAAATAAAACAAACAGAGATATATAAAAGCTTGAGAGGCAGTGGTTATAGTTGTATGTTATGTGTAAAGTGTTCAATACATAGACATCTTTTAACCAAATCAGAATGTAATCAAAATATAAACAACATGCATAGAATGTAACTTCCAATCCTATGTATTTTTCGGTGTAAAATACAGTGTTGCTTTGAACCTGTTACTGAGCCACTAAGGGCATGAGATTTGTGAGTCAGCTACTTATCATGCTGCCCCTTTGGCACTCCCCAATAGACATGGCAGGCACAAGAAAGTATCCCAGTCCAGTTATAACAATTATAAAATGCAGATAGATAGGTCAGCAGCTTCAGTAGATAGGGTAAGAAATAATAGCATTGGAAAATTATTGGGCCAGTACATTTTTGGGATATCTGTGCCACCTTAGAGCACAGTCAATGGATAACAACCTCCTGTTGTGATTTGTCTTTAAAAACACAAAAAATGTACATTCCAACCTATATTAGCGCAAGTACAGTTTTATAGACACTTCATTGTCTCATATACACAAGACCTAAAACATGGTTACAATAATACCTAAATATTATACAGTAAATATATCCCCAAAGAGTCTCCTATTCTGACTTCAACTGAATGGTGATTTAACAGATTACAGTATATGAGCCCAGATTTCCACAAATAAAACCAACTGATTTATTGCAATTAATGAACACCAGTAAAGTACAGTTTACATAAGTACTTTAACAGCGTGCTTAATATCAGCAGGCATCAGTTTTCTTTTCTGCAGGGATATCATATGAACAAAATAGCTAGTCCTTCCAGAAGCCATCTGAGGCATGTTTTAGGAAGTAACATGGAGTCAGGAGACATTATGGCTAATTCCTAGGAAATACAAAAAACGTCCAATGCCACTGGTGTCTCTGGAACAATGACACTGGAATTTATAGTCAGATACATTTTCTTATACTTGGTTGAAGCTTGACTGCTCAGAAAGCCAATTTCCTTTCTTTTTTTTTGTCTTTTAAATGGTAACTCAGACAACAATATATGACGTGATCCTTTTTATTTTTTAAAAAAGGCCTGTCTATTGGTGTATGTGTGTGCATTGTTGTGAAGTTGGGTACGGTATGACTATCTGATAACCCATCAAATACCAGTTTGGCTTGGCATTTATTCTATTAGGAGAAAGGAGGTATTTCTGAAATTCACTCCCCATAAACCATGGATCAGTTCCCCCACTGATTGAATAATTATTTATTAACCATCAACTACTGTACATACACCTGCTTCCAACTATATATTGATAATTAAAGGCTAAAAATTACAGTATATACTATGGGGCAAATGTAACAACATTCGCAGAGAGAACACATTTTCGCACAAATAAGAATTTGCATGTCTCAATGTAATATTCTTCATTAGTCTTTTTATTGCATTGTGTATATTAATAGTGTATTGCGAACCTACACCACCTGCTTGAAGGTGGCGGAAACCTTTTGGAGCAAACAAAACAACTTTTTCATTAAGACGTTTTATTACATGCACTGCACAAATATAAAATTTGCAATCGCTATCCTAATGTCCCGTGAGGGGCAAAGTGTTTGCAAAGGCAAAACTGTTCACTTTTTCTTAGGGTCAAATATCGGGGGTTAATTAACCCTCGATATTCGACCGTCGAAGTAAAATATCGAAGTCGAAGGATTTACCGCAATTCGTTCGAAATCGTAGGAAAAATAATTCGATCGCACGATTAAATCCTTCGAATCGAACGATTCAAAGGATTATAATTCATCGATCGAACGATTTTCCTTTGATAAAAAAATACTTAGAAAGCCTATGGGGACCTTCCCCATATGCTAACATTGTACCTCGGTGGGTTTTAGGTGGCGAAGTAGGTGGTCAAAGTTTTTATTAAAGAGACAGTACTTCAACTATCGAATGGTCAAATAGTCGAACGATTTTTAGTTCGAATCGTTCGATTCAAAGTCGTAGTCAAAGGTCGAAGTAGCCAATTCGATGGTCGAAGTAGCCAAAAAAAACTTCGAAATTTGCAGTATTTTTTATTCGAATCCTTCACTCGAGCTAAGTAAATGTGCCCCTTATTGTCATTGCGAACAATTTTTGTGTTACCGACCAATATTAGACCCCCCTTTAAACGAATCATGTGGCCGCATAAGCTTGCTGTCATTGCCCCAGCAGCCCCTTGATATTCATTATGCAGCCGACAAAGCTTGGTTGTAACCACTGTATTAGATAATGATTGTATGTGATATTGGTATTCTAGAGGATGCTTATATATATATATATATATATATATATATGTTTATTTAGGAATTGTGGCTTTTGAGGCCCTATAGACCCACTGTTTTCCATCCGCTGAAAGTTTTTTTTCCTTCACCTAAACAAAATGAAATCTATATTATTTAATTCACTGCTACCTGAGAAATATCAATGGCTGCAGCTTTTCCTCCATTATTAGTAACACATGATACAAGTTTTGAGACTGGGCCCCATGAATAACAGGACTGGGGCTGTGGGGCATAATGATGGAGCCTCTCTTCCCAAACAATCACCTATTATTGTTGCATATATAGTGCCATACATTTTCATTATTTCTACACTTTACTTAAACAGCACTCAAGTCATTATACTACATTCCTCTGTTTTTTTAGATATCCCTCTGAATAATATTTATGCAGTGAAAATTCAGTGATGTAAGAAGGGCCCTCCAATAGACCACACCCCTTATGCCATGGAGTACAGACACAGCTGATTTCCCATGCTATCTCTAAAAACACGCTGCTTTTGGTTGATCACTTTTACCCCGCTGGAAAATGTTCTGTGCACGACCATGACTTGATCTCTAAGTGCAAGTAGGCCCTGGCAAAGAAAAAAAACACTTGCTTGGCTATTCTATAGAATCCTTCCCCATTAAATATTAAATATATTTAGATACAAGAACAAAGGACATATTTTATTGTGTACAAATCTTACATGTACTGATCAGAAAATTAACCAGTAAATGCTTTTGCTTTCTTATTCAGTAGTGATCTATGATTGCTACATGTAGCAATACAGCAACTGGTGATGTCCTTAAAGTGCCATCTAGTGGAATACTATAATATAAAGTAAAGTTGTTCATATTTGTAAGCAACAATGTGCAGAACGAATGGTGCAAAATGTAGGAAAATACTGCAAGGGAACCAGAGTGATAATGAAACCAAGCACAAGACCAAAGCAATAATGGAGTGGCTCCAAGAGTGAATGTCCTGCAATGGCCCAGTCAAAAGTCCTGATCTCAATCCAACTGAGAATCTGTGACACTTTTGAGCATCATTCGAATAACTCAACCTACAGCAACTCTGCCAGGAAGAACAGGAGGAAAATTACTCCTGAGTAGTGTGCAAAGCTGGTACATAGTTGTTGAACATATCTCAAGGAACACCATTTTAGTGTAGTATTTGTTGTCCATAAAAATGAGAGACTAGTCAAGCACGCATTCAAGACTTTCCCCCACTCTGGGGTTCTCACCATACAGGATGGCTTCCACACTCTGGAATATTTAGGCTTCTCACTAAGCCCTTCTCACTTTCCCCTCCTGGGACACAAATTCACCAGCTTCTGGCCTGGTTCCCTTTCTGGCAGCACCTCAATCACTTTTGACTCAATCTCAATCACTCTCTGCTCCTTGCAGTGACAGGCAGCACCCCAGCCCCTCTGGGAGTTTCTACATATATATATATATATATATATATATATATATATATATATATTAAGAGATGTGATTTAAAAGAGCACAATGTTGTGTATATTTCACCAGTATTACTAGTGAATAGGAAAACTCCAGGGAAGATGTGTGTTGTCGCAGCAAGAGTAAAAATTTGTTCATTTGTTTATAATAAAAGCCAGCCAAACTGCATTTAGAATTCTTGGAGGTGGTGTCAGATATATATATATATATACAGTATATATGAAGTAAAACGATGCGGATTTGCAAACCATAATATATCATAAACAGAAGTTTCAGGTCCACTCCATAAAACATTCAGAAGAAGAATCAATCAATTATCCTTTAATCTTGGGGGGTTATACATCCAAGAACAATCAAACATTCAAATCCAGCCAAACCTCCTCTTCACCTATATGTACAGTAGCCACCAATAATGCATACATGTTTATGTGCACATTGCACAGCTGATATTCCACATTTATGCAGATATTTTCCATCTGTCATCATAAATGAGAACATTTATACAGACAATCTTCTTATGTTGTTTTTACTCTTTACACTGACAGATAACAAGGACTTTTCTTGCAGATCCTCATCTGCGATTTTTACCAATTTGCATTGAGAGCTGGCAACACGCAGAGCTGTCAAATACACAAAAATATTAGCAGCATCAAAAGCATGAAACAAGCATTTTATGCTAAGCTGAACACACAAAATGTTTTGATGCTCATTTATTTTTGCGGTTCTAAGAGGAACAGAAGTATCATTCTGTAGGCTTACAGGCCTGTCAAATCAACAATTTGTTTGCCAATTTACAGGAAACGATCACCATATTCTTAAAATAAATATGCATGAAAAGAGACAATTTTCTGCTAATGCATTAAATAAAAACTGAATTGCAACATGTGTGGAGCTTATATGCAGTGTTAATGAGCTGCCAAAGACACATTTACCCTGTTATTAACCAGATCTTTATCCTTTACATGCCTTATATCAGATCTGCCTGAATGGTGCTGTTTTTACAACAGTAATTTTAAACAGCTATAATGTAATACCCTTTACTAAAAGGGAAATACACTAGAAGATATGCTTTTGAATAAGAGACAAAAAAGTATAATAAATGTTCATTCTCCAAACATTTCTGTTTTTAATTAACTAATAAATAGTGGTTTTACTTTTTGAAAAGGTACGCTATATAGCCCTTTTTTCATTGTTGAATGGTGTTGCAGCTCAAGGAGCGCTGCATGGATGGATGCACTGCTAACTCAATGTAGACCTTCTCTTTAACAGATGAACAGGGGTGAGTCTAAATAGGATTCTATTTTGTTTGGTTACATTCCCGAACTAGGACATATTTATAATCCAGTAATGTAATACAATCTAACCTGTAAATTATATTGAAAAGGTTCAAAATGAAACAGTCACTAATGCAGAATCTGCAACATGTAGCACTCTTCTCAGTCATACACAATTATAATTCTTATTGCGAGATTTCCCACACTGGGAGGACCATTTATCAAAGATCGAATTTTGAATTCATGTGAATTTTTGAACTTGAATTTACTCACAATTCGACTGGGAGGTTATTTAACAAAAAAGTTGAATGTCTAATATTCGATCCAATAGTTCCGACCCAAAAATCTGAATCGTATTCGATTCATACAAATTGAGTTTTTCACCGAAAATAAAACTTGAATGTCAAGAAGGCTATTAACCTCTCCAAATGGCTCAAAGGACTTGTACATGAGCTCGGCAGGGTTTAGGTGGGGAATATTCAAATTAGGACTGTTTCCATGGTCAAGTGATTAATCTCACATTTGAATTTACATTTGAATCAGAGTATTAAAATTTGAATGTGTGAATTTTGACACTTGAAAATTCAAATTTACTATTTGGACCTTGATAAATCTGCCCTAGGTGTTAAGATAATAAGCCATACACGGGCATATTTAAGATGCCAATTCGGGTCCTGATTCGGCAGCTATATCTGCCCATGCATAGGGCCTTCTGTCAGGCCTCCCCAACCGATATCTATCCAAAAAACGTCCAGATATAGATCTGGAGATGTCAATTTTTCCCGTGATTGAGCACTGCATCGGCTAGTTGATGCGGTCTTTGTCCTGTAGATACCCATTCCCATCATTGTTGGCACAATGTAGGGTCAAACAATCAGATTAGCCCGATATTGCCTTTCCTGACTACCAAATCAGACCAGTTCCTGATGCCAATAACAAAGTATAAAGTAAATAATAAATAACCATATGTTTTTATTATAATTTGTCATTACATGTTTGAAGCAGGCTGGTTCTAAAAATGTTTGAATAGAGTGCTGTTGTTTCTGCAACAACCAGACAAAACATTAAAGGTTGTTAAGCACACCAATGATCAATTTCCCATGAGTTTTGATTGACTATGACATAGAATGCCTATGGTTAAACTACTTTAATTTTGGAACCATACTATGAAGGCACAGATTTTCCAAGTCCTGCCCTATTTCCACAAGATGTTGCATCTTAGTAAAGACATTAGGATAATAAGCTGCTTTTAGCCATCAGTTCAGTGATAGAATTTCTGTGAATAGGTGGTAAAAACATTATGTCTTCTGCCCAAATAATGCTGACTTGAGGTCCCTTTTGTCTTGCTTAAACCTTTCTTCCTCAAAATGATACAGAGCATCACTAAGATGACCTACATTTTAAACATTACCACCAATTCCCCTACACACAGGATAGGGAAGGCATGGCCAGGATAAGGGCATAACAACCTGATTAAGTGTGAAGCGCAAGCACATCACTTAATTTATTTACCCACACAGGTTATCACTTCTAGACCATCAGGTGGTGGAAGGGGATTGGGCCCAAAAGTGCTGCAGTACCTTATGGATGCAATATGTCTTAGAATTCAAGAGGTAACAGCTATATCAGCAGGAAAATTGTTTTAACATTATTTGAGGTAAGTAAAATGTTAAATAATTATAACAACAAGGAAAAAAAATAGGCTATTAACATGCATTTCTGTCAATTCACCATTATCCTGTTTTCAGGGAGTAACACACTTGATATACAAAAAATATATCAATATACTGTACCTGTTCTTGTGATCGGAAGTCTGCAAAATTAGGCTGCTGGATGGGCATCTTTTGGTCTGTGTTAGAGGGATTATGTGGATTCTGTCGGTAAAATGCATTAACGTAAACAAGGACCTGATTGACAAGTTTGTATAATGCAGTTCATTAGCTATTTTTGGTTTAGTTTATATGTGGTCCTTTTGGTATCATTTATTTTCCATTCGGTGCAAGTATCAAAAATGCATTTGGTACAATGCATTCAGATCTAATATTAATCTTTGTTCTTTCAATTTAAGTGAAAGGGTAATTCTACATGGTTTTGAGAAATTATTACGGGAGGAAACCTTGATGTAAAGATATGAACAGGTAGCCCAGTTTTTCTCTAATGTTTTTTGGTCAGGTTCATATGGATCTGTGCTGGATGATGTTTGCTTGTGCAGATGGAGGTCTGGGCTTTATAATTCTCTTTTACTAACATAAGCCTGTAGTGGGTATAAGAAACAATTAATGGACTTTGGGGAAGAATCTGAAGGGGACAGCTGTGGTGTGTGCATATTAATTTCTAACTGAAGATACAAGATTTCTTTTTTGCAAATACAAAGTAGCTTGATTTCTATGAAAATGTTTATCAACTGATTTGGTTAGTAAACCCTGGGATGCATTTTAATGTTGAAAATGGTCTTGATATAAAGCATATGATAATGGTGTAACACTGTTGTTATCTGGTTAATGTGCCCCTGCCTATTATATGTTATTATGAGATTCAATGGTTTTTTTGAATATCACGGTACCAAAATATTTACGATAAAAGGTACATTTCTCACAATTTAAGTTTTAGGATAGTATATTATTTGTATTACTACAAAAAAACATGAATTGTTTTGTACTTGCTGCTATAGCTGTATGCATAAATCATGTATAGGCTGTTTACCTGTGATATACAAGGTCGGGGTGGTAAAGCAGGAGGTGGAATCCAGCCAGCTCGAGCAGCTGTAATAGACAAATAACATACAACCACAATAAATATCCTGTGAAAAATATGTTTAGAAAAGTCATTTAATCATTTATATATTTTGGTTAGTGATATCACCTGGCCATATCAAATGTGTGTGTGCTCATAACAAATTATGTACAATGTACATATAAGGATATTAGAAGTCACATTAGAGTATATATGTGAAATATATGGTCAAAGAATGTGGCGGTGAATTCTAATATCTAATACTAATATCCTATTGTACAGAGGAGGTACAATATTCCCACTCTAATACAGATATATTATGTGCATTGCTACCTTGACTGGACGTCCAACTTTGGTCAGTATGCCGCCACATTGGTAAAAAAGGCAGCTTAGGGAAAAGAGAAAAGGAATGCATATCCTCAATGGCTTCTATGTCATTTAGATATTTTTATTTACATTTTTATATAGCTTGTCCGTTGATGAGATTTTATTGTGGTTCAACTATCACTAGCAACTGTATAAATATATGCACAGTGGCTCCCATTTTACCATTTGTTGCATGATTGCTGCAAAATTTATATTTGATTTTTGCTCCTTTTAGTAGATTAGGCCCCTGGTGTCTATGTGCTATTGAAGGTACATTTACAACTTCCTTTAACCTTTGCTGCCATGCAGTGTTATTAAAAAATGTGGAGAGCATCATGCTGTTTGAACTAAACATAATGGGTTCAATGTATAATTGGCATTTCAGTTCAATAATAAAATTACTAAAATAAAAGTATGTGTGAGAAACTAAAATATTATCACCTGGAGAATTCTGTTGAATTATGCTATTCAGATCCAAAGAAGAAGCTCTAGAATGTGTTTTCTGTGGCCTTGGAGGCGGTGTAGGAGGATCTTCAAGTTTCTTCATTGTTTCTTCTATAGATGTACTTGAATAAGATCTGTTAGGGATGGCACATTACAATGTATTCTGAAAACATCATAATTTTTTTTAAAGGTATTTGGCACATTTACCAAGTTTTTTGCCCCATACTTTTACCTGCCATGTAATGTCTCTGCAATTCCCACAAACTGCTACTGGTAGCTGAAATTAGTTGTGACTGTGAGCAAGTGACACAAAGGGGGTTATTTACTAAACTTCGAATGCAAAAAGCACGAAAAATGTATGATTTTATTTCTAAAATCGGATTTTTCAAAAATAACACATTTTTCGGAATTTAATAAACCCCGAGGATGGAAAAGTCAGAAACTCCGGCAGCTCAGACCTGTCAAGGTTGCATATAAGTCAATGGGAGAAGTCCCAATGCAATACCCCAAAGTTTTTTGAGTTTTCGGACAAAAATCCGAGTTTTCTGGTGAAAAATCCAAAAAAAACTGTGAAAATCTGAAAAAAAACGTGAAAATCTGATTTTTTTTTTGCCCGCAAAGCAAATTTTCAGGAAAATTTAATAATAAATAAGCTTAAAAAACCTGAGCGGATTTCATTGGAGTTTGTAGCAGAAAATATTGAGATAAATCCGGACTTTGATAAATAACCCCCAAAGATCTTCAATGTTGTTATGCCATTTGGGAAAAGAACTGTCATGCAATACATATATTCCCTCCCAGGATTAATTATGGCAGAGTTGAGATAGGAATTGAATTAGAAACTCACGATAAATGTCTGCTTTCAAAGATGGCAGAACATCAAATCATCTGCATGTACCCATTTAGGGAGCACAGTTGGCCACATTCACAGCTCCTTGGCCTTTGTTGGGTTTTATGCTAAAAAGCTAATTATTCTGTGAGAAATATCATGCTTTTCAAATATAACATTATATTCTACAGCAATTATTGCACTAACAATCACAAATTCGAATAAGAGGTTTCAAAACCTGAATTTTAGAGATTTATTAAGCATTTATTTATGCCTTCCTCTGCAGTGGGACACATGAAAGATCCAAAGCAGGGGAATACAGGTTGAAACACTTGTGTGTAGATGATCCAGTCATAATTGTCAACTCATATGGACATAATCACAAACCCATTTACGAATCTTCTCTCCAACAGCTGTTAATAAAGGTAAAAATATTTTGCCCAGGCCTTATGAGCTAATAATAATCACTCTGAACATGGATATACTCACTTTATAAGTATATACAGTATACCATATTTACAAGTATTTTTTGGAAGTTTGGAAACGGTTTTCAAAAATATAATATTCTAATTGAAGGAAGGGGATTATTTCTACAATCTATGGTTCTTCCAAACAGTGACCCTTGACCAGATCTAAAATGAAAACATCCTGCATAGTGAATAGAGAGCTGGGGAGGTCCCCTCTGGAGAACTGTGGTGGGCTCTATATTTAACTGATTGATAAATATGCTCTACAGTGATGATGCATTGTAAGTTGTTCTAGACATTTCATTGGCTGGATTTATATTGTAATATTCAGGTACCGGTATCTTAATCCAAATTGTATAAATAATCTATATCCCACACATATAAACATTATAAATAATTGATTACCCATGCTTACAAACATCATAAATAATCTATTTCCCCATTAATAAAACACTGTGAATAATCTATTCCACTAAGGAACTACAAAACATTCTTACAGACATCATCTCTTTAATTTTTTAAAGGGATATTAAACAGTAAATGTATACATTTAGAAGAGAAAAACTATTTTGCGTGCTATGTCTTGCTGAGCAAGACAAAGGTGGATCCATATATGAAATATGCTTACTTGCTATTGCTAATCTATTGATTTATAAAGCCAATGATTTTTTTTCATAACCTTAAATTATTTGTACTTAAAAAAACGTAACTATTCAAGTAAACATTCCCTGTAATGCTGAAAGTGGTAGGAATACTGCTGGAAGATTGTTTCTTAGATTAAACATTTTATTTGCAATGTGGAAAAATCACAGAAATGTTCAGCACAATTAAGAACCACAAACTCTGGGGATAACATGCCAAGTCAATTTAGATGTATAAAGCAAAGCAATCATTATATGAATTTTTTAGCTCTTTAAATTATTTGTACCTAGAAGAAAAAAGTAACTATTCAGGTAGATGTTCTTTTTAATTACTGGAAATGGTTAGAATAATGTTGGAAGCTTGTTTCTAAAAGGAGAGCAGGTTACATATTTTATTTCAGTGTAGAAAACTCACTTAAGAACCCTCAAACTTTGAGGCTTGCATGGCAAGGACTAAGCTGGGAATAGCCAATTTTTTTAAGTATACTGCACTTTAACCTTGCACCACTAGCACAGAAGTGCATGAGGGCCCTGTGCCCAATGTATTAAATGCGCTCATAAATGGGGTATATTATGCCATCATGCATTAATTTCTAACAGAATTGTTTAACAATGCCCAGAGTGTTCACAAGCAGTGTCGGACTGGGACACCTGGGGGCCATCCAAAAACCTTTGACCAGAGGCCTACCAAGTAACCTTAGACCAGGGACCCACTCTCACTACTATTATTCTTCCGCTCCTCACTCAACTTCTATTCTCCTAGTCTCTTTTCTTTACAAACTATAATACTGTAATCTATTATTCCATCTATTAAGCCACTTAGTTCTCATTGAAATAGGGAATGGCCATGAAATAGGCTAAATATCTGGCAGCACGAGGGCCCACTGACACCTGGGCCCAACGGGACTTTTCCTGGTATCCCGGTGGGCTAGTCCGACACTGTTCACAAGGAGCTTAGCACATGCTAATATCTGTGTTGCTGATTTACAGAACACTAGAACAAAATGCCTAGCAGAGGTGTGCCACTACGATAAATTACCAATACAATATGGTCTTATCCAGAGTATTCTTACCTGGATCTTGGCCTTGTGTCTGATTCCTGGTGGATGCCTGTAAAATGCAAATTGTATATATTTATAGAAGCCAGCTTGTGGGTGATGAAGATTGTGTGTATGAAGAGGCATAAAATGGCCATATGCAGGCTGACTGTAGAGTGATTGATCATTCCAAAGTTATGAAGTCAAGAACAGACGATTTTTTATCTGCAATATGGTTATTATCATGCATCTGATATTGTATGGAGGGTGGGAGAAGCCTACTTATAATGTATATGTTCTTTAAAAGAGAAAGAAGAAAGAAAAACCTGCCATAGGAATCAGTTAACAAAAGTGTGACTGCATTGCCTAGCTAAGGAAGGAATAGCAAGGAATTATGCTTGCCTGACCTACTTTGTACTTGTGCTGAAACTGCATTTTATTACTTGCTCAGCTATTATACATTATAGACTGTCAATGTACTTTAATTTAGTGTCTCTGGATTATTCCTATTGTCTGTATTTATTCTATTGTGTATACGTGTTACTGTGGTTTTTCTTTAGCTATCAAAATGAGACTATACATTTAAATAACTTAACTTTTTTTAAATACTTACACTTTGAAAGTTTTACACAACCTGCAATCCAGAGTGCTGCCACTACTAAAACATAACCACTAATGACATCTAACCCCTATTTATCGGCAATGTGCTACCGAAAGCAAAGCTGTCTGCATAGTTTATCTGTTCTATACAGTTGATCTTGGAGGAGTACTATCCTGCCTGGTTGCCTCCATCACGAAATTTACAGATGAAGATTAACTGTGATGTAATGCTATAAACTAAAATGTTACTGGCCTTTTAGGCTAGGACCAGATGGGTCCGAAATCAGACTGCTCAAATCTGCAGGACGATTTCAGCCCCCAATCGTTAGCTGAATCCTCTTCTGTTTTCGCATCTGGAAACCTTATGTCGACTCCGGCGCAAACATTCTGGGTGGATTTCAGCTCAAAATGCAAATTCTCGCGTCTCTTCGCCAAAATCCATTGAGTGTCTTCACACTGGAGCCGACCCAAGGCATCTGGACACTAACACAGAGGAGGATTCTGCCAGCAGTCGGGGTGGAAATCAGCCTGCAGCCTCGCCTGGCCCTAACCTTAATTAACCACCTCTCTAATTAGAGTATCCTTATGTAACTTACTAACAACATAACATCTAAAAACATTAAAATCATACAGAAGATATACCATATACCATGCAATATATATGCTAGTCACCCAAGAATAATGTCACATGTACATATGGCATTCTTTCTCTCTGTTTCTTAAGAAAGGCTACAGCAACAATGGGCAATTATTTTGTCCACTCTTCACCTGAAAATGTATCTTTCACTATTATCTGTACGTCATATAAAAGTTTTCAGAGTAATCCTTTGAACACAATTTACATTGATTATTTAAATTTTTGCAATGCTAATTTAATGAAAATGAAACAACACTGCCATCTGCTGTTCAGTTCTGATTGGCCTGAAGAAAAATTCAGAATTTGATGGAAATCTTTTGATGCTGCACTGCATAGAAAAGAGTAAGCAGAAGACTGCCCTTCTGAAAAAAATTCCATGCAGTCAAGGCCACGTTGGAAGTATTGAAAGGCAGATGGCGCTTTTGTTTCAATTTCATTATAGTAGCAGACAGTATCGGACTGGTCCGGCGGGACACCGGGGAAAAAACCTGGTGGGCCCCCGGCTCTTGTGGGCCCCACCCCCCAGCCCCCGGCTCTTGTGGGCCCCACCCCCTAGATCCGCTACTTAATGCCGTGACCTCCCTTTGTCGGGCATTTGTGGCAAAAACATTTTTGTGTATACTTAGCACAGTGCGCATGTGCACAAAGGTTGCGTGGGGGGCACTGGGCCCCCCAGTCCGGTCCTGGTAGCAGAGTAAAAATGGCTAATATCATTAAAATGTGTAAAAAAGGTTTCTGTAAACTGCAGAAGTGCAATTACTCTCTGAACAATTTCACATGAATCTGTTTTGAGGGTTTACATGCCTTTTGAGTAACAAGCACTATTGTTTTGAGATTATTTTTGGAAGAAATTTTCAGAAATAATCCACCACATGTGACATTTGTCTTGGTCTTTTCTTTCAGCTGATATACAGGAGAAATGCAGTGTAACTTACCGGGTTTAAAAGACTTGAAGGATTTGACCTCTACTGAAGGGAAACTTAGTTTTGAGTCTAATTTCAAAGAAAACCAAAGCAAAAAGTGTTACGTTGCATAAAAGTAACAAACAAAGTACAATATCTGTAGCTAGACTTTAAATGCTGAGCCCAGAATCACCTTTATTTTCATAAATACACCAGAAACTCTAGCCAACAGGCAAACGGAAAGCTAGGGACCCCTCCGCTGGAGGGCTCCAGGGAGGTCTAGGATGCTAGTGCAGAGAGTACAACTGTGCTAAAAGATCCAAATTTCCTGTTTGACCACCCCTGGTAACCAGAGGGGAATTGCCACCTGAGGGGAGTTTCTGAACTTCGCCTCATTAGCGCAGCGCCCCTATAGAAAACCTAGTGGGTAGAACTTCAATAGCCTGTCCCTTGTTGCATTATTTTGCAGATATTTCATTTTTTAGCTGAAGCTTATAAACTAATTTCATTATGCAGAGTTACTGATGGCATCATCATTCTGCTCATGGTTACAGCTTTTATATGGCTTCCAGGAGGACTGGAACATTTAGAAGAATCGGCACAAGCACATTTGATATGTTTTACCACCCACTCAAATAGTAAATCATCCCCTGTATTTCAGTCGGTAGGATCAGGCAGCTTGGTGCCTGAAATACAGATAACAACTGTCAAAATATTTCCACAGAGCTTTATAATTGATTTGCTTTTCATACAGTCATTGTAAACAGGCATACAGTATGTAAATAAATAGAGGCTTACCCAAAGTACAGTATATCTATACATTTTTAATTAAAAATTGAGGAGGGCCTAACAACCATAGGTTAACACTGTGTTAAATTTCTCAAAATACTGGCCACAAGCTGCCTGTGTGTACAGTAAAGCCTTTGATTAAATCTATAAATTAATTTATGGTATGTTATAGAATGTCCAATTCATGGAACTTTTAAGCTGCACAAATATATATAATATATATAAGGCTTATTAGTAAATAATTCATATCATTGGTATATGGGAGCTCAAAAACCATCTCAGTTATTGGACTTATTGGACTGTTTTTAATCAATTCAGACGTTTATAGGTTTTCAGATTTTTTTTTGCTAGTATTTGACTCGAATAAAACTCAAATTTTTACAGATATTCATATTTTTTTCAGATCGTTCAGCGCTTTTTTCTTCTAAACTTTTTATATTCTGATCTTTTAAAAATTCCATGACATTCATGGTTTTAGAGAATGTAAGTCGTGGTTTCATAAACCTCTAAAACCACTAAAATGATAATGTTGATCAAAAAGCATCCACATCTTACTACTTTCCCAGTAAAGCAGTTTCATACCTTGTTTATCATTCTCAGCTGAATCTTGTGTCAATTCGTTCTGATCTAATGGTGTTGCTGCAGAGGACTAATTAAAATATAAAATCATTTGTTTAAATATATTGCATCACCAACACTGACTGTTTCTGGGCACAAAATGATGGGTGAATTCATCAGAAAGATCTGCCTGTGTTAACTGATCTACGTGTTTTATTGAAATTATACTCAAATGGGAAGAACTGCTCATATCAACATAAGCCGATTTATCCCCGAAAAGGCAAACATGAAGATCCACGATCTGTAATGGTGCTTCCCATTCCCTGAAAATGTTTCTGTGATCATTGAAAAAGGGGTTCCATTACCCATAGCCTGTTTATGTTATACATTATTTAATAAGAACCTAAACTAAACAGCTCTATCATTCTGATGCAGTGTGCAGAGCCAGTTTTACAGTATCTCTGCCTTAGTCCAATCACAGCACTGCATTACTGCCACCACATGGATGATGTAGGAAATTGAAGCGTTAAATGCTAATTTCTGCTTCAGTCATTAGTGAATGCATTATAGTACATACCATTCATCATTACTTATTTAACTTCAGTTTTTTTATGCAGTGGCTTATTTATGGATTCTAGCACCATGTTCCAATTTATCAGCTAGAAACGGCTGCTTTTAGAGTAGGATAGCGTGGGTATTTGTCATGAGCCTGCAGCATCACAGAGCCTACTACTTAGGGGTAAAACATAAATAAAAGAACAAATCACATATCTTGCATAACAATCCACATTATTTTCATTAATTAACAGGCACTGAATGAAGAATATTTTACTGAGTTTTAGTTATGGATGGTAGATCTATTATTAACATTAAATGAACATAACAAGGTTTTTTTTTTAATAATAATAATTGAATAGTTATACAATTCTATAGGCTGAAAGGGACATTAACCCATACCCCATATCTAACCCAAGTACCTATTTACTTTTTGGCCAATATTTAGGAAAAGGACAAAACTGCAACGTATCCCTTCCTAATTTTGAAGGGAGAAGTTCCTTTCCGATTTTTTTTTAGAAAGTGACACTTTAGTGGTAATGTTAAAATGAATAATGCAGGGAAACTGAGGGAAAATTAAGGTACAATACCATAAACAGGCCAATAGCTTGGGACAGAATCAACAGCTTACTGGTCTGTGCATGGGGACAATATGTCAGCTTTTTCTTTTATTTATGCATTGCTTCTGTGCTGCAAAAGGAATAAATAGGTTTATTCTACTATTTAAAAAGGCAGGATTTGTATTATATCATGCACATTCCAGTACATGAATATTTGAAGAAGAGAATTCACTGATCTAGCAAACTAGCCAGGCCATACTAAGATATTACTGGACTATATGATCTGTCTGCTTCCAAAATACTTTATGGATTGAACTGCAATGGTACAGAATATAATAGTCTTGAAAAGTCTGACACACTCATGCAACACATATATCTGTTCAAGAACTCTAGTAAGGCTAAACACAAGGCATTTAAATTATTACTCACTAGCTCAGTAGCACTAGTTTCCTCATCAAAGAGAATCAGTGGTTCTGATGTTGCAGGGTCCTCGCAGACAGTTTCTAGCTGATTGCAAGATGGATATGAGCAAAAAAGCCAGACAGATTTAAAAGTAAATATTTCATCAGTGTGATTCAGAACACATCATATTAACTAAGAGCAAATGTATTTCCATTTAGTGGCCTTAGAGGGCATAACACATATGCATAAAAGGGGAATGTAATCACAGGGAAATATTTAATTGCTGATAAAAAAACAGCAGGTTTAAACAGATAATTTCAAGATTTTTCACAAGAGGCTTCAACCACAGTACAAGACATATGACTCATTTACCAACACCAGGCACAACTTCTATGCCTGCTAATTAGCACAAAATTTTGGCAATCAGACTCAGAGCACAATACACTAAGCATTTGTGGCTGGTGCTGATGCAGATTAGCTACAGCCTTTCCCCTTGTGCTTTATGCAGTGTCTGACGAAAACACAAAGCACAGTATTAACAGGTATAAGGCAGCCCTTTCATTAACTCGGGCCATGAACATTAATATTATTTCCCAAATGGTAGCATTTTTTTTCTATTCCACAGAAATTAATTTATAAGAACCCAACCCTGCACAATAATATGCAGGTCATGACTGGAAATATTTGACAATTAATTACCCGTACTGTGTATTAATTTTTAGTATCTTATCTTATGATCGTGTAACCATCATAGGCCCTTCAGCTGATGTTTTATGAAAATTCTCTGCAGCTGTACACAACCATTTGCTATCAAGCATGTAGAAAGTTGCAGTTTAACAGGAGCTGCATATTTTTTTAGCCTTGTCCTAAAAGAAAAATAACATTTTCTTTGTAGCTTCATTTGCCTCACCATTCCAGAAGGTGAAATTACAGTTGCATGACGATTACAGTACAGTAACTTATACTGATAATGAACTGCTGATCATATGTACCTCTTTTCTGCTATGGCAAAGTGTGCTTGTTCCACGACAGCCCTCATATGCATCACCAGAAATCGGCTTTAATGAAACTGCAAATAAAAAATTGTTATTGGCTACCATATCTTTATAATAAAATCTTAAAGTGCCTATAGATATACTGCTATTGCTAACTAAAATGCTAGCTAAAAAGCAATCAAGATAATTGCATATCTGCAGGCGTACCAGAGGCTGCAGATGCTGAAGGGCCTGACTTGTCACAAAATATCTCAGTTCCCTGTGAGTACTGACTTGCCAGCAGCACTGTGTAACCATCAACATCATCTGCTATTTGGTCCTGCATTTGCATAGCCCCATGGCGTAAAACAGAGCGTGTAAACACATTTTATATTGTTGACCAGGCAGGCATTAATTTCAGTATACCGTTAAATTACACAAATAACAGGCCAAGGAACTTATTATTATTATTATTATTATTATTATTATTATTATTATTAACATGTATTCAGAAAGTGCCAACATTATGTGTGAATGACCTTTGTTACATTATGTTTTTACTATGGAATGACCTATTAGTGTCACGATCTAGACAACAGCCCGGAGTTCATACAGTGGATGAAGGTCAGTTCTGTTGCCAGGGTGAGCAGCGTATTTTATGTATATCTGAACTGCCTAAAAACATGCGGTGCTGCATATCTTACATACCCCCATATGTAATAAAAGGCACAAAGTTTGCCCAGGAGCAGTAACCCATAGCAACCAATAAGATGATTGCTTTTAAACATGTGACCAGGGAATTCTGCCTGCTGATTGGTTACTATATGTTACTGCCCCTGGGCAAACTTAGTGCCTTTAATTACATAAGCACCTATATGTCTTTCAAATAGAAAGGACACAGGACATACTGGCAATTGCCATGGGTGATGTGTACCATTTTATCCCTTTCCTGGAAACAGTTGACAAAACAATAGAAACCTCTTGTTGTTCCATGAAAACACTCTGAGCAACAATGAACTTTTAGCTACATACATTTTCTAAACAGGTGCCAAATTATTGGTACTCATGACCAACAATCGTTAAATCGCTACAGAAATAAAATCTTATATAGATAAGGACTGATGTATCTCTTCCTATGTGATTTTCAAAGCCCTTTTACCATGATTCAGTGTAAAGCATGTTTTCATATCCTTGTTACAGGCTACTTGTAGTAGGGAAGTGTCCTCGTTCAAATATGCCATATGGCACAGAACAAAAAGCAGAACTAAAGATAAAAGGATTGTCCTCTGATGAACTGGATGGTGCAGAACTGAATAGAATGGGGCTTTGAGGAGCAGAAACTAATCTGTTCTAACACAACAGCATTATTTATCATATTATCAATTATATTTGCAAGCAAATTGGATATAAGCTGTTTTTGCACCTTTAAATACTAAAAAACAAAGCTCCACTCTAACATTTATTTTCCATTTTTGTTATACCCGTCAACCAGAGAATATCAAGTCCTGTGTGACTTTTTATTGAAATAAACAGAGATGTTTGTTCTACAGCTAAGAACAAGCCTCAGAAATATGAAATTTATTGTTACAAAATTAGCCTAATCTGCTCACCAGTTTGAATGATTTCTGCCAATAAAGTCTGGGGCAATGTATCTGGCACCTCATAGCCATTCTTCCTTGCAACAATGAGGTGAAAAGCAGCACAGAATTCAGCCAGTGTTAAAGCTCCATCACAGTCTACATCGCTAAGATCCCTGCATTGAGGAACAAAAAGCCACAGAATAATTACTAAACTGTGGGTAAAGCAGATGTTTGTCAGTAAAAACAATATATTATGGGCTGATTATATTCTCTAGGGCAGAAATATATGTTTCACATATTAACCTGCTCTGAATGAAAGACAAATTATGCAAATTACCTATTGAAAAAGGTCCCAGAGAGGACCGAAACGTTGGAAATGAACCTGTGAATAAAAACACTTTTATTTCACTAAATATGAACGAGTGCGGGTCCATTTACTGGATTATATATATATATATATATATATATATATATATATATATATACACTCACCGTACATCAGTACTCACCACTCATGGTAACAAGGCCGGGTGCTCACCATCAATCATAGAGTCCTGTACCAGAAAGCACTCACAGCACTAGTCTTTTGTGAAACAATGTGGCGCAAATTGTTATTACTCCATCTTCATATCTACGCTATTCGATCCACAAGGTCCCTTATGGGGGGACCTTTCATGTCACAAGGGACCGTCAAGGAGACGCATAGATATGAAAATGTGAAGATATGAATTTGTAGGTAGTTAAAGCACCATGTTGCCTAACCATATTTAGATAGGCAATAAACACTTTTTCTGTTTTATACTGACACACATGAACGGTTTAAAACACAACATTTGTTAAAGAAATGGATATCTTCTTACCATATATGTGAGAGCTCTGAAATGTGGAGCTTTGATTTGGTAAAAAAGTTCTTTGCTACAGATCCTATGGAAAATTAAAAAAAAATTGCATTGCAATTGTGCATTCAGTCAGTAGTGCAGTGTGGAACTATGCAGAATGATAATAATGACTGCTGGAAGAGAAAGGTTGTTAAGAAAGGCAAGCAGGAGGTTGTCTCAGAACTGAAAACAGTACACTTAGTAAGGCTGGTAAGGTTAGTGGAGGAAAGGCAGGGGATAAGTGGAAGATCCGAAATACATAACTAGGCAGGATCATCCAGGCAATCAGTCCAAACAAGGTATCAAATCCAATAAGGGCAAGAGAATGTGTCAGAAAACTATTCTCTGGGCCTAGCACCTAGTCATTAACACTACTTACACCACTGTTTCTAGGAGTTGCATGACACATTGGTAATCCTATCACAGTAACTACACAGAATCAACACCTCTGTGAATTTCAGATGTCAACTCTCTGAAGAGTTACAATGTGCCGTTGTGATTGGATAAGTAGAAGAGTCTATATGCAGAGAACTTCCCACACCAGTCATTTGAACTGAAGAAACTGCTCGGATGAGTAGTGAAACGTCTTCAATAATTACTCGGCAAGTCCAGTTGTTTTTTTGAATTATAATATTAGATATACTATGACCTGGATGAATGAAAATCTTTATAGTCACCACTTACAGCAATTTGTTAATAGGATTAGTTTGGAGAAAATGCTGCATTGTGGAAAATAATATGGTCATCTGCATTCATAAACTGCACTTTGTATACTGAGCTGTATTTATAAATTATCCTTTCGATTTCTGATATGTTAAATAGGATATTTTCAGTGACTCGTGCAATATTAACTAGTAAAATCTATGAGGAAATTTGGAACTGAACTAGGATATACATTTTCTTGTTAAACTGAATATGGCCGATAGTGTGACAATTCCTTATAGCATAAAGCTATACAGTATTTAAACAAAAATACAGTTACCAGAAATTAAGGACTTTAGGTCAGGCTGAAGTGTTATAAACTGGTTAGTATAATAGTCTCGCTGTTCTTCTGTTATCCTCCAGGGGTCCTCGGAGTAATTACTAAAATCATCAAGTGATTCTCTTTCAGCTGAGAGTGAAAGCTGTGTAAAAATAGTTATTGCTTTGTCAATAAAGATTAATAAAACACTTCCCCCTTCCCATCCCCAAGTAGACCTAATTTGACATTTTAAAATGTTTTAAAGAAGTATTCAAACCTCCATTTATCATGTGAAATAAACATGTTTACTGTACATTATTATGATTATGATTTAAAACATGACTGTAGTGGCCATGACTGATATTGCTAACGTACCGTGTGATAAATGTATAATGTCATAGAATATCGCAAATGTAAAAAGACACTGTGTTGTCAATGTTTTACATAGGAAGTCACTTTGTTTAAGTGGTGAAATATTAGTGTAACCTGCCATGGCATGGGTTTGCACCAGTTTTTGTATGCTGTAACTGAAACTTGTGACTGATGTTTTTTATTTAACCAGTATACAAAGATGATATTAGACATCTGTTTTAAACTCCCTTTACAATAGATAACTCTATGGGGCAAATTCCCTAAGATCCAAAGTTGCGACAGCTTCGCCGCACTTTGCCAGGCGTAGTTTCGCCAGCGCTACGCAAATTCACTAAAATGCGAAAGTGCGCTCAGGGAGGCAAACGGTAGCGAAGTTGTGCTACCGTTACTTCGTCAGGCAAAGGAAAAGTTACGCTATCGATGCCTAATTTTCATACGGCGCAAAGTTAAAATATAATGGACACATATGCTGCAGCAACTATATTACACTACACAAGTCCAGGAAACCTTTAAAAAATAAAATAAAGGTGTTATATTGCCCTACACATGTGCCCACTGTATTGTTGAGTTGCCATATGTTAGGAAATGTAGGGGGGAAGGAGGGTACCCCCTAAAAAATTTACACCCTTAAAAAAGTAAAAGACGCCAGCGTTTTTTGGGACTTAGAAAATTTTTTTTTCCAAAAACTATTTTTGGACAAACTCCTATCTATTGTATCGAACTTCGCCTGGTCTGACCTGGCGAAGTAAAGTCTGGCGCAAGAGGTAACGTTCAGTAAAGTGCACACGTTAGTGAATTAGCGTAGTTACATTCCTTCAAAAGAGTGCAACTTCGTCTGGCGTAAGGGTGCGAAGTAGTGCTAGCGAATTTACGCGAGCACCCGTTAGTAAATCAGCAAAGTAACTAAATGACATCACGCTGGCGAATTTGTGCTAGCGTTAGCCGATTCGCGCTTTAGTAAATTTGAACTCCATCGGCTCACTGGTTAATAGAGTCAGACTTATAATAGAGGATATGGGGGAGAGGGATCATTCAGCTTATAACCAAAACAATTTCAAGTGCCAACTAAGGCAAAAAGACAGTTTATTTTCTTGTTCACAAAATTTCTTGTGCATTGTTTAAAACTGTTTGAAGGATGTAAAGTGGGACGTCAGTAGAACATGGCATTTTTCAATAGGGTAAGTAAAACTGTAATGTTTTGCAAGCGGTACCTGTGTCCCACAGACTTGGTATTGCATACAGAAAAGCCCTCTATCCCTTATGTATACTAAACATGTCTGTTTGTGTCTTTTTCATATGTAAGAGTTACAGTACTTAATGCACTAATAGGTATTTAGGCCGTTATGGAATGCCATAAAATTGTCAAAGGCAAAAGTATGCATGAGCTTAAAGGGATACTGTCATGGAAAAACATTTTTTTTCCAAAATGCATCAGTTAATAGTGCTGCTCCAGCAGAATTCTGCACTGAAATCCATTTCTCAAAAGAGCACTGAAATCCAATTCTCAAAAATCTGACATGGGGCTAGACATTTTGTCAGTTTCCCAGCTGCCCCAGTCATGTCACTTTAGGATGGAATTACTTTTTGGCAGCCTGTAATTTCTCCTACTTAATGTAACTGAATCAGTCTCAGTGGGACATGGCTTTTACTATGGAGTGCTGTTCTTAGATGTAACAGGGAGCTATTATATTGTGTTAGGGAGCTGCTATCTCATTACATAAACATTGTTCTTTTGTTAGGATGCTGTGGGGGAAGGGAAGATATCACTCCAACTTGCAGTACAGCAGTAAAGAGTCATTGAAGTTTATCAAAGCACACGTTACATGACTGGGGGCAACGGGGAAATTGACAATATGTCTAGTCCCATGTCAGATTTTAAAACTGAATATAAGCTTAACTCTATCTATGAGTTCAGCACTGCTGGTCTCTCTTGTAAATATATGCATGGATAGAGCAGCAAAATAATATTAAGGGTTTCATGTTTCTCTGGTCAGAGGGAGATTCCATGGAAGCAAGATCCAAGATACTGCCAGGGTAAAGAATAAAAAAATACTTGCCTACCTGGCACACCTACCGTATCTGGCATAAATTGGATGGAACAGCATGCAGATGTTTTAAAGGAACATTAACACCAAAACATGGAAGTATTTTAAAGTAATGAAAATATAATGTACTGTTGCCCTGCACAAGTAAAACTGGTGTGTTTGCTTCAGAAACTCTACTATAGAGTGTGTAGCCATGGGGCAGCCATTCAAAACTGAAAAAGGAGAAAAGGCACAGGATATACAGCAGATAACAGATAAGATCTGTAGTATACAATGGGCTTCTTCAGTACTTATCTGTTGTTATCTACTGGATATCTTGTGCTTGAATGGCTGCCCCTATGGCTGCAAAGCAACTTGTTTATATAAATTATTGTTATTAAAGCGATATTAAAACACACCAATTTTACCAGTGCAAGGCAACACTACATTATAGTGTCATTCCTTTAAAACACTTTCATTTTTTGGGTCTTACTGTTCCTTTAAAGGTCTCCTGCCCCGTCCTCAATACACCGAAGAAAGGGGCAATAGCCCTTAAAACATCTGCATTATAGCATTATTATTTGCAAAAGTCTACTATGAGGAATACCATATGCTGTGACATAATACTGTATTAGAAGTTGATGATATTTATATTATCTGCTTTGTCAATTTATATGTTTCAGTTGCAGAATTCCTTAGCAACTTCCCTGGTAATCGATGGAAATTCTTGTGAAATATCACAATGCTATTGTGATTCTAAAAGCGTGTGTGTATATATGGGTGCTGGGCAGTGTCGGACTGGGACACCAGGGGCCCACCCAAAAACTTTTGACTTGGGGCGCACTCTAAGTACTATTATTCTTCCTCTCCTCACTCGACCTCTTTTCTCCTTGTCTCTTTTCTTTACATACTATAATACTATAACCTGTTATTCCATCTATTTAGCCACTTTGTTCTCATAAAAATAGGGAATGACCATGGAATAGGCCAAATATTTAGCAGCATGAGGGCCCACTAACACCTTGGCCCACCGGGACTTTTCCTGGTATCCCGCCAGTCCGACACTGGTGCTGGGTTTCATTTGGAGGGTTTCATCTTGATATACTTTGGTCTTTTTTCAACTCAACTTAACTATGTAACTATGAAATAAGTTCAAATATGTATTATATGTTTGTATTATTGGCTGCACACTAAAAAGAGAGAGGCTGAGATAAGAGCTTTGGCCGAGGCAGAATAAACAAATCCACTGAACTTTTTAAATATACAGTATATCAATATATATATAAAAACCTGGGGAAATGATGAGAAAACTACCACTTTAAGGGCAATAAATATTCTTTTTCACAGAAACTGGAAAGAACAGGGACAGAGGGGACACAGGTGAATGTACAGTTTACCTAATGTTACAGCACAGGGAGCGTAATAGGATAAAATAAGCCTCTGCATGCACATATGGACACATAGAAATACACAATGCAGCAGTCATGTACTGCAAAAGTGTCCGACCTGTGGCACTACTTATTAATTATTATTAATTATTAGCCCCTGTTCTTCATTTTCAACATATTGTTTTTCCCATTCTTCCAATGATATATATATAAGGAAATATATTATCCTTATAGAACTGAAAAATCAATATTTTTGAAAGAATACAAAGGTAAGAGTTTTTAGTTCAGTAGCAAAGCTAGGTCCGGATGTACTGGCACCCAAGGCAAGTACCGCTTGTCCCTTCTCCCGCTCGCTACCCCTTGTACTCCCCAAGTTAAACCCTAAGCAACTGGCTCTTTTGCCTACCCCTAGTTCAGACCCTGTTCACTAGTACAGGTATATAAAAAATAGTTCATGTATTGTTGCTGTTCCATAGTCATCTAATATTTGACCTTAAAGAACTAAATGAGCTTGCTCTAGGTCACTAGACTAGAAATGCCAAAAAAAAAATCAAATTTGGCACTCCCTATACAAGTGTTGGGTTAGAGCCCTGTACAGTTAGAGCTGTAACCCACAAAGCTACAGTACAGTTACAGCTCAACAGTCTCAAGCTGGGAAACCTAAATGGGCAGAATTGTTTGTAACCTTTTTAATATGATATTTATGGGCTTTTAATGGTAAAAATTTAAAAAATATAATTTTTTTACAATTCTGTGCACATAAAGCAAAAACAAGCCATGTGATTATTGTAACAACGTGCAGCTGGTATGCAGCAAAAAAAAAAATGATATTCCCTGTTGACGTTGTACCATGAATTAAAACTGACCAGTTTACACCTGTCTAAATCCATCCAAAGGTTGTCAAGAAACTTGAATAAATATAATATTTTGATAATGAAATACATTTTTGACAGGATGTTGCATTCTCACTCAATCCTAGCTAGGGATCTAAATTATTTACCTAGCGTGGATTACCTAGTGGAACCTTTAGAGTATTAGCTATACATTCTAACATCAATTCCTTTTTCTTGATTCAGCAATAGAAATAATAATCTGAAGTACATTCATTATAGATATATTACATTTTATTACCAGGACTACAGACAAAATAACAAAATAGATACAAATAAAACTATAGCACCCTGTAACTGTAGCACCCTGTAACTGGGATTAAGCAGTTTCTTCTGTAATGATCAGGGAGCCAGATAATATGTTTAAACCAAAAAAAAAAAAAAAAAAAATAGCAATTTAAATGAGGCTCCCAATGCAAGATTATAATAGAACAGATTGGGCTTGTTTTGTGCATAGCACAGTGCTGGGAAACATTTGTTCACCTCTCCATAACCTTTTTAATGCAGGAAATATCAATTATCTTTGTTTGTTTTATTAAATATTTTCTGCAACCCCCCCCCCCAAAAAAACCTTAAAATTTTACTCTGCGGGAGAGAAGATGTGTAACTGGAAATGTCTCTCTGTTAACAGTTTCAGCAAAGAATAAGACCTAACAAGAATGCCTGCACATTTTGCAGTTATACTGAGGAAGATGGTACAACATCCACAAAAATTATGTTTCATTCTTGTTAAAAGAAAAAAAAAAAAAAAAAAAAATAGAGTCGGTAAACTGGTGACAAACCAAAATGCTATATATATATATATATATATATATATATATATATATATATATATATATATATATAGCATATTATGCTGCTTTATGTTGGCATATTATTCTACATAATGAAATCATCTGTCCACATGGTGTGTAAGGCTCCATAAACATAAATGTTTTTTTTAAAAACTTCTAATTTCGTAAATATCTTTTTACATTCTTGATTAGCTGCTGGCTATTATTTAAATCATAGCATTATTGTAGAAGGCAGCAGAGAATGATATAGTGCAAGCCAAAAAAACAAACCGATAGACCATGTCAGCATTTTGCTGCTGGAATTGAAACACAGCATCTTCCTATTCTATAACCCAACTGATCTATGTTTTTATACCTGTAATTGAGCAATCACAAACAGGTACCTGAATAGCTCGAAAGAGAATATATAGGGGAAGAATCCCATTTTTAGATTGTGCAGTTCTGTTGGCGAGATCCATGGTTGTCAGCACAGCACAGTATGAAATATATATATATGCAGAACATGACTGAGAATTCCCACAGGGCTCCTGTGGTGTATATGATATGGTTATGCATGGATTTCCTTACCTGGCTAAGTGAAAGCTGCAGAGGTGCAGGCTGGTTTTCATAGTTCAATGGCAAGTGTCCATCCTGCTGAAGTAGTGCAGGTTGTCTAGTCTCGTATGCTGCTGCTGCTGCAGAGAGGGAATAATAAGGAAGAATCCATCACATGACTCAGAGGTTGCTGTTGCATGGTTACAAGGCTCCGAGAGGTAATTAACTGAATTTAAAGAAATACAAGGTGGCTAACCAATGTGATGCAGGGAAAAACCTGAAATACCAGGAAACAAACATAAGAGAAAACAAACTGAGTAAATAAATGTAAAATGCACATTATAGTCAAGGCAGCTACAGTTAGACCTAATTGTATAGCTTTGATTTGCTTTACAATGTTAACTATCTGATTTACACTATTTAGTTTTATATCAAGACAGACTACATCTTTTTTGAAGCTGGAATCTATGTATATTGAGTAATCCTGCTAATGGTTTTACCTATTTGGCAACCATTAAAGGGGTGGTTCGCCTTTACGTTAACTTTTACTATGTTATAGAGTGGCCAGTTCTAAACAACTTTTCAAATTATCTTCATTATTCATTTTTTTTAAATGATCTGCCTTCTTCTTCTGACTCCTTCCAGCTTTCAAATGGGGTCACCTACCCCATCTAAAAAGAAAAGCTCTGTAAGGCTAGATATTACTCATCTTTCTATTTAGACCCTCCCCTAATTATATTTCAATTTCTTATTGAAATCATTGTATGGTTGCTAGGGTAATTTGGTCACTAGCAACCAGATTGCTGGAATTGTGAACTGGTGAGCTGCTGAATAAAAAGCTTTATAACACAAATAAAAAAATGAAACGCAGATGCAATTTCTTTTCTCTCTGTACATCATAAGTTGATGCAAAAGTGAGCAACGCCTTTATTGTATCACTGTATATAATAAATAATGCACTGGTACTGTAATACAATGGACATAAAATACCTGGCATAAAAGAATTTCCTCTGTGGCAACGAATGACCAATGTTCCATTTACCAGGTTAGCGCTCCTTTATATCAGAACACCACACATTAATAATAAAGTAAATTCCCAGGTTTATTTAAATATTCACAAGCTATGTTCAGGGTGATCAGTTAACAGTACTGATCAGAAATTACTATGAAATCCACCATACAAGCAGATTATGTGACAGCATTTTCTAGAGGGTGTTTCTTAGTGCTATTTAAACTTCAAAGTAAGGGATATATTAGGGGAACTCTGAGTAAACCACCCTTACTTGCACTAAATTCTATATGCAAACTTCATTGGAATATGCCGATTGACCATATTGTGCACTGCACAATGCTGGGAACATTTCCACCTGTTTGTGTGCTTTGCAGTGTTGGGGCCATACACCTGGAGGCACCTGATACCAAACAGGTAACACTGGAAGCAGCACTTCATTCCTGTATTGCATATATGACTCCCAGTATGTGACGTGTACAGTGTACAGAGGTTATATTCTATACAATATTATTTTGCATAAAATAGAAAAACATAACATTTTTAAAACATACAGTAATAGATACATTGCATGTCTTTTTAGGTAGCAGTTACTCTGTAATCACATGCAAAGATAAGTATCAGATAATCAGAGTTTTAAAGCTGTGATGAAGTATCTTTCACCACTGGTATCCCAAGTACATACTACAAACGTCCCCAGTCAGAAGCTCCTTCTCAACACAGAATTAATAAGACATATCATGTGAATTTAAATTATAGTTTAAAATGTAGCAAAATATCAATACTTGTCCTTTGCATACAAAATAAATTACTGACTGGAAGATGAGCAAACCTAGCAATTTTGTATTAAATGTTAGGTTTATGTACAATTTCCCACATGCTAACACGTCTAAGGGGCATATTTACTAAAGAGGGAAAGTGATATAATACTCTTATTACTACCAAGAATGAATTTTCACCCTTAGAAATTTCTCCAAGTTCATGCTGGCAAACTACCATTATAGAGAGCGAGCAGCCACTTTTGGATCTCATTATCTACATCATTCCCTTCCTTGCTAATTTTCCAAATTTTTTTTCAGGTGAGAATTTTCCAACTAAGTGGCAGATTTTTCAAAGTTCGAATGGTAAATTGGAATTCAAGTTTTTGAGTCGGATCTTCGGTCAAAACTCCAACTCCAATTCGAGATTTATCATACCTCGACCATGGGAACAACTCGAATACGATAGTATGCCACCTAAAACCTGCCGAGTTCATGTAGAAGTCAATGACAGTGACCCATTTGAACATGTTAATAGCCTTCCTGACATTTTAGTTTTTTTCATAGAAAAAATGTGATTTGAGTTTAGTCGTAGGGATGGGTGAATTTGACTTGTTTCGCCAAAAATTCACCGCCGGCGAAATGTTGCCGCTGCCCTTTAAAGTCTATGGGCGTCAAAAAAATTTTGTCGCATGGCGAATTTCTTTTTTTGACATGCGTCTTTTTTTTTTGACGACACCATACAAGTTTATGGGCGTCATTTTTGCGGCGAAACAAGGTGAAAAAAAGTGCCCATCCCTATTCAGTTGAATTCTATTCGAATTTGATTTGAGTTTTTGGCTCGGTAATATTCATTCGCATTTTAGACGTTCAAGTTTTTTCTTAAATAAGATACTATTCGAGTTTCGAGGTCATTTGAGGTAACTCTATCACACAACCTTTGATAAATATGCCCCTTAAAGTACATTGGTGAATTTCTACAGAGAATTTATGCAGCAAGAAAATGTGCCACATTTCTCTTGCAGCAACATGAGAAGTTAGAATAATATGCAAATAGTGCCCATAAAGCAGCATTATACATAGTATAAGATAGGCTGTTTCCCAAGTTTTAACCTTTTTTGAGATCTCAATACAGGATACATGATAAGGTATAATTCATCGTGTACAATTCAACATTTCACACATCCTTATATTTCATGAAATTCCATTTCGATTATATTCCTACTTCTTATTACAGGTATGCAATCCATTATCTGGAAACCCATTATCCAGAAAGTTCCAAATTATGGAATGGCTGTCTCCCATAGACTCCATTTTATCCAAATAATCCAAATGTTTTTCTCTGTTATAACAAAACACTACCTTGTACTTGATCCAAACAAAGATTTAATTAATATTGTTATTTGGAAGCAAAACCAGCCTATACCTGTATATTATTCATACACAGTTTATGCTTCTTGTGCATACCTTTATTTTTGAAGAATATATTAAACAATAGCACTATTATTCCATTTTAATATTAGTTTTCCATTACAGTATGGGTGTGGTAATCCTGCAACATACACAAACCCACATCCCCTTCCCCCCAAAGAACCCACTTATCTTACCAGAACTGTGATGGTCACTTCTGCTTTGCAATAGGCTGTGTCCATAATTTTGAGGTGACATTGGGGGAGATTTTTTGGGCGATATAACAATGGTCTTTGCATCTGACTTTAAATGAAATAGAAGTTACAATTAGATTAGGAAATTCAATGTGATTATAAAAAAATATAATAATAAATATATTATTATATTATATTATTAAAAATAATTGTATTTTGTATTTTTTTTTCTTTGCAGGCTAACAGAAGCAAATGTACTCTTTTGCCCAGCTCTATTTTCTGCATTGAAAAGGTTGGTTGTATTGCAAGCAGAAGCTGTACTTTTAAGTGCAGAAAATGGAGCTGGGAAACTGAGCGGATTCATTTTACTGAGCTTGCAAAAAAACAAAAACAAAACAGGCAGAGAACAGCAGCACCAACACTCAGGGGGTTATTTATCAAAATCTGAAAGTTTCACTATTTTCTGAAAACTAATCTGTCCAAATCCACATGGACCCCCCCCCATTTATCAAAATATTTTTCCTAAAATTTCTTGTGCAAGAAAAAAATCGATAAAATCGTGAAAAACTCTGAATCATATGGATTTGTTGCCAAAAACTGCTTTTTTTTCAGATTTGATGCCAGAAACCTACAACCTATTGGACCATTTTTAATCAATTTGGGCTTTTAGAGATTTTATCATTTTGTTGGAATTGTCCCTCTTTGCAGCTCTCTTGGTTTCCACTGATTGGTTACCTGTCAGTGACCTGAAGGGGGGCATATGGGTCATAACTGTTGCTTTTGAATCTGCCCTGTATGGTGAGCATCAAAACCAAACTTACTCAACATTTATGACCCATGTGGCCCCCTTTAAATCCACAGTCCTCTAGAATGAAATCCCGCCACTCTCCATTCATTTATATGGGATTTTTAAAAGAGTGTTTATCAATGGGTTAAAGTGAAATACGCCTTTCAAAATCCCATAGAAATGAATGGAGAGTGGTGGAATTTCCCTCTAGAGGATTGTGGCGACCTCTAAATTCACTCTTTGATAGATATACCCCAAGGGGAGCTGCAAAGCAGGAAGTAGTGTTATGGCTATTGCATACATCCCAACTGTCCCGTTTTTGACAGCTCAACCTGTTGTCACAGATTTGTACTGATCAGTCCCGAGTTTCTCTTTGATCTTTTGCAATGAACAGCCAGAAACAAATGCAAAGTTTCTAACTTAATTGGGTTTGGCAGACAGCCCAGAATAGATACTTAACATACTTTTTTAAGATAAGAAAGAAGACACAGCTTTAAGGGCAATTCATCTTCATTTGCAAAACTGTAATAACATATAAAAACCACAGAGTTGTGTTCAAACTTTCATTACCTGCCAAATTATGTAAAATCAACATAGGGGGTGTGGCCACAACAATGGGCATGGCCAAAAAATTGCGATGCTATGCGCACCAAATCTTTTTATCCCTCTTTATGTTTCCTAAATGTTGGGAGGTATGCTATTATGTTAGACATTCAGTTACTCCAGCATTTATACATTACAGTTTTGCTAACTATATTAGAAACATTTTTTATTTTGCACAGCCTTTATATTTAGGGAGAAGGAATACCATTTTAAACTTTGGGTGCCAAAAGTTAAGCACCCTCAAGTTATTACTTTTACTTACCGGACAACCCTATCAGCAGGAAACCGCACCAGCCCAGGGTTTGTCTAGCAAGCACCATGAGCACCCTCTTCCTGCTTCTTCGGTTTTTAAATTTCCCAGGGCAGACGCATGCGCAGTAGAGCGAAATAGCCGGCATTTTTGCTAAAGTTCAGCTTTACTGTGCATGTGCAGTCATGTCCTCAATGCAAAATCTCCCAGTTTTTTCCAACACATACATTTTTATTTTGTATGTTATATAAGGCTATAAACAAGTTGTACGTGCAGATAGAGTAATGGTAATGACAGAAAGCAAAGTGGTGTCAGAGGTAACTATATGAACCTGCTTCAGCAGTTGTCCTTGTTTTTCTGACACATACAGTGAATGAGAATGTTCGCTTCATGCAAACATTATCATTTCCTATGGGTGTCAGTACACAGTGTTCCTCACCAGCAGCTTTGTGTACCAACACATATGTGAATTGTTTATTCCCAAGCAAACTGCATGTGGGGATTTATGATTCAGACAATTGTTTTCCATGCTGGAATGAAATCATTCCAGTGTGGAAAATCATTTGGTGAATATTAAAATATTAACTGCTACACTGCTTCAGGAGTCAGAACCAGCAGTGTAGAGAATAGATAGGGACAGATGCTGTTATCAGTACCAAGTTCATTCACAAATAACTTCCGAATCATTTACAAGTTCTTTATACGCAATTTGCTGTGGGCCCGGTAATATCTACCGTATATACTCGTGTATAAGCCGACCCGTGTATAAGCCGAGGTACCTAATTTACCTAAGAAAACTGGAAAAATGTATTGACTCGTGTATAAGCCTAGGGGCCCCATGTCAGATTTCAAAATGTGAATGTGACCCAGCCGCAACAATTGGGGGACACTGGGCAGGTACCTGTTACTGTCTGTGACTGACTGTGTCGCCGCCCGGATTTCATGTTTGCTTCCCTCTGCCACCCCTATTTCATGTTTGCTTCCCTCTGCCACTTCCCCCCCATCTGTCGCTCTCCCCACCCTGGCTGCTCTTCCCTCTGTCCTTCCCTCTGTCACCTCTGCTCTTCCCTCTGTCACCTCTGCCCCAGCATCGCTCTCCCCACCCTGGCTGCTCTTCCCTCTGTCCTTCCCTCTGTCACCTCTGCTCTTCCCTCTGTCCTTCCCTCTGTCACCTCTGCCCCAGCAGGCGGCGCCGCTACCCACGTGGCGGCCATGGGCGCCGCCATTTTGAAAGCGAACGCCGGCAGGGAAGGACGCGCCGCCCGGAGCTCCTGGACCTGCTCCGGGCGGCGACACAGGCAGTCACAGGCAGTCCTGCTGCAGGTATGACCCGCGTATAAGCCGAGTTTGAGTTTTTCAGCACATTTTGGGTGCTGAAAAACTCGGCTTATACGCGAGTATATACGGTAGTTATACCACTGGCTAACTGCTAGATTGTAATATTCCCTGGACAGGGAATGGTATGATTACTGATGTAATAATAATATAATAATCAGTGGCAACCTGATTTAGTGATGTGTCAAGTCTATACTTGCCTATACAGACTATACAGACTGCAGTAGCTTAGAGGATACAGCAAAACAAGTGGCAGGACATTAGGTTAATGGAATGGCACGTTTTCATCAATTGAGCAACATAACACCCTGAACAATTAAAATGTTAGCAGTCCACAAATAATAATGCCTTTTATAAAAAGTAAACTTATATCCCTATATTTGACCACTTGATATATACATAAACATTCTGATATCACAGATTTTATAGGCTTTTTTTAGGATGGGTAGATTAATGTAAAACACTAACCTGGAAAATGGAAAGGATATAAAATATATATTTTTACATAGCTTTCCTTGATTATTTAGGGTGAACACACCCTTATATTACTACAGCTCTACAGAATATTACAGCTCTGCAGAGTATGCTTCATAAATGCATGATGATCATAAGAATAGTTTCTAAATAAAAAGCGATCAATATAAGACATTTTCTAAATTGTCACATGATACTGCCTATAAATAAAATGTGCTGAATTGTAATTGTGGCATCTGTTTTTATAGCGTAAAATGCAAGAACTATATTAACATACAGAACAAAGAAAATCTGACTTTTAAAGGATGAGTAACACACAAAATGAAAGTGTTTTGTATGAATTTAAATACACTATTCTGCTTCACTGGTATAAACTGTGTGCTTGCTTCAGAGGCTTGAATATAGTATAGAAATATGATATATTATAAATAATTTATTGTGCAGCCATTCAAATTTAAGCAGGGCAATAGGCCAAAGGGTTACATAGAAGATAAGCTCTGAGTGCTTAAAGGAAAAAGAATACCATATTCAACACCCCATCTCTTTGTACCTTTTAATTTTTAATAGAATTGTGTGAAAAATATCTATTGGGTGCACTTTTTAAAAGCATGTGCACAGGGAAGAGGGTGGGTCTAAATAATTACTAAATGATGTGTTTTCCTACGAAATCCTTTGTGCGCTCCACAACAGGCTGGACTCATATTGTGGTCACATAAGCATCCCAATTTGACCCCAACCCCCAGTCTATACCTGGATATATAGTTTTCTGCATTCTTGAAAATGCATTTACCCATTCCTCCTCCCATCCATTTGCTCTGATGAAGCTCACTTTGAGTTTATTTTATTTCAAAACATACATTTTGTCAGATTTGTCGAATTAAAGGCAAGCAAGGCCCTGGAGTATGAACTGCCAAAATGGGAAACCAGCACGTTAGTAGCTCACATTTAAATACACTTTAATGCCCATAGTCTAATGAAATCTCTATCTCTGTAACTGCTGTATAACAGGACAAAACAGTCACAATGTGTCAAAGGCCTAAGCAATACAAACCAGGAGCGCCATAACAGATTACCCTAAAACTACACAAGGAATTTTATTCTGAAGATAAAAGATGCATCACGCTGCTGCTATAGAGCACATAATTTAATTGTCATAAACAAGGTAAGCAAATCCTAGATATGCTTATGTGCTGTTCTTTGAAGTAGCATCACAGGTCAGTAAAATATGAAATGTCATACTTCCATTACACATTAATAGAATTACATGGAAGCAAAGAACAGGAAATACAAAACAGATTCGGCCTATAAACATCTTAATAATTTCAGTTTAGGTATGGACTGTACTGAATGTCCAGTATACACCACAGCATGCAAAAAATGCAACATGATAAAAACATAAATACATCAATAAATGTGTCTAACACTGTAAACTGTAATAACACGTTACACCCACTGCTATTAATGCTCATAACTCCATAGAATTCAGCCAGCCCTGTATCTCATCTATGGGCCAGTATGTATTATTTTATTTTCACAAAAGAAAAAATAAGTGAATAAATAAGTGTGGTATTCCCAGTCTCAACTTCTAATAGTTAGGGGCACATTTACTATGCTCGAGTGAAGGATTAGAAGTAAAAAATCTTCAAAGTTTTTTTTTGGGTACTTCGACCATCGAATAGGCTACTACGACCTTCGACTTCAATTCGAACGATTCAAACCAAAAATTGTTCGACTATTCAACCATTCGATAGTCGAAGTACTGTCTCTTTGACTACCTACTTTGGCACTTAAACCTACCAAGCTTCAATGTTCCTTCCCCATAAGGTTTCTAAGCTTTTTTTGATCTAAGGAAAATCCTTTGATCGATGGATTAAAATCCTTCGAATCGTTTGATTGAACAATTTTTCCTTCGATCGTTCGATCAAAGTATTTGCGGTAAATCCTTTGACTTCAATATTCGAAGCCGAAGGATTTTACTTCGAGGGTCGAATATCTTGGATTAATTAACCCTCGATATTCGACAATTAGTAAATGTGCCCCCAAGTGGACTGTGGTTTTGTTCCCTATATATCAGTTCTTAAAGGAATCGTTCAGTGTAAAAATAAAAATTGGGTGAATAGGCTGTGCAAAATAAAAAATGATTCTAACATACTGTAGTTAGTTAGGCAAAAATGTAATCTATAAAGGCTGTAGTGACTGGATGTCTAACATAACAGCCAGAACACTACTTCCTGCTTTTCTGCTCTCTTTGTTTTCACCAGGCAGTAACCAATCAGTGACTTTGAGGGGGGGCACGTGGGTCATATCTGTTGCTTTTGAATCTGAGCTGAATGCTGAGGATCAATTGCAAACTCACTGAAAAGTTATGTTCCATGTGCCCCCCCTTCAAGTCGTTGACTAACTCAGAGTTAAAGAGCTGAAAAGCAGGAAGTAGTGTTCTGTTCTATTATGTTAGACATCCAGTCACTCCAGCCTTTATACATTACATTTTTGGCTAACTAACTATATTAGAAATATTTTTTTATTTCGCACAGCCTATCTATTTACCCAGTTTTTATTTTTACACTGAACTGTTTCTTTAAGCTGTATCTGGTAGAAATACCAGCCCTGCACCTGGACTAAATTCCTAACCAGATTGTGGAGTGTTTTCAAAAGGATAATCTTATTTAATGTGTATAAGCAGCTTTCACACACAAATGGCCTTTTACCAGTGAAATTAACTTCTGCAGTGAACAGTGTGTGTGACACAAGGCCAATATATATATAATATATAGTGAATAAAATACCCCTCTTGTAAAATATAAGGATATTATAAGTTACTGAGGAGTTTCATGACCATATAAAAACACTAGGCCAAAGGCCGAGTGTTTTTATACAGGTCATGGAACTCCGAGGTAAGGAGCAGCACTCCGCCTTTGCAGCATCCCTCGGGTGCATGGTAATATATAGTATAAGCAAAAAGAAGACCAGCAACACCGAGATCTCTTGTGATATAGTCAAATCTGTATTGTGAAATCACATGCAAGCCGACGTGACGTTTCGGTCCATACAGGGAGCCTTGATAAAGGTCCCTGTGTGGACCGAAACGTCACGTCGGCTTGCATATGATTTCACAATACAGATTTGACTAAATCACAAGAGATCTCGGTGTTGCTGGTCTTCTTTTTGCTTATATATATATATATATATATATATATATATATATATATATATATATATATATATTATATATACATTTAGGACATTGAGACATTGTGTGCCTTAAGCTACTAAAAATACCTTACCCTTGCAACAATGGGATTGTATATTGTCCATATATAGCAATATATTTAAGATGGCAAACTACGCCCACATCTGGCCAGCCCTATGCTCAATTTTCATCTGATTCATTAAGAATTCTATTGCTTCATACATTTTACACAGGGACTGTGCAAGTTTTACCTGCAACTCACTTGCAGCTTTCAAGGTTAATATGTATATTGTGAACCGGTAACTGGAACACAGTGTGAAGGGAGATATATTTCCCCTAGGTTCATGTCTTACTCCCATATGTACAGCAGTTCTGAGTGGGTTAATTCCCCTAGAAAGTCTCACCTGGGGAATAATTAGCAGGCTAGATCTGTTAGCTGCTAGAGAGGGTTGGGGCTGAGAGTGAAAGCTTGAGACACACACTGAGGAGAGCTGGGAGCTGAGTGTGGCCATTGGAAGCGGCTGTTTATGTTTCCCCAAAGGGAAAGGACTTTGCAAAGGTACTGTGACTCTGGGGAGTTGTACTGTTTGTGTTTGACCGGAAATCCCAGTAGGGGACCGGTAGTAGAGAGGGAAACTACTCTGTGTATTAGTTAGAGCCCAAGTGGGGCAAGGATTTTGTTTTGTTTTATTTTGTTTTATGCTGCTTTGCTCACAGTATCTTTATATGTGAACAATAAATGGACTTTACCCTGTTCAAGACCCGTCTGTTCATATGATCCTGCTCACAATTGGTGGAGGTATGCAATGGGCAGAAATTTCATTTGAAAATAGCAAAGACCAAAGTTTAAAGGGACAGACATTTTAAAGGGGAAGTCTTCAACAGATATTAAAATGGAGGAGATATTGAAGGTGATGCTGCAAACCCAGCAGCTAAATCATGCCAGTCAGCAGCAAGCTAATGCAAATCACCAAGACGCTTTAAGGGCTCAGCAGGAGTCCTTAAGGGCCCAACAGCTAACCCATCAGGAGTCCTTAAAGGCCCAACAGGAAACCAATCAGCTGCTGATTACACAAATTAACGCCCAAGCGGAATCCACTAAAGTTACCTTAGCACAACAACATAGTGTTACCATGCATTTGCAGCAGGAGATCCAAGCACTGGCTGAGAAATTACAGGGCGGCCCTGGGGCAAGTACCTTTAAATATCCGCAAAGCGGTACATATAGTCTGCAAAAGATGACTCCAGCAGACGATGTCGAAGCATACCTGGCAGTGTTTGAAAGAGTGGCAACACAGGAAAAGTTATCCCCAGAGGACTGGGCTGAAGTGATAGCACCTTACTTAACAGGGGAACCCCAAAAGGTGTACTTTGATCTAAAAGAACAGGACTCTCATAACTATAATAAGTTAAAAGCGGAAATCCTGGCCCACCTTGGAATCACTTCGGCAGTTCACGCAAAAAAGTTCAATGACTGGGTTTACAGCAAAGGCAAGCCTGCACGTGCGCAAATGCATGACCTCCTGGGTCTCACAAGAAAGTGGCTGCAACCAGACGTCAACACAGCTAATCAAGTGGTGGAAAGGATCGTCGTAGACCGGTACCGGAAAGGTCTTCCCCGGGATATACAGCGATGGGTTGGACAGGCAGACCCCCAAGATATGACCCAGATGGTGGAACTTGTGGAGAGGTACATGACTACTGAGAGCTACCTAGGAGAGGGAACCTCTGTCCAGCGCCCTATCAAGCCTCAGAGATTGCAAGGAAATCCTGGTAAGACTGTTCCATTTATTAAAGGGGTGGTTTCCCAAGGTAACCGGGACAAAACCTCTGATATGACTTTGGGAATGAGTACTGGAGCCAAAGATAGGGTGGCCACCAGTCAGGGTCAAGAGGCCTCTGACAGAGATAAAAGGGGGTTACAATGCTGGAGGTGTAGAGAGTTTGGCCATTTCGCTGCTAACTGCCCCCTAACGTCAGAGCCTATGGATTGTAGTTTGGGGAAACAAGAATCCCTGTATGCTCTGCCAGCATGTCTGGCCTCTCTACAAGAAGAGACTGGTAAACAGTTTTGCCCAGTAGTCATAGAAGGACACTGGGTGACCGCTCTCCTGGATTCGGGGAGTTTGGTAACATTAGTTCACGCTAGTTTGGTGGACAATGTTGACTCTACCCACCCACGGGTCGGGGTAGTGTGCATTCATGGGGACACTAAATACTACCCAACTGCTTTGGTTCTGTTTGAAACTCAGTCGGGAACTGTAAAGTATCAAGTGGGGGTTGTAAAAACCTTAATGCATGCTGTTATATTGGGAAGAGATTTTCCCTTGTTCTGGCAACTGTGGGGTGGGGAGAGTAATTCTGAAAAGGGTTCCGCATGCAAGGCAGAGGAAACATGCTTGTCCCCAGAACCCTTTACACACCTTGAGAATGATGATAAAGTAGGGGTGACCCCTGATGTTCCCTCACCCCTAGAAGTGTTGGCAGGACTTGAAGAGGGGGTAGAGGAAGGTGACATGGTACCTGATTTAGAGGTTTCCAAAGAGAACTTCCCAAATGAGGGACCCCACTCTGAGCCATGCTAGAGAAAATATAAAAGTTATAAATGGGGAACCTCAATGTCCAGGGGCAGAAACTGTGTTTCCCCACATGGCCCTGAACCAAGATCTGTTATATCATGTGAGCAAAATAAGGGGTGAAATTATAGAACAGCTGGTGATACCCCAGCAATATAGAAAGGTGGTATTAGATATGGCACATAGACATGTACTTGGCGGCCACCTGGGAGTCGATAAAACTACAGAAAGAATTCTTCAGAGGTTCTTTTGGCCTGGGGTAGTTGGAGATGTAAAGCGATATTGTAACTCCTGCTCAGAGTGTCAGTTAGCAGCACCAAAACCCCATTACAGAGGTCACTTGGTTCCCCTTCCAATCGTTGAGGTCCCATTTGAAAGGGTTGCCATGGATTTGGTCGGTCCCCTGCCAAAATCCGCTAGAGGGCACCAACATATCCTTGTAATATTGGATTATGCAACCAGATATCCAGAAGCAGTACCTTTAAGGAATACTTCAGCAAAATGTATAGCCAAAGAGCTGGTCCATTTGTTTTCTAGGGTGGGAATACCTAAAGAAATACTGACAGATCAAGGCACACCCTTTATGTCCAAAGTAACCAAAGAGTTATGTCGTCTCTTAGGTATGAAACACTTACGTACCTCAGTGTACCACCCTCAAACTGATGGCTTGGTGGAAAGGTTTAATAAGACCCTGAAAGCCATGTTGAAAAATGTGGTAGATAAAGATGGGAAAAATTGGGACTGCTTATTGCCGTTTTTGTTGTTCTCAATCAGGGAGGTGCCACAAGCTTCTACTGGGTTTGCACCATTTGAGTTACTCTATGGTAGACACCCCAGGGGTCTGCTAGATGTAGCTAAGGAAACTTGGGAACAGGAGGCTACCCCCTATATGACAGTGGTAGAACACATTGCTCAAACGCAGGAGCGGATTACAACTGTGTTACCTATTGTAAAGGAGCACATGGCCCAAGCACAGGAGGCCCAAAGCAGGATCTATAATAGGTCTGCAAAAGTAAGGACCTTCAATCCTGGGGATAGAGTCTTGGTACTTATCCCCACAGTTGAAAGTAAGTTCCTGGCCAAGTGGCAGGGGCCTTACAAAATTATTGAAAAAGTTGGTGAGGTGAACTATAAGGTACAGCAACCTGATAAGAGAAAACAGGTGCAACTTTATCATGTGAATTTACTGAAGCCTTGGAGACCTCAGGAGGTCCTGGTATCAGAACCGGGCCCACTGGTCGATTCTGCTAGTCTCATTCCAGAAGTCAAAATAGCCGAAACTCTTTCAATATCACAGAAACAAGAAGTCAAAGAATTCTTGATGAGAAATAGGGATGTTTTCTCTGATCTTCCTGGAAGAACTAAGCTAATTGAACATGACGTGGTTACGGGACCTCAGGTAAAAGTCAAGGTTAAGCCATATAGAATACCTGAGGCACGGAGACAGGCGGTCTCTGAGGAGGTAAGGAAAATGTTGGATCTAGGAGTAATTGAGGAGTCCCACAGTGATTGGTCTAGCCCAATTGTTTTGATCCCTAAACCTGATGGGACTCTAAGGTTTTGTAATGACTTCCGAAAACTGAATGAAGTCTCAAAGTTTGATGCCTATCCCATGCCTAGGGTGGATGAACTCATTGAAAGGCTAGGCCATGCGAGGTACCTCACAACTCTAGATCTCTCACAAAAGGGTATTGGCAGGTACCACTAGCAGAAGGGGCTAAGGAAAAGACAGCCTTTTCTACTCCTGAGGGTCTTTTCCAATACAATATACTACCTTTTGGTTTACACGGGGCCCCAGCTACTTTTCAAAGACTAATGGACCATATTCTTAAACCACATAATCCCTATGCCTCAGCCTATTTGGATGATGTGGTTATCTTCAGCTCTGATTGGGAGTCTCACTTACCAAAGGTACAGGCAGTGCTAGTCTCTATACGTGAGGCGGGGCTTACTGCAAACCCTAAAAAGTGTGCAGTTGGAATGGAAGAAGCCAAATACTTAGGTTATGTAATTGGGAGAGGTACAGTACAGCCTCAAATAAATAAAGTGGAGGCAATACAAAAGTGGCCCCAACCTGTCACAAAGAAACAAGTCAGAGCCTTCCTTGGGATAGTAGGCTACTATCGTAGGTTTGTGCCTAACTTTGCTTCTATTGCAGCTCCCCTTACAGATCTTACTAAAGGGAAGAGCTCAGTAATGGTTAAGTGGTCAGCTGAGGCTGAAAAAGAATTCATAGAACTTAAAAATTCCCTCTGTAGGCAACCAGTGTTAATAACACCAGTTTTTCAGAAAGAAGTCATTGTGCAAACTGATGCCTCAGATATGGGTTTGGGGGCTGTCCTCTCCCAAATGGTAAATGGTGAGGAACAACCAGTAGTGTACTTAAGCAGAAAGCTTACACCGGCTGAGAGTAGGTACTCTATTGTAGAAAGGGAGTGCCTAGCCATTAAGTGGGCATTAGAGGCCCTCAAATACTATCTGCTGGGCCGAAAGTTTAGATTGGTCACAGATCATGCTCCCCTTAGGTGGATGTCTGAAAATAAAGAAAAGAATGCTCGAGTCACCAGATGGTTCCTGGCCCTGCAAAACTTTAAGTTTACAGTGGAACATAGGGAATATGGCTAGGCTAGATATGTTAGCTGCTAGAGAGGGCTGGGGCTGAGAGTGAAAGCTTGAGACACACACTGAGGAGAGCTGGGAGCTGAGTGTGGCCATTGGAAGCGGCTGTTTATGTTTCCCCAAAGGGAAAGGACTTTGCAAAGGTACTGTGACTCTGGGGAGTTGTACTGTTTGTGTTTGACCGGAAATCCCAGTAGGGGACCGGTAGTAGAGAGGGAAACTACTCTATGTATTAGTTAGAGCCCAAGTGGGGCAAGGATTTTGTTTTGTTTTATTTTGTTTTATGCTGCTTTGCTCACAGAATCTTTATATGTGAACAATAAATGGACTTTACCCTGTTCAAGACCCGTCTGTTCATATGATCCTGCTCACAATATATATTGAGAGGTAGATAATTATATTCCAAAAATGAAACACCATCCCATCACCTTTTGTTTGACTGTTTTGAAAAAAAGAATCTATTATGACGGGGGAATATCTGTGCACTGTTTATTATCTACATCACAAAGACCAAATATGGAGTAATTTCATTTTTCCCTGCTTGCCCAGTTTAGTTCAAGAAATAACAAAAAAAAATTCACTATTAAAATAATAGGCAAAATGTATTTTAAACAAAAGCTCTATTCACTGAACTCAGATTTAAGAATGGGTTTACTTTTCCTTTTAACTTTAGGATTAATCAAAACTCTTACTCTTAATTTCTTCACAGTGAAATTAAAGGAAAACTATACCCCCCAAAAAATGTCGGTCTCTATAAAAGAAATATTGAATAAAACAGCTCATGAGTAAAACCCTGCTTCATGTAAATAAACCATTTGTATAATAATATACTTTTAGTAGTATGTGCCATTGGGTAAACATAAAAATAAAAAATTGCCATTTTAAAAAATAAGGGCCGTCTGGGATTGTAAGATTCACAGTGCACACAAACAAAAAAATACATGTCAGGTCACATTTGCCAATTAACAGACAGAGTTATGTCTTTTGCTTCCCACACTTTTGGTATTTCTGGTCAGGTGATCTCTGAGGCAGCACACAGACCATCACAAAATGTTGGTTCAAGGCAAGAGATGTAAAAAGGCAATATTCACTTAAATATATATACCAGTTTGGTAAGATTCTTTAATATGCCACTTAATTTGATATAAGCAATCTGTTACTTAAATATTCATTTTGGGGCTATAGTTTTGCACTCAATGTAACGGAGCCAGTTTCTATGCATGTTTTAGAGCTGAATTCCTTTAAATCTCCTTTTTCAAGTGTTTACTCATAGTTACTTGTAAAAAAAAATTACTAAACATTATAATTTCTTCTGAATATATTTTTACTTTTGCCTCCAAAATCATTAAAGAGGATCTGATTGGCTTATCATGTATACATATATGTACTTAACAATCTAATGATTACACTGAAATGTATATATGTACCGTATATACTCGAGTATAAGCCGACCCAAGTATAAGCCGAGGTACCTAATTTTACCTACAAAAACTGGGAAAACTTATTGACTCTAGTATAAGCCTAGACACAACTACAGCCCAGTCTCCCAGCAGCGCACATTCCGCCAAAGCGACCCCCCCAGTGATCAACCAGACTTCTTTGCAAAGTTGATGGTGACAGAGAATTGCCAAACGGATTACTGTGTGCATTGTCCCACTGTCCTACTACCATGTGCAGCGGGTGCTGTGTGATATTGCCATCACTGTTAATCTTTCGTATAACCAACAGAGGGTGCTGTGTGATACTGCCATCACTGTTAATCCTTCGTATAACCAACAGAGGGCGCTGTGTGATTTTGCAGTCTCTCCCCAAGTGAACTGTTGGTATAGCAATGATTAAAAGTTACTGCAATCTCAGCAACTACCCGCTGACCCGAGTATAAGCCGAGGTAAACTTTTTCAGCACATTTTGGATGCTGAAAAACTCGGCTTATACTCGAGTATATACGGTAAGCAAAAACACTCAGAGTGAATGTCCTACCTGTTTTTCTCCTTCATCTCTGCTTCTATAAGAACTTTTCTCCTTTGTTGTAGAGATCAGTCCTTGTGTTTCTGTAGTTGCTGATGGGGCTCCATGTTTTAGCTCACCATCAGTTAAGGACTTCATAAAGAAGAATCTAGGAAGGGCCAATTCTTTGTGAGGAATGCAAAGGTAATAAGATACATTAGCACATGGGCCTATAATGAAACATGTTTTGAAATAATACATATAAGTTTTATGACTGTATGGAAAAGTTTAAACATAGCAATGTTTCTTGTCAGAATGAATACCAGTACCTGCTGATAATTTGCTCTTGGTCTAGAAGTAGCCTTTATTTCCCTACCAGTATATATGAATTCATGTCAAGGCTTATACAGTACTCCGCTTTACAGCATGACCAATATAAGCCATCTTTTTCATGAGTTTCCATCATGAGGAGAGATGAAAATCTAAAGTGTCGCCATGGCACAGCTGAGCACTGACCTTTGCCCAAGTATTGACTTTGTTTGAACTGATCTAAGATAAATTATGTAGATTTTAAGTGCATGTCTACTCAATTCTATTGTAAGAACAATCTTTACCAAAGTGTATTATTTGTTCAATGATTGAAGTTTTAGGCTACAAATAATGCACCTTAAACAACTGAATTAAGTTGACTGTAAAGTACAAGTCAACAGATTGGAGGCCAGTGTATGGAGCTTTTCTGAAGGTCTGCCCAACTGATATTTGGATGCAAATCACATTGGGTAGGTTGGAAAATTCCTGTTGCACAAAAAACGTTTTGATGAAGTTTTTTCTTTTGAGGTATCTTTGTAGGCCCTTTTTATGATCCAACCATTGCCACATAGCCAAATGATGGGATCAGTCTCATTTGGCCAGTATATAGGGTGCATAATAAGGTAAAGGTCCACAACACAACAGCCCAATTATAGTGTAAATTTTCCCCTGTTTAACTGCACCTTACTCTGTGCCAGATACCACAATGTGTGGATAGGCATTTAACTTCGTCATCATCTCTTTACTCTTAAAATAATTAATTAATAATTTGATTTTAGAGTATAATGTGGGCTATATTGTTTCAAATACATTTTTATTATATGTCTAACAGACAAAACATTTCTTGAGTGTGTCTTTGTATGAAACCATTATTGGGAAGCAGCAGCATTCATACGGCAAATCAGGCATAAAGAAGATGTCATGCATTTTGATAAAGCATAATTTTTTAAAGATTATAGTGTATGTAAAACATTTACTATCTTTAGAAGTTTAAGTACACAAACACCAAGAGAAGAAAACATTCTTTACAGTATTATCAAATCACAAAAATAATTTTCAAAGAAAAAGAAACACAAATACAAATGCCACAGCCATTAAACAAAAGAAACACCAACCTACTAATGAATCAATCTGTTTATTGTGTTGTTTATAAAGTGTTCCAACCTGGAAAGACAATAAAACTGTCCTGTTCCCTTGTGCTTTGGAAACTCTTCACTGTCTTGCCTACATTTCCTACAATAACCTTCTCCAACTTATCTTCAAAAGGCAAATGAAGAATTCAGCTTCTTCCTCTGTAAATTCCCAACTCTAACTTTTAAAAGTCTTGTTCACATCCTTCCAGTCTACCTTTCTTCCATCTCACAGTGCTTCACTTTAGATCCATATTCTGCCTATGCCTTTTTCCATTCTACTTGTTCATAGTTAGATAGGTCAATAGAAAGGGAACAGGTAGGGGACAGAAAAAGTAGGGACAGGAGTTGAAGCTAGAAGTGGGAATTATTCAGTATAAATATAAAAACTGGGTAAATGGATAGGCTGTGCAAAATAAAAAATAAATTCTGATATAGTAAGTTAGGCAAAATGTATAATGGCTGGAGTGACTGGATGTCTAACATAACAGAACACAACACAACTTCCTACTTTTCAGCTATCTTAGTTTCCACTGACTGATTACCCCAGGGCCGCCATCAGGGGGGGACAGGGGGGACAAGCGTACCGGGCCCGGGCATGAAGGGGGGCCCGGCAGCGCTGCATTTTTTGAAGATCCGGGCCCCCCTTACGAGCGCCCGAGCCGTACGTCTTGCCTCTTGCGTTGCCGAATGCGGAAGTGCCGAAAAGCCGATGCGCCGAAAAGACCCAAAGTCACGGAAAAAGCCGAAGTCCCGAAGCGCCGAAAAGACCCAAAGTCACGAAGCGCCCTAAAGACCCGAAGTCAAGAAAACAGCCGAAGCCGAAGTCCTGAAGCAGCGCAAAGACCCAAAGTCACGAAAATAGCCGAAATTGAAGTCCTGAAGCGGTGAAAAGACCCAAAGTCACGAAAGGAGGCGAAGTTGAAGTACTGAAGCCATGAGTTCAATTCTACTGAACACCAGTTTGTGTGGTTTTTTTTTTAATCCCCTGGTCACCAATGTATTATTTTAATATTCTATAGGCCCCTGCCACCACTTTTTTTAAAAACATTTTTTTTGGGGCCCCAATTTTTTTTTTAACTCATAAGGGGCCCCCTGCCACCATTGTGGTTTTTTTTTTTTTTTTTTTTAAAAAAATATTAATTTTTTTCTTGGCGGCCCAAATTTTTTTTAACTTGTAAGGGGGCCCCTGCCACTATTTTTTTTTACTTTTTTTGGGGTCCCATTTTGTTTTTAACTTATAAGGGGGCCCCTGCCACCAATGGGGTTTTTTTTAAAAAAAAAATAATTTTTTTCACAAAAAAAAATTGTTTTTAACTTATAAGGGGGCCCCTGCCACCAGTTTTTTTTTTCAAAAAATTTATTTTTCTTTCAAATTTTTTTTTGGGGCCCCAAATTGTTTTTAACTTATAAGGGGGCCCCTGCCACCAATGTTTGGTTTTTTTAACATTTTTTTTTGTTGGGGCCCCAAGTTTTTTTTTTACTTATAAGGGGCCCCTGCCACCAATGTTTTTTTTAAAAAAAAATGTAATTTTTTTTTTTTGGGGCCCCAATTTTTTATAAGGGGGCCCTGACCATCAATAGCTTTTTACAACTTGTGTGGGGGGGTTACTTTTTTAGCGCTGATGTCTGTGTGGTCTTTTAACTGCGATGTGGAGTGGGCGGGATATGGGGTGGAGCTTGGTCGTCAGTGTGGGCGGGGCCCTAAAAATGTTGTTGTACGGGGCCCCCTGATTTCTAATGGCGGCCCTGGATTACCCTGCTGACCAAGCAGTAACCAATCGGTGACTTAAGGGGGGGGCACATGGGTCATAACTTTTGCTAAGGATCAATTGCAAACTCACCAAATAGTTATGTGCCATGTGTCCCCCTTCAAGTCGCTGACTCGCTCAGAGTTAGAGAGCTGAAAAGCAGGAAGTTGGATTCTGTATATTATAGCCAGTCATTCCAGCCTTTATACATTACAATTTTGCCTAACTAACTATATTTAAACCTTTATTTTGCACAGCCTATCTATTTATCCAGTTTTTATTATTACACTTAACTGTTCCTTTAAGGACTTGGTAGATGGCCAAAAATGCATGTAGCACAAAACAAATAAAATAATTTAACACTGTTTGTTTCCAATTTTTCTTTCTGTCACCCTGCTCCTCTTCCATCTACTCCAATGCCATCCATCTCTTCTGAACACCAATGCTTATCTCATTATCGTAAATTGCTCTTCTTTTACAGAAGATTTACACTCCCTCCTATTGTAACACATAGAACAGCTTGAATTAAGATCTGCATCTCAGTAACCTAAGCATTAAACTGTCCATTGAAACAGCATTTTTAATCTAACGTGTCAGCCTCAATCATATAGTAAATTGCATAAGAAAATGGAAAAGCCTAGACATGTGGCTTTTCTCTCACATTTCTTTTCCTGCAGCCATGTTACTTGTTGAAAACACTGACTGCATACTCTGTTATCTATTCAATGATTTTTAAACTGAAAGTGTCTAGTAGTGATGTACTGATGTGCAGTTTTACCGCAAAACCAGTGGTGACCCACAAGTTGACCACCGGTTGGGAGTGTTTGGGTTGAAATTTGGCCAACCATTGCGAGTTAGGATTGGGTATGAGTCCGATTCGGATTCAGTTCGGCCGGGCAAAAGGATCCTGGATTCTGTGCATCCCTATCTTTTACACATAAACATTTCCATTTTATACATTTTTTATACATTTTATAAAAGCATACAGTGGAATAATGCAGAGCTGATTTTAAATGTTAAGAAAATTTAATTTTGCCCTGCTTGTGAATATTTCCCTTTTAAAAGTTGCAAGGTGTATATGTAAAGCCAATTCCAGTTTTGCAGAAAATAATGCTTTGTAAAATTCAAGACACTCAACTGCAGTACAGAAAAAATTTTAAAAAAAAGAACTGTATCTTACCACTTTTGATGTTTTCCACGCAGATTGGGAGTCCTGTTTGTGCCAATGCAATTAATTTCAAAGCAACAAAAAACTGAGCTGGCCCAAAGTAACCCGCATGTTTAGCTCCACACAGCTCTGTAATCTAAAATGCAATACAAAGTAAAAAAGCATTTATGTATGAATTGTAAACACAACTTAAAAAAATAATTTATGTCACAGTGCAAATGATTCCCCTGCGGCCTTCAATAATGCATCTCAGCTCTGGGAGTTAAGATAAACAAATCACGTGTCCCCAAAAGTTAATCACAAATTCCATATAACAATCAAACATCCCAAAGTCTCTTCAAAAGTTTGCTATATATACTGACTCGGGCTACTGCCTTCTGTATCCTCCCATAAGCTACGGTGTGCAATTATGGCCTGCATCTGAAGTAGAGGCTCATTTTTTAGCATAAATTTACATGACCCGTGGGTTCTGTGGGTCAACCCATCTATCACCTGTGCTGACACCGCTGCACCCCCACCAGCGTTAGTGGACCTGTCACTCAGACACAAAAAGCTGTATAATACAAGTCCATACCTCCCAACTGTCCCTTTTTTGGAGGGACAGTCCCTCTTTTGACAGCTCAACCCGCAGTCCCTCATTTTGTACTGGAAAGTCCCTCTTTTCTCTGCACTGAACAGCCAGAAAAAGAAACAAAGTTTCTCACTTAATTGGCTTTTAGCAGAGAGCCCAGAACAGCTAACAGGTGCAAATAAGATACTTTGTAACAATTTTGAGACACAAAAACACAGTTTAGATAAGGAGAAATATTTTCAAACTTTCATAAGCTGCCAAATTTTGTAAAACAAACATGGTAATTAGGGGGTGTGGCCACATAAAGGGGTGTGGTCAAAAAATTGCTGCGCTACGTGCGGAAAAAAATTTTTTGTCCCTCTTTTTACTTCCAAAATGTTGGGAGGTATGCAAGTCTTTTTCAAATTAAACATGAAATCCACTTTCTATTTTATTTTAAAGCATTCATAGCTGTTGTAAGCTCATTTAAAAACCTCAGCTGTCAATCAAACATTGTCTGCACCTCCTCTATGCCTTAGGCATAGAGGTGGGGCAGGCAATTACTTTCACTTCCCATTCAGCACTTCCTAGATGTCACTGCTCTCCTCACATTCCCCTGTTCTCTTTACCATTTTATTGTGTGTAGCCAGTGCATGAGGATGGACATCGGGTCCCCCCATTCTGGTGTGCAAACAAAATTCTGTGATGATGCAAGGCTTGCCTTAATAACAGTGTCCACAAAATGGCTCCTGCCTGCTTGCTATAATTATGAATTCCCAGACTGATGGAAACAAGATTCAAATAATTTTTATAGTGTAATTAAAGTTCGTTTTGCAAGACTGATGTGATAAAATAGGATTTTGAATAATGTTTTGGGTGACAGGTCCCCTTTAACGTTATCACTCCTGCACCAGGATTCCAGAAGCACATACAGGACATGTTAGTGCTACCACATCAAGTTCTGCCATACCACACAATACACTAATTTAAAGGTGCCACCAATGCCAATGCTTTTGTTTGATTGTATATTCACTCTGATAATATTATTGCCCATACTGTGAGCATACATTTCAAATTTTGGTTTTACAACAACAAAGAATCTGTAGTTGTGTTTCAGCCTATGTGGGATTAATCCTGAATTATCTGTGACAGCACCCCTATTATTGAGAACGTATACGGATCGTATAGAGCTAAGAGAAATGAGATTTACTCACAAGTAAAGGTGGCCATACACAGAAAGAACTGCTTGTTTGGCAACGTCGCCAAACGAGCGGATCTCTCCTAGAAATGACCACCTTGAGCCCTAGGGCTCAACGATCGGATCATAATGAAAGTTATAAGGGCAGTCTGATTTTTACCCCTACCCAATCGGCATTTGGCCAACTCTCGCTAGATATCGATTGGGGAAGACATCGCAGGGCCCATTTATCCCAAGGATCCTACCTAAGTGTAAGATATCCCCAAAATTAGGTTATTTTCTAATATGTTTTGACTTGTATGTAAACAATTACTAACATTCTTTGTTTAAAGTGTTGTATGTCCCAAAATTCTACTTTATGGGACTGTACCAACTTTCTTATGACTAGTCCACAAAAAAATGTAAGAATCTGAAGATGAAACAACCGTAAAATATTATTTTCTCACAAGGTACCATCGCGGGTGTACAGCAGTGCTGTCCAGAACATATAAACTACTTGCCTGTTGCTAATTTATATCAGCATACCAGTTCATGATATTGCTAGTTGATTTGTCCTAAGTCTAAGGTTACCTTCTTTATGATGCCTATGAAGTAGGCTATGCTAGCTACAAAGATTTAGTCCACTTTATACCAGCTGAATATAAAACATTCACTAGGTACACAGAGTCCTGTCTGTTGCCATGGTAACTGCAGTAAAGTTAAGACTCCCCTTCCCTGTAGGCAGTCAAACCTGTTTCTCAACCTAATGAAGGATTTATTTATTTTGTAGAGAGAAGTAGAACAAGGTATTCTCCTGTATATTTTCTTTTGCTTTTTGCATCACATCTTCCATTCATCAATCTAAAGGGGGGAAAAAACAGCTTCAGGGTAAATGGTAGTCTATCTGTGATGCAAACAAACTCACATGGGCAATACAACTTTGTTTACTATACTTCTTATCTGTAAACACATTTATGCACAGTGATATATATCTACTCAGGTTCTACGCTAGCAGAAACAGGAAATTAAAGTTTACATGTGAGATTATGAAAGCTTTATGATGGGCTGAATGTACAAAGGGAAACCATAACATTTATTCATATAGAATTCCTCTGTTACAGTCAGAGGACATGCAGACACATTCTTTGTCTGTATATACGCATTGAAACGTGAGCAGGAGCCATGCCATCAATCATGCACAATATATTTTCGACCAGCACAATATTTGGAACCTTTAGGTGGTGCTGTTCACCATACATCTATTAAGGTACACCAAAGATGGCCATAGACGTGCAGATTTAGCTGCAATAACGGATGAACGAACGGACATCCCCATCCAGAGCCGGGCCAGAACGAGCAAGCACCCCTAGGCAACCTGCCCGGTCACGGCGTATGTGAAAGTTCGCGCTTGCGCACATAAGATTTGAGAAATGTTTCTATTTTTTTTCCTAACCAGAAGAACATCAGAGCAGTCCTCTTTGTTCTCCGGACAACTTCCTTGACTACTTGGTGGTCAGACTGGTCGGAAACTGACCAGCAGGTGGCTCTGTTTAACAAAATTCATTCATGTTAACAGTATTTGTATCCTTTATATATTGGCATAAAAACAAAATAAATAATGAATGTACATGGTGCAATGTCTTAGAATACTATTATCGTCAATTTTACATTCACTTATTTTAAAGGTTTATTTATCCTTTAACTCCACAACTAAGAAGCCTAAAACTTACATGAATTCTAAAAACTAAAGTCTTTTGCACATAGAACTGTTCTCCCTGGTCTGATGTATAAGCAGCTACCCTCTTCAAAGAATGCAGTGTGTGACTCGGGTGACATCACACTTTTTACAGGCACCTTCCGCTCTGCTGCCCGAGGTAGCCTTGAGGCGCATTAGGCATAATTTAGTTGTAGTGCGCATGTCCTCGGGCGCTGCCTTTCTCCCAATGATGATGATGATGACGCGCATGCAGATAAGGCTATGCGCGCGTCATCATGGACCATTATGCGCACCCCCCCACCCAATCAAATGAGAAACGTCTTGGGAACTATGGAGACTGGGAATCTCCTTACTAATAGTAGCGGTGCTTACTAATGAGCGCTACGTCAGTGGTGACTCCCTCCGGGGTCAACTCGTTTTTTTTTTTTTTTGCACATGCCCAATAAGAAGAAAGAGGTAAAGGAAACCTTTGCAAACATGGCGCCTGCCTGACTAAATAAGTGATGCGCACAAGGACATGGATTCTACGAGATTTGACTGGCCTATGTGCATTTATTCCATAGCGTTTCAGGAGGTCTTGGGGAGTACAATACAAGGAGAAAGGTATTAATTTTTGCCTTTCCTTTTCCTTTAAAGTTTCATAAACTGAAGACACACATTACTCATTACTAGAGCACATTCTCTGTTTAACACGTGTAACAACTTTCTAAGCTTTCAAAAGTTCTGTGAGATATTTATATATAAATATTAAGTGATATATTTCCTACACATTGGATATTTTTTAACTGACACATTGGATATATTTAGAGCTGAATTTCCATCTTTAAGGTGCTATGACCAAAGTTCCTGGTCAAGACTTTAGGCAAAGTGAGAAGCTAAGTAAAAAAAATGCAGAGATGCAGTGCAGGAAGGGCCCAGGGCATTCCAGATTGTGAGAGCTGTGTCTATTTCACTTATGGTCTTTGGGTTTTAGGAAGAAAACCAGCGCAATAACCTCAGGGATAGAAAACAAGGTAATATATAATCAGGGCAGCTTCTGCCATGAGGCAAGGTGAAACCCTTGCCTCAGGCGGCAGCGTGCAGCCAGTTACAAGGGGTGGCAAAAAGCCGCCTCTTGCAACTTTAAGAGCCGAACTTCCGGGTTTTAACCCGGAAATTCAGCTCCGCTAGTGCAAAGAGCGCTATTGTGCTCAATGCACTAGCGATACTGCCCCCTGAAACCCGCTCCGACGCTACCGCGGAGCGGGAGAGGAGGGGGGCGGCATCTGGGCTGCTGCCTCAGGCGGCAGCAGCCCCAGAATCGGCGCTGTATATAATGTAGTATTTTTTAAATTAGCGTTACACCTCTTTGTGCGATTATTATTCTATTATTCTATTCACTTAGTTTGTAAGGTCTATGGGAAAGATATCTCTTTCCTCTTGTCTCTATGATACTTAGATCTTAAACTTAAATGCAACTGTCATTTGTATTTTTTTTTTTTTTTATATTATTGTAATGACCCCTGTTTATTCTCGTAAGTTACTGTACTGTACAGTGCTGCGTACAAACGTAGTGCTGTGTCTACTAAAATTAAGTCTAAAGTTACTGCACTTTGAGTTTTCTTGAAAACATTTCACCACTCGTCCGAACAGCTTCATCAGTTCAACTGAGTGGTAAGGAATTCCCTGGCATTACAGGATTGCCCGAATGGTACTGTTTGTTGCCGAGCTCCTCCTCTCTTTAGGCACAGTTTTCCCAGTTTGGCATGCCTCTGTCTTATTCAGTTTAGCCATCTGTCTTCTTGATCCGAAATATGCACATTGCTGCAGAGGAGGAACATTGTTTGTCTGCAACATACAATGACACTTTGATATCCTTACCCTGACAGTTTCACCAGTCATGTACATTGCATTGAAAAATTAATACTTGCCTCAATGAGAGTCACGGTACCATTGTGACTGGATCACACTTGCAAACATCTGTGAGTTTCAGCTAATATTCAACTGAATAAATTAAATGGAACTATTGTGATTGGATGTATTATTAGAAAGATAATTGGAAATCATCAACAACAACAAAAAATAAGGATTATTTTCTCAAAAAGGACTCTTTGGGAGATGGCCTTCCTGGAATTTTGAGCTTTTTGCATGTGAGCTTTCTGAATAGGAGATCTCATACCTGTACCTTATAAAAACCTTTCTATCCATAGTGCTGATACTTTCTTTGAGATACTGGATATTTAGTCAGCTCTTGCCAAACAGCAAATCCCTGTATACTCAAACTGTCAAATAACATCAGTTGAATACCAATTAGATGCACTTATGTGATCTTCCTTCCAACATAGCATGAAATATTCAATCCTTTCAATATTCACTTCAGTCCTTTCAAACTAAATATTCTACAGTGCATACAACTGGTATGTGTATTATTATCCTTGGATACATAACCCTTAAACAGATTTTAAAGTGTATAAAATGGCCATTTGCACACAGTAACTGAAAGATAGGCCTTAATATTAAGAATATGAAAAGCAACATGAAACATAGATAATGTATGCACCGAATCCTACTAATAAACAGGAGATTCCATACAGTATTGTTATTTATTGGAAAGTGGAGCTTAAAGGGCACTGGCAGTCATACACTAGAATCTAAATGAACACCACTTTGAAGCTCACCCAGTCCAATTAAATCCAGGGAGTTGCACTAATAGGATATCATAAGGCCCTGTGGTATGGCAATAATTTTAGTGATGAGTGCAGGATACATAGACACAGGATTATTAGAAATGAGTAATTACTCTTCTAGCATTGCAGTTTACACTGGGTAAGTATAGGTATTGGAGCTCAAACAGACAACCTGTAGCATTCAAGCTGTTTTGTGAAATTACAACACAGGACCCAACATCATTCAGTTAGCTATTTTGGTACACTGGTATGCTGACACTTGTAGAACCAGATAGCATTAGGTGCTTATCTATATAAAATACAGACTGGCCCTCTGCTGTATGACACATAACATGGCAGCTCATACTATTTTAAGACTATATATATCTTAGAATACTTTATCTCATTATTATATAATACAATTACAACATGCTAATCAGTATTGTCTAATTATGAATGTTGCTGGACAACATATTTCTCCTAGAAATGAAGAGAAATCTGATATTGTCTCCACTTCACAAAATGTAAGGCTACAATACATATAGTTTTCTGATATCAATAAAATAAAATCAAAAAATAAGAATATATTTCTTCAAAAAGCACTCCTAGAGCTTCTATATTTTACTTCCTTCCTAAAATACCCAAAGTATAACCAATCCTTTGGGAAGACCCATTGTTTCAGACATATATTCTTAGACACACTCTACATCTATGGTTTTCAAATTGGGAGCCACAGCTCTAGATTAACAACAGAAGAAGTTTATGTCAGGGTACTATAAGAGTTATGAAGTCAGCAACTGTATATAAAATTCAGCTTTGTTACACCAACAAAGAAATAGACAGAGTTTATATTTCCAGACAGATTATAACACCAAAATAAGATTCCAAAAATGGGTTGGAACAGGATTGCTAAAACTGTTAAAGTCTTTCTATGCAGGGATTTAAATTCTCAGATCAAGTCCTAGAAAAAAAATTTAAAATAAAGACTCTGACGTCAGTGGGGGTGGGAAAGATATTGGCAAACCTGTTTCTGAACCAGTGCTTACTTAATCTATATATGTGTAGCACACAACAGTCCAAATGCGCAATAAATAAAGGACAGCATTGTCTTCTCTTTCTGAATTTAAAAGATCTTCAGGTTGTGCACACACAGTTCTATCCAACAATGCATGTCAATAAGTTATTTAGGCTAATTTTGCCAAGAGCTCATTTATATGATCTGTCAATTCAGTATTATAGCTGTGCAGCTTTGAATTATCAGCATTGTTTTGTACTGACCTTAAGTGACCAGTTGGTGACAATTATTAAAAACAAAAGGCAATATATAACATTTATCCAATTTTCCATCAGTAAAACACATCCATCAGTTGTCAAAAGACTTTAAAGGTATTTTTAAACAAAATACTGGATTTAGTGTATCCCTATGAATGTTTGCTTGGAGCAGCAATTTATAGTACCATGCCAGTGTCAGCAGATTTTATGTACTTGCTAAATCATTTGGAAATGCAACCAGTAATAATATCTGTATTCTTAAACTCTGATGTACATGAAAAGATATGTAGCATTCCGGCAGCCTTCTAGATGCTCGTCACAAACAGGATACTAGAACATTTGTTAAAATAGCTGCCTGTTTCTTTGTAAGCCAATGAACTGCACTCCCCTGAGATGGGAATTAACCTTTCTGTTCTGCTGAGCAATGGAATCGCAAGAGACTGGATCCAAATATATATTAAATATATTCATGCCTCAGTTGAGGCAATATCGTGAGAATATATTAATAATAAAGTGTTTATATACTATCTAAGAAGACTACTTCAGCGATACAAGCAACATATCACTTAGCATCTATAGTTACAGAAGAAAACTTACACAGTTACATGGTTAACATGCATGTAAAATTATAAGATAATTGCCACAAATAAAAACTGTGGATTTACCTTTAACCATGTACAATATAGCATTCTTTTAAGTACATGGCAAACTCTGTTTTAGTAGAAGTTACCAGGGATTACTTATCACTTAGTATTACATGTAGGTAAGTTCTACACTAAGTATCCACAGGGGGAAAGTTTCTGCTAGGGGAATTCAAAGTAGCAAATAACCTCTTACCTGGTGTAAGGTATCTGCAGGGAGCTTAGACGCCCTAAACAGCTCACCCACTTTGCTGCTCCCGGCTGCCAGTCTTGCAGATCCCTCAGCCTGGCACATGGAGAAGAGTTCAGAGTAGCACTTTTGTTCCTTATCGCTCATGGGCAGATGCAGACCCCCAGCTGCTTTGCTGGATGGCCCCACTATGGCTGTTTGATCCATGAGCCAGCTTTCAGTACGAGCTGCCCTTGCTTGTACCATACAAGGCGGAGGTCACTGGTTTCTCTTTACTTTGCTTACTGTCACTCTCTTCCTGTGTTTTATCAACAAGAGCTACAGCTGGAAATAGGAGGTGTTACAGCATATTTTGAAACACTCTCTACAATTCTGTTCTACTGCTGGCCCCATACCTGGTAGCTGACTGCTGCCACCTAGTGTTCATACAACCCACAAACCTGAGGCTTTTCTGTAGCACAAGAATAGTGAGCATGTTTTGTTAGTGATTACACTCTTCCCAGTTGCTTACATTCAAACACATTTCAGAAGATTGCTGTGTGCCAAAAGTAAAATCCACATTCTACAACTAGTGCTCTCTCATTTTCTGGAGCTGGACTGGTAAAACAATTTTATACAAATGTTAAATATTTCATTATTCTAAAGACAAACTGTTAAAATGACTTACCCCCCCCCCCCGAAAAAAAAATTCTAAATATACATTTTTACCTATTTACCTATATACATTTAATAGGGGAACTGTTTGAGGCAGGAATTTATTTAAGCAGTCCTATGAGTGCCTATGGGCCCTGTCTTGTATATTATGCTTAAACTCTCCTCATAAACATGTGTAGGCTGGTAGTGGGCAGGAACAATTTTGAGCTCCTCCCATGCCCCTCTTCCCCCCCCAGCCTTACCTTTTCTTTGCTGTAAAGGTCACAAAGGGGGTTGCATTGCTAGTGAAGAGACAGCAGTTGTGCTCTTTACACTAGAAAAGCAGAATTTCCTGTTTAAGAACTGAAATGAATGCTCTTAAAATGAACAGGGGTGCTTCTTTTCCAGCCCTTGTAAACTGGTTACCTTGCCTCATGGCAAGAGTGGCCTGGCAATGGTCAATTAACCCCTACTATGCGACCTTCACCATCCCCTCTTCAGCAACAAACCCTTTAGCACAGGGGGTCCACCTTTTCTACCCATGAGCCACATTTACATGTAAAAAAAGTTGGAGTGTAATATAATCATGCAAGAAGTTCCTGGGTGCAAAATATGGAATGTTATTGGCCAGTGTCGGACTGGGGAGGCCTCTGACCCCCATCTGTCACCTGCACGGGCCTCCGACCCCATCTGTTACACACACGGGCCTCCAACCCGCCCTCCGTCACCTGAACGGGCCTCTGAACCCCCCCTCTGTCACCCACATGGGCCTCCAACCCCCTCCTCCATCACACGCACAGACCTCCAACCCGCCCTCCATCACCCACATGGGCCACTGACCCTCCCCCTCTGTCACCCGCACGGACCTCCAACCACCCTCCATCACCCGCAAGGGCCTCTGACCCCCCCCCCCTCCGTTACCCACACGGGCCTCCCACCCGCCCTCCGTCACCCGCACGGGCCTCCGACCCCCCCTGTCATCTGCACAGGCCTCCAACTGCCCTGCATCACCCGCATGGGCCTCTGACCCCCCCTCCATCACCCGCATGGGTCCCAGACTCCCTGGGACCCATTCAAGCCACATCATCAGGGACAGATCATCAAGTGACATCATCAGGGACAGAGAGACACTGACAAGAAGCTAAACAGATTGGCTAAGGGGTGGGAAAAGAGTAGGGATACAGGCAGAATAACTGGCAGCTCAGAGAATTTACCCTATTGTATATGTTGTGTGAATGTGACTGATATTTAGATTGTAAGCTCCATGGGGGCACAGACTGATGTGAATGATGAACAAAGTACAGCATATAGGGTTGCCACCTGCCCGGTTTTGACCCGGACAGACCAGGTCAAAACTGCCTGCCCTGTTTTCCAAATTAGGGAAACCAGGCAGAATTTGTCATAGCCCCGCCCCTGACATCATGGCTTTGACTTTGTTGCGTCATGTTCCCGCCCCCTGCCCAGGTTGCATTGGGTGAAAACGTGACAACCCTAACTGCATATAGGGCCAGCTTTTGCCAGCAGCAAGACCAGGCAGGGGGCTGGCCTGGTGACATCAGGGGGCGGACTTTGTGCCATGGACGGGCAGGTGACATATGGGGGGGTGTCAGTTGATGATCAGGGGGGTGCCAGTGATATTGGGGGCGGGGTTATGACATGGAGATCGGCAATTGGATGATTGCCGTGCCCTTCAATTAAGGAGACCTGTCCGAGAGGGCTGAACAGGTGAAAACCGGATAGATGACAACCCTAAATGCATACTATATGGGTTCTACAGGAATAAAAGTAATAAATTAAACAAAAATGTTTAATGCTTTTTAAAAAATGTCCTATAGGTGTCATTAGACAAAACAAAACAGCAAGTGGATCAGATGCATGTGGATGTGCATGTTTATTGGGGGTTTTCAGTCTGATTTACTTACAAGACACTTTTCTCCTTGCCCGCAGGCTATACATAGCAGGTTGGAGGTTATAGTAGAATAACTTGACGATCTTTAGATAATTAAATCATTGAGATGTACAAGCAAATGATGCGGCTAACATTTGCCCATATATCACATTCATGACATTCATATGCATTTTTAAAAGCAACTAATGGCTCTTGCTCAAGCGCAGTAAACCTGCACGCCAGTGCATTCAGCCAGTGCAGCACAGATAGAAACATACACAACTCTTTTACGTGGCCCCCGTACTGACACAGGCCCATGTAAGTGCCAAACACAGAATGTTGCATTGCACCTGCATTCAGAGCTTACATGCGTCTGTGTAAGTATGGGAAAGAAAATGCAGCATGTGGCATCTTGATGAAACACTCAAACTTGCACTTCAAATGCAGGGGCGCTCCACCAATGAGGCGAGTTGAGGCACTCGCCTCATGTGGCAGCGCCCCCCTGGTTGCCTAGGGGCGGCAAAAACGTCGCTCTTTGTAACTAAGAGCTTTAACTAAGAGTTTTAAACCCAGAAATTCGTCTCTTCTAGTGAAGAGAGTGCACTAGCGATGTGGACGTGGGGGGCGGCAAAAACGAAGGCCATCTCGGGCGGAAAATTGGGTAGGATGACCCCTGATCAAATGCATAAAATAATACCCTTGTGTATGAGCCCTAGGAGTGAATGTTCTCTAATTAGTCATACTTTTGGTTTGGTATATATTATAGTATAGCCCAAACACACAGAGATTTGTTGCCTGTGGTAAATCTATCCTGCCAAAAATGCTTCCATGTGCCTAAAATACATCATGCAGCAATCCAAATGAATCACAGTAACATTGCCTTCTTTTCCTGATATTAAGCTGGATCACCGCTATGATGTTTTGGCAAGGAGAAAGCATTTTCATGAGGTTTCTTGCCCATAGTAAACGTGAACTACGGGTATGGGATGCATAATTCAGAAACCCATTATCCAGAAAGATCTGAAACACAGAAAGACTGTCTCTCACAGACTCCATTCTATTCAAATTTTTAGATTTCCTTTTTCTCTGTACAGGTATGGGATCCGTTATCCGGAAACCTGTTATCCACAAAGCTCCGAATTACGCAATGGCCATCTCCATTTTATCCAAATATTCCAAATTTTTAAAAATGATTTCCTTTTTCTCTGTAATAATAAAACAGTAGCTTTTACTTGATCCCAACTAAGATATAATTAATCCTTATTGGAAGCAGAACCAGCCTATTGGGTTTATTTAATGTTGAAATGATTCTCTAGTAGACTTAAGGTATGAAGATCCAAATTACAGAAAGATCCATTATCCAGAAAGCCACAGGTCCCGAGCATTCTCTACAACAGGTCCCTTACCTGTAGTAATAAAACAGTAGCTTGTACCACAACAAATATCCATGTGTGCCAGTACTCTGGGAATTCTGCTTTTGGCCAATATGTAATAGTACCCTACTTTTCAAAACCATAAAAAATCCCTGTAGCTGGTATTTCTGTATAAATGAGATTAAATAGCAATTTTATTAAAAGGAAAAAAAAATATCACCGGCTATGGGGACTGATTTGTTACAGAAAACAGGTGAGTTTAAGTATTAGCAGCATTGTGTGCATATAAGTGGTATTCTCTGGTACAAGCAAAGGTAGTTCCCCTTAGACAATCATTGATGAACACAGGGCATTATCGGTCTATTAAATCTGACAAACACACAAAATTCACTATTGTCCAACAGGCAGTTCTTTTGCTATTGCCTTTTAATATTATTACTTTATATCAGGAAAAGTCCCGGTGGGCCCAGGTGTCAGTGGGCAATCATGCTTCTAAACATTTGGCCTATTTCATGGCCATTCCCTATTTCTATGAGAAAATGAGGCTAAATAGATGGAATAATGGATCATAGTATGTAAAGAAAAGAGACTAGGAGAATAGAGTTTGAGTGATGAAAGGAAGAATAATAGTACTGAGCGTGGGCCTCTGGTCTAAGGTTTTTTGATGGGCCCCTGGTGTTCCAGTCCGACACTGGATTTGCACAATTATCAGAAATCCCTTACTGTATGTGAAAAGTGAAAAATACTACTGCAAAGTCCTTTCCAATTCTCTAATCAAACAAAAAAAAAAAATTATATATATAATATATATATATATATATATATATATATATATATATATATATATATATATATATATATATATATATATATATATATTATATATATATATATAATTTTTTTTTTTTCCTTTATTGACACAGGAACACAGGAGTTGAAGGTTAATAATAAATCCCAGGGCTGTCAGGTATGATTCTAGAGTAATTAATAAAATAAATCCTCTTACTTCAGCAAAACTGCTAAAATGTAATGACAGGCAGAGTTGTGTTTGGAAAGTTAAAGTGCACAATCATTTGAGTATAGAATACAGACAAAATAAGAATACTTTGCTAACTAAGGTGATGTGCTTGTATTGCTCATTTATTTGTACAGCTTATTGTGCAGAACATTTACTCAAGACTCTCAAGACTTATTCCCCTCTAGAAAATGGAGTCTGTCCACTTATAACTTACCCCCAAACACTGAGAAATGTCAGCTGAGCCCTGCCTGAAAGTGACTGAGCTCTCCCTCCACATTATAACACAACCGTCCTCCACACACACAAAAGACAGAGTTCTCCCTCCTCACATGTCCCCACAAGTGACAGACCTTCCACCCAGCACTGACTTTACCTTCCCTCACACACAGACACTCCATTTACCCCTCCTCCCTCCATGTGGATCAGTCACAGATCACTTGTCCCTTCACACAACAGCTCCCTCCTCCCTCCTTCAACCTCACACAAGCCTGAAAATGACACAGTGAACCCCCAACAGGGGGCCCATGATGAAAGGTGAATATCTAATCAACTGCACATTTTTTTGTTAAACATTTATATGGCAAAGCTTGTTATTTTTACATGAACTGTTACATTTTTGAATGTTATATGAAGGTGAACAACCCCTTTAAAGAAAACAAAATGTGGCAGATTCCATTCATTATAATGGTTTCTAATCCCCCTGTTCTACCTACATTACACCTACATTACATTACATCTGTTACTTGATATTTTTAGATAGTTACAGTATGTTTATTTTATTTCGCTTCCAGAATTATTGTAGGACGACCTTTTCATTCTTTCTGTAACAACTTGCACTTAATCTAAATGAACAACAATTATTTCTCCATTATAGGGATTCTGTCTTACAGGAGCAAATCACAAACAATCAATATTTGGAACAGCAGAATGGTTTATAAATATATTTATTATAGCATGAGAAATTTTGCCTTTCTCATGCTATAATAAAACTAGTTTATTTAAAGATCTGTTGTTTTCCTAAAAAACCAGAGAGAGGCAATTAACTATGTGGGAACAGCAAACCCTCCAGATATAGACAGACAATCCACATGATTTAGCTGTTTTAAACACAATTTTTCTAGAAGCTCTTGATTAGGGATGTAGCGAACGTCGGAAAAAAAGTTCGCGAACATATTCGCGAACTTGCGCAAAATTGCGAGCGGTTCGCGAACGGTTCGCGAACCCCATAGACTTCAATGGGAAGGCGAACTTTAACATCTACAAAAGACATTTCTGGCCAGAAAAATGATTTTAAAGTTGTTTAAAGGGTGCAACGACCTGGACAGTGGCATGCCAGAGGGGGATCAAGGGCAAAAATGTATCTGAAAAATCTGCCTGTGTGTGCTTGGAAGAGATAGTGTAGGGGGAGAGCTGTTAGTGATTTCAGGGACAAATGATAGTAAGTTTGCTGGCTAGTAATCTGCTTGATACTGCTCTGTATTGGAACAAAAAAATAAATAAAAGCAGTCCTTACAAGGACTACTGTTATTGCAGCAGTCAGCAGATGAGATCAGAAGCAGGACAGCTGCCCACTGCAGCTACATACAGAGCACTGCAGTAGAAGGTAGATTACTAGCCAGCAAAGCTACCTAAGCTTAAATGTCCCTCAAACCCCTGCAGACTTCTGTCCCTCCAATAACAGAGCAGTATCAAAACGATTACTAGCCAGCAAACTTTCAACTGTCCCTGAAATCACTAACAGGCAGCAGCTCTCTCCCTACACTATCTCTTCAGCACACACAGGCAGAGTGAAAAAAAGCTGCAGGGCTTCGGTTTTTATAGGGAAGGGGAGTGGTCCAAGGGAGAGCTTCCTGATTGGCTGCCATGTACCTGCTGGTCTGGGGTGAGAGGGCAAAAAAAAGCGCCAACAATGGCGAACCCAAAATGGCGAACGTCGCGCGACGTTCGCGAACTTCCGGCGAGCGCGAACACCCGATGTTCGCGCGAACAAGTTCGCCGGCGAACAGTTCGCGACATCTCTACTCTTGATATAGGAATTGTTCTCAGAAAACAAAGACAATGATATTATTATGAGGTGCAAATGTAAATTCATGCTTCCACAATACAGGATCTTTAATCATAGGGGTATATTTATCAAAGAGTGAAGTTAGAAATCACCACAGTTCGCTAGAGTGAAATACCGCCTTGCTCCATTAATTTCTATGGGATTTTTTAAAGGCATATTTATCAAAGGGTGAAAGTGGCAGAATTTCACTCTAGCAGACTCTGGCAATTTCTAACTTCACTCTTTGATAAATATACCCCAATGTCTCAAGGAATGGTAATTGTAAAGAAGTGATTAAAAATCTATCATCCACTGTATATTAGAAATAATTTTAATCTCTTAGAAAATGTTTATGGCATTAAGGGGGGACAAAAAAAATGGGTGTCATGTAATGTTGAATCATTATCCACATCTATCTTACAAAAATATTGCATTTTAGCCTCATTTATAAACTAAAAGTAATTGGAGCAAAGATGTTATATGGGGGATTTGTTTCAATTTGGTTTCAATAACAAATTTACCTTCAAAACCAAGATATTGTAATGGGTGCAGATTTTGCAAACACCTACACCAATTTCTCTCTAGCGTGGTGGGAACCAATGTAAAAATGGATGATTAAATCCAAAATATAAGTTATCAGTACATCAATGATTTTTCTGTGGCTATGGGATAATAAAGCATGGGTAGAATTCTTGCTGGTCGAAATGACACACTTTAACATCAGACTTTTTTTTATATTGCTATGAAGGCCGCTTTTGGGGCCCTGTAGCTACCCACCTTTAAGCAATGCAGAAATGGACAGAAGAATACTGGTTTCAATTACAAATAACTTCAAACCCATAGAAAATTTTAATTCAAGTATACTGAAAAGTTGTTTAAAATCACATTGGAGCTCATTTATAAACAGTGGGCAAATTTGCTCCTGGGCAGTAACCCATGGCAACCAATCAGATGATTGCTTTCACTGCTCAACCTGCAGCTGGCTGAAAAAAGCTAATCACTGATTGGTTGCTAAGGGTTACTGCCCAGGTGCAAATTTGCCCACTGTTTATAAATGAGCCCCATTGTCTCTTATTGGGCAATAATGTCATTTTGGGGTTAACTTCCCCTTTAAGTGATATTGTCAGTAAAGTAAGAATGTTAATCTAAACTTAGTGGCCTATTTATGAAGCCTCAATTTTTTCTAATAGAGTTTTAAAGGGAAAAAATATATATATATTTTTTATATTTATTATGCTTTGAAGCTGCTAAAAATCTGAAAATACTTCAGGTAAAACCTGTCAAAATAATGTAGAATTTAATGGCAGATGGCCCCTTTAACAATTGGAACATTTTGTTTGCCTTCATAATTCTTGATAGTTTCGGGTGTTTGACATTGATTTTAGTTCAATAATGCATTAAATTTGATTTGGCGAGGCGACAGTTCGATAAAGTCAAGTTTTTCGGACAACAAATAAAAAAGTCACACATTTTGTTGCGACTTTTTTCTGCGCCCACTTTTTCAGATTTAATGGTAAATTAAGGGGATTTGGGTTTGGTCGAATTCTTTTTTTTTTTTATTATAGGTAGAAAAAAACAAGTTTCAGAAAATACCCCCTAAATGTGTTGTATTTTATATTTCTTTTTTGAAGGTGGCCATCTCCCTCAACTGGCATCAGACTGTGTGTCATTACAGCTATGCACTGTAAATAGGTGGATTCTGTTAGCATAGTGTACAACAATTTACCGGTGCAAAAAATCTTCTCCTATAAAATGCCACCAGGACTCTGAATCAACAGGAATTGGCAAGAGTTCAGGTTGCATTGATTGAGAATACAAACATACAACAGTTTTAACACAAGTCTTCCAAAATTACACAATTTTGTGCTTGGTCTCAATAAACAAAATACCATTGGACTGTGAAATACATTTCCAGATTTTTGTAACGTTTTCCTGGAGACTCAAGTAAATATGCTATATCTTCTACATCTAATTTTCCTGGTACCTACTACAGAGGGTTAACCACAGTTTTAATCACTGGTATAACAAGTTCCCTAATGGGTGATTTTGTCCTACCACTCCATCCCAAAAGGACATTTCATAGGTTTGTCATATTTTTATATACTTATCTTACTCATCTTTAGTCCCTATTAATCACATTGTTGACATCAAACATAATTTTACACGGAGGCTGCTGGTAAAATTCGGTGACAACCCTATGACAACAGCATTGAAGAAATGAAGATGATCTTTTATTTCAAAAAGCGATTTGCGCCCTACCCATGCTATCCTGCAATATCTCTGCCTCGAGCTGTCAGATTTTCTCCTTTCCAAACGATTAGGTTACTTCTGTTTCCTATTCATGGAATTGGAATTGTGACGGTGTTAGTCTTGCAGGCTAGGCTATTTAAACCCTGGGTCTGTTGTGCTGCATATGTTTTGTTTTAGTAGCAGATGATGGACATGATGGATTGCTGGCGGGAAGGCACTCGGGGCGCTTCTTTTTCCCAAGTTGCCTTACGAGGAAACTTTGGGCAACTTCAGAAAGCGAAAAGCTCCAAGTGACTTCCTGATGGTGATTTTCATTCCAGCCGCCGAATGGCAGATCTGGGAGATTAGTCGCCCCGAAGAAGAGATTTGTCACCGGGTGACTAATCTCCCCAAACTGCCTTCCCCTGCCTAGAGTGAAAATCGCCGGCGGGTAGGCACTCGGAGCCAGTAATATAACTAGAGGGGGACTGGCCCTCTCTCAGGATGTGCTGCCCTGCACACTGTTTTCTGCGTGTGTGCATTGGCGCGAAAGCTGCCGGGGGGCCCTGAGGGCAGTGTCGAACTGGAGGGAAACAGGGACAAAACCCAGTGAGCCCCTGCTGGGCCAGACCCCTTTTCTGATATAGGAATGCTAAAAAATAAAGTTTTGTTTCAGTGCTGCGCATCGCCATCTGCGCATGCGTGTCGCTGTTCGCGCTGGGTGCACATGCATCAGAGCCTTCATTTTCCAAAATCGCCTGAAGTTTCCTTGTGAGGCAACTTCAGAAAACAAAGCGATCCAAGTGCCTACCTGCTGTCAATTTTCATTCTAGCTGGTGGAAGGCAGTTCAGGGAGATTAGTCGTCGCTGGGTGACTAATCTCCCCAAATTCGCCAGTGTGTGTCTGCCCTAAACTCTCAAATCCCCTGGCTCAGAAGTTAATTACTACATTTCCTAGTGTGCAAATACAATACTTGCGAACGGCCCCATTCAATCATGATTCCCACAAAGATACTAAACTATGTTCTACAAACACTGCACACAACACAAGCCGCGCTTTATACACTTCGCCTTGCCAAAATTAAATATGGCCACGAGCGAATCCTCCAACCTCACGGCCCCTTTTTTACGTAAACTCGCTTAGTGGCATGTGATTGGCCAGCCTTGACCTAGCGTGCGGCGCAAGTCCCTGCGTGGGTGAAGGCGACGGCGGCGTGCCTGTCTGTAACTTTGGCGGGGGATGTTGCGGCTGCGTCATTGGTAGCCTTTCTTCTTCTTGTGGCGCGGGAAGCTGCTGCAGGGACCGGCACAAGCGCGGGACACCCGGCTACTCTGGTTACCGCAAGCCCGGCGGCTCTCTTTACGGGAGTAGAAGATGGCGAATAAAGAGAGTAAGCGCTGCCATGGTCAGAACGCTGCTTAGATACACGTTGTGGGTTTTCTTAAGGGAGTGTCTGCATGCTTAATGTCCGGGGACTTCTGCTTATGAGGCACTTTTGTATTAACAATCTGTGGCTGTTTTGTGTGCAGCAGTGCGTTTGTAGGAGGCACGTTTGGTGCCATGCTTGTTCGGCCCTCGCTTTTTTCCTGCGTTCTGCCTGCGCTCTCTATTCATGGCCTATAAGAGGGGTCGGCGGCCCTTGCCCTCGTTGTGCAGAGTTGACAGGGTGCCCTTCATTTTCATCCCTCTACTTATGAGCAGTTAGTGTTTTATACGAAGTACTTTGTGGTCTGGTACAGGAATGGCTCAATTCTATTTATCAGTGCAATTAGTCTGTCTTCTGTACAATGGATGTTCTTGTCTTTGAAAACAATGCAGCAGAATCCAGTTAATAACAGAACTGGCAGAGAACTGGCTTCTGCTACATTGTTTCAAGTGTGAGAACCGCCAGTGCAGAGTGTTTACTTTATGAAATACCCTGTAACTTGGAGGGCGGTTTCCAGACATACAGCATCACAATGGGAAACTTTGATTGGACCATAGAATTTTTTTAGAGCACCAACCTATTGCACAGAGTTGATGCATCATTGCTTCAAAAATATTATTTAGGGGTCATCAAAAATTGAGAAAAAAAAAGAGATTCGAATTTATAGTTGAATGAGCTGAAAAAATATATAGAGGGCCACTGGGAACATTTCTAAATGTAGGTATGGTTGTGTGTAAAGGAGACTTGAGAGACTGAATCTGATCTTGCTTATCTGTGCCCAGAAACGGCTGTGTGCATTGTGTCATTGTTACTGGTTTGCCAAATATGCAAAAAATGATGGTGTGGTGTAACTTTTATTCAGGAAGAATCTTCCAATAATCTTGATTGTATTTTTGGTTCATTTTATTGCAGGCATAGAAACTTCATGTGTACAACGGCCTAGTAGTAGTTTTAAGCTTTTGTTAAAACTAGTAGCCCCCCAAAAAATAACAATTATTTAGGTTCACGGGCCACATTCCTTTTGCATCTTTAATAAATCATTGTTTTCTTATCCAAAGCTCTTTGACAAGATCTATTGAATAATGCAGGCATGTCCAAAGTGTGGCTTGGGGGCCAATTGTGGCCCATTTTCAAATTTACATTGACCCTCAGCATCGTCATGAAAATGAGGCCCCCCCCCAGCACAGTGCGATCAGGAATCCCATAGCAGTAATATTAAGGCACATTAGTGAAATGATCTGCCACTTGGTCTATACTGCTGCCTGTGTGCTGAAGGTGTTAGCAATAGTCACGTACTGGTATTTATAGACCAAGTGGCAGATCATTTCATTAATATGCCCAAATATTACTTCTACGGCTACTCGATTCCTGTAATTTAATGTTACTGGTTCAAAGAATGTCAGGCTGAATGGTCGGCCCCCACACGTTTTCACCTCGCCAAATCTGGCCCTCATTGCAAAAAGTTTGGGCACCCCTGGAATAATGTATCAGGCAAGTTTATTGTATGGACTCGTTAGAAATGTATACATTGTGTCTGTAGTTGCACAGGACTTTTGGAATGATGACTTGTACCTTCTTGATTGAATTGCCCTTAAAGAATAAGTAAACTTTTTTTTTTCTCCGCTATCTCTCATATTGCTCTAAATAGTCCCCTAGAATAACCTACCTTAGTCCCAGCATTCAGCCTGCTGTGGTTTCTGCATTATCAGTTGAAATCTCCAGCTCATTTCACTTACTTACTTCCTGGTCTTTAAAGGGGTTGTTCACCTTCCAAACACTTTTTTCAGTTCAATTGTTTTGAGATTGTTCCCCAAAAATAGTCTTTTTTTTCAATTACTTTATATTATTTATATTTTACTGTTTTTCCAAAATAAAAGGTTAAAGTTGATTGTTCGTGTCTCTGGTGTTTGGCAGTTCAGAAATGCATGCCCAGACTTCAAACTGTTAAAATTTTGCAACATTTAATTGATACATTTCTCAGCAACACCTCTGGAGTATTAGTAACTATTGTATCATTTTTAACAGCTGCATGTAATGAAATCCAGAGACTGCTCAGCAGGGACAAAGATAAGAAATGTATCAATTAAATGTATCCATTTAGAACAGTTTACAGGGTCGGCAACCCCCCCCCCCAGAGCTGCTTCAGAAGGCGAAAATTACACTTCAATATTAGAAAAACGGCCACACATAGAAAATTCATTGAAAAAGTCGTTCTTTCTGGTTATCTGTCTGAAAACTAGTTATTTGAAGGTGAACCACCCTTTTAAAGGGAACTCCACACAAACATAACTTAAGCCTTTTGAAAATATGCAGACCTTTCATGATTTTTAATGGTTTGGAACAGTTCCCTAAACCGATCCCCCTGCTCTCCTGCTGATCTGTCTGACTACTGTTACTTTGTATTAACAGCCACCTGTCCTTAGCCTGCATCTTCCAAACCCCACAATTCCCTGTACATGTGGTTTCAATAAGGAAAGGAACATCACAGTGCAGTGCATTGTGGGTTATGTAGTTCCTGCATGCTGTCTGGAAGCTGCGGAATTTGGAACATCAGTGTTTAGTTCCTCCTTTCCTGCCAGGATTTTAAATGATGCAGAAAGAGAAGAACTGTTAACCAGCTGGATTTCAGCATAGAAAATGGCATTTATTCATACTTTTTGATGAATTAGGTTACTGTGATGGGTATATTAGGGGTTTCTGTGTTATGTGGGCCTCTATCAAATTTTGGTTTGGAAGCTGGACGTCCCCTTTAAGTTTACTTATACTTTAAGTGGGCAGGCTTTTTCTTTCCAATTGTTTTATGTACAGTTTAGACAATCATGCATACTATTCTGATTTTTTTTTTAACTGTTTTTTAGTGTTTGAAGATACAGTGGAAGAACGTGTTATCAATGAAGAGTATAAAATATGGAAAAAGAACACCCCATTTCTGTATGACCTGGTTATGACACATGCACTTGAGTGGCCAAGCCTAACAGTTCAGTGGCTCCCAGACGTGACTAGGTCAGTGGCAAATGTAATTTTCTAATCTACATGATGCTTAAAGCATTGCTAACACCTATTATTTATTCAGTACAACAGCAATACGTTTTTTGCTGCTTTTATCCAAGGTGTAGTGTGGTAGTATTCACATATTAAAAAGGCAGTTCATACAGAACATAATTTTTTTTCTACATCTGATCTTACCAATTTCAACAAAGTAACCAAATATCTGACATCAAATATTTATGGACCAAATACTTGCCCACATATACACAAACGTATGCACAAACATATACTGAAGTTCCTGAAAATCCTGCACTCTGTTGCTACCCCCGTTTGAAAGCTTGAAAGATGTAAAAGAGTTGATCTCAGCTGAGACTGAGTACTTTTGGTACATCTAACTGATTATAAATACTTTTTCTATAGACCAGAAGGAAAGGACTATGCACTGCACTGGTTGGTGCTAGGCACTCACACTTCAGATGAGCAAAATCACCTTGTAGTGGCTCGTGTCCAGGTTCCCAATGATGATGCCCAGTTTGATGCCTCACATTATGACAGTGAGAAAGGAGGTAGATAAAAAAATAATTATAAAAAAATAATATTTCAGTTTATAATTTAGTTACTACACTCATTTTTTTTTACTTATTTTTAGAGTTTGGTGGCTTTGGTTCTGTTAGTGGTAAAATTGAAACAGAAATAAAAATTAACCATGAAGGAGAGGTAAACCGTGCTCGATATATGCCACAGAATCCATGTATTATTGCAACGAAAACTCCTTCTGCAGATGTGCTGGTTTTTGATTATACCAAACATCCATCTAAACCTGGTAAGTAGAATATTAAAAAAATCTAATCTTTTACTAGTTATGCAGAGGAGTCTATCAGAGTAATGATTGGGGTTTTTGATGGAGCATTTATTTGGATATTTAAATGAACCCCTTTCATCCTATGTGTTTAGACCCTAGTGGCGACTGTAGTCCTGATCTTAGACTTAGAGGACACCAGAAGGAAGGCTATGGCCTGTCTTGGAATTCAAACCTTAGTGGGCACCTTCTCAGTGCGTCAGACGATCATGTAAGTGTGTCTTTAGGCAGCATATTTTGAATTTTTCATCTACTTAGTGACTTTATCCATATAACTCTCTGAAAACCATTTGCATCTATGTTTTAAACACAATGTTGCCTCCTATCCATTAGGGCACCATCTCCAGTTTCAAAGCAGTGCCTAATGCATGTTAAGCTTTTCTCTCTGCAATGTCTATGAAGCAGCTTTCTCTTTTTGCTCAGTGCATAGATATTTTAATGCGGGTTTCACCTTCAAACATTTTTCAGTTCATTTGGTTTCATGTTGTTCACCAGAAAGACTTTTTCCAACCATTTTCTATTTGTGACCATTTTTCTAATATGGAAGTGTAAAGTTTCATTTTTCACCTTCTAAAGCAGCTCTGGGGATTGGGGTCAATGACTATTTAAAGTGATACTGACACTAAAAATTTTCTTTTGAAAATATGAATCTGCATTAAAAGTTATGTCATGCTGATAATTTTTCGCTGATTGTTCTACTTTTGTAAGTAATTTACTTGAAGTTCCTAAACCTGACTGTTTTGCCAACCTGGCTGTCCCTTCTCAGCCTGTCAGTTAGTTTCTAATGCTAACAGACTACTGCTGCACAAATATGGCAGACCCCTCATAGAGGAGCATGTGAGTAAGAAAGTTAATGTAAAAGCATCAGGCAAATACTTTGATGGCAAAATTATAAGTCTCATTCAAATACAATATTATGATAGTTAATAAAAAAGGTTATTGTCTGATGTCAGTATTTCTTTAACTGTTCTAAATTGTTATATTTAATTGATACATTTGTTAACTTTGTCCCTGCTGAGTAGAATCCCTGTGTTTCATTAAAGCCAGCTATTAGAATTGATAAAATAGTTGCTAATATTTCACAGATACTGCTGAGGAATGTATCCACTAAGGGGCAGATTTATCAAGAGTCCAATTGAAATTTCGAAATATCATTTTTTTATTTTAAGGTCAAAACTGTCAAATTCGACTAGGGAGTTGTTCAAATTCCATTATAGTTTTTCAAAAAATTCAAAATTAGATTTTTGAGATTTATCACACTCTGGCCCTTTAAGAACTCAAATTCAACTATTCGAATTGTTGTATAAGTCAATGGGAGACTTCCAGGGATTAATTTGGAGTTGTTTGTAGCCTTCCAGACATTCGAGTTTTTTTTCGGAGAAAAAACTTGTATCGAGTTTTCGGTTAATCCTATTCACCCGAGTTTAAAAAATTAAAATTTTTATAACAAAATTCGAATGGTCGAATTTAGGATTTATGGAAGTTAAAAAAAAAAAAAAAACTCGCGTGAATTAGAAATTTGACCCTTGATAAATGTGCCTCTAAATGTAGCAAATTGTAAGTGTTCAGGAATCTCCTGCTAGACTGAAACACTAGAGACCGGAACATTCAACTTTAAACTTACATTTTGGGAAAAGCGCAAGAAATAAAAGATGGAAAGCAATTAAACAAAAGTCTGTCTAGTGAACAATCCGAAAACAACTGAACAGTGTTTGGAGGGGAACAACCCCTTTAAAAATGATTTTGACAAATATTTATTCAATAGTCGGAGAAGCTGCATAAGTTGTAGTAGTGTTTTTGGATAGTTGTAATTAATGTCACCAGCTCTCATAGCCTCCCCCCCCCCCAAGGTTACAGTTGAAAATATTGTTGTTTGTAATGTATGTTTTTATTTATTTAAATCCATACAGACTGTTTGCTTATGGGACATAAGTGCAGGGCCAAAAGAAGGCAAGGTAGTTGATGCAAAGGCTATCTTTACTGGCCATTCTGCAGTAGTGGAGGATGTGGCATGGCACCTTCTGCACGAATCCTTATTTGGCTCTGTGGCAGATGATCAGAAGCTTATGATGTAAGTACAAAGCTATAGGAAGACAAAAGCAGAGACTTTTAATACTCTATCATTGTTAAAGGTTGATGCGATCTGTAACCAGTGAAATGTTTAGCTTCATTTTTAAATACTTCAAAAATTATTGCTTACGGGGCTTTGTCTTTAACAATAGACTTTTTTCATTTAGAATAGTGGTTCCCAAAGGATGTGTATTGAAGTGGTGGGTGGGCTCAACCTGAAGGCCAGATAGGATGAGAATGGGCATTTGCTCTAATATATTCCCCCTCTCAGATAGCATGAAAGTTTGGATAAATATGTATTTGCAGTCCTATATATTCTTGAAGCTATGATCAAATGACACCACCAATATTTCCTATGTTTGCTCTTGTAAGTGAGTTAAGGGTGGAAGGTGTGGGGACCTTGGTCTGATATTAGCTTTATATTCAAAATCATTTGTTGTAAGACTCTTAGTTCATGTGAAAATGTGAATAGGAATAGAATACACTTTGCACATAGAGCCTGAAACTGTTGAAATCTGCATTTTCAGACCGTAATCCGCCCCATGTGTTGTTACGAAGTCCTAGGGGAGAGCATCAGGTTTTATACTTGTTTGGTCTAAATATATTCTAAATGAGTGACTAATATTTATAGCCAGTCATCACATATGTAAATCTACTCTGTTAAATTCTACTTAAACCTCATTCTTTCTGTCTCTCTCCATTGCCTTCCAGCTGGGACACAAGGTCAAATACCAGTTCTAAACCCAGCCATTCAGTGGATGCACATACTGCGGAGGTCAATTGCTTGTCCTTCAATCCATACAGCGAGTTCATTTTGGCAACTGGTTCTGCTGATAAGGTCTAGTGACTTTATTCCCTCCTCACAAAATCATTTTCTAATTTTATTTTGGAGTTGCATAACCATTTTATTTTGCTCCCTTGTAGACCGTAGCTCTTTGGGATCTCAGGAATTTAAAACTGAAGCTCCATTCTTTTGAATCTCATAAGGATGAAATTTTCCAGGTTTGTTATAAACTGGTCATAAAATTTTGGCTCCGTTTACCAAATAAGCAATGTGCTTGCAATTAAATCTCTTAATCCTCAATAGGTTCACTGGTCTCCTCACAATGAAACTATTTTAGCTTCCAGTGGTACAGATAGAAGGCTTAACGTCTGGGATTTGAGGTGAACTTCATATATTTTTTTTTCAATTCAAATAAGGTTTGAAATTTCATATTTTATTGAAAATAAATGAGTACAAAAACAAAATATAAAATAGAAATGGGCAGCGAGTTCTAAAAAGACTACACACTACACAAAATGACAGATGTTCAGATGGCTTTTAATTGTCTATTGTCTATGGCCCATAGTGATTTCAGTTTGGAGTAAGCCACATAACTGTTTTCACATAAGAAATTGGTACCTTTTGACGTGTGTGTTAAAAGAACACATTGATTGGTACTAGTAATTAGATTTGTGCCCTAATACATACAAAGAGAGTGCTGTAAAAAGATATTTGTGTTCCAGCACTAGAAAATAATTACTGTTTGATATGGACGAAATAATATACAGAAATCTGGTATTTACATCAGTCAGGGGAGTGATGTAGAACTTAGTGCAGGTTTTTCATCCTTACATGATATTGATTTAAAGGAATGAACGAATAGGAAATACCGTGTTGGATCTTAACTAGAAAATTGGGAACCCTCAGGGCTGACCTAACGTGTTCTGTTTTTTTTTTCCATCCCTCCAGCAAAATTGGAGAAGAGCAGTCAGCAGAAGATGCGGAGGATGGACCTCCTGAGCTTTTGGTATGTTTGTGCTAAATAGAATTGTGTGTGAGGGTAACTAGGAATTAGATGGGATAGAAACATCGACAAGCCAATTTGGAGAGACCGCACACCTCACAAACCTTAGCAGAGCTTCCTGGTGCTCGGCGGTAGGGGAATCGGCAACCACCCAGCCAAGGTACGTGGAAAGATCACCGACACACAGGAGTTTGTGCCGGTGATCTTTCCACATATAGAAACATCGACCCCCACCCATATATATTTCTGCTATTGGATTTCTCAACTAGCAGGAACTGAGCCCTAAGGCAAAATCATTTTGGGTCTTGAGTGACAAAACCTGGCACATACAAAGGCTTCAGTACTGGGTAAAGCATCACATATTGTACTTATCTTAAAATGCACTGTAAGTAAGTTTCAACAGGGACCCCCTCTTATCTGGAAAACAGGCACAAATGGTACCTATAATATAAGATGTTCTGTAAAAGAAAATGTATATTTGTCTTGTAGTTTATACATGGAGGGCACACTGCAAAAATATCTGACTTCAGCTGGAACCCAAATGAACCATGGGTGATATGTTCAGTGTCTGAAGATAACATCATGCAAATATGGCAGATGGTGAGTCATTTTAAGTGTCTGTATGCCGATAAAGTCCATTACGACCTTGAGCTAAAATGATGGGTGGATCCTAAATTTAGATGGGACAATACTGCCAAATGCATGTCTACATTGACATCCTCCTATGTCAATCATGTGGCTAAAGGCAAACATTAATAAGTAAAGCTAGCTAAGCTTTTTTTCAATAATCTGGTTTTTATGGTGACATCTTGAAACATAAATGATTGGTTTTGAATTTGCCTTTACAACCTTTTTCATTCTCTCTTGATATTTACTCATTGCATTCACTGACTTATGGTGGAATACACCCCCCCCCCCATCATTCTGGACCTCCCAACATGACTGATTTTTAGATCAGGAATACTGTACAACCAAAAGAGCTCAGGAATAAAATCTAATAAAATAGTTTGTTGGCATGAAACATTAAATATCAACTAAAATATTTTTATTTATTGTAAAAACAGTTCTGCAGATGTTGCTAGCCAAATCATTGTGTTTAAATGAACACATATTGCACCTATATGTATGTACCTGTTAATCTGCAAAATTAGTACCTGAAGCTTTAATAAAGCTAGAATTTTACTCTGTAGTCTGACTCCGTTTCAGTTTGAGGTTTTATGAATGTTTCGTGCTCAGCCCATCTTTCTAGGGCAGCTATTGATCATTATATGCCTAATTTTAGCATATTTATAGAGACAAGCTCACCTCCCCTTTTGAAAGCTGCTTTTACTACGAAAGGTACAAATCAACCTAAATATGGGACTGAATTATTTTATTTACTGAACTTATAGACCAAAGAACATCATTTCTAGTTAGTGACTAGATTAAATCACACCAGTTTAACACTTTTGTTTGCTGTTGTCTGATACATTAATAAGTCTGTTACCTTCACTTGCAGGCTGAAAATATTTACAATGATGAAGAACCGGACATACCAGCTTCTGAGCTAGAAGCACAAGGATCATAGATCTGTTTTTTTTTTTTTTTTTAATGTTCACGATTGCAGATGCTGCCACATTCATGAAGTGGTTAATGTTTGTGTAAGTTAATTTGCAATTTGGAGTACATGTATTGGCCATATTTTTCTTGTAAATTGTATTGTAATATTCTTACTCTTTGTATTGTACATCTGGGGCTTGCAGAAGTGGCTGGTGGAATAAAAAAAAGTTAAAAATCAAAACATTTTGTATGGGGGGGGGCGCGCGTAAATAACGTGAACGATGAAGTTCACCTTTAACACACTGCTGTTCTTATCACTTTGACTTCTGCACCTACTTTGATGGATTTTTTGCTCACAGATCTACAATTGTTTTATAAAGACTAAATGCAGTCTTAAAGGGGGGATTTTTTTTTAAAATTGATATGTACATATATACAGTATTTGCATAAATATCTGAGATTGTTTAGATAGCGGTTAAATGGCCCGTTTCTCTTCTAGCACTTTGCCTGTTAAGTACAATCACCAGGGAAAAGTGAGCATCAGCTGAATAAACCTTTAAATTTAACAATTTTTAGAAAATGACAGCACTTGCTAGGAATAGACAGACAGACACACTGTTCTATTAAACATTCATATTTACTTATACAGAAATGTCAGATTCACATTTGTGAAAGTTCTCAAAAAAAAAAAAGTCTGTAAAACAGTGCCCCTTTAAATACCTTGTATTATCCGTTTATGGGATCCCACATACCCTGGATTGTAAAAGTGAAGTCATGTAGAGAAGCTGGAATGTGTTTTTTCCTGGATGCACCAAATCATTATTATTTAGCTAAACTCATTTCAAACTCTCTAATACCTGTGACCTTAAGGGGCAGATTTATCAAAGGTTGAATCTGTTTCTTACCTCTTATGAACTAATTACCTTGAAACACGAATAGTTTTTTATTTAAGAAAAATGTCAATGTCAGGTAGGCTATTGACAAATGGAGCACTGGACCTCTGCCATTGACTTCTACGTGTACTTGGCAGGTTTTAGGTGGTGAATTCAAATAGTCAAATTCCAGTTGTTCCCAGGCTCAAGGTATGATGAATCCGAGTTGGATTATTACCAACTCGAATTTGTAAGTTTTGACCAAAAAACCAACTTGAAAATTAGAATTTACAATTTGAACCTTAATAAATGTGCCCCTATATGAACACAATGCACTTTTTAGTTAAATAAGATTATGCAAGGTAGTTTAGTTTATCTGAATAAGTTCAAAAATTATGGATCCAGTACATTTCCCCCCCACCCCCTTTTCAATATTCACAGTTGTTCTTTAATCCAGTCCGAAGAGGTAGATTATCTTTAAAACCTGAGCAGGGAGCTCTATCAGCCACAGGCTAAAAGCCAAGAAATACCATTTAAAAGAAAAAAAAATTGCATTAGAGTTGTGTATTTAAAAAAAAAAAAAAAAAAGTAAAGTATGGTCATTTTTAAAAACCCAACCCCCCTATATTTAAGTAGTACACTTTACAATCAGCTGCCATGTGACCCTCCCTGCATTTTGGGGGGGGATCATCTGTATTTTTCACTTATTTTGCCTTGCACTTTCTAATTAACATTACTGGATTGAAACAAGATGGTCACACCCATAGCAACGGTTACATTCAAAACAGCACCAATCCTTGTATAGCATTTGGTATGCAGAAAAAGAATAATGAAGGCTGTCATATTTCAAATATCTAGGGACAATGCACACATTACATGAAAACCAGCAGTGGGGTAACATTACTGAGCATTGGTACACTAGGCATGCAATCACTTGTGATGGACAAATTTTACCAGTTTCGCCAAAAATTTGCCACCCGCGAAATGTCGCTGACGCCCATTAGAGTGTATGGGCGGCAAAAACATTTGCGCAGCGAAATTTGTTTGCTGCGTGCTTTTTTATTTTGCCGCACAACCCCATACAAGTCTATGGGCGTCAATTTTTTGGCAAAAGAATTCGCCCATCCCTACTGGACAGAAATGTAAGTGTAAAGATACAGCAGACTCTGCATCAGCACAGATTAAGTAGCAAGTGGTTAAACACCCTTTAGGAGCCAAGGGGTTCCTCCATGTTGAAACTTTACATTGCATTAGCCATAGAGGGTTTTTGTGTGTGACTTGTGTAACATATATACGTTTTACACTTTTCAATGTACAGCCTGGGCAAGATGTTACCGTAGTTTTATAACAACACTGTACATTCTAAGGCAGGTGGCATATAATAAATTAGTAAAGTCCAAGAAAAAGTCCCAAGGTTAAGGTAAATTCACACTCCTTGTCCAGCTTGTACTTGTATCCCTTCAAGTCCAAAACTTGAAACATGAGAAGAAGAAAATGACATGACAATAGAAACATTGTTTTGAGGCATTTTCTCAATACAGTTATCGTGCCTAATGACACCAAGCAAAGACCAGATAAAAACAAAACCATGGGCCTGATTGATCAATTTGATCAGACTTAAACACTTCAGTAGGCAGTAAAATTGATAAAAAATACATATTGTAATGGAGCCATTGAACAGGCAAAAGATGGGATGCGCAATGCAATAAGAAATGAAAAAACATCGTCAGTTCACTAAATACCAGTCTAGTATTGCTTCATTGAAAATTTGCAGTGAAGTCAATGGTTTGTTTATTTTTGCGCAACTTTTTTCAGCCTGTGACAGAGTTTATGGGCATTTTTTTTTATTTTTTGCAGCAAAATATTTCACTCATCCCTAACCAGTACTGATCAGTAGTCACAAAATGAATGGTTTCAGGGTAGATGATTTACAATTAGATTAAACCTACTGAATCAGGCCCCAACATTGTTAGGCGCACGCAGGTTACATTTGTCAGATAAGAGAATGTTGGATGAAAAACTCTGATGAAATTTAAGAACACAAAAGAAGCTTGAATAAAATGCTGCTTTAGGGCTCTTAAACACAAGCATTTACTTAAAAAAAATAATGGTGTGTTATTCTAAGCACTTATGCAATATACATTTTTCTTTTTAGATAAGGGATACATGCACTGTTTATATGAATGAATTCTGTTACAGAAGGACACCTCTAATTAGTGATAAGCAAATCTTATCCGTTTCACTTTGCCAACAAAATTGCAAAACGACGGGGGAAAAAAGTCGGCTATTGACGTCAATGGGCGGCAAACAGCACAACAATTTTTCAAACCACATGGATTTTTATTAACTCTAATCTGAGCATATTTTTCCCAGCAAAACAAGGTGAAATATTTTGCCCATCCCTAACCTTTAAGTGGTGGTTCACCTTTAAGATAACTTATAATGGTATAGAACAGTCAATTCTAAGCAACTTTTCAATTGGCTTTCATTATTTATTTTTTATAGTTATTTGCCTTTTTCTTCCGACTCTTTGCAGCTTTCCCAAAAGGGCGTCGCTGACCTCCTTCTAAATAACAAATGCTCTGTAAGGCTACAAATGTATTGTTACTGTTTATTTCTGATCCTTCTATTCAGGCCTCTCCTATTCCAGTCTCTTATTCAAATCAATGCATGGTTGCTAGGGGAATTTGGACCCTAGTTATGAGACTGTTTAAGATGCAAATTGAAGAGCTGCTCAATAAAAAGCATAAATAACACAAAAACCTTCAATAATAAAAAAAATGAAAACCAAATGCAAATTGTTTTAGAATATCAATCTCTACATCATACTAAAAGTTATCTAAAAGGTAAACAACCCCTTTAATATCTTGGAGTTAAAAAATAAACTGTGTAAATGACAAAGGTGCTTAGTATAGCAAAATTGTCAATTTTACATCCACTTATTTTAATTATTTTTAATGTCCATTTTCCATGATGAAGCCTGCGCTGATTATGTGGATCATTAAAAACATGTAAACTGTGTCTCCCCTGTTTGGTGGTTAAGCACGGTGCAGCAGGTAGACACAAATGAAAAGAAATGGCTCCATTAATTCATGTAGTGAAACATGAGTAAACACCCAAGAATAAATGCCCTTAACTATCTAGAGTGACCACTTTTCTTTTGCTCCGTTTACACTGTTGAAGCTTTAGAACTGCCAGTACCTACAAGTACTGAAGAATACTGGAACATAATGAGTCATTTTCAACCTATAAGGGTTAATGTTTTTGAGGTCTTTTTCTCCATAAATGACGCACTGTTGTAAAGGTGATGCACTGCAGGTTGTAAGATAAAATATGGATTGTTCTCATTTGCAGACTGTAATACCAGAATGTTTAGCCTCTGTTTCAACAATCACTTGGGCCCTCTTTTGTGAAGGTTTTCCACATGATATGCCCACAGGAAGGGGTGACCAGTTGGGTGTCCAATTTGTCCATTTACAGTCATCCCTCCTACACTAACCTTTACAATCAGCATTACACATCAAACAAGTCTTTTTGCTTGGCCAAACTGCTCCAGAGTCCAATGTTAGCAACACTAAGGGGCCGATTCACTCAGCTCGGGTGAAGGGTTCGAATGAAAAATACTTCGAATTTCGAAGTATTTTTTGGGTACTTCGACCATCGAATGGGCTACTTCGACCTTCGACTACGAATCGAACGATGCGAACTAAAAATCGTTCGACTATTCGATAGTCGAAGTACTTGCCCTTTAAAAAAAACTTCGACCCCCTACTTCGGCAGATAAAACCTACCGAAGTCAATGTTAGCCTATGGGGAAGGTCCCCATAGGCTTGCTAAGCTTTTTTTGATCGAAGGATTTTCCTTCGATCGTTTGATTAAAATCCTTCGATTCGAAGGATTCAATCGTTCGATCGAACGAAAAATCCTTCGATCGTTCGATCGCAGGATTTGCGCTAAATCCTTCGACTTCGATATTCGAAGTCGAAGGATTTCAATTTGAGGGTCGAATTTCGAAGTATTTTTAACTTCGAGATTCGACCCTTCGTGAATCGGCCCCTAACACTACTCCTGGAACTGCTTGCTATTGTGCATGATGATTTCAGGCTTATATGTGGCTGCTTGGCCATAAAACAAAACACTCAAACTGCTTAGCATGGGTTGTTGCGCCAATATTGCTTCTTGGAACTCAAATGTGAGTGGCCCAACATAGGACATGCATTGTACACACTACATGCATCTGAATTTAGCGACCACTTTCAGAATTGATCTATGGTCTGCTCTATTCTGGATAATCTTGCACCTAGACAAGTTTTTTCACTTCACAGCAGGTCAAGCGGGACAAACACTTTTGGAATGGTGGCTTCCTATGATGGTACAACCCATTCTACCGCCAATGCTTACTGGTGAGAATGACTTAGCTTTGTGGGCAGTTATACAGCAACAGTTGCTAATTTCACTAATTAGAAGGGATGTCCAGATACTGTGAGCCACATAGTATATTCCTGCATTATATCAAATCACGACCCATCCCTCATAAATATCAGCTTATGCATTATTGCATAGTTTTATAAACAGATGTTACCTAAATGAAGGTCTTTTATCTGATTTTACATAAATCGTGACTGATGCCTAGTAGTAGTAAATGCCACACAATAGTCAATTATGGTCCAAAAAAAAAAACCTCCATCAAGTAAAACAATTAACTAGGCATTATCCCTTCGGTACAGCGTACACTCTATAGTCTATTGAGGATAAATAGGCATTATCTTGTAAGTACAGCCAGTTGGCATTATACCCTGATAAGCAATGTCATGCTTTAACGGATTAAAGATGTGTAAAGCAATTACAAGATATGCACAAACACTCTAATAAACAATTGGAAATTACAATCATTAGCCAAGATTAAGCTAGACTGACCGTACAGTAAAGCTATGTACAGTTATCTACCTTTATAACCATCATAGCCCCATTAAAATATTCATTTGTCAGAAATGATTCGTAGTTTATACAAATTCATGCTTATCAAATATAAAAGTAATATTCTGTACACTTACCTACAAGGAAACTGAACAGCTGTAGGAATATAAATAGTATCAGTTCTCTTATGCCCAAAAGGAATTCCAAATACATGAAAAATCTTCAGTAATCAAGGGGTGGAAACAAAAATAAAACAAACAGATGGACAAGGTATGAAAGCCCTCCAGATCTCTATCTGGTTTTAAATGTTTATATTAACCCCCTCCTGACATGCTGCTCTTAACATGGGGGTCTTGCTATGCACCCCTTTATCAGAACATGTTCAACTAAATGAAACTGCGACAGGACAAAATATATTAGACTGAATGAATTTGCTAGGAAGCTTTATGTACCACATGTAGTTCAGTAGTCCTAAGAAAATACAGATATGGTAGAAAAAAGTAAGAAATTTGTCACCACAAACAAATTACCACCAACAAATGATACACAAAATATATATGTATAGTTTATATTGATACATATATATAAGTCTGTGTATGTGTTTTCAAGCAATGCCGACACCTTGTCTTAGTCAACAGAATCAATGGCAGAAGGCGGCCCCTTTAGCACAGTGTTATCTGTTGGGGCCTGTTCCTCTGAGGACTCCAGTGCAGGCCTGGGCTGAATTCCAGTCTCTCCTCTGTCTGGGATGCCATTTATTTCTTCATTTGACTCTCCTGTACTCGTCTCTAATGTGTCACCCTCTGTGGGTTCCTCATCATCCAGCAGCTGCTCCTGAAGAACCTCTACCACCTTATTCAGCTGGTTTCTCTCGGTTTGAAGTGCCCTGCAGAGTTTCTCTAGACGCTCTAATTTAACCTGCAGAGCTTTGTATTCCTTGTCTCGTACAGTTTTCTGAGGAGCAAAGAGATAACAATGAGCCTAACAAGTGCATACTAAAACTGACAAGCAAAGCAATAACCATTTCTATTATATTTCTATTATAGTAATGCCAAATGTAAAGATTTGCGTGCTGCTGGATTTTTTTATATCTGATATGCATACAAGAACAGCATATTTTATTCTATGGATATTATAAATCCTTGTTACGTCAATGGAAAAGAAGAATACCAATATCACCAAGAAAGGGTTGTGAAGGTAAATAGAGGTTACTGGGCCCCACAGCAAATTCATTTAAGGGCCCCCCAACATATTCAGAGGCTGTCATATTTTACCTATATATAATGACACTGCCCATTAATTAGGGCCTTATGGGGCCCCCTATACCTCCTGGGGCCCCCTGCAGCCGCAGGGTCTGCTTCCTCTGTAGTTATGCCCCTGGTAAATGGGGACACGGAGGCTGTGGTGTCTGGTAAAACCCAGTGCAATGGTTCTAATAAGTATAGTGACAGAGCCTAAGAATTTAGTAAATTGAGAAAATGACAAAATAATGGTAATGTTACTAGTAGAACAGATGTTTCAACTAGTCTAGTGCTAAAACAGTAATTGCAGTATAAAACTACATATACAGGTATGGGATTCGTCATCCAGAAACTCATTATCCAGAAACCCATTATCTAGAATGCCGTCTAAACTAAGATATAATTAATCCTTATAGGAAGCAAATCCAGCCTATTGGCTTTTTTTAATGTTTACATGATTTTCTAGTAGACTTAAGGTATGAAGAAGCAAATTACAGAAAGATCCATTATCCGGAAACCCCCAGGCCCTGAGCATTCTGGATAATGTATACACAGACACACACAAAATATTTCTAATCTTTTCAGTTTGTACCTTCCCAATTCTAAAACTTATGCTTTTTTTATTACCTTGTCCCTTTGCCTTTTAATTTTGCAATCATCACTCATCTGTTTACCATTCCTCGCTTTCCCATAATTTCTTATTCTATCAATAATTCCTCTTTTTGCCATTCTTGTACTTATTAGTGAGCCTCTTATGTTTCTGTGGGAAGAGTTATTATGCTCTCCTTACCAACAACCGACAGTGAGTGCTTCATTTAGAACAGTGATCCCCAACCAGTGGCTTGTGAGCAGCATATTTCTCTCCGATCCCTTGGATGTTGCTTCTCATGGTCTCAAAGCAGGTGCTCATTTTTTAATTCTGTGCTTGTAGGCAAGTTTTGGTTCCATAAAAACCAGGTGTACTCCCAAAATGAGCCTCCTGTAGGATCACAGTCCACATAGGGGCTACCAAATAGCCATTCACAGTCCTTATTTGGCACCCCAGGAACATTTTTCATACTTGTGTTGCTCCTCAACTCCTTTTACATCTGAATGTTGCTCACGGGGAAAAAAGGTTGGGGACCCCTGATATAGAGCATACATAAAAGCCTGTATTGTAGGTTACTTACTATATGCACTATTAAGATCAGCAACAGAAATTCTATGAAGCATTTTCAAGATGCAAAAACTGCAATGTCTGTGTACTGGCCATTTGCTTGCTTAGTAAATATTTCTGGATCATTAGCCTGAGAGACATAATCATAATAAATTCCCTTTCAACTATATGAAATGTTTCCAAAACGTGTCAATATACACAGAATATTTTATTTACTAAACCTTTGTAAGCATTGGTCTCCAAACTGTGGGGTTTGCCACCCTCCTAGATAGAATTGGAAGGGGGTACCCAATGTGAGATGGGTAAATTTACATTTACCATCTTAGAAACACCTGGCACTATAGGAGCAAGATTGGTAAAACCATGTTTATATATTTAATCTAGTAACAGGTTGACCAGACAGAAATAGTGGATCACAATGAACTCACCTCTTCAGCCATTTGCAGTAGCGCTTTGTTGTTATTTTCCCACTTTGTGCGCCAGACAACAGTTTCCTTTTCAAGTTTCTTTATTTTCTTAGTCATCTGTTAAAGATAAAAAGAACCGATTTAGTTGATTTCATTCCTTGTCATGTATTTTATGCCCACTAATAGTTTAGTTCCATCTAACGCATGCCTAGATTTCACAGGATCAAAACAAATGTTGCAAAGCAGTATTCTGTAATAAAGCACATGCAGCTTTATTTTTTTAATATAACTTAATTTGTCTGTGCAAAGGTGCAACTGTACAATTACTGCCCTCTTGTCTGCTTCTGAGCTCATGTAAAAGGAAAACTATACTCTCAGAATAAAAACTTAAGCAACAGATATAAACTATCATATTAAGTGGCCTATTAAAGAATCTTACCAAACATGAATAGAGAGAACACTGATGATGTGACCTAACTTGTATGTATACTCTTGGTTTGTTTGTGTGCACCGTGAATTGTATGATCCCTGGAAAGGGGGGGGGGATACTTTAAAATGGTAAATCTTCTATTTGGGATTAACCAATAGTACCTACTACTTAAAAATTATATTGTAAAAATGGTTTATTTAGATAAAGCAGGTTTCACATATGATCTGTTTTATGTTGTATATTTTTAACCTACATTATTTGGGGGTTCACTTGTCTCTATCAGTGAAGCACCTTCCTTACGGATGCCCATGGTCTCCCTGGGGCACAGTACCCTTTGAAGTTATCTTTGTAAATGTGATCAGACAGTATAGCAAAGTGTTAGATCACCAATGTTTTGGTCAGTGAAAAACTGATAAGTCTAGGAGCAACAGCATAAGGAACAGCAGCTAAGTCTGCACAGTGAGACAGAACTACATGAATATAGGTATCCCCCCCTCCCGCTTTACAGGGAGTTTAAAAAAAAGACTCAAAGGGATGTAAAGTCATTTTTAAAAGTGCATAAAAATAAAATAAATAACTTTGTAATAGATGTCTGTTAAAATGTTGTACCTGCTTTGTGATACAGGTGATGGTTTCTGCAGCTTTCTCGCCTCTCACTTGATTGCAAATCCCCCTCAAGTTCACTCAGCCGTCATACTGCTGTAAGGGGCAGCAGTTCCTCACCCCTTTCAGCACCAGGGAATGCGCATTGATTAACTGGTCAAATCAGTAGCACCTCCATTTTATCTGAACACATTTTTGTAGTGCACCCACAGCCCCCCTTGTATTTGTGTATTGTAGACATAAGCTGCAGGCTAAGCTTCATGTGGTTTGTAGCACCCCCACACCAGCCCCTTTAAACAAATGGTGGTCCTATGCCTTTAAAAAATGGGTGTTGGTTTGGGCAGTCTCTCTCTTAAAAGCCGCAAAAGCTAGTGTCGGTGGGAGGATTTAGCTATAGATGTGGTATGGTGGCTTTATGATCATAACTTTGTAACTAAAAACCCGTTTTTGTAAACACATGCACTTGCATTTATACTAAATTATTTCTGAGACAGGGGATCAGCGAATGTACAGTGGTATGAAAAACTATTTGCCCCCTTCCTGATTTCTTATTTTTTGCATGTTTGTCACACAAAATGTTTCTGATCATCAAACACATTTAACTATTAGTCAAAGATAACACAAGTAAACACAAAATGCAGTTTTTAAATGAGGGTTTTTATTATTTAGGGAGAAAAGAAATCCAAATCTACATTTTCATGTGTGATAAAGTAATTGCCCCCTGAACCTAATAACTGGTTGGGCCAACCTTAGCAGCAATAACTGCAATCAAGCATTTGCGATAACTTGCAACGAGTCTTTTACAGGGCTCTGGAGGAATTTTGGCCCACTCATCTTTGCAGAATTGTTGTAATTCAGCTTTATTTGAGGGTTTTCTAGCATGAACCGCCTTTTTAAGGTCATGCCACAACATCTCAATAGGATTCAGGTCAGGACTTTGACTAGGCCACTCCAAAGTCTTCATTTTGTTTTTCTTCAGCCATTCAGTGGATTTGCTGGTGTGTTTTGGGTCATTGTCCTGCTGCAGCACCCAAGATCGCTTCAGCTTGAGTTGACCAACAGATGGCCGGACATTCTCCTTCAGGATTTTTTGGTAGACAGTAGAATTCATGGTTCCATCTATCACAGCAAGTCTTCCAGGTCCTGAAGCAGCAAAACAACCCCAGACCATCACACTACCACCACCATATTTTACTGCTGGTATGATGTTCTTTTTCTGAAATGCTGTGTTACTTTTACGCCAGATGTAACAGGACGCGCACCTTCCAAAAAGTTCAACTTTTGTCTCGTCGGTCCACAAGGTATTTTCCCAAAAGTCTTGGCAATCATTGAGATGTTTTTTAGCAAAATTGAGACGAGCCTTAATGTTCTTTTTGCTTAAAAGTGGTTTGTGCCTTGGAAATCTGCCATGCAGGCCGTTTTTGCCCAGTCTCTTTCTTATGGTGGAGTCGTGAACACTGACCTTAATTGAGGCAAGTGAGGCCTGCAGTTCTTTAGATGTTGTCCTGGGGTCTTTTGTGGCCTCTCGGATGAGTTGTCTCTGCACTCTTGGTGTAATTTTGGTCGGCCGGCCACTCCTGGGAAGGTTCATCACTGTTCCATGTTTTTGCCGTTTGGGGATAATGGCTCTCACTGCGGTTCGCTGGAGTCCCAAAGCTTTAGAAATGGCTTTATAACCTTTGAAATTGAACTCAGGTGTGATAAACCACAGTTAAGTTATTTTTTAACAAGGGGGGCAATCACTTTTTCACACAGGCCCATGTAGATTTGGAGTTTTTTTTCTCCCTTAATAAAGTAAACCTTCATTTAAAAACTGCATTTTGTGTTCAATTATGTTATCTTTGACTAATAGTTAACGGTTTTTGATGAGCAGAAACATTTAAGTGTGACAAACATGCAAAAGAATAAGAAATCAGGAAGGGGGCAAATAGATTTTCATACCACTGTACATAGATTAACTGGCCAAATCAGTAGCACTTCCATTGTATTTAAACACATTTTTACTTAGACATGGAGTGCTCCCACAACCCTTCTATTTTTGTCATCAGTATTGGAGCATCAAAAGGGCAGCCCAATAATCACTTAAGAGGCAGTCAGACAGCCACATCTTGAACGTGATCAAGGGAGAGGAGAGAAAGCTGCAGAAACGATCACCTGTATCTCAAAGCAGATACAAAAGTTTTAAAAGACATATATTACAAAGTGATTTAATTCCCCACGCAGCAAAGAGCCAGTGTAAATGAAATAATACTGCTTGGTCTTGTGAGCACACTTAGCACGGTTGAGCTAAGCGTTTAGCTACACTTCTTTCCCTTAACAGAGCTTTTTTTCTAGCCAGAAAGTAAAAACAGTGGGGGATTATCAAGAAAATTATATGACTGTATGCAAATATAACAATGACAGTAGACAAAAACTACTAATTTGCATGGAGATGCCATACAGAGTGAATTTGCCCCAGGTCATTGTAGCATTTTGCATCTGTATTACAGCATATAGCAGACTAATGTGAAAGGTACAGTACATAGGTACATGGCAACCATATTGACAGAGATGACATCTGTGCACCATTTACAAAAGAATACAAACATTTTAACTTTTATATCCTTTTGTAAAGGTTTTTGTGCTTAGTGCAGGGAGTCAGCTTCTGAAACATGAGCATTGAGACAACTACATTTTATCAGTAATGCTCTTTTACAATAAAATTTAACTCCAAAGTCATCCGGTCTGTTTTGGCATTTTTTGCAAACAAATGAAAAAAAAAAAAAAAAAGAAGTGAAAACAGACCTTCTCCATTTCTTGGCGAAATGTTGTAAACAGTTCATTACTTTTTGCCATTGTTGTTTGAAATTCCTCAAATTTATCCATGTAAAGTGAAAGCTGGAAATACAGACATGTCAGAAATAACCAAATAAGCAGGAGAAATTCTGGTTAAATAGGTCATTACTTTTTCTACACTATTTTAAGAATTACGGAAGACTTGCTTGCTGCTGTGGCAACTCAAATAGGGTTCCAGAGCATACATCATTTTTGATAAAATCTAAGTAGGGAGAAGATAGTTAGTCAGGTTCCCCCTCTCAGTTAATTCTCCTGTGTGATGAACTAATTCATATTTAATCCTTTTGGTGCACTAATCTGCATGTAATGCCTTGTGGAGAGGATCATTTACTGGCTAAGAGAATGGAAGCTAATGCATCAGAAATGTATTCAGTGACTTACCTGCTGTTTCAGTTGGCTTTCTTGTTGTTTTAATTCTTCAAACTTTTGCCTTGTTTCAGTTGCCTCATTCAACAACTAGGAATTATTAAAGGCACAGAGTTACCAAGTTGACTGCCATAAAATGGGGTCTAGAAATGTCCACCTATTTGGTACTGCCAGCACAATTAACATAATGATGTACCACTGCTGATGTTAAAAATTAAAACGTGAAAGGGTAACGATTGTGAAAATTACATTTTTTATACAGGCTTCATCAGACTGAAATAAGATTTTCTAAATATGATAAATAAAAAATTCTGTATGGTTTCTGAAATAATCAAGTTTATCTTCACTATCCTTCTCTCTTCATTTTCTCATTATGCAGGATTTGTTTGTCAGATTTTGATTGACAGATTTAAAGGTGGCCATACACGGGCAGATAAAGCTGCAGATATCGGTCGTTTGGACCGATTTGACAGCTTATCTGCCCGTGTATGGGGGCTTCTGACGGGTCTTCCCGATCGATATCTGGCCACGATATCGATCGGGAAGGTTGGATTTTTACCCGACCGACCTGTCGGAGCCGCTTGCCGCATCGTAATTCGATCGTTCGGCCATACGGCCGAACGTTCGAATTACCCCCGATATAGCCACGCAGTTTAGTGGCATATCAGGGAAAGATACGCTCGTTTGGCGATGTTGCCAAACGAGCGGATCTTTGAGTCTATGGCCACCTTAAGATCTATGCCCCCTCCATTTCCTAACATATTTCAGCACAAACAAAATATCTTGCTTGTAGTGGGACAGAATTTCTGGTTATTTTAAAAGGGTGAGCTCCAATACATCTTCTAGGCAGACCCCCCCCCCCCAAAGGCTGTATTAGGCTTCAAAATCAGAATCCCAACTCCTGCATGTGAGAATTGAGAGAGAGATGCAGACATATATACAAGAAATTGGCAGATCCAAATGGGAAAAAGGGTCCCTACCCCCAAACTTGTTCAGGCCATCATCCAAATAATCTTCTCAGTATAAAAATGCAATGTAAAATTTCTAGTAAAAGCTTTCTATTAATGCCAGGCTATTTTTTAAATATATGTCTATAACAAGTGTGAATAAAAAATAAATAAAAAAAGGAAACATACAAACTCTCTTTCCCGCTGATGCCTCTCTTCGGCTTCCTTCATAAGCTGAGTGGTTTGCTGAAGTTTGGCATCAATGAGTTGTTGTTGAAGTTGCTTATGTTTGAAGACTTTGTCAATGTGCTTAAAAAAAAATGTGGTATCATTTTAGCATGTTAACCAGTCCATAGCCAGAGATGCCCAAAGATGGTGAAAGGTTTCATAAAGACACAAGCCTCACTTTAGCAAAGAACAGCAGGTTCATCAGAGCCAAAAGTAGGCTTGACAAACAATCCATAAGGTAAAAGCACAACATTTGGAGGTTATTAATGTTATAATCTTACTAAATGAACTTTACTAAAGTAACTTCTGCTTCGATATGGGAACGCAGCAAAGACAAGAGGGGACAATTCGAACTGATCATTGACAGATACAAGGGCTCATTTACAAAGTGGAAGCCAGGATGCCAAGTGCAAAATAAAATGGACATAATCTACCATTTTTTGGTACTTTGCACCCTGCTTACACTTTGTATTAACTGCCTGCATTAGTCAATGCTGCATTCATTCAGAAACTGAACTTAGGGAGTGGCAGTCACAACAGGGCCCTGTACTTACCGCAACACTTAGTGCTCTTGCATTGACCCTTTTAAAGTAGGGTTACCCAACATGCTATTTAGGTTTCTGCAGTTGCGTCATGCTTTCAATATGTAATTCCCTACAAGGTCTAAAATGTTAAAAAAAAAAAAACACCATTTTTCACATTAAAACATAGTTCAATATTCCCACCCAAACTTATGACAGATGAACACAGTTCTCTTCTCATACAATAGCATGGCATTGGAAAGATCCATGGCTCCTGAAAATTATGATGAAGGTATGAAATGCATGAAAACATATGCAAATAAGGAAAATGAGATTCAGAATTAGGCCCCTTGAATGGACACCTTGTAAAACATTTAATAAACACAACTATAGTAGAATCCTCATTTCTAAAATTAATTACAACAAATAAACAAGCCTTCTACTGCAACTTGTGCACCCATATTTTAAAGTAGATCACTTTAAAACTGGAATATTGTTGCTCTGAGGAATTTCAAATTTATATTGGGCTACAAATTTCTTGAGACCTTTTGCAAGAGGGGGAAGAATGGCAGATTAAGGACATGTGAGGCCCCTAAGCTACACTTTCCAGAGGGCCCCCTTCTAAGGTAGGACTTTATTTCAGAGTGGTACGCGCCATGTGTTTTGTTTTTTTTTTTTTTTTTTAAAGCCGACCGCCGTGTAAATACGTTAGCGGTTTATTTCACTGTCTGCAGGCTACAAAAATTATTTCACTGTGTCTGCAGAAATTATTTCACTGTGTCTGCAGGCTGCAAATTTTCTCAGGCAGCCTGACAGGAAAAATGATTTCACAGACAGACTGTTACAGGTGCATGCTGGCTCTGCCTCTACGGCTGTTGCTGGGCCCGGGCAGGTGCCCCCTGCACCCTCCGTGCTGCTGCCTGACCCCTCAGAGTCACCTTAAGTTTTTAGTTTTAAAAAAAAAAATCTCTGCCCACTGGCTGGCCCCGTGGCCCGTTGGGCTTTCTAGCTAACTGCCTGCCTGGGACTGAGTCTGAGTCTGAGACAACCGTGCGCAGTCATAAGCAAGCAGCTAATAACATAATAGGAAATAAGGCAACTCTTGGGCTTGGCAAATTGGCAAGAGTGAGTGGTGGTGACGAAGAAGACACAGTCAGACTGCGTGTCTGCTCTGCCGGCATCTGACTGCATGTGCGAGAGCGTGCTGCACTCAACTCTCTTAAGCCGTGGGCCGCACACACCAGTGGTGAGTGCCTTCCAACAAAGATAGTCAGCCCAGGCCGGCTTAAAGATTGGTTGCACTTGCACACAAGCAGAGAGATGACGCTGTGACGCACACCTGCACTTGCCTTCAGTGCCCTGATGCCTAAATTGTCTCCCAGTCCCGGACCTGGTGATTTTTTTTTTAAATTGCAGTAAAAACCCAATGGGCCCCTACCACTAATGGTCCCCTATAGCCTAGGCATTAATCCACCCCTGCTCCCAACCGGTACAATTTGCCTTGCTCAGCCACTATGAAGCCAATCTTATATAAATCTTGTATGAATACTTTCACATTTTATGAACCACAAATTTTTGGGTTGAATAAACCTTGTACAACAAAAAAAGATGGTAAGCACCACTAATATTGTGGTACAGGGTGGTACAAAAATATAGTTCAACAAACCATAAAAGATTGCAAGTGCCATATTAGAATGCAGAGAGCATATACTTTAACATTAAAGGCACAGAGACAGGATAGAAGATTAATAATGAAAACATACCTCTTCTCTCAGTGCATATTGTTCAATAAGCTTCTTTAATTTATCTCCCAGCTCAGCATTTTCCTGGCGAAGTTTAGCATTGTAGGCATCATGTTGCTCCATCTGTGCCTGTATTTCATTCAATGTCAACTGGAAGTGAGCAGTGGCTTCCTTGCGCTCTTCCTCGTATTCCCGTGCTTGATGAAGATTTTCTTCCTGAACAAGCAAAACAATAGACATTATCGGTAGGTGGAAACCTGCATAATGTTACGTTAAAGGGCACCTGTCACAACTAAAATCAAACACATCAACAATCTAACCAGTACAACCAGAATTCGGGTTGGGTGCAGGTCGGGTTTTACCCGACCCGCACATCACTACTGGAGGACTGTTACTCTTCATTTATGTATTTGAGTGCCGAGTAACACGTGGAAAGTCAAAATGCATACCTTTGTCTACCAAAAGACCACAAATAAAATGTTTTAGATCCTGCATATAATCTCCAACAGATTTGTTTAGACTAGTACAGTCAGAATGTGCCAATACTCTAAAGTCTTAAACAAACCTGTACTTTTTACTAATTAGTTATACTGAATACGCAGCACAGAAATGCGTGCTTGCATGTGCTACTATACAATTAGAATGCAATCTGACTAGATAAGTGGTTTCTGATTTTACATTGTAGAGCGTTATGCCTGAAAAAGTAGTAACTTTACTGCTTTACAATTATATGATGATCCTGTCTAAACATAAAGTAGTAAAGCAAACCAACCTTTAAAGTTTTATTGTGTCTCTGAAGCTCACGGCAGAGAGATTCAAGTTTGCTTCGTGCCAGAATCGCCTTGCTGTTCTCACTCTGCAGATGAACCTTTTCTTTTACCACTTGAGACTGCGTCTTCTGCAAAACCTTCATCTGTTTTTGGAAATTCCTAGACTCTTCCAACTAATGAAAGTATAAGAAAAGGTACTACTACTACAAGAAGAGACAGCTGAATTCACAGATCACTACTTTGTATGCAAATTTGTTCAAACAAGGCTTTAGAGCAGGTTGCAAAGTTATGGGATCTATTAACTGTAATGCCTGGGAACTGGGGTTCTCAGAAGAGGAGATTCCAAACCTGGAATTGTATATTTTATATGCATAAGAAAAATTCCACTACAGCAGAATACACATATGTTAAGTAAAAATTAAGAATGTAAGAACAAGCTAGATGTTAAGCTCAAAGAATACTTTGAATATTCATTAAAGGAGTTGTTCACCTTCCAACACTTTTTTGGTTCAGTTGGTTTCACCAGAAATAAAGACTTTTTCAATTATTTTCTATTTTCTATATGTGAATATTTTTCGAATATTGAAGTGTAAATCTAATTTATCAATTTTCTAAAGCAGTTATTGGGGGGGGTCACCGACTCTCTAAACGGTTCTAATTTGATACAATTAGTTGATACATTTCTTATCTTTAAACCCTGCTGAGCAGAATTCCTGGGTTTTAGAATTGATACAATAGTTGCTAATATTCCAGAGAAATATATCAACTAAATGTTGCAAAATTTTAACAGTTCAGAAACTGTACCTAAATTACTGAGCAGCCAGAATAAAAGACCAGAGACAGGAACATTCAACTCTAAACCTAGATTTTGGAAAAACTTAAAAAAAAAAACAAAATGGAAAAGCAATGAAAAGTCTATTTCTGTAGAAGAATCTGAAAACAACTCAACTGAAAAAGTGTTTGGAAGGTGAACAACCCATTTAAAGGACAAGGGAATCTTGATTAAAAATAGATCATAATCTAAAGGCATCCCTATGTAGTATTTACAAGATAGAGTAATTTCTGGCTGCTCACCATCCTTCTGTTTGTAATGTTTTCCCTCTATAAAACACCACTTGCCTGTATGGGACCTTGAAAAAAATGTCAAATCTGGGAAACCACAAAAATTGCTTATGTAAAATCCACATTCTACTGTACACATTTTGGGTCAAGTATCACATTTGCATGAGAAGCAAGTGACAGATGGCATTTTTATTTGCTAGTTAATAGACATTTATATTCCATTATTCAAATAAAGTGCAGTTGGTCTCCTATTTATGAAAATACTTACAAGATCAGCATATTTCTTGCAAAGAGCTGCTAGTTTCTCTTCGGGGGTTTGCAAAGTATTTAAAGCTTGCATCAAAAGTAATACTTCTTTACCTGCATAAAAGAAGTAATATCAAAACTCCAGGTCAGAAATTCTGCCCCATAAGTATTTGCATTCGTCGTTTCTTGAAGTGGTTACATAAAATACTCTAGTCACTTATTCTAAAAAGGAATATACTGTAAATAACATCCTTACTATTGTGCCTCAACTCCAGGATATTTAGTAAATCAAAAGTAAGAAGTAGAAATTTCTTTTTGTTAGTTACAAATGTACTTTACCTAAATTTTTCTCTTTATTTCTCTCGTTGCTCTGGTCTTGCTGCCCATCAGGAGGGTCAAGTCGAGTCTCTTCTTTTCCTGGCGTTTCTTCACGGGTTTCTTTTGCCAAATAATTAGACACTTCAGAATCCTCAATATTTACACTTTGTTCTTCATCTCCACAGATAGAAGCAGTCAATTCAACATCATTCATGATAGGGTTTGGGAGGTTGCTGTTCATCGGCTGGTCTGAGATGCTGCTGTCAGTTTTTTTAATTTGACTCTCATCCATTGCAATCTGTTGAAAAAGCCAGTTATTAAGCATAAATTATAGAATTCATAAATTGGCCATTGATGGTTGCAAATTCAACCTGAAATCTTTAATACCACACATATACTACAAAGATTGCACTTACACATCTTATTGAAAGCCCCTACATCCTATAAAATAAAGTTGAAGTGTCTCTGCGTCCAGTCCCTGTGTCCGTGGGATTGCGCTACTGTGCATGTGCCCCACGGACCGTCTCTGGCGACGTTAATTTAACGGGCTTAATGTCTAGTTTGAAATTATTTGCATTAAATTAAGCCAATGGCAGTGTTCTACCAAGGGCATATTTTGCCAGCACATCCGCTGCATGGTTAAAAGCCATTGTTTTAATTAGGGAACAGGTTTTGTTTTCTTACTACACTAAATAAGGCAACATCAGTAATTCAACATCGGTAATTCAAAGTAAAGTCACATTCAACTTCCTGTTTTTCAGAGAGCAATCAAAACGTTTCAGATGTTTCACAGCCTTATGGGCTGCAACTGGGGTAAAGGAGGGGGTTGTTTATATAGAGGGCTTTTCAGTGGCTTGCTAACTGACTTGTTTTGATTATGCTTGGACAAACCAAAAAATAAAATGGGACATTATATATTTCTTCATTTTAGGTGCAAAGGCTTGTTCACCACAATCCAGACCAACATGTTAAGATCACTTCCTAAAAGTATTATAAAGGGTATTGAAAAAAAAAAGATTAAAGAACAGTTATCTGCAAATTGGCCATCCAAACATTACTGTATAATTGTATATAATTAGACACTGCTTCAATTAAAAATCAAGGTTCGGCTAAACGGAAACGGAACAGCTTGAATTTGTGCCAGTTGATTTTGTAATTCACTCTTATTTTCATTCCAGCTTTCAATGTGCCAGATTTAAGACACTGGATAAGTCGATTTAACCACATAAAAAGCATAAAGGTTAGCAATAAGTAACCTGAGAAGCAACACGCAGAACAAAAACCTGTCCCAGATATTGCAACACTCACTGCTGCAGCATTTCATTTATATAACCAGCAAGGATCAGTGTAAATTTTAGGTACTTCCAGTGTAGCATGGGGGTGTGGTGGAATCTATGCATGTCTCAGAACTGCTGAACAAAGTTGCTTAACATCAACTACAGAAAAAAGAGAGGAATTTGAGATAGGTGGACTCCTTTCTGCTAGTTTGCTATGTGTCACTGCAAATTCTTTTTTAAGGGACCTGTAGAATACCTCCCAGTTGTCCCATTTTTCACAGGACAGTCCCGATTTGATAGCTCAGCCCATAGTCCCGGCTTGTTAATGAAATGTCCTGAACTTTCTCTTTGATCTTCTGCACTGAACAGCCAGAAAAAGATAAGTTTCTAACTTAATTGGTCTTTGGCAGAGAGCCCAGAATATGTGGCAGGTGCCACATAAGACCCAGAGCAAAAAATGTAACCTCTCAATATAAATAAATATTTGATACATTTGAAAGCTTTTCTGAATATAGAAACAGAAATGTCTTCTGGAGTCCTACGAGCTTAGCACATACAACAGGTTTCTGCATCATAATTGGACAGTGTTTCTGCATAAGCCTAAAATATAATTGGGTTTACTGCAAATGCTAAATAGCAAGGTTAGGAGGCTGTGTAAAGCTGTAAAGTTTATGACCAGATTTGGCAGATTGTCACTATGCTGCCTAATCATCTGGGCATGTCAGTTTGTCTAGACTGCAACTATCATCTGTCATAGCAACTTCTCAGAAAGTATTTGCTGCCAGCAGATGAGGAGGCAAAAGGAGACCAAGCTTCTCTTCACTTCCCGATAGGTCCACCAGACAGAATAAACAACGGTTGCAGGGTTATATAACTATGCCAATATAAGCTAAGGACAAGAGCAGAGAATAGGATTCGGTACTCATGTATGTATTTTTAGTGAGTGATCTTATATGGGCTGTGACAGGATGATCATGGAAGCGATGTACCAGTATTGCTTATAAGCAGCCGCAACAGGTACAGCTACAAAGTACAGGTATGGGACCGGTTAACCAGAATGCTCTCTGGATAAGGGATCTTTCAGAAATTTGGCTCTCCATACCTTAAGTCTACTAGAAAATCATGTATACATTAAACCCTATAGGATGGTTCTGCTTCCAATAAGGATTAAGTATATCTTAGTTAGGATCAAGTACAAGCTACTGTTTTATTATTACAGAGAAAAAGGGAATACTGTACTTTTAAAAATTTGTATTATTTGAATAAAATGGGGTCTATGTGAGATGGCCTTCCTGCAATTTGGAGCCTTCTGGATAACGGGTTTCCGGATAACGGATTCCATACCTGTAAATGCAAAATCCATCTCTATATGAAACTAAAGTTGCTGTTGCATTACCATTCAACATTAGATCTGTAAGATAACACAATGAACACAATATGGGAAAATTGCATTTCTGGGGAATATATATATATATATATATATATATATATATATATAGATATATATAGATATATATATATATACATACACACACACACACATACATACATACACTTTTCTAGTAGCATGTGGATAATACTAACAGGCACCCCTTGCTCACATACACACCAATGCTACACATACATGCTAGGTTACATTACTCAATAAAAGGAGAGAATGGTCTTTTACTCCCATACTTCTTACTGTGGGTGGGTGACAGCACTAGATTATTGATTCATATAAAAGAGTAGGCCCAAGGGAACATGTAAAAGGGACCAAACTGCATAATTACTATATTTGTCATTGGTTTGTCTAGCACTTCGAAATTGCTACCAGAGAGACAGTAACTTTCAATTTATATATACTTATTTATAAGCTATAGTCAGGTGATCCCACTGGTGTCTAATAAAAGGGCAGCCAAGTTTGGGAGTTTTACTTTGAAAGCAGCAAGTAAGTTGCAGGTAAAACCTAGTCCCTTTGTAAAATGTATAATGAAGCAATAGAATTCTTAATGAATCAGATAAAATTGAGCATAGGACTGGCCAGATATGGGATAACTTTGACGTAGTTGGCCAGCTTAAATATATTGCAATATATGGACAAACAATCCCTGTTTTGTTTAAAAGGAAAGGCATTTTTCAGTAGCAGTATGCACAAAATGTCTCTGTCTTAAATATATTGATAATGGGTTGAGTGCTGTGGACTCTTGTATTTGACTATATGTATTTTGTGGTCACACCCTCATTGCACCCCCGCCTAATGGTTTTAAAAAATAGTGGTGAGCACAACTTTCCCTTGTTTGTTTTATATATATATATATATATATATATATATATATATATATATATATATATATATATATATATATATATATATATATATATATATATATATATACACACACACACACACACACACACACACATAAATACATACACTTTTCTAGTAGCATGTGGATACTACTAACAGGCACCCCTTGCTCACATACACACCAATGCTACACATACATGCTAGGTTACATTACTCAATAAAAGGAGAGAATGGTCTTTTACTCCCATACTTCTTACTGTGGGTGGGTGACAGCACTAGATTATTGAGTCATATAAAAGAGTAGGCCCAAGGGAACATGTAAAAGGGACCAAACGGCATAATTACTATATTTGTCATTGGTTTGTCTAGCACTTCGAAATTGCTACCAGAGAGACAGTAACTTTCAATTTATATATACTTATTTACTGGCTGACAAGCCATGGAGACACGAACATTAAACTTTAAACTTCAATTTGGGGAAAATGGTAAAAAATAAAAGATGGCAATTGGAAAAAGGCTTTGTTTATGGTGAACAATCTGAAACCAATTGAAATAAAAGTAGTAGCACTCTTGTGGGTGAAAAAAAAAATAATTTCTAGATGATCAAAGAAAAATTTTGTGCATGTACGTTTAAAGGGAAATGTAATGCTCTGTCAATTAAAAACATTGAAGAAGTTAAAATCAGTTCAGAATTATAGTAAAAAGAATAAAACTCAAACTCGTGTCGGTTTAAATTCGATTAGAATAAGAAATGCAATCTAGTGGTGTCACAGCTGCAAGGAGTAGGAGGTAGCAGCATGCTGAAAACTGGATTCAAGTGACTCACACTACATTATCAAGTAACTTGTTTCTAAATAAAACACAAAATATAATTATCCTGAAACATAAGCTTCAGATGTACTTTCAACATATGAATTTACATACACAGAAAGAAAAGGATATTCAACACGATGATTGATAAACTTAATCCACAGATATGGCCAAATGAAGGGAGACAGGAACGTATCTTTAAAGTAACTGATTCCGTGTTTCACTACTCAGACATCTAAATAACCAAATACCTAAATGAACATCTACATAGATACACTTGAAAACACATCCAGAAGGTCAAAATGTGGGATTTGGGGTTCTCTCCTGATTATTCTATGCACAATAGTAAAATGGCTCATACAGCAATGTTTTTATATTTCTGTAACCAAGGGGGACCCTGGCCAAAGCAACGTTAGAGCTCACATGTGAGTATGTCTGGGCTGAGATTCAAAACGGAGCTTGACATTTCAAGTACAATTAGACACAAACAACCCCATGGGCTGAATATACAGATTGCCAGTATAGGCCTGCAAATGTCCTTAAATGCCCTAGATTTAAATGATGTTCGTTAGCTTATCAGGATTACACATCTTTTGCTGTATTAAACTGCAGCAGTCAAAATACATGGCATTTTCAGGTCAGCATTGTACAGGCAATGACAGGTTTTTAAAAAAGTGTTAATCACAAGGGGATGTCGATTTGCTAGGCAGCCCCTGTTAAGTACAACTGCTTACCTCAGACCAGTGGCTCCTCTTCTCTGAAAACTGCACCAGACCAGATTACTATTCTAGTGATCATCATTGCACCATCTTCCTGCCTTTCCCAGGGTTCCCTTGTGGCTGGTCAGGCTATATGCATTTACAGTAGAATCAAATTATAATGTATACTTGAAAAGCCAAACATTTCCTCTACTGTGTGCATACACACAGACCAGGGCCATAGCAAGAATCCTGGAGAAAGGTACAAGGGATGGTGCAGCCCTCACTAAAATACGAACTCTGAGCCACTGCATTTTTCAGCAAAGAGGAGAATCAACCAGGGGGTTGAAAATAAGCACTTATAATACACAAAAGCTATGAATATCTTGTAAATGATATCCTTATAAAAGGTGAGTTCTGAGGTCATTTCTGTCACATGACTGAAATTTGTGTATTATAATAAAGTAACCCCAGTTGCAAAATATGAGGATATTAGAAGTTACCTAGGAGTTCCATGACCTGTATAAAAACACTCGGCCGATGGTCATGAAACTCCTCGGTTACTTATAATATCCTTATAATTTACAAGAGGGGGTACTTTTTTCACTATATAATCTTGGGTAGCCTAGCAAGTGATTAGCCTTTATCTTCTATTTAACAAGCTTTTGTTTCAAATATGTTGTTAAAAGCAACTAGAATATTAGAATACTCTGGATTATAGCATTCCTGTGATAGAAGCTACATTTAACTACCTTTTAGGTGTATTTTGCTCAAAGAGCACAGAAAAACATTTCAAAACCAAAAGCAATAATAAAAAAAAGCATGTTTTCATTAGATTAAAATATACTGCCTTAGCTCCTACTCACTTTATTTTATGGCAATATGACTAAAAAATATTTTTAAAATATTTTTCCAGCAATAGAAATAATATTAGTGCCAAGTTCAAACTATTCTGTGATTATTGAATACACTCTGTTTTAGGGGTCCCTACATTATGCCAATGAGCTTCAGCTACCACCAATAGCTGCCACTGTTCTTGAAAAACAGTGGGGGTCATTTATCAACACTGGACAAATTTGCCCATGGGCATTAACCCATGGCAACCAATCAAATTGCTGCATTCATTGTTCTACTTGCGGCTGGCTTTAAAAAGCTAATCACTGATTGGTTGCTATAGGTAACTGGCCATGGGCAAATTTGCCCAATGTTGATAAATGAGCCCCAGTGTCTTTCCTTTTTTTTTTACTACAAATATCCATGCAACCAAAATAGTTCTTAGCATATACACATATTACCCTGAACGCCTTTGGCTGTAAGTCAGTCTGGGGTTATTGGACCACAGATACGAAGAAAAAAAAAAAGTCAACTAGAATTCTCCAGACACAAGTACATACTCACAGACTGACTGACTGACTGCTCAACACCCACAAGACAATTATTATCAGAACAAGCAATAGAATGTTTTTTTGTTTAGTGACAGCTTGTCCAGCCAGGTGTAGATATAGGTATGCCTCATGTATTCTCCTGCCTGATAGGAACAAACTCAGATATGGTAGTGGGCTAGAAGAGTACACATTATTCCATCACTGGTGTAACATGTGCACCATTTCAGCAGTAAAATTCCATCTTAAAGTCCCCTAAGGCGCAAACTGTGGGTGGACACCAGCCTGAGGTTAGACTAGGGTTGACACTTTACCCATTTAAAACCAAACACATGCGGAGTCCACATCCTGCTAATTATCAAATCATTTAGATGCATAATGCATGGCGGCACATAAATCAGTTCAGTCTGCAGGCTGTGGATTCCACATACGTTTGGTTAAAGGGGTGAGGTGGCAAACCTAGGTTAGGTTGCCCGGTGCAGTTCGCTAGTTACTGCTAAACTCCTTGCAAGAACATGGAACTGTGGCCCAACTGAGACACAGACTGTGCTAGACACATGGGCACTGTACAGTATCACCCCTGCACTCGCTCCTACTCAATGGGGACTGGCAGGTGGCATGGGAATCGCCTTCTCCCAAAGTCTATTAGCTGCGGAAACGTCCAACGCAGGTTATTTATGCACCAGGATATCCTTGGGCATTACCTGCTCTATTTCCTTGAGTCTCCCTGCGTCCTCCGATTTAGCGCAATCTTTTTCAACCAGAGTAGACATACAGTGACGCAGTCCTGTAAGTACCGCGCTCTGACAAACACAAGCGACCCCAGGGCTACTTCAGCGCGCTGTAGACTTCCAACCAATCAGGGCCGTCGTCGGCATCCATGTGATAGAACGAGGAAGCACTCCAGCTGCCATTTTTGAGATGGGCGGAGTGTTTGTTTTAGTCTTAGCACTGGGTTTAAAACTGGTCCTGTTTTTAATCAGTTGGCCCTATGATGCACACAGATAACTACAGATAGTTGTACTATTTATTTTTCGTTTGCAAGCAGTGTAAGTGGCTACAGGGAGCTCAGCCACCTGGGGGCTGAGGATGAGCTTTTCCTTCGCAGCATGGAATATGGAACGGCAATGACGGAAGTGACGCTTTTTGAGTTCTGGTGAAGTCATCAGGACTGGCAAAAGAGGCAACGAGAACGTTGAGCGCAGCCGGGAAGTTGAAAAGACTCTCTTTTGCATCATGAACGCGCCACCAGCATTTGAGTCTTTTCTACTGTTCGAGGGTGAAAAAAAGTAAGAGTTTCATTTTATTATATTGGTTTTTAAACAGCATACAGTCTCTCTCTACTGCCAATTAAAGGAACCCCAAAGCTGCACAAAAAGACATGGCCATCGATGAAATATTGTTACAAAGCACTAATGTTGCCTTTGTTACACTGTAACATGAATCCAATATAGGTTAGGCTCACTAATTAAATTGATTGTTTATTTACCATCATGGGAAAGGAGATATAATGCGCAAATCCTTTTACACTATTCGGTCCTGTTAGAATTTACATTGGAAAACACCTTAAAATGAGTGTTTTAGATGCACATATTCAATGCAAGCCTTTTTTATGGGTATCCTTTATTATTCTGTATAGTAGTTATAAAGTATTCTCGCTTTCATTCTGCTTCTTTCCAGCATGCAAATTAAAATGTTGTCAGGGGAACATAAAAATGTACTGGGGGTCATTTAATAACATTGGGTAAATGAGCACCTGGGCAGTTACCCATGGCAACCAATCAGGAATTGACTTTTGTTGCACTACCTACAACTGTCACCTCTCTGGGTACATTGCCCAATCGTGATTGAATTATTGATGTTTTGAGTTTAAATGGAGAGGACTTCCCTTACCAGTCAGTTGAACTGAAGAAGCTGCTCGGATGAGTAGTGAAATGTCTTCAGTCATTAGTCAGCAAGTCCAGTTGTTTTTTAAATTACTTATATTAGATATACCATGTCCTGGATGAATGAAAATGTTCATAGACATTTCCAAGTATAATTTATAAGGCATAGTGAGGCTGTGACTGAAATTCTCCTGTAATCAATCGGCTAAGGACATGAATACATTTTCTGCTAAGTAGAAATGTATAAAATCAATGGAATTGCAACTAATCTGGCTAAATTAGCTACAAGCAAACAAAAGAATGGGGATCGACCAATGCACATTCCCTGGGCCCCTGTTTCATAAGTAGTTTAAACAGGAGTTTAATTTAGTTTTAGTTACAAAGTTATGATGATAAAACTGGTAAGCCACCACCATATGTATGTAGCTTACCAATTTAACGATCATAACTTTGATTAAAGGTTTTTGAAAATGCATGCACTTGCATGGATACTAAATTACTTATGAAACAGGGGACCAGTTAATGTGCATTGATCAATCCCCTTTCTTTTGTCAGTTCACCTGATAACCCAGTTGTCAGTCTATATATGGCTTGTTGTATCCTTTCTTTCTTACTGTTGCTATGTAATACATATGATGATGAATTGTAGCTTGAATACCCATATAATCAATAATTATTCATTATGTTTAGGATAACAATCACTAAGGATACCAAGGTACCTAATGCCTGTTTGTTTACAATCAATAAGGAAGATCATACAATTGGAAATATCATTAAGTCGTAAGTATTTATTATTTATTCAACACTTAGTTGAAATTAAGGTAGGGTAGCACTATCCAACTAGTGTTGTAGTTCAGCCTTGGCTCTACCGTACCTTTTCAGTTTTTTTTATGTGTTGCTTCACAAACATGTATAAGACCTGATTACTGTCTATGATCTCAAATTCACTACTTACTGAGTTATGGCTGGAGTATTTCATTCAGTTCATCAGTCAGGCAGGTTTTAAAATATCAGATCATTTCAGTTTCATGCTCATCTCCATTAGGGGTCTTAAGTCAATTGCTGCAAATATATAAAGATGAATACAGCCATAACCTGACTTCCTAAATTATGTGTGCTCAGATGTTTTGGGTGGATGTACTGCCTAAAAATAGTGTCCGTATCCCTTTGGTGTTTTGGCAATGTTTTCTCTGTCAGTTGCCTTACAACCAATTAGGTTAAAATGGCATCTTGGATATTCCTAATACTATAGCAAAATAATGATAATAACAACTATATTTTTATGTGTATTTAACCTTGAATTGGGGAGGGAAACTTGAACCAGAACGGGAGCAAGGTCTCCGAACCAATAGGTCTGTTTATGCGACACAACTGTCAGTCGCGTTGCATCAATGCTGCGACACGATCTGACAATAGAATTATTTACCTTATTTCCGTCGCAACGACGTGACCCCTGCGTTTTTGCGCAGTGCGTCGGATCGCGCCGGAATCATTCGTGGAGTCCTGCCCTTATAGGACAAGGAAAGTCCCCCAATGCTCACTTAACCAAATTGCTAAAAAAAACTGCAAACTTCTATGTTATTTTAACCCAAGCTAGTTCTAAATTCCCATTAACTCTTCATCCAAAAAGCTTGTATCTGCCATATTGGATTGGTTTGTGATATTCTACATCATCAAGTTATTTCTGCACATGCATGCCTATCCCATCCATACAGGCAGACTCTAAAACATAAGCATCTTCTCTTGCAGCACTAAATGATTTACTGTAGCAATGCTGCAAATTCCTCACATATGCTGTTTGTAGTCTGAGTCTTTTTCAGAAACTCAGATTTCAGTGCATGTAGTACCGCCCAAATTGTTACAATCAACTTCTTTCAGTCTAAGCTCCAGGGTAATGTTTGCCCACTAAATAAGTTTGGTGTGAGCATATTCTTTATGAAGCAACATTTATGCTAAACATCTTTCATTCTGGGGGGTTTGTGCTACATCTGAGGTAGCATATATGACTTTGTAATCTTATTTTATTTTAGACAGTTGCTGAAGGATCCTCAGGTGTTATTTGCAGGTTACAAAGTCCCACATCCTCTTGAGCATAAAATTGTCATAAGAGTTCAGACAACACCAGACTACAGCCCTCAAGAGGCATTTACCAATGCAATCACTGACTTGATTAGTGAGCTTTCCCTATTAGAGGAAAGATTTCGGGTATGTATAAAATTCTGTTGTCTATTCACTGCCAGACTATTTACCCCAAAATGTTTAAACAAAATGCCAATCATTTTTCTTCATCATTTTGTGCCTTTTCAGTTTAGTGGCATTTCCTATGGGGGCATTATATATAACAACATTAGCTTTATATTTATGCATGAATACTTTTAATTGAATTTCTGTAACCATTTTTATGCATCTAAGTACTGATATACAATTGTAAAAAGTGAGAACAGATCACAGAAAGGCATGCTCAAATAATGCTTAAAGGAGAACTAAAACCTAAAACCTAAAAATAGATGGGATAAAAATGCCATATTTTATGTATTGAACTTATTGCACCAGCCTAAATTTTCAGCTTCTCAATAGCAGCAGTGATCCAGGACTTCAAACTTGTCACAGGGGGTCACCATCTTGGAAAGTGTCTGTGACATTCACATGCTCAGTGGGCTCTGAGCAGCTGTTGAGAAGCTAAACTTAGGGGTCGTCACAAATTATTGGGCAGAAAATGAGGTTGACCTGTAATATAAGCTGATGCTACAGGGCTGATTATTAAATTCTGATGCTAGTTGCACTGGTTTCTGTGCTGCCATGTAGCAATTATCTGTATTAATTAATAATCAGCCTTATATTGTGGCATTTATATTCTGTGTGTCCCATTTTGAGTGGGTCCCTAAGCTCAGTAAGGGACAGCAGCACAGAGCATGTGCAGTGAATCCGCAGAAGATAAGATATGGAGCTACTGGCTGGGGCATCTTTGGATATAGATATAGGTATATACATATATATATATATATATATATATATATACCAATGTGAACACTTGCACTCCAATCTCAAAGTCTTTAGCCGGGTGCTTAGTCAACGTGTATTGTATGTTTTCAAAATGGACCAGCACACCGTTTGTCTTCAATCAAAAAAAGTGTTTATTCTTCATACACTGTGCATCCAACGTTTCGGCCTGCATTCAGGCCTTTATCAAGGATAAAGTGTCAGTGCTTGTGATCAATATTTATACTCACAATCCCCTCATTAGGAGCGTCATGATGACCTCATCACAATGCTAATTTGCAATTTAATATGCATAAATAAAACACAGAAAAAATATATATTATTGCATTTTGTGCTAATATGTTTCACCAATCTGTTATATGAAGCTTGTGCTTACAATCTTTTGAAGTGAAAAAACTTGTATAAAAAACTTTTCATATGTGATTCAATAAACATTGTGGTAAGAAACCGTGTACCTTTACATTTCCGTCAGTAGGTGTCACCAAAATGCTGCAAAATAAATCTGTGCTTTGATCCAAAGAAGTGAATTAAAAAAAGTTACAAATTATTTTCATTGTTTCCAGAACAGGCAGACACAGATACAGCACCTGAAAATCAAGATAAGCATTATCTCAGCTATTTGTAACATATATTTGTATTGGGGAAAAATCCTTTGTTACTTTGTCTCAATATTATTTGCATTTCTGTCCTAAAAAACCTTGGTGCTGTTAAAGCGGGGAAATATCCTTATTCAAGTTAAAAAACAACCTAATGATTGTTGACCATTCAGCCCTCTGGGTGCCACACATCCCAGTTCATGTATCCAGTACGCTTCTCTTTTTAAGAGCATGTTGTCATAATTCCCCCCTCTTGCTCTTTTGGGGATCTGCTCTATGGGCATGCACCTGAACGCTGTCGGACTGTGTCTAGCCTCTGCCCAGTGCTTAGCTACTGGTTGTTGCGAAATGTCCTGCTTTTTGCCCTTTTCTTTTTTGCTCTTTTCTGGATCCAATGCCGCTCTTATACTGGACCTGTGCATTGCCATTCTCTCCTTTAACTGCCTAGTTGTTTTCCCACAGTAAATGAGCCCACAGGGACACTTTACAATATAGACCACCATAGTGGTGTCACAAGTCATCCTTTGTCTGATTTTATACTTTTTCCCTGTGTGTGGATGTGTGAAATACGTGCCCTGTATCAGTGAGCTGCATAGTATGCAGCCTGTACACTTATATACACCTGGACGCTGTGATAAAAAGTGCTGGACATGCGACCCCTGATACTTATTCACTGGGTCGGAGGGGCTTAGTATTTCCTTTAGATTGCTACCTCTTTTGAAGCTAAATTTGGGCTTATCAGGTAGCGTTCTGGCTATCGTGTCATCTGTCTTTAAAATGGGCCAGTGTCTTAGTACACTTTTTTTCACAGCTGCACTGTTCACTCCATATTTACTTACATAATAGAGGTCACTACTGCTACCCCTATTTTTGACACCCTGCCTTCGCTCCTGTTCTTGTGTAATCTCCTCTCTATTTAAAGAAAGGGCCCATTCTTTGGTATCCAAGAGCAGCTTCTTAGGGTACCCCCTTTCCAAAAATTTGTTGTACATATCCGTCAAGTCCTCTATTCTCTTTTTTTCATCACTATCAATGCGTATCACCCTAAGCATTTGCGACTTGGGTAACGAATCCAAGAGATGCCTAGGGTGATTGCTATGGTAGTGAGTTAGTGTATTCCTGTCCGTCGGCTTTCTATATATACATGTCTGTAGCCCTTGATTTTCTTTGTAAATCTCTACATCCAAAAATTCTACTTTCTGCGTGCTATACTTAACTGTAAATTTCACTGGGCTATCTAGACCATTCAAATATTCCACAAATTCATCCAACTTGTCAGTAGGGCCCAACCATATGTAAAAGATGTCATCTATATATCTCCTGTAAAACGCCCCGTATTGTCTGAACAGAGGGTGGCTCAATATGTGGTCGGACTCAAATTTGTGCATGAAAGCATTTGCGTAAGCTGGGGCCACTTTTGACCCCATTGCTGTGCCAGTGCGCTGTACAAAGTATTCATTTTCAAATTTAAAATAATTTTTGTACAAAATGAATCTAAGTAGGTCCAACATAAAGTCAATTGGCGGACCCACATATAGCGTGTTGTTTACAACCAATTCCCGCACCGCGGGAATGGCGGGCGCGCAGGTCACCAGGCCGATCGGGAGCAAGCGGAGTGTCAGAGAGCGAAGGAGAGGGAAGCGCTACAGGATCGCCCCAAGCTCAGGCCCAGGCGCATTTTTTGGCGCAGCGCCCACGAGACAACGGAGACCCGGGAAGGCCACCCGCCGCGGCAGGAAATCGAGGGCCTGCAAATACAAGATCGAGGAAGCCCCAAGAGGATGCCAGGACCAAGAAGAAAGCCTGATTTTCAACATATCGTCGCACCAGCTGTCGCCATCGGAGACATCGCTCCTTAGGAAAGGATTGGGCTACGTACCGATGGTGAGTGATACTCCTTTCCAGCATACTGTGGACAATTATATATTTACCAGGCAGGTGAGACTGAAAGAAAAATATGCCCAGGACGCAAACCCATTCCATACGCATAGATGTATAGAAAACATGGGTACAGGAGGGGATAGGGAGGCCGCCAGTCCCAGTATAATACCCATGGGTGAGGGGAGGAGGGGGGATCTGAATCAGACAACTCCCAGTACGGCTAGATTTAAATTGGCAAGTGTATATGACCCTATAAGTACGAATGCCTCGATCAAGACATTTAACCGCATGTTGGATGCCGATAGCCTATCCTTTTATAATAAGCAGCGAAAATGGAGGGGCAATTTAACTGTGGCAGAAAAAGAAGCTATTAAGTCCTTGAAACAGAATAAGGACATTATTATAAAGGCTGCGGACAAGGGGGGAGGGATTGTGGTCATGAACTATTCTTACTACAAACAAGAACTCCTATCCCAATTAGCTGATGTTACCAAATATAAAAGATTGACATTTGACCCCACAGCGAACTTTTATCAAGAGTTAAAGTCATTATTGCAAACTGCTATGAATAATGGTTGGATAACTGAGAAAATGCAAGAATATTTTTTGCCAGCTTGCCCTATACGTCCAGTCATATATACATTGCCTAAAGTCCACAAGAGCCTGTATACACCCCCTGGGCGCCCTATAATTTCATCGAATGGTTCTCTGAATGAGGGCATAGCGGCTTATGTGGACTCTTTACTACAGCCATGTGTGCAGAACATATCAAGTTATTTGAAAGACACGGGCGACTTTCTCAAGGTTATCCGGAGCATATATTGCTCTACTGAGAACATGGTGTTGGCAACCATGGATGTGCAGAGCCTCTACACCTGCATCCCACATGATGCAGGTGTGGAGGCGGTGCGGGAATTGGTTGTAAACAACACGCTATATGTGGGTCCGCCAATTGACTTTATGTTGGACCTACTTAGATTCATTTTGTACAAAAATTATTTTAAATTTGAAAATGAATACTTTGTACAGCGCACTGGCACAGCAATGGGGTCAAAAGTGGCCCCAGCTTACGCAAATGCTTTCATGCACAAATTTGAGTCCGACCACATATTGAGCCACCCTCTGTTCAGACAATACGGGGCGTTTTACAGGAGATATATAGATGACATCTTTTACATATGGTTGGGCCCTACTGACAAGTTGGATGAATTTGTGGAATATTTGAATGGTCTAGATAGCCCAGTGAAATTTACAGTTAAGTATAGCACGCAAAAAGTAGAATTTTTGGATGTAGAGATTTACAAAGAAAATCAAGGGCTACAGACATGTATATATAGAAAGCCGACGGACAGGAATACACTAACTCACTACCATAGCAATCACCCTAGGCATCTCTTGGATTCGTTACCCAAGTCGCAAATGCTTAGGGTGATACGCATTGATAGTGATGAAAAAAAGAGAATAGAGGACTTGACGGATATGTACAACAAATTTTTGGAAAGGGGGTACCCTAAGAAGCTGCTCTTGGATACCAAAGAATGGGCCCTTTCTTTAAATAGAGAGGAGATTACACAAGAACAGGAGCGAAGGCAGGGTGTCAAAAATAGGGGTAGCAGTAGTGACCTCTATTATGTAAGTAAATATGGAGTGAACAGTGCAGCTGTGAAAAAAAGTGTACTAAGACACTGGCCCATTTTAAAGACAGATGACACGATAGCCAGAACGCTACCTGATAAGCCCAAATTTAGCTTCAAAAGAGGTAGCAATCTAAAGGAAATACTAAGCCCCTCCGACCCAGTGAATAAGTATCAGGGGTCGCATGTCCAGCACTTTTTATCACAGCGTCCAGGTGTATATAAGTGTACAGGCTGCATACTATGCAGCTCACTGATACAGGGCACGTATTTCACACATCCACACACAGGGAAAAAGTATAAAATCAGACAAAGGATGACTTGTGACACCACTATGGTGGTCTATATTGTAAAGTGTCCCTGTGGGCTCATTTACTGTGGGAAAACAACTAGGCAGTTAAAGGAGAGAATGGCAATGCACAGGTCCAGTATAAGAGCGGCATTGGATCCAGAAAAGAGCAAAAAAGAAAAGGGCAAAAAGCAGGACATTTCGCAACAACCAGTAGCTAAGCACTGGGCAGAGGCTAGACACAGTCCGACAGCGTTCAGGTGCATGCCCATAGAGCAGATCCCCAAAAGAGCAAGAGGGGGGAATTATGACAACATGCTCTTAAAAAGAGAAGCGTACTGGATACATGAACTGGGATGTGTGGCACCCAGAGGGCTGAATGGTCAACAATCATTAGGTTGTTTTTTAACTTGAATAAGGATATTTCCCCGCTTTAACAGCACCAAGGTTTTTTAGGACAGAAATGCAAATAATATTGAGACAAAGTAACAAAGGATTTTTCCCCAATACAAATATATGTTACAAATAGCTGAGATAATGCTTATCTTGATTTTCAGGTGCTGTATCTGTGTCTGCCTGTTCTGGAAACAATGAAAATAATTTGTAACTTTTTTTAATTCACTTCTTTGGATCAAAGCACAGATTTATTTTGCAGCATTTTGGTGACACCTACTGACGGAAATGTAAAGGTACACGGTTTCTTACCACAATGTTTATTGAATCACATATGAAAAGTTTTTTATACAAGTTTTTTCACTTCAAAAGATTGTAAGCACAAGCTTCATATAACAGATTGGTGAAACATATTAGCACAAAATGCAATAATATATATTTTTTCTGTGTTTTATTTATGCATATTAAATTGCAAATTAGCATTGTGATGAGGTCATCATGACGCTCCTAATGAGGGGATTGTGGGTATAAATATTGATCACAAGCACTGACACTTTATCCTTGATAAAGGCCTGAATGCAGGCCGAAACGTTGGATGCACAGTGTATGAAGAATAAACACTTTTTTTGATTGAAGACAAACGGTGTGCTGGTCCATTTTGAAAATAAATATATATATATATATATATATATATATATATATATATATATATATATATATATATATATATATATTCTCCTAATGACGGTTCAGGGAAAACCAAAACGCATTAATGTGGGGACCGTTGTGAAGCTCCAATAAATTCACTTTTCATTATGCCCGTGAGTGCTGTATATATACAGTTAGGTCCATAAATATTTGGACAGACAACTTTTTTTTCTAATTTTGGTTCTGTACATTACCACAATGAATTTTAAATGAAACATTTCAGATGCAGACTTTCTGTCCGAAGTTTAGTCTTCAACAAATTAAATGCATGCTCAATTGGGTTCAGATCAGGTGACTGACTTGGCCATTCAAGAATATTCCAATTATTTGCTTTAATAAACTCCTGGGTTGCTTTGGCTGTATTTTTTGGGTCATTGTCCATCTGTATTATGAAACACCCCCCAATCAATTTGACTGCATTTAGCTGGATTTGAGCAGAATAGTCTGCTGAACACCTCAGAATTCATTCGGCTGCTTCTGTCCTGTGTCACATCATGGATAAACACTAGTGTCCCAGTGCCACTGGCAGCCATGCACACCCAAGCCATCACAATGCCTCTGCCGTTTTATAGATGATGTGGTATGCTTTGGATCATGAGCTGTTCCACGTCTTCTCCATATTTTTTTCTTGCCATCATTCTGGTAGAGGTTGATCTTGGTTTCATCTGTCCAAAGAACTTTTTTCCAGAACTGTGCTGGATTTTTTAGATGTTTTTTTTAAGCAAAGTCCAATCTAGGCTTTCTATTCTTGATGCTTATGAGTGGCTTGCACCTTGCAGTGCAGCCTCTGTATTTACTTTCATACAGTCTTCTCTTTATGGTAGACTTGAATATCGATACACCTACCTCCTGGAGAGTGTTGTTCACTTGTTTGTCTGTTTTTAAGGGGTTTCTTTTCACCATGGAAATGATTCTGTGATCATCCACCACTGTTGTGTTCCGTGGACGTCTAGGTCTTTTTACCTTTCTGAGTTCACCAGTGCTTTCTTGTTCATGTACCAAACTGTAGATTTTGCCGCATGTTGTCTGTTCACAGCAAAATCTTCCACATACAAGCAACCCCCTTAACTCCAGGACTTTTATCTGCTTCATTGATAATGACATAATGAAGGAATTGCCCACACCTGCCCATTAAATAGCATTTGAGTCAGTGTCCAATTACTTTGAGCCCCTGAAATGAAGTGATTGTTTAGTTTACAAGAATTATATTTATTATGCAAATAAAATATCTGTAGTTAATATGTATACAAATACAACTGATTTTAGTCATAACCAAGTACCAAGTATACTTGGGGGCCAGACTGCTTCCCCACTGCATTTAAACTTCAAGCTAGGTAAATGCAGAATAGAAGACTTACAAGTTAATTCTAAAATAAACCTCCTCTCTAATAACAGCTAAAACTTCTCACCCACATGTCATTTCTTTATTTGTCTGTTTAACTCACATGATCATGGGAAGGTGCTTTCTTACGGTGGATTAGTTGCAATGTGATTGCATAATCGGTGTCAAGCAAGGGGGCTGCATTAGAGTAAATATTTAAGTATATATCTATTTGGGGAGGTTGGATGTAATCTAGACCAGTATCACATTCTACTGAATATTTGTCTTTTTAGATTCACATCCATAATAAAGTGCATCAGTGACCAGCCCTCAGTTAGCTGGATCTTTATTTAGGTGAATTTGGAAATACAGTATTCTATTCTATTATGCTTCTTTAAGTCCCATTATGTTTTATATGTGCCAAAAAAACACATTTGCAAAAAGTTTTAGCATTTATTTAAACTAATTATACAACACTTAAAAGATGCCTAACACAGGATTGATGATTTCTTATATGTGTATATAAACTAGAATTCACAAATCATTCACAAATAATATCCTAACTATTATAAATAATAATATTTATATCTGTTTACAGGTTGCTATTAAAGATAAGCAAGAAGGAATTGAATGAGCCAAATCCGTGGAAGGAAGAGCAATCCCTTTAGTGTTGAAAGCAGGCACTCACTCTCTTTTTTGTAGGGAGCATTAATGCCTATCAGCAAGTTATTGTTTGCGTTTTTTCGTATGTATAGATGATGTACACTTTTATAAATAAAATTACTTGGCTTATGTAATAACTTTTGTTTGCAGTTCCTATTTTTTACATTTTCTCTGATGTCTGCCATGGTGGCAAGAGACTGGCAAATTGCTAATTTATCAAATAGGGTTGCATTTCTCAAAAAGAGATCTCATTTTCAGCCTGAAAACTTTAAGCCTGTTGGAGGTAAATGGAACATTGTCTAATTGGACCAGTGTTGTTAGTGAAGTACCTTAGGGGTTCTATCCTTGGACCTTTGATTTTTAATATGTTCAAAACTGTCTTTGAGATGCCATTGTAAATACTCCAAAATGTTTTGCAGAAACTAACTAAATTAGAAAACTGGGCGGCAAATGAGGTTCATTGGTCAAAGAAAATAGGTTATCACATAAATGAAAGTTATACACTATATGTGCAAACTCATTAATTGTACATACACGGTTTTCATATGATTTAAGTGGCTTTATGAGCCACACAAACTGGGTAGTTTTATAATTCTTTATCATATAACCTGATGCTACAGGGCTGATTATTAAATTCTGATGCCAATTGTGCTGGTTTCTGAGCTGCCATGTACCAATAATCTGAATTATTTACTAATCAGCCTTATATAGTGACATTTATATTCTGTATATTCAGTATCTTTTCGCTAAGCTGAGTAACTGACAGCAGCACAGAGCATGTGGCAGTGAATCAGCAGAAAAGAAGATGGTGAGCTACTGGGGCTTCTTTGGAGACATCTTTACTAAATTGCTATGGTTGCCTTAGGCTGGTACAGAAGCCCAAAAAATAATGTACAACATTTATGTCCTACTTGTTTAGTTAAACTTAATTTTCCTATAACAACACTATGGGGGAATTCACAAAAGCGTCATTAAAATTATGTTTCAACATATTCACAGAACTAATTTCCGCTGGTTTTCCAATCATCCCAACTAGGGTTGCCAACTTCTGTGCGGTGGAACTCCCTGCAGGGGGTGGATCAGGACGTGTTGGGGGTGGGACTGTGATGTAATGGTGGCATGCCGCAATGTCAAAGGCATGACCAAGACTCAGAAATTGGCCATTCGCCATGTCAATCCTAGGAAATTCTGCCTGGTTTTCCTAATTTGGAAAACCGGGCAGGCAGTTTTGACCCAGCAACCCTTCATAACACCGGGCTGTCCAGGTCAAAACCAGACATGTGGCAACCCTAATCCCAACATTTTCTCAAAATGGCCATGGCTGAAACTTTTGTCAATAAGGACAGTTTTGTGAATTCTCCATATTAATGACATTGAAGTGTTTGAAGAAATGAGAATACAATGTACTGTTGCGCTGCACTGGTAAAACTGTGGTGTTTGCTTCAGAAACTCTACTATAGTTTATATAAACATACTGCTATGTAACCATGGGGGCAGCCGTTCAAAGCTGAAAAAGGAGAAACACATCTTATCTACTGTGTCTCCTGTGCTTGAATGGCTGCCCCCATGGCTACACAGCAGCTTGTTTATATAAAATATATTTGTGTTTATGAAGCATATATGCCAGTTTTACCAGTGCAGGTTAATACTAAAATATACTGTTATTCTATTAAAATACTTTTATTTTTAATGTTACTGTTTCTTTAACTTGCTCTCAGAAGAGATAACGGGTCCTTAAACATGAAGCCTATGATTAAGGAAGTTGTTCCTGAAATGCTTTAGGTTTATCCTATCAGCAGCCCGCAGCAATAAATCTTTTTACCAGAAGTGCCGTCCAGTTGTCTATACTGGGATCCTTAAACATGAACCCCAATAAATCTGCAAGGGACAGAGAAGGGGATCATGCGCCATGAGCCAAAGTGTTAGTCAGCCCCCAAAAGATTTTGTTGCAGGGGAGTCTGGCCCTGTTATGTAATGCTGCTGAGTATCATTTGTGCAGGCTGGTGACAGATCTAGCTGCAGGCAGAGGGAATTTTGACTGCCAGGGTTTCCCTAGGGGATTATATGAGTTATATTCCTGCCTGGGCCATGCGTTGTATGGCTATGCAATGAGTGGCACATTGCCAAATGTTGTCTAATATCCAAAAACAGCAATTTCAGCATGCCTAAAATCACCTGATGCAGGGTTTTCTTTCAGGAGAAAAACGAGTATCCTTATTTGGTGACCTCATTACTTTTTTTTCTGAATTGTCTGTTAAAAACTCCTGTCAGGCAACAACTACAAGCTTGCTTACAGTAGAGCTTTAATGTTATTTTATAAACATTTTGGAATTGCAAAGGACTCCCTTTTTCTGTACTGGGCATTATTTACAGACAGGGGTGCCATCAAGGAAATACAGGAATTCATGGATTTAGCAAGTGATAGGATCCTTAGTCATTGGTAGTGTAGTAGGTTCAACATTCAAAGTTGGGTACCACCAGACCAAACTTTCACAAATTGTCGATAAGGGTACCCTGGAAAACCAATTGCTTATAAAACCGTTATACTTTTATAGAAATATACATGACATGTTTCCGATTCAAGATCCTTCCTCAGGTGATTTTATGATATAAGCACCTGAGGAAGGATCTTGATTCCTGAACCATACCTCCCAACTGTCCCTTTTTCGGAGGGACAGTCCCTCTTTTGACAGCTCAACCCGCAGTCCCTCATTTGTACTGGAAAGTCCCTCTTTTCTCTGCACTTAACAGCCAGAAAAAGAAACAAAGTTTCTCACTTAATTGGCTTTTAGCAGAAAGCCCAGAACAGCTAACAGGTGCAAATAAGATACTTTGTAACAATTTTGAGACACAAAAACACAGTTTAGATAAGGAGAAATATTTTCAAACTTTCATAACCTGCCAAATTTTGTAAAACAAACATGGTAATTAGGGGGTGTGGCCACAGAAAGGGTGTGGTCAAAAAATTGCTGCGCTACTGCGGAAAAAAAGATTTTGTCCCTCTTTTTACTTCCAAAATGTTGGGAGGTATGGTGAACATGTCATGCTTATTTCAATAAAAGAATACAGGGTGCTGCAGTCAGGAAAGCCCATTGCAGAGGGGTCCTCCAAGATGCAGGAAATCACAATTCGTTGGTTGTAAAAGGTGGGCTTGTGGGACTGGGTGACAATTCGGTTAATAATAAGAGGCCTGCTAATGGAGTAGTACTGGGCACTATCATTATCCATTGCAACAATTTGAGATAGTTTGTATGTTCTCTCTGCGTTTCTGCCTTTGACACAAGCAAACTAAAGTTCGTAGATGCGAAGCTCGCTTCACTGGTGAATTGATACATTCTGAAACGGGTCCGTATTGTAACAAAGCCAGTAATAATACAAAGAAAGCCAACACTTCCGTGCACTTATCACATCATACTCTGTTACCAGGAAGTTGGTTTAACGCAAATAAACGCATAGGGCAAAGAAAGAAGCGTGGTAATATCCGTTCTATGCTATTGGTTAGGTTAAGCCAATCAGGTCGTAAAATCAACAGGCCTGTTCCACGTGATTAACAGTGTTGTTTTTGATTGGTTGACTCACGGCTTGCTGACGTAACCCGTTCTGACAAGGAAGTTTTGACGGCCAGACCAGAAGGGAAAAATAAACATTTTAGAGAGTGCTGTGGGAGAACTGTAACCCGGCCATGTTTCGCGGACTCGGAAGCTGGCTGGGGTTGGACCCACAGTTGGAAACACAAAAGGCAGCAGAGCAGGAAACAGAAAAGGAGGAAGAGGAGACTAGCAACGCCGAACAAGGAGACAGGGAAAAGTTGGAAAGCCCTGGGGAGGCTGCGCAGACTCAGCAAGAAGCAAATGAGCCAGAGGAGGCGCTAATAAAACAGGCCAAAGGCTTTGGTAGTGAGTGACACGCTCTCACGTTGTTTTTATGCCCCGAGGCTTTCAGTAGCAGTTGTATAATGCAGCTCTCGCTCCCGGCAGAGGCCCATGTCCCAGCAGATATGTAGGGACCCTCAAACTGTCCTCTGTCCCTGTTACATTGTAGCAAATGGCAGATTAGGAGGCAGATCATGATCTTGTAAGTAACATGGAATCAAGTCTCAGCCCATCATTATGACACGAATGAAAAGGGGTTACCTGCCATCTCTTATGTAAACCCTGTTATATATACTGTTTTGCATAATAAAAGCCTTATGAATTCCAAAGAACGTTCCAATATATATTGACTAGGCATCTCTGTGTAAATATAACTGTTATTGAATGCAGCATCTGTCTTTTCCTTTCTGTTCTCTGCCCCTGTGGTTCTGATGCTTAAAAACAAGGAAGCGATTTGATTAACAGAAGTGTGCAAGGCATCATGGGAAGCTGAGTTTGGGCTGGAGAAGAGCTCACTATTGCTAAATCCTTTTCAGAGGCAGAACAGTGTAAACAATACTGTTTTCAATAGGAGTGACATTTACATATAACTGTATAACCGGTAAAAAAAAAAAAAATGCTTTCATTAGGTAAATTTGTATTTTTTGGTTTATATTCTTTACACCAATGCATACTTATGAAAGCAATAGGGATGCACGAATCCACTATTTTGGATTCGGGCGTGCCCGCGAATCCTTTGCCAAAGATTCGGCCGAATCCTAATTTGCATATGCAAATTAGGGGTGGGAAGGGAAAAAAAATTTTTTACTTCATTGTTTTGTGACAAAAAGTCACGCAATTTCCCTCTACGCCGCATCCCGCTGGATTCAGTTCGGCCAGGCAGAACAATTTGGGATCTATATTTTGGAAACCCACAAAGATTGAGAAGCCACAGTATCTTGTTTAAACAAGTCATTGTTCACCATTGACCAATGTTTTTGCTTGATTATAAATCTGTTCTTCTATCTTGTAAAGGTTATCTTCTGAACTTTGCTTCCGTTGCTTCAAAAAAGATATCTGAATCTGTTGTTGAAACGGCTCAAACTATCAAGAAATCGGTGGAGGAAGGAAAAATCGATGGTATAATTGATAAGGTGATTTCCCCTCACGCCTTGGACAACCTCCGATTTTCTCTTTATTTATTTCTTTTTTTTTTCTACAAGAAATAATAAAAAGGGGCAGCAGATTATAAATGAAAAATTTATATCACACATATTTTATATTAAGATGACCAGACTTTATGTGGGGGGGGTATTTGTCAAATGTAATTCAAAGTCGGTGGGGTATTACTTAAATGTTAAATTACACTAGCTGTTGTTTATGGCTCTACCTAACAGCTAATTGTAAAAAGAAAGACTTACACTCGCACACCCTGGCCGTCCAGACTTCAGCGACTCCCAGGTGCTCGATGTCAGAGGGAATAGGCAACCTCAAAAACAGCGTAAGAACATGCTTGAGAAAGGGGTCACGCCCCGAAACGTTGCATCCGCAATAAACGAGCAAGGTTTAACCTGCTGAACTTACCCATGCTGTGCCGGTGTGTCCTGTTCTTTCTACCTAACAGCTGGCAGTTATTTATGTCTGTGTTTTTTCAGTTAATAATCTGGAATATCGCTTTGGTTAAAGTTAATTTAAATTAGTGATACTTGTATGGAAAGGGGCATCTGAAGTTTGCTGTAGTTTAGCAGTTTGCTTTGTACAATCATTTGTATTATTGTAGCATGCTCCATTAAAATTAATCCATTATGACATTTATGCAGTATTAACATTTTAACATGTCTCTTAATAGACGATCATTGGTGATTTTCAAAAGGAGCAGGAAAAATTTGTACAAGAGAAGAGCTTTAAAAAGTCAGGTGAGTGATACCCCCAAGGGGGAAAAATACTGAGTATACCAAAAACATGTTAAACCACTGTATTATGCATTTTATATTGAAGTGCAAGAAAGGTGCAGATAACTGCGGATGCCAATTTATTAGACACCCCAGTGAATTCAGTGGATTACTTTTTTACCTTGGGCCAGTGCATTATTTACAGAATAATAGTGCTAGCATTTACTGCTTTCTTAGGAATCTCTAATGGCTGCCCCAGACCTGCTCATGTACAGTGTGATAAAATTGGAAATTGGCACATGTTCCTTATAGTAAAATAGGAAATATTACTATACCCTGTATTCCTGAAAAAGCAGACTTCTTAATGGAGCACTGGAGTATATGCTTAGAAACTGACAGTGGTTACATTTGATACATGTACTGCTACATTCATATATTTACATTTAAAGGGATTTAATTCATTTAACCATAACATGTTAAATGGTAGAATAAATTATTATCAATGCACACAGTGTAATATAGTATTAAAAACTACACCATAAAAATTGTGAGTGTCCCTTTAAATAGTTAAAATAGTCCATCCCTTTACAATGGTGCATGAAAGTTTGTTAACCCTTTAAAATTTTCTATATTTTGATATGAAGGGGGATCATTTTTTTTCTTTTTTTTTTTTTTTTTACAATAAATACATGACTAAATATGATGACTTGTGTTTTCTAGGTTTTCTTCATCTACTTTTAGGACTTGTTTGAAAAGCAGGTGATGTTTTAGGTCACATTCATAAAAAAATATTGAAAAAGAGTTCACAAACTTTCAAGCACCACTGTAAATAGTAGTTGAGTGGAAGCTTTAGTTATTCGTTTACTGCATGTAAACTACATGGAAATTGTAAATGCGGTTGCTTTCCTAAAATATAGAGAGTGCTCCAACACATTATCCAGCATAAGCTACATGTTTTGCAGTTATAGCCTTTCTCCTAGTTAAAGGCTGCAACTAATTATTTGTTCTGATATTTAATTTTATTAGAAGCTGCAGTTGCTCCTTGGGTTGGATATAACGAAGAGGAAACCATTCAACAACAAATACTGGCCCTGTCTGCAGTAAGTCAATATTTAAAACTAAGAAGTCTAAAACTTATTCTCTCCATATATGCAAGTTACTTGCCCTGGGCACCTGTATAATACTCTCTAAACTCTCTGAATAATATTTTGGCAATGTTTAATTATATTATAGCAATAATAACAAACACATTCATGTCTTTTTTTTTTTTTAAGGACAGACGTAATTTCTTAAGAGATCCTCCAGCTGGAGTACATTTTAACTTTGACTTTGAGCAGATGTTCCCCATTGCCCTTGTAATGTTACAGGAAGATGAGCTACTTAATCGAATGAGATTTGATCTTGTTCCAAAACTGTAAGTCAGTCTGTATTACCAGTTGTGGTTATGCCCCAATGCAACTTTGCTAATATCTAACAAAATCTTTTTAAAGGATATTTATTGAGACAAAAGTTTATAGAAGTAGGATATTGAACTTTACCGAAAATGTCCACACTCCCTAATAAAAAAATCTATAAGTCCCATATTTTAAATAGAGAATTAAGTTGTTAGAATTCAGATATTGCCAGAGCAAGTTGTATTAAAATTTAATGCAATTTGGTCTCTTTATGCTATAATGTGTTGGAGATTTGTCTTTCCTGGTTATTAAGCAATTGCACTTATGGAATATATATATATATATATATATATATATATATATATATATATATATACATATATATATATACATATATATATATATACATATATATATATATATATATATATATATACATATATATATATATACACATATATATATATATATATATATATATATAGATACATATAGATACATATAGAGAGAGAGAGATGAAACATTATATGTTTCATTAACATTAAAACAACAAAACAACAAAAATAATGTAAAGAAAACGGTTTACAACTCAAGTCCTGCAAGTGTCTTCCTTAGAACATCCAATATTCTGTTGTAGAGGGACCATTGTAGTGTTGTGATATTGGATTATGCAATCTCATTACTGTACTGTATGTTGCAAAAACGGATGTTACTCTGGCTAGCCGTGACTTGCATCACTGAGAAATTTAAGTTTGACATAAATAGAGTGGGGCACTCTCTTCAAGGAGTTTGTGTGTTCTTCGTATTCTTGTGTAGGTTATTTTTGGGTTCTCCAGTTTCCTCCTAAACTCTAAAAACGTACAGGCGGTGTAATTGGCTCCTGGTAAAACTGTCTATAGTTTGTGTAACTGTGATAGGGACCCTGTGTTGTAGATGTAAGGACCTTAGTTGTAGGCTTCACTGAGACAGGGACTAATGTAAATATTGTTACATAGCTGAAAAAAAACAATTCCATCAAGTTAAACCCTTCCAAATGAAACCCAGCATCCATATATACACAAACACCCATACAGACTTATCTTGCATAAGCTATATATAACAATATCTATACTAACTATAGATTTTAGTATCACAATAGGTTTGGATATTTGGAAATCATCCAAGCCACTCTTAAAGCCATCACAACATCACCCAGCAGTTCATTCCACAACCTAACTGTCCTCACTGTGAAGAACCCCCTACACTGCTTCAAATGAAAGTTCTTTTCCTTTCGTCTGAAGGGGGGCCTCTGGTGCTGATCCTCTAAAGATTCCTAGCTATTGGTCTATAATGTCTCTAAATTATGTATAATCTCAGTAAAAGTGCTATGGTATATGTCAGGACTGTATAATAAAGGATAATAATAACCCTGTATAATAAAGGATAATAATAACCCTGGGCATATTCTCTACAGAATAACAAATCCTACACATTCTATATAACAGAAATCAAATTTCTATGTTTGGATGGATGCAGTTCTCATGTGATACAAGACTAACTGATGGGAAAACTTGAGTTCAGTGTCCCTTAGAAACCAGATTCAGAAAAACATGGTTGTATCTTATGAAGACTCTTTAGTAACATGTTTGTAAATCCCAAACTGCATTTGAAGAAGTGTCTTAGAGCAACAACTTGCAAGGTCCAACTTCTGGCCAATGCCCAATAATATTGATGTATAAATTCAGTCATAGTTTTAAGAATACCTAGTACAGCAAATACATATTCTCCCAAAATCTGCCCCTAACTGACTTTCAAGTTGGGTTTTCCAAATGGTCTCAGTTTGAGTCCCTGCTACCACTGCTCCAATCCTCTTATGGGGGCCATCCCCACAATTCGAAAACAACTGCCTTAGAATGTTGATTCATTAAACAGCAAGATTCATCAGCTGTCTTTTGTTATTTCAGTGTAAAGGAAGATGTGTTCTGGAGGAACTACTTTTATCGTGTTTCTTTGATTAAACAGTCTGCCCAATTAACAGCCCTGGCAGCACAGCAGCAAGCAGCAGGACAAATTGATAAGCTTAATGGCAGGCAAGATGGCGGTGACTTAGAAGGTACTGTATAAGAAAATATGGGCTAAAAGACATGCTTATGCTTTCACCAGACTTTTTTTTTCCCCTTTGTATTCAAACCCCTTTTTGAGGGTCCAACATCAAGTCAGCTTCCATGAGTATCTTAGAACACAAATGCATTCTCCCCAACTCCCACCCTAACTGGCATTCAGGCTGTGCCTCCAGCCACTAGCAATGCAGTTTAGGACCTGCTGGCATATGGAGGTTTGCCTGCTATGGAATTTATCTAGTCGTGTACCCTGTGCTACAACACTAACCCCCCATATCTAATAAAAGGCACTAAGTTTGCCTAGGAGCAGTAACCATAGCAATCAATAAAATGTTTGCTTTTAAACAGGTGACTGGTATTTTCTACCTGCTGATTGGTTGCTATGGGTTACTGCTCCTGGGAACCCCACAGTGCATCAACCCCACAGTGCAGTTACTTGGGCCAGGAACCATTATGGTTCCGGTTGGGGTCTTTAGTTAAAAGACTCGGGGTGGTATTTTCACTCTCTTTTAATTTGATGTTATGTTAGTGAGCTCTTGCACTTGCTATTCTTATAAATTTGTCCATATGAGGCAAAGAATATTTGCAAAAGTAGATAAAGATAAGTAGTAATGTTTTTTTCTTTGCATGTCTTGTATGTATTTTCCACAGCTGCATAACTTTGCTGTACATATTCTTATTCCAATATAGAAACTGTAAGGCCAAAGACTCCACCAGTGACTATCAAGTCCCCACATAAAAATTCAGAGGTAATTATTCATATGCGCTTGCAGTGTTCCTGGGCCTCATCAATCTGCGCATCCCTTACTGCACATATAGTCTTGAGAGATATATATAGAGAGAGAGAGACAGACAGACAAGAAATCTGCACTCATAGGTCTTTTGTGAAGAAAAAAATGGGTTTATTCAACGTTTCGGCTCTTAGATAGATAGCTAGAGATAGATATATATATATATATATATATATATATATAGATATATATATATATATATATATATATATATATATATATATATATATATATATATATATATATATATATATATATATATATATATATACATTTTTTTTTTTCTCAGAGTTTCAGATGAAGCAGTTTTCCTTTATTCACTATATTGGTCTGGACTTTTTTGTTTTGATATATATTTTGTCCAGGATATGGACAGTTTGGACACACACACTATATATATATATATATATATATATAGTGTGTGTGTACAAACTGGAGTCGGAGCGGAGTCCCTGTCTCGGACTTAGTCCATATCCTGGACAAAATATATATCAAAACAAAAAAGTCCAGACCAATATAGTGAATAAAGGAAAACTGCTTCATCTGAAACTCTGAGAAAAAAAAAATATGTCAACTAATGTACTGAGGCTGCAAGGAATGCGGGTTCAAGTTGAGAATCTCTGCTGTAGAGTATGTTGTACTTCAATCTGTTCTGTTATGATTTGGGCACTCGTCCAATCTCTTCTAGGAAGAAGAGGAGATTTCTACAAGCCCAGGAGTGTCCGAGTTTGTGAGTGATGCTTTTGATGCGAGTAACCTAAACCAAGAAGATTTCAGGAAAGAAATGGAACAGCTTATTCTTGACAAAAAAGAAGAGGTTGATAAAGCAGAAGGTGATTTGCTCATTCCCTTTTTATAATGAATAAAGCACAGGAATATGCTGTTGTGGAGCTTTCACTTTAGTGATTCCACTGTACTAATTATTGGATGCTGGGAGCTATAGTTACATTTCATCTTCAACTACTCATGTTTATTCAGATTTATGAACAAGCTGCACCAGTTGCCAGTAGCAGCCGATTGACCGTTAGGGGCTGAATGATCAAATATCCAACAAATGGATTCACAGCAGTTATGAATTTTCAAAATGGACAGGATCGTTCTTAACATGGACGTATTTATCCAAACTGATGCCTATGGCTATTTTGTCAGAAAATGTTTAAGGGGCAGATTTATCAACGGTCGAATTTCAAATTCATGGGAGTTTTTAAAACTCCGATTAACTCCCATGAACTCGAAATTCGACCAACCGAAATTTATTTTAAAAAAAAAATAGAGTTTTCTAAACTCAGGTGAATAGGATCGACCTGAAAACTCACATCAAATTCTAGTTTTAAAAACTCAATTCAAATTTTTAATTCGAAAAAAACAAAAACTTGGATGTCAGGAAGGCTGCAAAAAACTTCAGATTGATCCCTCAGATGAAAAAACAGCAATTCGGCAGGTTTTAGGTGGCAAATAGTCGAATTCGAGTGCCAGAGAATGATAAATGTCAAAAATCGAATTCAAAGTTTTCAAAAAATCTAATTTCAACAATTCCCTAGTCAAATTTGACAGTTTTAGCTGTAAAAAAAACTCGAAAATTCGAATTTTCAATTCGGCCTTTGATAAATCTGCCCCTAACTGTTGTAAGCAGTCAAAATGGCAGTCTGATTTATTGTATGATAGAGCTCTGCAGCATTACCAGCACTGTCTGATTTCTAGCTCCACTTATTTTCCATAGCCATAAATAAATAGCTACATCTAAAACTGGTCTTATGGGGTTATGTAATAAAAGGGGCAAAGTTTGCTAGCTATAGTAACAAAGTATCAGCCGGTAATATTTGCTGGTCACTTGTTTAAAAGGAAAGGCCCAATTGGTTTAAATGAGTTACTACATCTGGGCAAATGTTCTGCCTTTTGTTACACTGTCTTATATTACTTATACTGTGGGATAATCTTTTATATATTCACACCTTAATTTTGAAACGTCTGCTTTTCAATTTCTTATCTAAGTTAAAGCATGGGAGCTATGTGGAACTGCACTGATGTAAAATAGCACCTTAGTTCAGCCCAGTTACACATTCTTTCATAAGATGGTTTGTTGTGTTCTTTTTTTAGAAGAAACAGAGGACTGGATAAAGGAGTTACAGGATGTGGTTCAAGAATATGAGGTGGTCACAGACTCTGACAAAATAAAGGATGACAATTGGGACAAAGAGATTGAGGAACTCCTACAAGAGGACTAACACAATGCTGTTCAGATGGACTGTGTCTATACTATTCTCATTCTACTTTAGTCATTCCTTCAGGCTCTGCAAACCACAGAATAAGATCATGGCTGTTGGGACTACAGTTTTAGAACTAGCGGTGGAATTAAATGCTATTAACCTGAAGCTCTGGGAAGCCTTGTCTGTTCTTGTTGCTGAACTGTAATAATCTTGTTTAGAAAGCACTTCATAGTGTAACAACACAGAGGTCTTATTCCTTTATACGGGATGTGGACTACAGTAGAGCTGACATATAATGCATGTTTTCATTTCCAGCCATATCTATGTTCCCTGTAAAGTAAGTTCTACAGTTTCAGAAAGGCAACTGACAGTTTAGTTATTCATACGATTTTGTAGTCTAACAAAGAAAAGCTAAAAGTCCAAGTATCTTCAGAGGTGTTTGGTGCCAAATTATGGAACACAACTTATTGTTCACTGTTCAGAATAGGAGCATTTGTTTTCCGTTTTGATATATACAAAATGATTCAGGCCTGTTTCTACGTGATTGAAAAGTAAATTATATCCTGTCTGGATTTGTTCTGGTGTTTATTTTTGGTTTTCCTTGCCCTTAAGAACATTTTTACCTGATTTTAATCAATTAAGATTTAAGAACCAAGCCTGGTATAGTGTGTATACTCCAGTTTGGTTTGAAACTGTTTATACAGCTGAATAAATAATTTATGGTACTTTGTGTGTGTTCTTTTTTTTAAGTTAAAAGTGCTCTGAACAATTCCTAATCATGTTCAGCAAAATTATATATTGGGAACACTGCACATTCTATTCACAACATGATGAAAAATGTATCAAATATGTGTTATTCCTTTACAGAAAGAAGAAAAGGGAATATTGGGCTGTTCCAAAAAAATAGCAGTGTCTGCATTCTTCTTTACAAACTCAAAGATTCACTGTATCAACTGAAAACTGATTTTGCTTTCCTTTGAATCACTGAACTAATATTTAGTTGTATAAGCCAGTGTTTCTGAGAACTGCTGCACATCTGTGTTGTATGGAGTCCACCAACTTCTGGCACCTTTTACATTCCACAATTCTTCTGCATTTCTTGGTTTTGCCTCAGAAACAGCATTTTTGATCTCACCCCACAGGTTTTCTATTGGATTAAGTTCCAGGGATTGGGTTGGTCACTCCGTAATGTCAATCTTGTTGGTCTGGAACCAAGATGCCAGTCAATGTGTTCTTTGGCAAATTCTTCAGCACAAATTTTTTTCAACAATGGGACTTTGCTGGGGCTTCTTGCCCGATAACTTGGCTTTACATAGGCGTCTTCTAATTGTAACATTACTCACAGGTAACTTTACACCTTCTTTGATCTTCCTGCAGCTGATCATTGGCTGAGTCTTTGCCATTTTGGCTATTCTATCTATTCAAATGGCAGTTTTCTGTTTTCTTCCACGTCTTTTTTTTAAAACATTTGAGTGATTGATCAGGTCAGTGATGTCAGACTGCTGTTATTCTTAAATCAACTGTGTATGTGTGTAGTTAAACAAATAAAACAAAAATGATTTTATTTGGTATTGTATTCAATAACATATCTGCATGTGGCAAAAGTAAGTGCATTGTGCTCTCAACGTTTTTTATGACCCACTTGTACAGCAATAACTGCAACTAAAGGTTTTCGGTATCTGTTGATCAATCCTGCAAGTAGACTTGGAGGAGTTTAAGCCCATTCCTACATACAGATTAGCTTCAACTCTTGGATGTTGGTGAGTTTCTTCACATGAACTTCTTTCCACAACATTTCAATTGGATTAAGGTCAAGACTTTGACTTGGCCATTCCAGAACATTCACTTTATTCTTCTTTAGGATCGTTGTCTTGCTGCATGACCCACTGTCTTGAGATTCAGTTCACAGACAGATGTCTTGACATTTTCCTTTAGATTTCTCTGGTATAGTTCAGAATTAATTGTTCCATTAATGATGGCAAGATGTCCAGGCTCAGATGCAGCAAAACAGGTCCAGACCAGAACACTCCCACCACCATGTTTCACAGATGGGATAAGGTTCTTATGCTGGAATTAGAGTTGCCACCTTTTTGGGGAAAAATACCGGCCTTCTTATATATTTATCATTTTTCCTATTGATAACATTGGGATCAACCATTATTTTTAGCTGCCAGGCCGGTAAAATACTGGCCAGGTGGTAACCCTAGCTGGAATGAAGTGTTTTTCTTTCTCCAAATGTAACGCTTCTCATTTAAGACAAAAAGTTCTATTTTGGTTTCATCCACACTCACAGACATTTTGTGAAATACAGTATGTTTGCTTTAATACAGATTCATCTGGGAGGATTGTGAGAAAAGCAGTGCAAACCAGGGCCCAGTGTACCACAACAGGAATAGGACTTCCTGCTGAAGGGGTGCGGTTTGATGAATTGGAGGCATGGCTGACCTTGAATATAGAGTCCCACAATTCCCGCTGGTAACCCTAGCTGCTAATGTAAATGTATACATCATAAATCAGGGGATTATTAGCTAACATGATGCTGGGACTTGGAGTGAAATTTACAAACAATTGCACTTATAGTAAAGAAACATTTAACTGATGTGAATGATCTTCTCTACATTACATAGTGAATAAAGTACCCCCTATAGTAAAATATAAGGATATTATAAGTTACCGAGAAGTTCGATGACCATTTAAAAGCCAGAGGCTAAAGGTCAAGTATTTTTATACAGGTCATGGAACTCCGAGGCGACTTCTAATATCCTCATATTTTGCAACAGGGCATACTGTATCATTTAGTGGTCCTTATTAAGAAGTGTTTTCTGTAATCGGTAGAAAGGGGCAGCTTTACTAAAGGGCAAAGAGGCTAACGCTACCATCAGTTCACTAGCCTTACCGCCTGCAGGTACATCGCCAATTTACTAACGGGTGCAATCGCCAATTCGCTAGCGAAAGAGACCGGCGGTAGCGGTCATTCACACTCTATTGCCAGGCAATAATTCGCTCTGGCGAATGGACATTACACTGCAAATTCACTAAAATGCTGATTTTACTGAACGTTACCTCTTTCGCCTTCACCAGCTCAGACCAGGCAAAGTGCACTGCAGTGCATAGATCTTCCTCAATCTCAGTCACTTACATCATATTCTGCGAGTGAAAAAAGCATCAAAGTTCAAAAAACACTGGAACATTTCCTTTTTTGAGTGATAGGCTGTAAAAGTCCTTAAAACATATTTTTTTCTCCATACATTTTCTAACATATTGAACATTAACTATACAGTGGGCTCATGTGTAGGGCATTATATTAACTCTAATGTCTTTATTAAGGTTCCCTGGAAATGTGTAATAAACAATGTAAATGTAATGTATGTGCTGCAACATATAACATAAAGATGTCCATACAACTTTAAAATTTCCCGCCATATACAAATTAATCTGAGCGCAAGATCTCTAGCGAATTTTCGCTTAGCAGAAATTAACGCTAGCGCATATTCGCTTTGAAATGTTTGCATTAGCGAAGTACTGCTAGCGAAAAGTCACCAGCATTCGGCGCCCAATATGAAACTCCGCATGTTAGTGAATTGGACTTGTCTGAGTGAACTTTCGTCTGGCGAAGTGTTGCGCTGGGTGTAAAGTGGACGCTGGCGAATTTTCACCGGTTAGTAAATCTGCCCCATATAATTAGGTGTTCCCAGCCTAGGGTGCTGTCAATGTTACACATAAATTAATATGATATATTAATATTAATAAAAGAGTTGTTTAGTGTGAAACTGGTGTAAAGCTGTTATAAAATAATAATAATCATTTCACCAATATTTGAAAAGTTTTAGGCAATTTATTCTTGAGGCATCTAAAAAGTATTTGTATTTGTTACATAATTGATGTAAATATTTTGTACTGTATAAATGCACATTTCTAACACAAGGACAAAATAAATGTCTTGCTAACATCACAAATAATATACTGTCCCCTATTTGCCTTTATTGGTTGCCTTTAGTTTTGACAAAATGAGTGAAAATGTCAGATTCATATTTTGCTCATTATAAATCTATAAGTAAATCGTCCTGTTTATCTTGTTGCCACGTTTGAATCATTTGTGCAATTAAGTTCAGATATTGGCAAAACGATTCCCCTCGGCACAATCCTTTTCCCCCCACTTTAAATGGTGGTTCGTATTTAAAAATAACTTATAGTATGTTATAGAATGGCCATTTCTTAGCAACATTTTCATTTGGTCTTCATTATTTTTTAAATTTTTTGCATTTTCTGACTCTTTCCAGCTTTCAAATGGCCCCATCTTACAAACAAATGCTCTGTAAGGCTACATATTTATTGTTATTGCTACTTTTTATTACTCATCTTTCTGTACAGACTCTCTCCTACTCATATTCCAGTCTCTTATTCAAATCGATACATGGTTGCTGAATAAAAAGCTAAAAAACAAATGATAAAAAATGAAAATCAGCTGCAAATTGTCTCAGAATATCACTCTCTATGTTATATTAAAAGTTAACCAAAGGAGAACTAAACCCTAAAAATGAATATGGATAAAAATGCCATATTTTATAAACTGAATGTATTGCACCAGCCTAAAGTTTCAGCTTCTCAATAGCAGCAGTGATCCAGGACTTCAAACTTGTCACAGGGGATCACCATCTTGGAAAGTGTCTGCAACACTCACATGCTCAGTGGGCTTTAAGCAGCCATTGAGAAGCTAAACTTAGGGGTCACTGCAAATAATCGAGCAGAAAATGAGGTTGGCCTGTAATATAAGCTGATGCTACAGGGCTGATTGTTAAATTCTGATGCTTGTTGCACTGGTTTCTGTGCTGCCATGTAGTAATTATTTAAATAAAGTACTAATCAGCCTTATACTGTGATATTTACATTTTGTATATATACAGTATATTGTGAGTGGGTCCCTAAGCTCAGTAAGTGACAGCAGCACAGAGCATGTGCAGTGAGCTACTGGGGCATCTTTGGACAAACAGATCTTTACTTCTAAAGGGTTGTGGTTGCCTTGGGCTGGTACTGAAGCCCAAAACATAATGTACAACATTTCTAGCTACTTTAGTTGTGTGCTTCAGGTATCTCAGCAGCTGCTTTGTACAACAGAGCCATTCATTCTGATTATATACACAGCTACTGTATATATATATTTAATTGCAGGTTTTACAGAATCTTGGCAGTTCAAGGTGCTATTCCCTAATAAAATATTTACTTAGTATTGCCAGCACAACATTATTTACTGCTACGAATGCATTACATGTATAGCTACAATTCCAGCAAGTACTTTTTTTCTTTATCGTCTACATTTGAGAAAACGGTCAAAGAATTGTGCGCAGCTTCGAGATCATGCAGCATCTGGAACAACTGGGAGGCGCTGTCTTTTAACTGAGGCTCTGCAAACAACAAACAAATATAGATATGAAAGTGGCTGAATGCAATGTGACATAAACATACTTTTATGTTGCTAAGATTACATTATATTTATAATTATAAGTTCTCCAGCGCAAACATGGAAACCATTTAGTAAAGTCCCCACACGAAAATGTCACTCTCCTCCTGCCGGAGCTGCAAATTCTGACATTCTCAGGGAATGTGGCAGTTATAACAGAAAACGACATTCCTTCCTGCATATAGCTCTTAAACAATCACTACGTACATAAAGGGGGTTATTTATCAAAGTCCGAATTTATTTCGATATTTTCTGCTACAAACTCTAATCAAATCCACTCATGTTTTTTACACTTATTTATTATTACATTTTCCCGAAAATTTGCTTTGAGATTTTCACAATTTTTTCCAAATTTTTATCCGATGTTAATGATTTTTCTGGATTTTTCACCCGAAAACTCTGATTTTTGCCCAAAAACTCCGGTGTATTGCACGAAACCCAGCGCACATCAAAAAATCATTGGGACTTCTCCCACTGACTTATATGCAACCTCAACTGGTCTTAGATGCCGCATTTTCTGATTCGGACTTTTCCATCCTCGGGGTTTAATAAATACTGAAAAATTCATTATTTATTTTAAAAGTCATATTTTATTTAAAAAAAATATTTTTCTGTGATTTTTGCATTCGGAATTTAGTAAATAACCCCCAAAGTGTCGTATACAAAATGCTCATTTGCCTATTTGAGTTCATACTGGCGATATGTGTCAATCTGTCAGCTGTCGCTATATTAGTGTACAAGATACAAAGCACAGCTTACACTGGCACAATGGAGCCCTGTACCTAACAACTGCCTCAATTATTTATAATATACAGTGATTCTTTGCATAATACTCCTATAAGTGCTCATTATTGTACCACTTTAGTCACACGTACAAAAAGCCACATTTGTAGACAGTTTATATGGACCAGAACAACACGAATTGTCTCCAATGCAAGATTTTTCACATGATTGTAACTAGAAATACACCCACATTGAAACTAGAGACCTGGTTCATACCAATCAATAAGATATATTATCATAGATGCCTTTTCCTCAATATTATTTAAATGCATCATTTTTTCTATTTTAATTTTTCCAAAAAAAATGTCATTTATGTCATATACATTAAAAGTTAACACATACCTGAATGTAGAATAGGTGTCTCTTTGTTGGCCTGCTCTGCCCATTGCACGTATTTCTCCCTTTAAACAAAACAGAAAAAGTATAAGAGTATATACTTAGATTAGTGGAAATGAAATGAACATGTGTAACAAGAGTTGTGAGTACCAAGAGACTAAAGTTTGTCGATTTTTACCACAGCAGTTAACTGAGGAGTTATACTAATCACCTTGGTTCAAGGAGAACTAAAGCTTAACAAAGAAGTAAGGTAGAAAAGTAAGGTAGAAACACTTTACATGTTTTGTGCTTCTATATCAGCCCAAGGCAACCACAGCCCTTTAGCAGGAAAGATCTGTACCTCCAAAGATGCCCCTGTAGCTCCCCATATTCTTTTTACTGATCCTCTGTGCTGCTGCCAGTTACTGAGCTTAGGGACTGACACAATATACTGTATATATAGAATATAAAAGTTAAGGCTATTAGAAATTAATTCAGATAATGTTTGCATCAGCAAATGACAGACAATTCTCACATTTTGCTTGATGATTTGCAATGACCCCTAAGTTTAGCTTCTCTACAGCTGCTCAGAGCCCACTGAGCATGTGAGTGTCACTGACACTCCTAAGTATATATTGCCGTTTTACATCTCTTGCCTTGACTTATCATTTGTGATAGTCTCTGGGCTGCCTCAGAGATCACCTGAGCAGAAATACAACTCTAAGGGGGTTATTTATTAAGGTCCGAATATCCAAACCTCGAATAATTTGTGGTTTTCGGAGGAAAATAAAAACTAAGATTTTTTTTCGTCATTTATTAAAGTCTGATGGTCTAAAAACTCAGATTCTGAAACCCGGGCATCTTAAAGCTGTCGAGGTCCTGTATAAGTCAATGGGGAAGGTCCCAGTGTCTACGCTGATGTCTGAACCTATTTCAGATTTTGTAGTTTCTGCGCAAAAAACTCAGAAAACTACGATTTTTCCATCAATTTATGAGTATTTTGTACAGAAACCACGAAATTCTGAGTATTCGGGCAAAGCTCTGAAGTTTTCCTGACCCTATTTTTTCTGGCTTTTTTCTTCATAAATAAGGTCCATTTGGCCAATCGGAGTTGCTCGGATTTAGAAATACTCAGATAAATTCAGACCTTGATAAATAACCCCCTAACTGTAACAGGAAGAAGTGAGGAAGCAAAAGACAGAACACTATCTGTTAATTGGCTCATGTGACCTAACATGTATGGTTTTGTTTGTGTGCACTGTGAACCCTAGGATCCCAGGGGGGCAGCCCTTATTTTTTAAAATGGCAATTTTCTATTAATGATTACCCAATGGCACATACTACTAAAAAAGTATAAGCGTAAGTGCAAAATGCCAAACTGAACATAAACTTCTGCATGCATTACAGATAGTGTCAATAAAACTGCACACAATTGCAAAGTACAGGGGATAACTTACATTAGGAAACCCTAGAATGAATAGTTGTCTTGAGCTACCATAATGCCAGGATGCTTTATAGTGACAACTTGCGAGTGATTCAGAAAAGCATCCATAAATTAGCATAAGTCTTGTTGAATTACACAAAAGATTCAGTGCACTTTTGCAATTTACATTTTTTTTTTCTAGATTTCAAGATATTTGCAATTCTTATAGTGCTAATATACTGAAATTATCGATACATAAGGAATAACATAATAAAATGCATTTGTAACTAGTCTAGTAACACATAACAATGATCCAGCACGTAGTAGAGTCCTGCAGTGGGTCAGGTACCCGCGGGTTGTGGGTAGAAGTTCCGGGTGCGGGAATAGACCCAGGTCTGCGGTTCTGCGGGTTTGTGTGTCGCGGGTCGATATATCGATTTTTACTCCTTTTTTCTGATCACGCCTACTTCCAATGATGTCACTTCCGGTTTACAATGTCAGCACTTCCTGACTCTTGATGGTCAGCAGGTCGTGGGTCCCGGTTACGTATAAGGTACTTGCAGATCGGGTAGCAGGTCCAAGTGGGTAAGAATTCGGGTTGTGGGTCCGAGTTGCAGACCTGGACAAACTTGGTTCCTTTATCTACATTACCCAGATGATGTTTATTTTTAATTTTTTTTATAAAAGCTACTAACTTCATCAATTCTCTCACTCCAAGTAGATGTCTGAAAATAAGCTGAGCCTCTAAGTCAGGATCCAAAAGATCATTCCATTCTTGCAAAGTGACTTCATGGCGGGTTTTGTCACAGCCAGCTCCTGTTCAATAGAATATATAGTCTTATAAAATTCAGCATTTTGTATTCGGGTTCTGTTGCAAACCATAACATAACATAATAACAGCAATGAAACAACTGTGTTGCTTGCAAATATGGAAAGTAAAATGGTACCTTTTGGCCTAACACACTTTGAATTAAAGGGATTAGAATGAACTACTGCCAAACAGAATATCAACAAAAATGGAGAAAATTAGTTGCAAAATAACCCATAACAACCAGTCAGGAATTTGTCAATATTGGTCGACTATAATTACAACAATGACATTTAGGCGCTATGGGTTTATTATTATTTTGGTATTACTTTACCTTTAACATTATTGCAATTACTGAAAGCTGGTGGGTTTGGGTTACTCCATAGATCTATTTAACATATTCGGGGTGAAGACTTTGTGGCTGTAGGCCACCAGAACAATTCTATAAAAAACACAGCACAAAAGAATGGACTTGGATAATATAAACAGTCCTGCCTGTTGGTTTGGAAAACCTGGTTTCATTAACATGGGTGTCATATTGGAATAACAGTACAACTGCAACACAAATATAGCTTTGACCGTTTTCTGGGTGCAACTACAAACATATGATATGGATACCATATGGAATCTGCACAAAGCAACAATCATCTAACATTTCTTTCTTTTTGTTTTGTATCCTGGTTTCTTTAATGCCTCCAAGAAGTGAAATCTCAATTCTTTACATTTACTGCAATACCTGCTTTGTCCTTTTGGTGGCAGCAACTCCATTTATCTCCTTTAAACACACTGGGAAGAACACAGCATTTCAATATTGTTGACACACACTTTCCTTAATGCTGCTGACAACCACTGATTTAGTTCATTGACACACTACAATTGATAACAAGAAAATAACAATTTTTTTTTAGGAAGGTCAAATATCAATAAATTTAAAAATACATTACTGTCACCCATCATATATATATATATATATATATATATATATATATTTATATATATCATTATTTATCAGAAGATTATTAAGAATTGTTGGAATCAGAAAGCACACTATAGTAGAAAGGTACATGAACTCTGCATGTCTTAATCAGACCAATATACTTTGCACAGGGAAGGTTATTCATAAGAAGCCAATGAAGCCTAAACTATTGGTTATTTTGGATACAATTTTTGCAGGTGTGTTTTGTGGGTCTGCTGCCATATGTTGCCAAGTGGGGGCTGCATAGCTATTTTTAAGTACATGGGGGGTTCCCCTGGCAAATTACTAGAAAAGAGAAGGTTCTCACATGTGTATTATAAATTGTATTATAAATCTGAAATAGTATCCATGTTCTCTAATAAACTTTGGGGTTTTACAAGACAATATTCAGGATGCAATGTTCACTCCACATGATGTACCCTTTTGCACAAAAATTGTTTTGCATTCCTTGGCCATAATCGCCCTGCACGGTAATTGTAGGTAACAATAAATCACAGAACATGACTGTGTATAGCTTGCTCACAGGAAATAAAAGCAGTGAGAATTGCAATGCCTTATTAATATGAATTACAGAGAATGATTTTGTAACCATAACATACAATCATCCTTTCAGAGAGAAAAATAGTTGAGACTTTTATTCTTCCAGACCTCAGTGCTGTATATATATATATATATATATATATATATATATATATATATATATATATATATATATATATATATATATATATATATATATATAAATATATACACCCCTATGGGCCATGGTAACAGCTTCAGGAAGCAGCATACAGTGTTGATATAGAAATACAAACGTTTTTTTTTGTAGTATGCCTAAGCCAATCCATAGGAAAGATGTGTGAGACTAGGACAGCAGTTCATATTAAACATCAAAACTACCAGGGGTAAGAAAAAGAATGCAGTTCATTCATTTTGGTGTTCAATCATCTGAACCAGCGTGTCGTCAGTAACGTTGCTTATCACCCTCTGGCTTCAAAGCTGGCACTCATTTTTGTTTAATTCCAGGCATGAAGGCACATTTTGAGGCATAACAACCAAGTGTAATGCTAAACAGAGCCTCCTGCAGGCTGCCACTCCACATGAGGTGACCAGACAGCCATTACAGCCACAACTGTCTCTTCTGCTTGGCCCACCCGCTTCTTCTGCTACTTCCACCCGCCTACCAATAAAAAACAAGTAGGCAGTCTTGTCTACAGACGTGTGCTGGATGTGCTGAATCTGACTTACTATATTTATATAAAACTTTGCAGACCAAATCATTTTTCACCTTGCGCCAACTGCGCTTGCTGGTCACTACCACACTAGCTTGATAGCGAGGCGCACGCACATCCAGCTGGCACTTGTAAACAAGACTGCCTACTCATTTTTTAAATAGAAGCTGGCTCACACGTTATCAATTTTCTTTCGTACGTTTTTTTCTGTATTATCACATTGTTGTAGTAAACAGACTTTGCAACTTCCATTATAATCCAAATTTTTTTGTTTTTCCGTTAGTCTATATCGTGGCTAAAATACCCCCTACTGTAATTTATAAATCTGTTAGAATTTACGAGTCATGTGTCCATATAAAGACACAAGGTATTTGAGTGCATTTATGGTGGTCTCGTAATTTACATTTTAGTAAGTGGTACATTATTAGTGGTATTATTATAGTACATTATTTATTACAATCAACAGCTCAACATACAGTTAACTTTAAATGTACTGAGAACTCTCTCTTTCAAATGCATATTCTGCAAAATGCATTCCCTCCATTTAGAATTTTTTTTAAGGCCTGCAGATGCCTTTCATGATTAGAGAGTGGAGAGCCTGGTGGGAATACACAACCCCGACTGTCACCAAGTGCACAAACTGTTGCCCCCAGGGCCAGAACTAGGGGTAGGCACAAGAGGCACGTGCCTAGGGCGCAAAGTTTGGGGGCGCCAGGCACTTACCTTATATGCAGCCTACCCCAAGTCTAGCAACTGTTACCCCACGTGGACTCTGTGAAATCCAAATGCCTTTCGCACAACCACGCGCGCACGCATTCGGCTGCGCGCATTTGCGCATGCACGTCCTCGGTTACGCACGGTTGCGCAGAATTAATCACGCGCGTCCTCGGTTACGCACGATTACGCACACGCGCCCTTGGTTACGCACGATTACGCACGCGCGTCATCGGTTACGCGCGCCCTAGGTTACGCACACCCGTTCTCTATTGCGCGCGGTTACGCACGGGAGTCCTCGTTGCGCACAGCTGCGGTGGGGACTTAAAGGAATAGTTCAGTGTGAAAATAAAAACTGTGTAAATAGATAGGCTGTGCAAAATAAAAAATGTTTCTAATATAGTTAGTTAGCCAAAAATGTAATGTATAAAGGCTGGAGTGAACAGATGTCTAATAAAACAGCCAGAATCCAACTTCCTGCTTTTCAGCTCTATAACTCTGAGTTAGTCATCGACTTGAAGGGGGGCCACATGGTACATTTCTGTTCAGTGAGTTTGTAATTGAGCCTCAGCATTCAGCTTAGATTCAAAAGCAACAGAAATGACCCATGTGGCCCCCCCTCAAGTCTCTGATTGGTTACTGTCTGGTAGCCAGGGTAACCAGTCAGTGTAAACAAAGAGAGTTGAAAAGCAGGAAGTAGTGATCTGACTGACTTGTAATACATGAAATCACTCCAGCCTTTATACATTACATTTTTGGCTAACTAACTATATTAGAAACATTTTTTATATTGCACAGCCTATCTATTTACCCAGTTTTTATTTTTACACTGAACAATTCCTTTAAGTTGCCACTGGCCAGCTGGGTTGCTGACAGACCTGGCCCGGCACTGGTTATCCCTTGCTCTTGCCTCCATGCTGCCACAGTACTGTGCTGTTGTGGGCGCTTCCAGAATCAGGTGTATGGGCTGCGGGGGCAGGGTTTGGGGGGGAATGATTGGTAGGGGCCCTCTGGTATTTCACGTCCCCCACAAATCAACAACCACAACTGTGAGCACTTAAAATGGCTTATTAAAGACTGTTGTCATTTTCCTAATGAAAGTATGGCACCACAGGGAGGAACAAACAACCTGGAAGTGACGCAATAGGAAGTGGGTGGAGTGTTGCTGCATGTGAGACTGAGAGATATTGTCAGCTTAGTCTTGTGCCACATAAACACTTGTGAAAGTCTGACCAGGGGAAGAGGCTTAAGGACAGTAACTGTGCCACATTACTGAGCCCATCTTGCTTATTCTGTGGAGTGGGTTTATCACTGTGCATGAACTGGATTAACACCCTGTGTGTAGAACTGCTTGCTGCTGGCTACTGCTGGGACTACAGCCTGTATTTACAAGTTGCAGTGCTGAGTTTTCCATTGTCTCCCGTTCTATCAGTAAAACATAAAAAAAACAAAACCCTGAGCCTGTTGGGATTAATTTGCTAACCGGTCTCAGAGATGTCACTGCCCTCAGAGATGGCAAATTGTGTTATCATGACATGATCTTTTTTTAAAAAATTATAAAAGAATTTCCTAAAAATCTATTAATTTGTATTTTAAATTGAAAATGATTGCTCATACAGGTATGGGACCTGTTATCCAGAATGCCTGGGACCTGGAGTTTTTCCAGATAAGTGTTTTTTCTGTAGTTTGGATCTTCATACCTTAAAGGGGTTGTTCACCTTCCAAACACTCTTTTCAATTCAGTTGTTTTTAGATTGTTTCCTCGAAATAAAGATTTTTTTCAATAACTTTCTATTATTATTTTTTACTGTTTTTTACAAAATCTAAGTTTAAAGTTGTTCGAGTCTCTGGTGTTTGAGTCTGGCAGCTCAGTTATTCAGGTGCAGACTCTAAACTGTTACAATTTTGAAACATTTAGTTGATACATTTCTCAGCAGCATCTCTGGAATATTAGCAACTATTGTATCAATTCTAACAGCTGCCTGTAATGAAACTCAGGGTTTCTGCTCAGCAGGGACAAAGAAAAAAATGTATCAACTAAATGTATCCATTTAGAACAGTTTACAGGGTCGACGACCCCCCCGAGCTGTTTCAGAAGATGAAAAATGACACTTTACACTGTAATATTCGAAAAACAGTCACATATAGAAATAGAAAGTTTTGGAAAAAGTAATTATTTCTGGTGATCTATCTGAAAACAACTAGTTGTTTGAAGATGAACCACCCCTTTAATGGTCGGAGCACACAGGCAGATTCAGGGAGATTAGTCGCCAGGCGAAAAATCTCCTTTTTTGGGGCGACTAATCTCCCCGATCTGCCTTCCCCCGCTAAAATAAAAATCGCCTGGGGACAGGCACTCAGAGTGCTTCATTTTCCGAAGTTGCCCGAAATTGCCTCACGAAGAAACTTCAAGCGACTTTGGAAAACGAAGCGCTCCAAGTGCCTGCCCCCAGACGATTTTCATTTTAGCCGGCGGAAGGCAGATCGGGGAGATTGTCCCCGAATCTGCCCGTGTGCCCCGACCCTTAGTCTACTAGAAAATCATGTAAACATTAAATAAACTCAATAGGCTGGTTTTGCTTCCAATAAGGATTAATTATATCTTAGTTGGGATCAAGTACAAGCTACTATTTTATTATTACAGACAAACAAAATAGTTTTTAAAAATCTGGATTTTTTGGATAAAATGGAGTCTATGTGAGACAGCTCTTCTGTAATTAGAGCTTTCTGGATACCAGGTTTACGGATAACATCCTTAACCTGTACACCATTATTGCAAGCTTTCAGCATTCAGTTTACAGCACTGATTTTCCTCCAGAGGATATGGTATTTCTCTATGCAGGTTATGGTGACTGGAACAGTTCCAGGTCACTGGAATTAGGGATCCTAGCCCAAACCTAGGAAAAAAACCCAAAACCATTAATCCTCCCCCACCAAACTTTATGGTTTTCAGTGGTATCTGCCAATCCCAATTTAATGCTCTAGAACTAAGTGAACAATTTGCCTCTGCTGCAGGGTCCAATGACAGCGCCTTTCACACTATCTGAGTGTTGCACAGGTTGATGTCAGGCTTGTGTGTGACTGCTTCCAGAAACACTCTGGAACGTAAAAGCTGCCATTTCAACTAGGTGCATTGTATTTTATTAAGAGTGTCTTTAGCCATATAGCCTATAAACACACCCATATAGTTATTAGACATCACTAAAACTCGTACACTAGCAAACACTTAAACAACCCAGAAGTAGTAAACTACTAGCCTAACCTTTGTTCTATTTAAACAAGTGGAATATAGTTCTTGCACAAAAAGTTACAACAATAGCGATACCCAAACAGTAGAATTATATAATTTTTTTTTTCTTTTCTAGCAGTATTAATGTCTTATTTATTAGTCACAGAAATAGAGGTTCCATAAAATTCCAAAACTAAAGTGTCAACTGAATAATAATCAAAAGAATATTCTTTAATGGCCCGTTTTTACGTATTACATAGTTTGGAACATGGTTTCCAGGAAACATTGCAATGTTCTATCAGTAGTTGAAGCACACAATCAGCAGGTGCATTGATTTTACAACCAATAGCATCAATTGTCCTGAAAAAAAATACCACATTTGTGAATGGGGCTGAACGATTTCTTTTTAAAATTCAATGGAAAATAAAAGCTATTTTAAGTCAATCTTTTTTAACAATGTCAACACCTGATAAGCGATTGAAAATCTAGGGAAATGTAATTGGCACATTGTAACTCTTCAGAGAGGTGACATCTGAAATTCAAATTGTTGATTCTGTGTAGTTACTGTGATAGGATTATCCATGTGTCATGCAACTCCTGTGATTGGATTAGTGGAAGAGTTTATGTGCCGAGAACTTCCCACACCAGTCAGTTGAACTGAAGAAGCTGCTCAGATGAGTAGTGAAATGTCTTCATTGATTACTCAGCAAGATCAGTTGTTTTTAGATTTACCTATACTAGGTAATTCACCAGTGTGGTTAATATGGTGATTGTCTATTTGTGATGTCTTCCCACATCAATTCTAATCAACAAAAAAAAAAAAGAGGCAAACCGTTGAATGCACTGCAGAAATGCGAAAAAAACAGAGGATGGTCTGACCAAATGGACAATAAGGAGGCTGACTGATAAAGGCAGACAATAGAGTCCAAAAAGTCAGCAGCAGCCATCATTTAATCAATTAAAAATAAAGAAATAATATATTTTTGTATATGTCTGTATTATATATGCCTCTGACGTTAAATATATACCAACTGTGATGCATTTAAATAGACTCTGATGCAGGCAAGGTTGCATAGAAAAAGGACATTTCTTTTATTGGGTTCATTTAGAGGAGTCATTGCTCTTATCTGTGTTTTACTTTTATTTACTCTGTTGCATTAAATATAACATTATCAAAGGATGATATGTGAGAACGGATAGCAGTGCTGGAATTTTGAGCCGGTGATCCTTTGCCAAAGCACTCCTAATAACCTCCCAGAGAACTGGCAGCCATATCTAAGCATGCCATTTTTCAAACTTAAACTTACTGGGGGTCATTATTAATATAGGTATAGGATCTGTAAACCCATTATCCAGAAAGGCTGTCTCCCATAGACTCCATCATAATAAAATATTTTTTTTAAATGATTTTCTTTCTCTATTATAATAAAATAACCATATCTTGTAATTGATCCCAATGAAGATATAATTAAAATCCAGCTTTTTGGGTTTATATTATATGATTTTCTATGAGACAAAGTATGAAGATCCAAATTACAGAAAGATCCGTTATCTGGAAACCCCCGGGCATTTTGGTAACAGGTCTCATACCTGTAATTCCCTAATGCTCCACCATTAAAGGGACAGTTGAAGTTTAAGTTAACTTTTAGTGTAGACATTAATATGCTGAGACAATTTGCAATTGGTCTTCATTTGTTATGGGTTTTTCTGTTTTTAAAACTTTTTGTTCAGTAGCTCTCCGGTGTGGTATTTCAGCAGCTAACTGTTTGCCAGGATGTTATTCAAACCACTGCCTAGTTGCTCGGGTAAATGAGAAACTGGAATATGAATGAGCGAGGGCCTGAATAGGAAGATAATAAAAAAGCAGCAATAATAATTCAATTGTTGCCTGGATCAGTGAGCCCTATTTAACTGACAGAAGACAAAGGCAAGTAATTAAAGAATTGTAAATAAATACATAAAATAAATAACGTAGACCAATTGCAAAGTTAATAAGAATAGGACATTCTATATCATACTTAAAGTTTACTTAAATTTGAAGTAACCCCTTAGGTCTCCTAATGCCTTACAAACGTACCTAGGAAATGTATGGCACCGCCCTAACAAGTACCAACTTATAGAGTGAATTGGAAAAAAAAGAACAGTCAAAAATAAGGTTGGGGTTTTAAACTAATTATCATCAATATGTTGTTACGAAAGAATATAAGATTTGCTTCATCCGATGCCATTATCTTACCAATGTATCCGAGAAAAAACTGAATGTGTAATAGAATGTTGCCATGAAACTCATGGAAAACTCATGAAAAATCCTCTCACTCTTATGCGTGTACAGAGATAAAGAAGATGGAGAGTCCATACTGACTAAACCCTGTCCTGCAGGGATAGTGATATGATCCAGCATGTCAGTCATGTACAAAACAAGGCAGACTTCCCCAGCATTTTTGTAAACCTCTTCAAGACATATTGCTCTACTGAAAAAGGAAAACTGTAATCAAACTTTAAGGCCACATTTATCGAATGCTCCCCTTAAAGGCAGCCAGTGGAACACAATGGTCACATCTTTAAGCAGTCCTCAGTGACTCCTTGAGCGGCAAGCTCTGCAATGACATTGTCCAGATAATTAGGGTCAGGGTAGCCATGTCCACTAAAGTTAGAGTTCATTTCAGTCTTGTGGTGGATTTCATTCCACACTACTGTATCACATTCCCCTGTTGTGCTGGAGACCCCAATTGTAAAAATCAGTCTCCGGGCCCAGGCAAGCTTCAGCAGCTCGAGTACCTAAAAAAAAACGCAATATCTCTTTAAAGGGTAGTCTTCCCTTATCATATTGTCTAGCATACAGCTGCCTAAAGTCTCAAGAGTTTAGCTTGGAATCCCCAATACTATTACAATAATACAATACTAATAATGATGCACATTACAGTCATCACATGCCATCTACTATTTCTTTGGTTATTCATACATACCATGTCCTTGGCATGGAATAGTCACTTCACTTTCCACTTATCTAAACTGTGCTCCTAAACAAATGTGTTCTTTAAGTAAAACTCATTTATATAAAATACTGGCACTGACATGACCTTGAGTCAAAAGTAAGGTATACTCAAACTTAATTCTGGTTGTGTTCAGTTAGATTTAGTTGTCAGTCTGTTTAAACCCTGTCCCAACTGTTCAAGACTGTACAACATTAGATCAGATCAGATTAGACAACTCCAGGGCTGGAGTTATGTAAAGGCTAAAAAGATTTGTGTGAAGGGGAAGCAATGTTTTATAAGTGAAAGCCTTCCCTAACTATAAATAAACTCGTTCCAGTGTATTTACTTTCAACCTTTCATTTCATTTAGTTGGTTTAAAAAAATTGCTTGAGTTTATTATTGCAGATAGGCTGGAGCAGGAATCAACCTGGGGGACACAACACCAATTAGTCTAAGGTGGCATAAGAGGTTTAATAGGCAAAAAAAGGTAAGAATACTAAACAATTAGATTTGATTATTGGTTTGTTTAGTATTTAAATAGTCCAGTGAATCGTATTGTGCAACTTCACAAGGGTTATCTTTGTATATATGTTTTGTGTCTCAACAGTGCCACCTTGTGTTGCCTTGCTGATCCACATAAAACCTCTAATGTGCAGCCTATTTCTTGCACTATGAAAACAGATTTTACCAGAAAAGAAAGTGAAAAAAATGTGCATTGTGGCTCTGGTCCTAATACTGTTCTCATACAATAACTGTGTAAGCTAAATATGCAGCCCTAAAACTGGTTGCCAAGATAAAAACCCATTATGGCTGGGCAGCTGGTTTAATAAGTTGCATATGAAATGTACCTTAGCAACAGCTAGAGTATACATAGTCTTTTGAGAAATTATATGTAGAGGTTTTAAATAAAGTAAATTAGCAATGATGTGATGGCTACTTACCAGTCTACCTTTCTCATTATCTGGAAGGTAGCAGTGGCGTGGAAAGCCTCTGGCAGAGTATGGCTTACCGGGATTTGGGTGTCCAGGCCCCTGTAGTAAAAAAGAATTATTCATTTATATGCTCAAAAGCCTCGTCTCAACATAGCTCAGTGTATGTACAACAACAATCTTTTCTACCAACGGGTGACTATTATAGTTTAACTGGCAAAGTGGAAAGGTTATAATAGCAATTTGATGCATCCTGAAATGCTGCACCTTGCACTGTGTAATATCCTCATTATTCCATATATATACTACAGACCTATGACTAATTCTATCAATTTGCTAAATAAATCCTACACTCAAAGCATTCATCAGCCCATATTAAATACATATCCCCATGGCTAATCTTTATGAAAGAGGACTGGGCTGGATTTGGGGATCTCCAACTTGTGGCTCTCAAACTAACTGCCAGCAATGCCCATGACATCCTTGGTGAAAATATTCCAGGTAACCATAACAGTAGTGGTTACAGTTGCAACAGTATGCAGCTAGGAGAGCATTCATTCTTCAGGCAAATTCAGGCGTGCATATTTGAGATCATTGGGATGGAGTCATTTCCGACATGCCCTTTTTTAAAAGAAATTATTGGAAAATAGAAAAAAAACACCAAAACAAATTCAACTTTAAAATCGCAAAGCCTTAATTAAGAAATAACTTACTGAAACTCTGCTCAGAAAAGGTGACACGCCGATGATCCATCGTGCGGTGCTCGATTTCTCCTCCTTGCCTTCCTTATAGGAGATAGCCAGGGAGGAGAAATCGAGCACGGCATAATGGATCGTCGCAGTGTCGCCTTTTCTGAAGAGGAGCGGAAGCAGAGTTTCAGTAAGTTACTTAGGCTTTGTGATTTTAAAGTTTAATTTGTCTTGGTGTTTTTTTTCTATGTATATTAACAATTTTTTTTTTGATGTTACTGGTCCTTTAATGTGCACTCAATTTTGTGTCCATTCTAGCACATTGAACTTGCATTCTTAAATGAGCCCTTTGTCTCTAAGCTCAGATACCATGAACAGATACCACGGCATTAGGGAGATAGATATCTGGAGAGAATTTTAGAGATGTTACCCATTGCGACCAATCAGCAATTAGATTTATATTTTCTATAAGTTAGAAAACAAAAGCAAAGATCTGATTGGTTGCTATGGGCAACATCTCAGGAAATCTCTCCAGAAATTTATATTAGTAAACATGCCCCTAGGTCACAAAACTGGTGTACTTTCAGCTACTACTTATACCCATCAGAATAAATTCCTTGAGTGTATCCTAAAGGGACTTGGCCTGGCCCATTATGACAGAAAACACAATTAGGGGGAGATTCAGCACAAAATCAGGTTGGCATTCTTATCTCGATTTGATAAAATTGTGGAGAAAAAACAGGAAAACGAAGAACATGTGAGAGTATTTTCTGAAACCTTAAAGGAATTGTTCAGTGGAAAAATAAAAACTTGGTAAGTAGATATGCTGTGCAAAATAAAAAATTTTTCTAATAGTTAGTTATTATGAAATGTATAAAGGCTGGAGTGACTGGATGTCTAACATAATAGCCAGAACACTACTTTTCAGCTCTCTTGGTTTAACACTGACTGGTTACCCTGGTTACCAGGCAGTAACCAATCAGAGACTTGAGGGGGGCACGTGGGTCATATGTATTGCTTTTGAATCTGAGCTGAATGCTGAGGATCAATTACAAACTCACTGAACAGAAATGTACCACGTGGCCCCCCTTCAAGTCGCTGACTAACTCAGAGTTAGAGAGCTGAAAAGCAGGAAGTAGTGTTCTGGCTATTATGTTACACATCCAGTCACTCCAGCCTTTATACATTATATTTTTGACTAACTAACTATATTAGAATTTTTTTTTTATTTTGTACAGCCTATCTATTTGCGTTTCACACTGAACTGTTCCTTTAAATAGTAGGAATTTATTAAAGGAAAAGAACGTGAAAAGTTGCCAGTATATAATATATATATATATATCCCAGTTAATTAAAACATTTTCAGCCTCATTGGAAATGAATGAAACAACATTGGCATGCATCTGTTTTTCTGCAAAAATAATGTATGCAGGATTTTTCTCAAATATGCTAGCAGACAAGAAAAAAAGTTGCACGTTCTTCTGCATTTTGTCCCCACAAACTCGAATTTTGATAACGCTGACCCTACGTCTTTAGAAATGGTGCAACATTTTACTATTACTTTATGCGGAATGATACATTTTCTGCTATCACCCTGATGTTGCCTTACCAACCACCAGAGGCTAGCGGAGCACAGGCAAAAAAGAAATTACAGGATGGAAGCGTGGGTAACACTTGTAACTCTTGTTTTTGCCTCTCCTGCTTATGTTTTATGTTCATCCTCAATTTATTTTCTGGGGTTGCCTGTTACATTACACCTATGTGATGTGGTGCCATGGTTTGTGGGTATGTTAAATGTATTGAAGTGGAAAAGAATACGAATGAATCAGTGCAAACCTTTCATGATTTTCATCCATGAGTTAAGGCAATACTGCTTTAAAACCTGTGAATAATGTCTACATAGCACTGGTGTTTCAGTTTTAGAAATGTGTGACATTGCTTCATTGTTTCTCTGAGGGATTATTCACTGAAAGAAGATCATTTGTACCTGTGTTCCTGGATGTATGGTGTACACAATATAGATAGTAGCACAATCCTGGTGGCCAGGCAGAGACTGGGGGATTGAGGAGAATTCCATGTTTCCTTTCGGCTGTGTTCCAGTCTTCTCTCCGTAAATTGTTTTACATGCTGGACACTGTAAACTGCCATCCTATTAAAAATCAAATGTTTTTAATTATATTACGTTTGCAGTGATGACATCCCCCCAATAAACTTATATTATATATATATATATATATATATATATATATATATATATATATATATATATATATATATATATATATATATAAAGGTGTGGTTCAAAAAATAAGGGATCTTTCCATAATCTGTATATCAATAGTCCACTGTTAAACGTTTACTAAAATAATGTTAAATAAAAATAAAAGTGAATTAAACCCAATAGGATTGTTTTGACTATAAAAGGCATTAATTCTATATTAGCCGAGATCAAGGACAACATACTATTATATTACAGAGAAAAGGAAATAATTGTTTTAACATTTTAATTATTTCATTAAAATGGAATCTATAGGAGATGGTCTTCTGAATGCGGAAATTTCTGGATGGCGGGTTTCCAGATAACAGATCAGTTTTCAAGTGAGGAGGAAAAATAGTACAGGTATGGAACCTGTTATCAGGAAACCTGTTATTATATATTTCAAATTTAAAAAAAATATTTAATTTTTCACTGTAATAATAAAACAGTACCTTGTTCTTGATCCAAACTCAGATATCATTAATTCTTATTAGTGGCAAAACAATCATCTTGAGTTTAGTTAATGTTTAAAGTCACTTTAATGTATGGAGATCCAATTTATGGATAGACCCCTTATCTGGAAAAGTCCAGGTCCCGAGCATTCTGGATAACAGGTCCCATACCTATAGTAAAATTTTCTGGTGGACTCCGACACCCCAGTCCAATTCCGTCCAACGCTAATAACATTGAACACTTTATTTCAGTTTTCACTCTTGCCTTTATGGGCTCCCGGCCAAAGAAAAGTAAATGTGACTGCATCTAGACCTGGGTAACTACAGAATGTTCTGGCCAGTGTGAATTCTATGAAACCATTCATTATCCCCTTAAATGTTTAGATTTGCTGTAGATGTATTAGGTTACTTGTGTAAATCTGATCTGAACATGAAACACAATAACAACGAGGGAAGGCTGCTGATCTGGATACTGAGCACAACTTGGCTTTTACCTTAAAGCTTTTTATTGCAGTAGAAACTTGTTTTACAGGAATATATACTTTGAACAATAAACGGGGAAAAACCTGCCAAACATTATATAGGAGAACAGGTGGTTGCTGTCAGCAGTAGTTCAGGAAAACCACGAAATTTTATGTAAAGTAAACAAACTCAATAAAAAGCTGGATTATGATCCATATGGCCTTATGGTGTATTTTAAATGTTATTTCTGCATTATATTTAGTATAAGGCAATACCTACGCTGCTTTCAATTATATTGAGGATAATGGAGTGTTGCAGCACTAGTGCTGCAATAATAAACATTATAATTTAGCTACTACAGCTTCACTTTAGTATCTTGGTATATTAATATCCAAATACATTACACAACGTAACAGAGCTTTTTTAAAAAAAATGGCAACACAAAGTTAATAACAAGGGCTATAGTTCAGCTACAATATATTGTATCACAGTTCTGCTGCAGGACTTGCTATTGCCTTATTATACCATGGTTAATAGCAATTTTAAAAAGAAGAAAAACTTTGAATAATTGTGCATCTTTTGAAGGGTATATATAGCCAAAAATATAATTTTGCCTTTTGAAAGAAGACAACTGATTAAAATAACTGTATATTTATTTGTACGGAGGTCAGATTTTCTCTACCAAAGACTAAATATCCCACAATGCATTGCCTGCTTCTTCAGAGGTCTATTTTATCAGCTGCCATCTGCTAAATTGTTTCAATAGTTACAACTAACAGTGCAGAAACAAGCAAGGGCTGACAGATACTGTTTCACAGTAGCACAAATAGTTACAAATAACTGAAAAACTTTAACAAATATATACACAATTAATTAAATTGTTTTGCTTTTATCACCTCTGGTAGGTTGTGAAATATATTTTGATGTTAAATATTGGTGTTTTATTTTAGTATCATCATATCTTATTACTGTAGCAGCAGACTTGAGAATATTCAGTCATCTGTTGAGTTTGAAGGGTTTATTTTCTGCTGTGATATGAATTTGTGTGATTTATTAGTATATTAAGGAATTGGTATATATTATAAATGTAACACTTAAAATTGAGTTTTGAAAGTTTAATTTTCTGGTGAAATATAACATTTTAAGATGATCTTAATATACAGATGGCTTAAGTCATTGTTACAGTGTACATTTTAAGATATTCAGTCTTCTGTACCTTGTTCCCATTGTTATACATAGCTAGCATACAAAGCTGATGAAATGTATGGGCGCACTTCTTAAGTTTCCCTACTGCCGTTGGCTTGATGTTCTTGCTCTCGACAGCATCACTGTATCCAGAAGCAATATTCAGTGGTTCCATACAAATTATGCAGTCCTGCAAGGAAAAAGTAGAATAAGAATTTTAAAAATTCTAAAATTTTAAGTATTTTTGTTAAGTGAGTTTGTAATGTCATAGGTTCAAAGAGGAAAGCCTCTCTGCATCTCATTGTGCATAGGCAATACACTGGAGCAGCAGTGGGGTCTTGGGTTTGTTCTTCCTGGACTTCCACCAGGTACAATGATTTCCTTCTATACTTCATAGACATACAGGCATGTTAACTGGCTCCTTATGAACTTGCCCTTAGTATGTGTGGTAGAAACTTAAGACTGTGAACTCTACTGGTGTGGGATAGATAAAAAAGCTAAATAATGTCTGTAAAAGTGGAGTAACATTGGTGCTATATAAATAAAGGGTAATGATCCACACCTAAACATTGTGTAAATGCAAGATGGTGAATATTCCCAGAGAATTACAGAATACAAACACCACTGTATATACATGTAGGTGCTGAAAAAAAGAGAACTCAACAGAAGTCAAATAGAAATCTGATGAAGATGCATTATATAATTGTTGTTATTTATTCGTTATTCATAGAGCACAATGCCTGTATAATTCTGGATTGCGAGTTAATTAGAGTATACAGAAAAAATCCAACAGGCATGAGAAGGGCATAGAAATTTCTTTCAATCAGTTATCTGGTGAAGCTCAAATGCAGGATTTGGATTTATATCTCTGAATTTCTGAATTTGTAATTTTCAGTCTAAGGTGTAGGCAGGTGCCTTACTACAGTCAGGTTGTGAGCATGACAGAGAACTTCAGATATGTATAATTACTCCTCTATTATTACCTATTTACATAAGCATATTCAATAATTCACCCATCTCTGAAAATCTTTTAAAACACGCTTTTTTTAAGAAGGTTACCATTTTCTAGTCTAGCATTCCTTTATACTAAACTATGTGTATATACTATGACCACCTGATAAATGCAATGCCCAATGTCACACATTTCAATTTTCTGACTCCTGAGCTTGCCCATCCCCATACCGTGTGTCTCAAACCCTTACAGCTTTTAGATTGTAAGCTCTTTTGAGGGTCCTCTTTACCTCATGTAAAGGCCCTTAGTTATTGATCTACTAAACAGGCCAGATGAGTACTAACAATTATATGGGTCTGGCCCTTTCATGATGGGAATTTCATTAACATGCTGTAGGCTTGTTCCACATGCAAAGTTTATAATAATAATAATGACAGCCAGAGTCATGTTGACCCTTTCAACATATAGTACACACTTCTGTCCTGATAGGAGTAGAATGTTTCAGGATGACAGTGCTCTCCAGCCACAGCCATCCATTGGGCATACATTAGAACTCCAATAATAGAAATCACAGAAATAAATAGGAAGTGCAAACACAACATATGTCCGGTCAAAAGGGTTCATGTTAGTAAATGCATTGGATAACTAATTCTTGCATATCATAGGAATGCATTGAAAGTAAGAGAGGGATCGAAACATCAAGTTAAATAAAAGTTTTAAAAAAGAAGAAGAAAAAAAAAAAAAGTAAGAGATTCCCCACTTTGGGAGATACCAGTAAAGGAATTTAGCCTGCCTTCAAATTCTGGTGGTGATCATCTATGTCTAGTCTATTTTATTTTGCAATGTGGGGAAAAAACATTAAATAGTATATATTATTATAACTAAAAAAAGAGAGTGTGCAATGGTGCATGGGAAAACATTATGGGGAAAAACATGAAATTGCAGTTTAATCACTGTGTTAGGGTAGGTGAATGAGCCCTCTCATTCACGTTACAGAACTTGTAGACTGCAAATGACCACTTAAAGGAAAACTATACCCCCAAAATGAATACTTAAGCAACAGATAGTTTATATCAAATTGAATGACATATTAAAGAATCTTACCAAACTGGAATATATATTTACATAAATATTGCCCTTTTACATCTCTTGCCTTGAACCACCATTTTGTGACTCTATCTGTGCTGCCTCAGAGATCACCTGACCAGAAATACTACAACACTAACTGTAACAGGAAGAAGTGAGGAAGCAAAAGGCAGAACTCTGTCTTTTAATTGGCTCATGTGACCTTACATGTGGTTTGTATGTGTGCACAGTGAATCTTACGATCTCAGGGGGCGGCCCTTATTTTTTTAAAATGGCAATTTTCTATTTATGATTACCCAATGGCACATACTACTAATAAAGTATATTATTATGATAATGGTTCATTTACATGAAGCAGGGTTTTACATATGAGCTGTTTTACTCAGTATCTTTTAATAAAGACCTTCATTGTTTGGGGGGTATAGTTTTCCTTTAATCATATATAATCCATTTTACCCAGGATATAGACTGCCACGTATTACTCTAGTTCTCAGCGTGTACAGTTAAAAGTAGGCTGTTCTCTAATTATAAAGAGAACAGCAACCAAACATAATTCAGAAAGATAAAAGTCAAATCTACCAACTGATTTACAGAAAGAAAGGTAACATAGAAAGCTATAGGAAGGATACAGGTCTAATTAGTACAGCATTGCTTTGGAATTGTACCTCTTCTAGCGGCTTTTCTACATTCTCCAGATATTTCTTTACAACTTGCTCAGGCTCAGCAGCAATTCCTAAAGCAAAACAAATCTCAAAGTTAAATACCCAAATTATAAATAAAAGCAAAAAAAAGTTTATTTTAAAGATTATGGATTCACACACTAGTATTAGTAACATGTAATTTAAAGTTCAAAGTACTAGCCAGCAGCATTCCACGTTGGAGGTGCAGTTGGTGCTCAACCACATGGCTCCATCCCAAGGAGCACAAAGTTATGCAGTGAATTGTGTTTGATTATAACCCATGAAATGCACCACAAATGAATGCCACAGAAAACTGGGGGCATGTACACTTCATTTCACACTGTTATTCACCCCCAAGACTAATAGCAGATACTGGAATCAAATACCACCAAAATGTTTCTATGATGAAATATACACCCTCTGTAGCAATGTATGCCACTTCTTTGTTTACCTGCCTCAAATGTCTCTAATTCAGTGACATCCAAGATTGAGCCAATTAAATGAATGGAGTGGATAGTAAACAATTTGTTTCAACCAAGCTGTCTATGTAAAGCCACTGAGACATCCAAATTCTCTATATAGTACACCAGATTACTTTTATTGAAACACTGATGAGAAAGTGTTTTTTTTTTTTAAATGCATTTGTGAGTGGTCTACTTCAAACATGAGTACATCTTGATAACAAAACTCTCTGGCTGAATCAGAAGGTGCTTCTTGAAGCCAGTGTGGACTTACTGCAGGAGATCATTGAATGTTGGGCAATCAGGTCACATCTGTATAATATTAATTCGTCCAAAAGCAGGCTACCCCTAGGATAGAGAAGCTAGAGACCATTTTCAATATATCTGTGTTCTCTTTTGGCTTTGATCCTAAGGAGACTGAATTTCTTCATAGACAGAAGTGTTCTTAAGCAACACCCAGGTCTCATCCATTTAGGTTTCAGGTGTCTACATCTGTTTCTGTTAAAAATATTTATATTTTCACACCACCCAAACTACTCCTGAAAGTTGTGACCAGAACAATAGGAGCCAACCCTCCTAAGGAAAAAAAAAAGTTGCAACGATAAAACAGTTGCATTTTAGTGACTCGGTATAAGTCCCAACGCACAGGATACATGAGTTGGTTATTTGCAATCATCATTTATTTCTATAACTTTATCTCATTTCATATGAGAATGAAAGAGGAGGATTGGGAGGCCCTGCTTGCAATTATATGACAAGCCTGAGTAAGAACCAGCTGCTTCCATCAATACACCAGTCAAATTTTCTGGGCAGTCGGATAGATGTTTCCGAGTTGGGCAACAAAAGAAACAGCTGGGAAGCAGAGGGGAAAATATTAGAGAACAGATTGAGGAAAGGGGGTGTAATGTAAGGAACGAAGATAAGAGACAAAAAATAATAAGCAGAGAAAGGCCAGAGACAGGGAAGTTATACACAATACATGGGAGTAATATAATTGAAAAGTGTCAGCAACCAGCTGGACTCTTGCTAATGTTACATTGTCATTGAACCTAAACTCTTTCTGTGAAGACCAACAACACAGTCAAGCAGACTACATAAAAGTGTGCGTTTGGGTGGTATAATCCATTGCCACCTATCAAGAACAGTGAATGTGTTGTAAATAGATAAATAGATGAAGAAAACATCAGTAATATATGACACATTCTGTGCATCCAATATCCAGTGGAATGGTGACATTCATAATAGCTGGCATCAAAAATTATCCTTAAAGGGGAACTATCGCGAAAATGCAAACTATGCTGCAGAGTTCCATTTTATCTGTTTCTAGTTGACCTGGAAGGCAGTTGTAAAATACTGCTATTGGTTGGCTGATTAACAATCTGTTGAGATGCATTCTGCATTCTGGCTTCTATGAGACTACATGGAATGCAGCTAAACTACAGATCAGTATTTTATAGTTGTCAGTTTTAAAGACAACCCTATTCCTTTAAACCAACGTACCAATAACTTTCCTTTGCTGGACGACTGATTGGCAGTTAGTACAGATGAACAGTCAATAACTGTATAGTTCAATATATGCATACTGGGGAAATACACATGTGCAATGAAAGCTTAATGCACATTTTTTTAAACCTGGCTGAGAAAAATTGTAGAAAGATGGCTAAAACTTGTTCCTTCTGTTTAAAACATAGAAGCTCTGGTTTCCTGCATGCGCAAAAGGCCCCTCTTGTTCATCCCTGTTGGGAAGATTTAGATGTGCGCATTCAGCATCCTACCAAAATAGTTTGCACAACTGCAGCTTTATATTAATATCCCTGCTGTGGGTTGCTAAAAAAACTGACACAGACCCTTCATCAGCTATTACCAGACAGCTATTACATTTTAAAGTATTTAATAAACAAGGATACCGTGTGCCCTGTATGCTGTATAAGGAGGGTCAATAAATTATTCATAGTCCTTCTAGATGCAGAACATTCAATTTGATAATAGATTAATTGATTGAGTGTGACAAACTCTTGGAACAGATAGCCTGTAGACACCAAAGATCTGTGCTATTGTGACAGCCTCTAGGTACAGTCTACCCCACAAATGGTCATGCCCTTTAAATGCTTTTGCCTACTTCAAATTAAAGGTTTTTCTAAGCTATTGATATTTCCTGTGGTTTAGCCAAACTTCCCAAGGTTTCCAGTTATCTTTGCTTAAGCTGCTGCCTTAACACACATACCGCAGTCTGTCCTTTATGTTCTTCAGCCAACACCACATCATGTGTCATGTTGTAATTCACTGTACGGAGGTAGCTCAGCCAAGCACATTAAATAAAGGCAGGTTCCTAAGATTCTGGATAATAATTCCCATACCTGTACTATAAATCCCTGTGGGTACATTTTAAACTTCTTTAGGACAAATGATGTGATCATTAGAAGGTTAAAAAATATGATCGAATGTTCTTATTGACTTGGCTGGACACAGTTTGCATAGCAGCTGTATAAGCAATGCATATATGACAATGAATTTATTTTTGGTGGAGTATGTTCCCTTTTTTTATTAACAGTGCACTATAAAGAAATGTCTCACACACGATTCTGTCTAATGACAGACATAAAAATATTAGATTTATTTACATTTGCATTGATGTTAATACCTAAATTATTCTACTACTATATTCGTTTAAAAAAAAAAAAAAAAAAGCAGGGTGGTTGAGAACAAACAAGAAACAAAACAGATTCCAAACGGCATTTAAACATTTATTAAATGGACAGAAAACACAATAAATGCATAATTTTTGCAAATATGAAAAAAATTTAATTCTAAAAACATTTGCTTTCTTGAAAAAAAAAATTCTCTAATTGATTCATTTGTGGGACTATAGTGACCTGAAAATATTGAACTGTCCACAGGGAACTGGAAGTTGGGTTTATGCACTATTCCCTGTGGGAGTGTCCCATCTCCAGAAGATCAGGCTGAAGGTGGCACTGGTAAATTATACAGGAAAACCTGTTTTTCTTGTCAGGGGCAGTTTCACTAATTGTAATAAACACAAATAAAATACAAAAATAAAGAACACAAATGGGACCTGGATCAAGGTACCGTAATACTCCTATACTATACTTTAAACCTCTAACCCTTGTATACTGGCTTTATATACATATAAATATATACACCCAGGCATGAATAGTTATTAAACAGGCAGTTCAGATAGGAGTTTCTTTTCAGACTTTTTCCTTTAACATGTGTAGGATTTTGAACTATCCCCATAGACTGGAATTGATGGATGCAGTTTAAGTGTTTGAGCCTGAAAAAGGAAATCTACATTAGAAAATAAAATGTGCAGATAGATTAAAAGAATAACCTAATGACATATAAAATAAGCATAATGCTTACTTGCACTTCTCTTCTCTCCCCTGAACATTATTAATAGCTACATGTTTTCCTTTCAAAGTGACTACATCATAGCACCTATGGATGTTACCTCTCCTTAAAGGAGAATGAAAGCTACTGAAGCAGTTTATTGCCAATAGAGAAGCCACAACAGTGCAAGCTATAACACTATATTTATTCTGCAGAATGCTTTACCATACCTGAGTAAACAGCTCTAGAAGTTCTCTGTTTGTTTAGGATAGCAGCTGTCATATTAGCTTGGTGTGACATCACTTCCTGCCTAAGTTTCTCACTGCTCATTCATAGCTCTGGGCTCGGATTACAACAGGGAGGGGAGGGGTGGAAAAGGGAGGAGGAGATGGAGAGAATAGCAAACTGAGCATGTTCAAGCCCTAGCCATGGAGGTTTATGTTGAAAACAGGAAGTCTAATACAGAAGCACATGTGTACACAATAGAAGGAAAGAAATGTGGAGTTTCAGAGGACTCAGAGCAGCATTATCTGAGGGTTTACTGGTTTATTTTTATAGACCTTTCTGATAAAGCTTACTTAATTTTAGCCTTACCTTCTCCTTTAAGGCTCAATTACAAACGCAACTGCAAAGTAGGGATTTGGTTCAGGATTCTGCCTTTTTCAGCAGGATTCAGATTCAGCCTAATCCTTCTGCCCAGCTGAACCTAATCCGAATGCTCACTTGCATATGCAAATTGGGACGGGGAGGGAAATCATGTGAATTTTTGTCACAAAACAAGAAAGTAAAAAATGTTTCCCCCTTCCCATCTCTAATTTGCATATGCAAATTAGGATTCGGTTCGGTCTAATCTTTCGCGAAGCATTCGGGGGTTTGGCCGAATCCAAAATAGTGTATTTGGTGCATCCCTACTGCAAAGTAATAATATATGTGGCAGATGTTGTGAATTTGAACGGTACTTGTACCCATGCTTTAAACCTTGGGCTAAGCTCTAATGCGCAGGTTCATCCTGCTCTGGTACATTTTATGTAAGGTGCCCATCTGCTTTGAGGGAGGATACTTACAAGGTCCCTTTTGTGTGTTACTAACGTGGTGTTGTGAGCACCAGTGTCGGACTGGGACACCAGGGGCCCACCAAAAAACCTTAGACCAGGGGCCCACCAAAAGTTTTAGACCAGGGGCCCACTCTAAGTACTATTTTCTTCCTCTCCTCACTCAACCTCTATTCTCCTAGTCTCTTTTCTTTACATACTATAATCTATTATTCCATCTATTTAGCCTTTGTTCTCATAGAAATAGGGAATGGCCATGAAATAGGCCAAACATTTAGCAGCTGTCACCTGGGCCCACCGGGACTTTTCCTGGTATCCCAGTGGGCCAGTCCGACACTGGTGAGCACTGGTGTTAGAAGTAAAGCCATTTGTACCCAAATTGACTAAAAAACGTGCTCTGCAACATGTGCACAGTTTGCCAGGTGCTATGAGATTGGAATTCTTGGGGAACACTGTATTGTGCCTATGGATTGCAAATGTGCTTGTAAATGAGCCTTATAATCTAATAACTTGCTACTATAGGAAAAAATGTGCTGACTCCTTATGAATAATGAAAAAGAATAACATGTATATTCCATTTACTCAATTCATTCACTCACTTAAAAAACAAAAGAAATAGAATATCAATACAATTAAGGTAAAATGGCATTGAAAATATGAATATGAATACTGTCTACCTTTCTTAGATTTCCTCAATCTCCTAACTGAGTTGTGATTTTTATCAGGTTTACTGTTCATGGGCGGGTTGGAAGGTGGAGGTGCAGAAGTAAAGCGTACAGGGAACCCAGCTGCAGACATCAGCATTGCCGTCATGCCTTTTGGTGTACACGGAATTGACAAGACATTGAAAAAGAAAATGGCAGGGAGGGAGAAACAAAAATAAAATAAATAAAACAAATTCAAAATAAAATGAATGATAAATGAAAGGTTAAAAAATATAAAAAAAATTAGGTATTCAATGCAAATGTAAAAGCTGCCTTTTGCACCACTGTATGTTTGTTTGTGTGTGATCTGGATCAATGCTGGGTATATTTCTGGTAAAGTCAACCCATTTTTTTTTTCTCAATGCACCTGTAATTGTACATGGCATAGGTAAGAAATACATTTAATGGCTTTATTTAAAAAACAAAAACCACATAGACATAGGCCCTTGTACATGCTCCTGGTACATCCTCAATCATCAAAAACTCCATTGTACCAGTCTTCTTAAAGGGATACTGTCATGGGAAAAAACATTTTTTTTCAAAATGCATCAGTTATTAGTGTTGCTCCAGTAGAATTCTGCACTGAAATCCATTTCTCAAAAGAGCAAACAGATTTTATTTTTAGATTTAATTTTGAAATCTGACATGAGGGTAGACATATTGTCAGTTTCCCAGCTGCCCAGAGTCATGTGACTCTTTGCTGTACTGCAAGTTGGAGTGATATCACCCCCTCCCTTTCCCCCCCCCAGCAGCCTAACAACAGAACAATGGGAAGGTAACCAGATAGCAGTTACCTAACACAAGATAACAGCTCCCCAGTAGATATAAGTACAGCACTCAATAGTAAAATCCAGGTCCCACTGCAACACATTCAGTGAGTAGGAGAAACAACAGCAATTCCATCCTAAAGTGCGGGCTCTTTCTGAAAGCACAGCACCTGAGATAGCTTCCTACACACCAATATTACAACTAAAAAAATAAACTTGCTGGTTCAGGAATGGAATTTTATCTGGTAGAGTGAATTATTTGAAGTGTAAACAGTGTAATTTAGAAATAAAAACTATGTCATAAAAATCATGACAGAATCCCTTTAAGCAGGAATGAGGATTGCATACACTAAAAGCCGCAATAGCAATCCAGGAAACAAATGCAAACATGTTCTTTTCCCATGCAAATAGAGCTACATATTTTTTTTAAAATCAATTTAATTCAAACACTGCCTCATTAAAGAGGTTCTGGTCCTATCACTCTAAAAAAATAATGCCAAATCCTATTTTATGACATCAGTCAAGCAAAATAAACTTCCCTTAAACACTAAATACATGGTTTCCATCTTGTTTCATTTAGTCTTGAAATTCACAATCACTACAAGTAAGCAGGCTCCATTTTGTGGACAGTTACTGAGGCAAGCTTTGCATCATGCCAAAATCTTGTTTATGCACCAGAATGGGGCACCCGATAACCACGTCCATGCACTAGTTACACAATTACATGATGAAGAATGAGTGCAGTGACGTCTAGAATATACAGAACGGAAAATGAAAATAATTGCCTGCCCCGCCTATATGCCTGAGGCACTGAGGAAGGACAGGCAACATATGATTGACAGCTAAGACTTTTAAAGTAGTTTTTTTATAGTATAGTAGTAACATTTATGGATGTTTTAATAAAAAAAAATTAGCTTTTCATATTTAATTTGAAAAGGACTTTTATTAAACAGCTTCTAATGTCTGGGAGACAGGTCCCCTTTAAAACACAACGGAAAAAGCAAGCTGGTAGTAAATCAACAGACAGCGATATACACTTTAAAATAATTAATTGTGTTGATAAGTAATGAAACATTTTTATTGATATTTATTTTAAGTCGATGGACAAAAATGTTATTCTTATTGCTTTTACAGGTGTCTTTATACATTCTGCATTTAATTTTTCTAGAGAAAACCAACCAGTCAGATGCTTAAAGAATACAAAAATAGTAATCTTTAGAATGTGATTTTATTAGAACTTGTTTATCAACCATGCCATGCTGTCTAAGGGGCATATTTATCAGCATATGAGATTAGAACTCGCCACAGAAATAAATCGCCCACTTTCTATTCATTCCTATGGGATTTTTAGAATCACATTTATCAAATGTCGAACTGTAAATTTCCCCCAATGATAAATACATTCCATATGTATTTATCATAATAGTCATATGAAAAATTTTGGGAACCCCTCTCAGCCTGCATAATATACTCCAACAAAAAAGATAACAGTGGTATGTGAGGCATGGGGAAATTTTCTCAAAAAAAAAAAATACTCTTCTTGATGAAAAAAAAAATCAGAGGTTTATTTAACTTTACAGACCTCCATAAAAAACAATAAGAAACTTTTTGTTATCAGTTCAAAAACTTGCAAAGCAGACTGTTACAAATAGAAAAAAATGATTTCTGCATCATACAGCATCACTTGTTTAAACCAGCACTTCCAACTTGTGCTTTACAAATGACTCCCTGCTTTCTAATCACTCCAGCCTTTTATAGGAGTCAGAACTCCCACCATGCACTGCAGCATTCCCTTTAAATTCCAGGAAGTGCTGCTGGCCTGCCTCTTAAGAGGTGCAAGCCACCACACCAGGCTGTATCACAGGTAAAACTTTTAACTTCAAAACTGCATTTGCAATCATGCTGTATTTTAAAATCCTTCACAATATAGTTACCACAAATTACATTTCCTATGCATATGTGTACATTGTAGTATTTATCTTACACATTTAAATGTAACACACAATTGCAGTAAGGTTTTTTTTAACACAAGCTAGTTAATTACATGCATAGTTCACAGGTGCTGACAGATTTAGAGTAAAGAGAGGAAAGTGCATTAGGTGGCCAGCCTAATGGAGAAGAGGGAAAGTAACAGAAAGGAATACCATTCACCCAGCATAGGTCTGTCAGTCCATGTGAACACTTGCATTAAAACCAGTGTGACAGATTATAGTACATATTATATACATTTTGAAGCAGTACCATTCACATCTCCACATGGTATATCTTTCATTTCCCGGGAACATCTGAGTACTGGGGTGTTTTCTGAATGAAGATTTTTAGTAAAGCAGTATTCAGCTTTATGAAATTAAATCAAATGTGAAAATTTGGCTATGCAAAAATGTAGGTACCCTTGTAATTTTTCTAATTTGAATACATGTAACTGCTCAATACTGATTACTGGCAACACCAAATTGGTTGGATTAGCTCATTAACACTTGAACGTGATAGGCAGGTGTGTCCAATCATGAAGAAAAGAATTTGAAGGTGGCCAATTGCAAGTTGTGCTTCTGTTTGACTCTCCTCTGAAGAGAGACAGCATTGGGAACCTCAAAATGGAGGATTGTGAGAATGGTTACAGACAACCCAAAGATCACCTCCAAAGACCTGCAAGAACATCTTGCTGCAGATGGCTTTGAAATGATGAGACAAAAATTGAAGGTCATAACAAAAAGCACTTTGTCGGAAGAAGAACACCACATTCCAACAAAAACACCTGCTGCCTACTGTGAAATTTGGTGGAGGTTCCATCATGCTGTGGGGCTATGTGGCTAGTTCAGGGACTGGGGCCCTTGTTCGAGGGTTGGAAGAATTCAAAAAAATATCAGCAAATTCTTCAAGATAATGTTCAAGCATCAGTCACAAAGTGATACTTATAATTTCGCCATAAAGTATTTGTCCAATGCTTTTACATTACCTATCCGATAGCCCCATGTTCCTGTATGAGGGGGCTGCCATATTTGTGCAGCAGGAGTCCATTAGCATTTAAATGACAGGCTGAGATGGGACTGTCAGGTTGGCAAAACAGTAAAGTTAAGCATTTTAAAAAGTAGTTTTTTAGTGTCAGTATCACTTTAAGGGAAAATAGTTCTGCACTCAGCGCATTCATATTTGTGTAAATCCTTATTCACCAAAGTAGAATTAAATGTGAAAAAACTAACCTTATACACTGTATGGTTTTCCATTTCTTTAATAATAAACAATTAAAAATGGCGCCATACAACTATTAAAGCTTCTTTATTAGGCTATGAAGATAACCATTTAAGCTAACATTACAAATAAAGTGAGTTAAAGGTATAGTGAAAAATAAGGGAAGACATTTCTAAATAAAGACGATCATACAAATTCTACTATTGGATAAAAAGCTATATAAATTAAGAATAATCATAATGGGCCAGGGGCCTCCTTCCCACTGTGTCTCTTAACACATAGTTTTTCAAACACATGCTGAGCACGAAAAAAATTGCATATATTGCGTTTAAATGTGTTTATTAACAAAGCTAAGCATGTTTTTTCCTGTTCCAAAAACCAACCCTCTATTCTATTGATAGCTGAACGCACACCCAACCCTAGAAAATGCAACATGCTGTATCTAAAAAAAAGCAATAAAACACAACTCAGAAAAACCAGGCAGGACATAATGTAATCAATTAACAAATGGGTTTATTTGCACTCAACCCTGCATTTTAAAGTGTGTTAAATGGATAAAAACTGCCCTTGTGTAAGAGCCCTTAAGTTCTGTGTCTTTATATGAGCTCTGTGTATCTGAGCTCTGTGTATATTTATTGTATTTATTGCATTATATACCATGCTTTTATTTAGATTGTACTTGTATGCATTGTATGATGCTGCAGCTCCTTAACAACGCTTTACAAATAAAGTTATACATACATAATTCTGTCTGTGGTAAAAAATAAATGATTGTGTACAGAAAAGATACAATGCTATGTGTATCTAAATATAAACCAACACCATTGGCTCCGAATTCCAGTCTTTAGAGACCATCAAAAGCAGATGTTGCTTTAGTGTTTTACAGAGAGAATCCTTTGCGAGTTAACTATTACAACTTTCTAGGATTTCAAGCATCGGTCAAGGTATGAGAACCAACCATCATTATTTGAATACATAATTTACCAGATTCCCACAGCACTAGTTTAAACGAGAAGTTTCTGATATGAGATTATTTTCAACATTATTTTATTCAGTATGGTATGTCCTGTACATACTTTTTGTCTATTGGTTTAATTATGGAATTTCTATTTTTTTGCCATTTTTTAAACTTCGGGTAAAATCTGAGAAGCATCTATATAATTGAGTTTCTCATAATAACAGTACTATTGCTTTAACGAAAGTTGAAATGGAGGGGGGGGTACTGTCCTTTAACACCGAGCCATGGAAAAACAACTGCAGAATACATCACAGCCTCCCTTTTTTACCAGTAGAACTACAGTAATGTTGTAGACACTGTGTAAACATGTAAATATTTATACATTACCTGCTAAGGCTTGTTTTGTTGAACTTTGCTTCTGCATGTTTACTGGGACAGACGGTATGCTTAAATAGGAACAAAAAAACACAAGTAAACTTTTAAAATGTAAAGGAAAGTTTGAACGTTCTGCTAAACCAGAGGGATAAAAACACACAAGTACACAGGCAGCTGTTTCTGATTCTAGGAGTTTTAATTAATTGCTTAAAATGGTTCAGCGAATGAGCATGAGTAGAGCTACAGGTGTGATCCTACATGAGAGAAAAGGGCAGGGAATGGAGAAAAGAAGACATTCGATGCTTAGAAGATTGCACATACACAATAAAATCTACTGCAGTAAGGGAACTTGAAGTAGGTTTATATATACACAGAGAATTATGTAAACATGAATAAGAGGTCTAAGCATTTCAGTAGCTAGAGCAGATAACATTTAGTTGTGATTGTTATAAAAGAGAATTTTTTAACACCAAAAAAATAAGTGTTTCAAAGGAATGACACTATAATGTATTGTTGTCCTGCACTGATAAAACTGGTGTGTTTGCTTTAGAAACACAATAAATGAGCTGCTGTGTAGCCATGGAGTGACCATTCAAGCACAGGACAGATAATTGAGAAGTTCTCTGTATACTACATAATTGATCTGTTATCTGCTAGATATCATGTGCTTTGCTTCATTTTTCTAGCTTGAATGGCTGCCCCCATGACTACATAGCATAGCAGCTTGTTTATATAAACTATAGTCATGTGTCTAAAGCAAAATCAAAAATTGTTCCAGTGCAGGGCAACACTACATTAGAGCAAGAGTGAACGACAGGCTCCTGTATTGATATTTGTATAAAACGTGTATGTATAACATAAGCACTAGTGATGTTCAGGCCGGCCCGAAGGAAGGTATGGGCCAAATTCTGCAGACCAAGCTTATATTGTTAGAACTACAGTTGTACTAATGTTTTCACAGTAAATTGCAAAAGCAAAACCACTTGGGAAAATTATGATTGGTCAATATGACTGATAGCTGATATCTCTCAAGTATGTTTAACAAAAACAAACAAAAAAAATAGAAACACAATTTGGGTTTCATGTATAATAAACGTCCAAATAGAACAGCTTTTTATCCCTATATGGCAAATTCTCTTTTACCAATAGATGTGAAATGTAGTAGTAAATGTGAAAGAAAAAAAGGGCACATGTGAAGGTAACAATAGGTGCAAAGAGGAGAAAAAGGAAGTCAGATGAGAGATAGGTAAACAAGACGATAGCATTAAAAAAATGAAATAAGTAAAATGAAGCTGGGAGAGCAAGAAAGGTCATGCGAGATAAAAAATGGACAGCATAAAACTAAAAGTAGAAATAGGAGTCAAGAAGGGGAGAGGACAGAAGAAACATGACCAGAAAGAAAAAGGATAAGAAAAATCTGAAATAAGATGAAACCGGAAGTTTGAGAATCGCACAAAAAGGAAAATTGTGTTTAAATAAAATGTGTTCAGCATGTTCAGGCAGATGTTCAGCATTATTGCTGTTATACCCATATAAATGCATCTTGCTAGAAGGGGTTGTAACTTGATTTACCTGGTTCCATTAGATGATGAGGGTCCTGGAAATTGCAGAGGAACTGGAGATGTTAACCAAGTGCTATTAAGTTTCGGTGTTGACTTTGAACTTGCCATTGATGGCTTAGGATAGGGTACATAACCAATATTAAAGGATGACACAAATGAAGTCCTAGACAGCTGGCTACCAGAGGAGGTAGGCAAGTTTATCATGGAGTGTCTGTGACGTCCGGATATAGGACCTGCTCCACTGTTGGCTAGGCACTGGTGACAAAGACATGCTGATGATTTATGAACAGGTCCCATTGCTGATGTTAATGGATAAGGAATGTCCGCTCTTCTCTGAACTTGCCTTCTAAAACCCGTCATTTTATTTGTTTGAATGCAAGAGTTTAACTCAACCTGGTAGGGGAGTCCAAATGCTCCAAGATCCACCAATGGTCTTCCATTGCAGTAATTTTCATCTAAGTAAATGGTAATTGGCATTTCATAAGAAGTCCAACATGCTTCATCATTTATCCATTCCCAAGAAATTCCTTTGGCTGGTGCAGAATTAGATGGATAAAGTGATTTCCTCACACTACGCATAGTTCCTTTTAAACAAATAGAGAAAATGATTTAACACAAGACCATAGTGCCTACTTACATAAATATGCTGAAATAGCAATGTGCATTTTATCCCTGCAAATAACAGTTCTGAAGATTTAACACGCAAGCTTTACATTTTAGGGATTTTTCTTTTGGTTCTGTTATGGTAGGATGACATTTTCATGAAAGGCAGTACAGGTATGGGATGGATTATCCAGAAAGCTCGGGACCTGGGGTTTTCCCCAATAATGGGTCTTTTTCTAATTTGGATCTTCATGCCTACTACAAAATCATTTAAACATTAAATAACCCCTATTGGAACTGTATAAGCTCATGTATCAAGCCTGAGGATGCCCAACAAAATTTGAGAATATATGGATTCCTTGGCTCGAGTCGCCAGCCACCTCAACCAACCAATGAATCACAGTTTTCAGCCATACTTCCCCCCTCCCCCTTTTCCTTTTCTTTTTCTAACTAGATTTTCTTCCTTCTACTTTTTTTAAGTTGTTAAAATTCAATAAAAATTAATCTTTAAAAAAAATAATTAAATAACCCCAATAGGGTTGTTTCGCCTCCACAAAGGATTAATTATATCTTAGTTCGGATAAAGTACAAGCTACTGTTTTATTATAAACAGAGAAAAGGGAAATCATTGGATTATTTGAATAAAATGAAGTCTATCGGAGACAGCTGTCCGTAATCAGGAGCTTTCTGCATAACGGGCTTACATATAAGGGATCCAATTCCTGTAGTGGAAGTTAAAGTCAAATTAAAAACATTTTCCCCTATCTCCCAAGTAGTATTTGCACTAGTTTGGGGTAGGTGCCTCCGCTGTACACAAAAGGGGACATGTACCAGTGCCAGGGCCGGGCCATGCTGGCCAGGCGCCCTAGGCAAACACCCGGTCCGACGCCTGCAAGCCACTGCTAAAACTGCTGCTTCCTTGCGGTGCGCATGCGCAAACTCCCACTTTCGCGCTCATGCGCGAAAAGACGCTCTCGCGCGCATGCGCCTTTTGACGTTCGCGCATATGCGCCAATTGATGTTCATGCGCATGCATGGAACCACAACTACGGGGCCAAATAGAAGATACTTTTGGAGAGAGGCGACTGGATATGGGGTAGGTGTCAGAGAAGGCATGTGCCTGGCGCCCCCTAGCTTTTGCGCCCTAGGCACGTGTCTACTCTGCCTACCCCTAGTTCCGGCCCTGTGTACCACCATATGGTACATGACCAAGTGTACAAGCGCAGAGTAAAGTGTAAAGAGTAAAGTAAAGTGCATTTGCCCAGGATGCAGCAATGTTCCCACAATTCCAGCATAAGGGAAACTTACATCAAGACACGGTAGGAGATGATGCAGCGTAACACACATTATGAAGAATTGGACACAACTGCGCTAAAACATTTTCAGTCAGTGTTGTGTCATTGTTAGGTTTTGTCTGTTGTGCCTATTGGTTCAGCCTTCAATGAGAGTTCCTGCCAGCTTGTGGGGGAAATGTAAGTTGTTTCGTTGGATGTAAGTACCTTTTATTAATGTCATCAATGCGTTCACTTTACATGATTAGACATGTAGTTTTGGTTATTAATGAGCTCTTAAGACTTAATATTACTACAATATTACTATACTGTTCTAGTCTGCAAGCACACAGGTCCAGACAGAAAGTTTTTTTGGCTCAATTGGGGGGGGGCGTCTAAAAAACTCGGGCTGGTGACAATTCAACAACCCTAACCCACATGTGTGTGTACAACTCTCTAGACAGAAGATTAGCATTTTTGGCTCACTGGTGGACCAGTATAAACAGTAATGCTAATAATTGTAATAGTGATGCACTGACCGTAACCCACCCTCTTCCAAGCTGAACCCAGTCCCATTGGGGCAAAACAGGCACAATGTCCAGGATGACCATCTGAATTCTGGACCAGCAGAAAGTGAAGAAGGGCTGTATCTCTTCCTTATCTGCCAATGCACTATACACTGGCAGATATGGTCCATCAAATATTAAAACTTTTAAACCTGCTTGGATTTCTGACAGACTAATATCCATAGTACAGTACATGGTTATCTGTCAGAATTGCCACCATACCCATACCAAAAAGCATGATTATATTAGTACACTTATGACCAACTAGGGGAGCAAAAATTGAATATACGCTTCCTCATATTGAAGTAAGAAACTTTCTAAATACAATCAATTAAAAATTCTGCATGGTTTCTGAAATAATCACATTTATCTTCACTATTACTCTCTCAGCATCTGTTTCTTTTAATTCTGTCTTCATGCAGATATTCATTAACAGTACAAACAAAATAACTGCCTTTTGCACAATTTATGCATGTAGAGAGACATGATGTTTGGTGATTTTAATAGAGTGAGCTCTAATACATCTTTTAGGCAAAAGGAGCCCCCTTATAAGATATATTGGATCTAACTGTCAATGATTATATAACACCCAACTCCTGAATGAAGACAGAATAAGAAGAAACAGATGCTGAGAGAGGAACAGTGAAGATAAACTTGATTATTTCAGAAACAGTACAGAATTTTTAAAGGACCAGTAACATCAAAAAAAAAAATGTAAAAAAATTTGTTAGTACACATCAAAAAATAAACACCAACACAAATTATACTTTAAAATCACAAAGCCTTTATTAAGAAATAACTTATAGAAACTGCACTTCCTGTCCTGTACAGAAACGGCGAAAAGGCGACCATCGATCCTGCTGAGCTCGATTTCTCCTCCTGGCTACTCATGGATGTGATGCAGTGACTGCCGGGCCCCCTTCCTCCTCCTATACGATGGATGATGTCGCTGATGAAGAGAAGCGGCAGCCAGCGCAGGGGGGAGAGAAACCCATTCATGAAATTAGCAATGAGCAGCTGTAGGTACAACGGCAGGATCATCTGACCCCTAATACTAATATAATCATGCTTTTTGGTATGGGTATGGTGGCAATTCGATAACCATGTACTATGGATATTAGTCTGTAGCTGAAGCTAATATTACATTTTCATTTTTGCGATAGCTCCCCTTTAAGTGCATACTGGTGCTGTGAAACAGAGATTTCTTGGTGACTCAAGCTGCCCATAGATGCTGAGATTTTTAGAAGATCAGATCCTGATCGTGAGACCACGATCTTCTCAGAACGATCGTACTAATTTATCAACTAAAAAGACCAATTTGCCAGGAAAACAAAGGGGAGCTGCCTGCTTGTCCCTGCAAACATAGATAGATTGCACTGGGACCGACAAAGATTTTTTGACCTGGCCGATCAATTTCCTGACAGATGTCGGCCGAAAAATCGTAAGATGTACGATCGTTCGAGTCCCACTAACCGCACGATAATTTCGAAGGATTGGTCGGGCTTCCCTAAAATTGGTCGTTCGGCAAGAAGAATCGTCGTGTCTATGGGGAGCTTCAGTAAAACAATTGATGCTAGTCTGACTGTGCCAGTATCTACCATAAGTGGTCTGTATCCCACTCAGACAAAGGCAGTCTTATGCTAATTCTAATTAATTCAGACAGTATGGTCTACAGACATTACAAAAACAAATATGCAAACAAATAAAGCCCCCCATGTTGAGTAGAAACTATGCTTTATATGTTACTAAAGTTGTTGCAAAAGGAAATGAAAACTGGTTTAATGTCACCATTGAAATTGGGTACTTTTGGCTGTGGTGATGGCTGTCACTACAATGGCATCATTCGTGGGGACACTAACCAAGGGCACTCCAATGAAAATCAATGGACATTTTACATGCAATAGCTTAGCGGTTGTTTACTTGATAAAATGCCCATGCGGATGTGTATTTGGGACAAAAATCTAGAGATGTACAGGTACGTCTAAATGAACATAAAAGTAATATACACAGATATACACCAGAAGTGGAAGAAAAAAGTAAAAAAAAATCGGAGGAAAAATTTGAAACGGAATTATCAGTTGCAAAACATTTTTATCACAATAAAAATTCAGTGACAATAAAAAGTTAGATGGATGGTATTAGAACAGGTGAATTTGCCTAGCGGAGGTAATATCCAAAAACAACTATTAAAGACATAAGCAATGTGGATAAAAAAAGTCTCTTTCACCAATAGGATTAAACGAAAGTTTTACCTTGAGGTGTTTTTAATGAAAATGATGGGAATGGATTTCTTATGCAAAACGAATTAAGTAGTGTTTTATTATTATTGTATTTTTCTAGGTAATGGACTAAAATGTATAATCTACTAGATATAACATGATGGTTGTATATTGACTAAATTATGGACTATGAGTTAAATACCAATTTGTTGTGCTATTTAAAACACTAAAGGGTTAATGGATCACATGATGGTGTCACATGTTAAGGAATGTATTTAAGTATATGGTTTCATTGAGTGTACATTGCACCTGAGGAAGGGGGTACCCCCCCCCCTAAATGCTTGTGCTGTTTTTTCTGCTGCAATAAATGGATTGAAAAGGCATTGGCCATAGGTGTGCTCCTTCAATACAAAGTCACTTTATATTTTACTGGTCATTTATGGAGACATTAAAGGGGGAGGGACCATCATTATCTCTAAACACGCAGTTGTGTTAAAGTCAGTTATTTTGAAAGTTAGATCTATTACATGGTCTAGGCAAATGAAGCACACACACCGATATATTTGACCTTTCAATCAAATTCTGACTTGCAAAAAGTGAGATTGCTAAGAGGAGGGATAACAAAGAGTAACTTCTTTAATTTTTGAAACAGTATAGAATATGTAATTTATTATAAAAAGTGCTTTATTTTTATGAGGTGACAATCATTTAAATTTTCAACTTGGCAAGATATATGCCCCTGTTCACTTTTGAGTTAACTTTTAGTTTAATGTAGAGAGTGGTATCATGATTCAATTTGGTTTAGATAATGTGACTGCAGATGTTGGTTTATTTAGCTTGCATGGAATCCTTAGATCTTTCTTTCAGACAAAGGAGCCTACTCGTAAACATGCATTTAATTATGCTTGCATGATGATACTAACCCAAAGAGGTCCACACCCTATAACTATGAAGCCAAACAATATAGTTTTTTCTGTCTTCAACTGTGCTCCCTCGAATTTCCTTTTGTGTGAATCAACAAAGCACAGAGGTTCAGTATCTCTTCTCCTGGGCCAGGATATAAACATTCCTCCAAAATCATCTCTCCTGTCCACTTATGCTTAGGAATAACACACCCAAACTATAAGACTGATAATAAAGGGTCCACCTTTAACTGCACAGTGACCAGGATAATACCATTTACTTTTAAACTAAAAGGATACTGTGCCCTATTTGGAAAGTTTATCAGTTTAAGTATGCTCCTTATTACTATACTATAGAATAAAATTCTATAGTACAGGAACACCCTTTTGTAAAAATGAGACATTCATGGTATCCCTAAAGTTGTTTCTTCCCTTAACCCTCCCATTGTGTGTCTGTATCGTATTTAGATATCTGTATCCTTCTACACATATGTATAAGTAAATCATAAATTTCTATTGACATGTAATTATCAAAGCAGAAAATGAGGTTGGCCTGTAATATAAGCTGATGTTGCAATGCTGATGATTAAATTTTGATGCTAGTTGCACTGGTTTCTGTGCAGACATGTAGTAATTATCTGTATTAATTAATAATCAGCCTTAGAGTGTGACATTTATATTCTATGTGTACTGTATATTTTGAGTCGATCCCTAAGTTCAGTAACTGACAGCAGCACAGAGCATGTGCAGTGAATCAGCAGAAAAGAAAATGTAATGTACAAAATTGCTACACTACTTAAAAGGGATTGTTCACCTTTAGTATCATAGAGAGAGAGTGATGTTTTGAGATTATTTGTAAATGGTTTTCATGTTTTATTATTTATGGTTTTGGAGTTATTTAGCTTTCTATTCAGCAGCTCTCCAGTTTGCAATTTCAAGTTGCTAGGGTCAAAATTACCCTAGCAACCATTCACAGATTTCAATAAGAAACTGGTATATGAATAGGAGAGGCCTGAATCGAAAGATGAGTAATAAAAAGCAGCAATAACAATAAATCTGTAGCCTTACAGAGCATTTGTTGTATAGATACGGTCAGTGACCCTATTTGAAAGCTGGAAAGAGTCAGGAGAAAAACTGGAAATAATTCAAAAACTAGAAAAATAAGTCATGAGGACCAATTGAAAAGTTGCTTAGAATTAGCCTATGACATACTTAAAGTTAACCTAAAGGTGAACCACCCTTTTAAGTTTTAGTTCTCCTTTAATTATTTCCATCCTGAACTGTCTCCTCTTGTCATCTCCGCTTACAACTAGCTCTCTTGTTTCTATATCTTCTTCTCTATATACCCCCCCCACACACACACACACTTCTGACATGAGTTAATTAAGCTGGGCTTATGTAGAAAAGGTGTAAAAACACTTTCTTTTCGTTGCTCAAAAATACCTGATTTTACAAATTTAAAGGTACCATGATACTCACACGAGTAATATCCCAAGATCCCTTATGCAGAGAATGTAACTCCCCACTTACTACTTGTGCAGTTTCCCTTCAGAAATAAACTCAAAGATTCAGTGGCAGATTCATGAAATTTGAGGCCCCTAGGCTATACTTTCTACAGGCCCCGCCTATACTCTTCTCCCACTCCCAAAAGTTTAGAAAAATACATTGAATCAAGGTCACGGGTCCACTTGGAGTCACGTGTGTAGATAAACCTTCACCCAGCAGGTACCATGCACCCATCCTTGAGCTGAAGGGGCAATAAAAACCACTGTAACCAACAGTACTTAAAGGGATCCTGTCATCAGAAAACATGTTTTTTTCAAAACGCATCAGTTAATAATGCTGCTCCAGCAGAATTCTGCACTGAAATCCATTTCTCAAAAGAGCATCCAGATTTTTTTATATTCAATTTTGAAATCTGACATGGGGCTAGACATTTTGTCAATTTCCCAGCTGCCCCTGGTCATGTGACTTATGCCTGTACTTTAGGAGAGAAATGCTTTCTGGCAGGCTGCTCAATGTAACTGAAGGAGTCTCAGTGGGACATGGGTTTTTACTATTGAGTGTTGTTCTTAGATCTACCAGGCAGCTGTTATCTTGTGTTAGGGAGCGGTTATCTGGTTACCTTCCCATTGTTCTTTTGTTTGGCTGCTGGGGGGAGAGGGAGGGGGTGATATCACTCCAACTTGCAGTACAGCAGTAAAGAGCGATTGAAGTTTATCAGAGCACAAGTCACATGACTTGGGGGCAGCTGGAAAATTGACAATATGTCTTGACCCATGTCAGATTTCAAAATTGAATATAAAAAAATCTGTTTGCTCTTTTGAGAAATGGATTTCAGTGCAGAATTCTGCTGGAGCAGCACTATTAACGGATTCATTTTGAAAAATTTTTTTTTCCCATGACAGTATCCCTTTAAAGGAGAAGGAAATTCCCTCGGCACAAAAACCCTCCCCCCTGGCCTACCTGTCCCCCCGGGCAAATGCCCCTAACTTGTTACTCACCCCTCTGCGCAGATCCTGTCCACAGAGTTCACAGGCGCCATCTTCTCCCAAGCGGTCTTCTTCCTGCTTTGTCCATGGGGGTTGGGGTGAGTAACAAGTTAGGGGCATTTGCCCGGGGGGGACAGGTAGGCCAGGGGGGAGGAGGGAGGGATTTTTTCACCCAGGGGGTTTCTTTCTCCTTTAATATTCTCCTATTTGTGTCTGTTAGTTTACCACCCAATTAGATTGTAAACTCTATGGGACAGGTATCTCCTCTCTCGTCACTTAATGTCTTAATTTTAAAGTAACTGTATTTTGTATTTATTTGCATTCATTCATGCCCAATTTGTTTAATCAACTTATTGTTCGGCTGTACAGTGCTGTGTATATAAGTAGAACTATATAAATAAATTTATGCCTAACATTACTTGCCCTCATTTTTTTTTATTTTGGGGATTCTAATTGTTTTAGTTGCTTCTGGCTGGCAGTGAATACTAGCATTTTCATCTAAGCATATTCATCTAAGCATATTTCTTTAGTTTCTAATGAAAATTAAAATCATCATACAGACCCTGCAAATATCCCCTCTTGAAATGCCACAACCTCAGTCTCCTGTGCCAGCCTTCTTAAGGCAATCACCATGATCTGCTGCTTCACTTTTTCTCTCTTGCTCACTGGCATTGATTGTCAAAAAAGAGCCTTCAAGCTAGAAATTGTCAATAAATGGGGCTTGTGGTGGACAATAGTGATGGATAAATCTGACCCATTTTGCTTTGCGAAAATTTGCGAAACAGCGATAAGTTCTTCAAATGTATTAAATCTATAGGCGACAATTTTTTTTTTTTTGGACACGCAACAGATTTTTTTCACTCAATTAATTCAATGGTTGTCTTTTTCGCAGAGAAACCTGGCGAAAAATTTTGCTCATCACTAGTGAACATACATTTTGCCTATTGTTTTAATCACAAAAACAGAGAGACTAATACTACTCCATGTAGATTACCATGGCCTATGCTATTAGTGCACAGTAACTTCAGTCTAACTTCTGCCCTGCTTAGCTCAATCAAATAATAAACATTTTTTTAATAAAACAATAGGCAAAAAGTATTTTCAGCACAAGTCCTATTCATTAACCTCAGTTTGAACCGGGGAGGGGGGGGGATAATCTGATTACACACTAGTATGGCCTGATTAAGTAAAGGCAATCTAAATCCAAGAAAATGATGTCACCTTAAGATCAGATTCAAAAAAATAGAGCAGAGGCAATGAGCAGATCTGCTTCTCTCAACCAGCAAATAAACACAGGATAAGAGCAGCTGAGCCTTTCAGCTTGTGTGCCCACAGCTTTAAAACACATATGGATTCAATGTCAGCATGATGTTAAATTGACAATAAACATTACAACCCTTGAGTAAATAGTACATATAACCTAACAAATACATCTTTTCCCCCTAAGTAAAGCAGTCTCAAACAACGCCTTAGTCAATACAGTGTTAAATTCCAAGAAATACTTGTAGGTCACACCAAACAAAGCAGGTCACTCACACCCATTTCTTCTCTGTTTTCATTCGTGCAGATGCTTTGCCATTCACGGGCTAATTATACCATGCAATGGGGAGGTACATGCATGTTTTACTGAACCACAGAAACTGTTAAAGGAACAGTAACGTCAAAAAATAAAAGTGTTTTAAAGTAATGAAAATATAATGAAGTGTTGCCCTGCACTGATAAAACTGCTGTGTTTGATTCAGAAACACTACTATTGTTTATATAAATAAGCTGCTGTGTAGCAATGGGGGCAGCCATTCAAAGGAGAAAAAGCTCAAGTTAAACAGCAGATAGCAGATAAGCTCTGTCTGTCTAATGGTGTTATCTGTTATCCATTAGTTAACCTGTGCCATATAGCCGTTTTTCAATTTCCACCATTGCTACACAGCGGCTTGTTTATATAAACTATAGTAGTGTTTCTGAAGCAAACAGATCAGTTTTACCAGTGCAGGGCAACACTACATGATATTTTTATTACTTTAAAACACTTACATTTTTTGACGTTACTGTTCCTTTAATAAAGGCTATGTGACAGGTTATACAAATGATACTGCCCCGGGACACTAGCCTAATGTACTGACAAAAAGACATTATCAAGGAATATATAATATACATGTAACAAGGAGTATGGATGTAATATTTTTTTACTTCATTTTTTATTCTTCAGTAGTGTAGGGATGTGTAAATAGCCACCCCTAGTATTTTGTGCAGGCAGTCCCTCCATGTTATGGACACCTAAATGGGTCCTAAAATACAGTTGGGAGGGGTACTGTTGACTCTTGCTGTTGCCCCTAGTGACCAGCAAAGGGCTGGGCTAGAGTATAAAAGGCTCTGAAGGCAGATTTCAGTGTCCATCTTGTGCTGGCTCTAGCCTGTGCAGGAGGCAGAGTTCGAGTTGGAACCTAGACAGGTCAGGTCTAGTAAGAATAGGCTACTCACATTTATAGATCACTCTAGGAGTGATAGTCAGTCAGTTTATTTAGCTGAGCAGTCTGAGGCTCCTACGAGGATTGTAGTGGGATTAAGATCCCAGGGTACTCATTGCCCAGAAGTAGGGACTAAGTGTACAGACCTAGGGTAGATAGATTCCCCTCAGGTTCCACTTAGGGAAAAGGCTGAAAACTGGGTGTACCTCCTCAAAGCTGCATGTATTGTTCTTATCTCTGAGGAGAATTATACTGACCAAAGGTGTTGTGAGTACTGCCTATTCAATGTACTGTTATGAACCTGCATTGCTCTGATTTATGTACACTCCACTGAGGATTGTATACTGTGCTCAATAAATCTGTTATTTGGTTAAGTTATAAGAACCACTGGCGCCCAATTCTTTACACCTTGATTACAGTTACAGTTGCACTACACCCTGCTTCCACCTCGATGCGAAGGCTCACTCCCTAAGGTTTAAGGTCTCATCCGGAGCATATGTAATAGGAGTGAAGCCCATAGTAGAGTTAGGTGCACTCAATTTACTATAGCGCTACATTTTGGCGCCCAGCACGTGGGGCTCGAGAAGGGTTAAACTGTAACACTGCACTGCAGCCTAGTGTGACAGGCGCTGCAGGTGCGGACTCAATAGGAAAAAGGCCAGGAAAGAGACGGGAGACTTCTGTGGTTCTTCTCTCCCGCTCAAATATTCTGGCGCAGTCACAGTATAGTATTGAGCCATAGTGAAAATGCCTACTATACTGCCCAAAGAAATGAAGGGTCATTTCCCCTCAGTTATCCCAGGCTTGATAACTTCTGACGCAGTGTATGCCTGGGCTATTGATGAAGGTGTAAACCCTCGGCGAGCGGTGGTGATAGATGGAGTTCACCCACTCGCTCCTGTTTACTTAGCTGCATGGCCTTTAAGTATGTTCCCAAGATTTGTGGGGTACCGATTCATAGCCCGTGCTCCTTCAGAGATTCAGGACACTGTGCGGCTATTGTGGCAAGTAGAAAATGAGCTCCCTAATGATGGTGAGGGGCCCTCTATGATTTTCCCTCATGGATTGCCGGATGGTTGTCCCTGTGTTTATGCAAGCCTGCCAACTCAGCTTCCCTTAAAGGAAGAGAGTGCTGAAGTTGTGATTGCCTGTACTCCAGGATTGGAGAGTACAGGGTTAACCGAATCCACTGACCGCAAGAACTGCTTGGAAGAATACGGGGTCCCTGTTGCTGAGCTACCGTGTGAGCCTGAGAGTTCGGTAGTGTTATTAAAAGAGAGCACTCCTACAATCGTAGTTCCCCTCTCCTTAGCTGACAATGGAGACCAGGGTTGTGTAGCGAACTTGCCCCAGGAAGAGTCTGGGCCCAGTGCTAATGTGTCTCCATGTTTGAAAGTGGATTCAACTACTACTTTATTAACGACGGAGTTGTGTGCAGTGAATCTGGACAACTCTCCTGCCATAGAAGTGGCCCATGTTAATGTGATGCCCGAATGTGCCCCTGCTGAGAGTGATCCACCAGGGGGAGTTTCTGAAGAAGTTACTGCTGTGGAAATTTGTACTGCGTCACATTCCCCCTCAATACCCTGCTCAGTGAGGGTTAAGTTGGAGAGCGCACAAAAGAGACAAAGGAGGCGTGTCAGACCAAACAGAGGAAGTGCCTCTAGGGTCATGGCGTGGTTTCTCAGTACAGAAGACAGTACCGCAGCCATTTTGTATCTTGCTCAAACCCTGCTGGAGTTAGCGGGTGCGAAAAAACAGATGGCGGAGCCTGTTGCTGAACCAGAGGTTCGAGTGCTTGAAGAAAAGCCAGTGCCGTGCGCTCCTACTCTTGCGGAGCATGAGCGGCAGTATGTGTACCAGGGTACCTTTACCCCGAGTGAAAAGGGAATGATGATTCCGGCCTGTGGCGTGTGTGATATGGAAGCGCCCAACGCCCTGGAGGACACGGATGGCGTACGTTCGCAATGCGGGACCCGCTTATGGATGGGACCATTTAACCGGGCTGATCAACCTCCATTGGTGGAGAAGACACAGGACAAGGTGAGCGGCAAAACTATTCTTGTCTACGAAGAAATAGAGGGGGCCCCGGGGGTGTCAGCGGCTGCGACCCCCGCACCAGAACCTGTCCTAGAGAAGTTCCCAGAACCTGCGCTAGGGTTGGCCATTGTACCCGCACCAGAGAGTGTATTAGATGAGTCACCCAGTGAGTCTTCACTCAATTCCGAGTGTGCCTCCCCAACCAAAGTGGTTCCTCTTGAGGGAGATGTGGCTGTGACCGCGGCTGCGGTCAGTGAAGCAACCCCGTCTGGTTGGACGGCAGATGTGTGCTCCACTACCCCTTCGTTGAAGCCTGAGGGCTTGTGTGATGTTTTGGCGGCCGTGATGCCTACACCATTGGTTGTATCTACAGCAGTGTCGGATGCACCAGGGGGAGAAGTGTGTACCCCTTCTGCTATAGGGGCCCCCGTTTGTTGTGTTCCTGCTACAGAACCGCTACCAGAGGACTGTCTGGAAAGGGCGTGGCACGCGCCTGAAGTTGATGTGGCCTGCAGGCCTGATGCTGTTCCTACTCCAATATTGGAGGATGATGAGGATCTGCTGGATAAGTTGATGTCCTCCAGTGTGAACAGTGCTGATGAATCCATACTGGAAGTTCCTGCACAGATTCGGTGCCAAAGTAAAAGGTCTGTGGTGAGTGAGCCAATCAAATTCGTTTGCCCCAAAGTGATGGTGCCTCAAACTCCTAGTGAGCCAGGAGGGAGCACTCGAGTGACTGAATTGTACCACTACAAGTGGGGAAAGATATCCCTAGAGAGGGAAAAGAACCTACTTGCTGCTCTTCCCAAGCTTAAGGATGACAATCCCTTAGGACCAGCTCCAGGATGGGAAGAATATGAGGGGGCTCCAGTAGCTGAGCATGGCCCAGGTCCTCCTACAGAAGTGCCTTGTAGCTTCATTGCTCCTCCCATTATAGGACCTGAGGAGGAAAAAGATTTTTGGGTGCTGCCAGGATGGGCAGATCCGAATGTGTTTACTTCTGTCTCCAGAGTGCAGAGAGTAATCAACTTCCATGTCCATAGAAAGTGGGGTTACTTTACGCCCTGTGCTCTTCTGTGGGTGTACGAGAAGGTGGTTGCATCCTATGAAAATTGGCTGATCGGCGAGATCCTAAGAAAAGATGCATCACAGTTGCCTCACAAACCCTGACAAGGTGAGGCGTGAGCAAGATTGGCAGTACCTGCGCTCTATTGAGAGAGAGTGGTGGTACAGCCATACCATTTTGAAAAATGCTGTGAAGGGTTGTGGGAAATACAACCCCACCAAATATTTCTCCTTGGAGGTCTATGAGGGAGATGGCCAATGGGTGGACAAACCCCATCCCAAATATTACATTCCTTATGAAGACACCAAGGCCAGGTTTCTTCACATGATTTGAGTCTACTGGTGGGCGGTGTTTTGTTTTTCACTGATAATACTCCACTGGGAGTGATTGCAGTTTGATTGAACTGTCCACACCTGTCCCTTTAAAGTGACTTGACTTTCTCAGGGAAGGATTTTTCTTCTTTTGCTCCTTTTGGAGTTAGGTCTAAGGACTGTTTTAGTTAACACCTACACGTTTGTAGGTTCATCCAATTTTACCCTCCTAAGTGCATATACAAAAGGACTATGGGTTCAGGGTCTTTTATGGACTGGAATGCTAAAGTATTTGAGGAAAAACAGTATGTTTAACTTGTGCCTTTCTTTTCAGGGAGTTATTAACCCAGGGTACCTGGACAGTGGTGTTGCTATAATGATATGAAATGTGACACTAATAAAGGCACAGTCAAATGTTTTTCTAGGCTGCTGTTCTCTTTCAGGTAGGCCATTGTTACCTGGGTACACTCAGGAGAGTGACCCCGAAGAGGTTATAAGGTAATGGCTAAATGTCACTTTTTGGTAAAGTGTTGCATATGAATGTACTAAGTCTCCAGTAGTGAGAAGACTTAGTCCACTGTCCTATGATAGAGATATATTTCTCAAAATGGTTTCTAGCATGATATGCCTAAACTGCTTTCTTTTCAGGTTGACCATGGTTCCCCAGTAGGCCTATGGAGAGGCTACTATGGAAATGTTAACCTTACAGTAAATGCAATACATGTGTTATTGTTGTAATGTATTCTTGCCTTGCGATTGAATATGTTCCTTGCCGGGACGTAAGGAATTCACCAGGGGGAGAATGTAGGGATGTGTAAATAGCCACCCCTAGTATTTTGTGCAGGCAGTCCCTCCATGTTATGGACACCTAAATGGGTCCTAAAATACAGTTGGGAGGGGTACTGTTGACTCTTGCTGTTGCCCCTAGTGACCAGCAAAGGGCTGGGCTAGAGTATAAAAGGCTCTGAAGGCAGATTTCAGTGTCCATCTTGTGCTGGCTCTAGCCTGTGCAGGAGGCAGAGTTCGAGTTGGAACCTAGACAGGTCAGGTCTAGTAAGAATAGGCTACTCACATTTATAGATCACTCTAGGAGTGATAGTCAGTCAGTTTATTTAGCTGAGCAGTCTGAGGCTCCTACGAGGATTGTAGTGGGATTAAGATCCCAGGGTACTCATTGCCCAGAAGTAGGGACTAAGTGTACAGACCTAGGGTAGATAGATTCCCCTCAGGTTCCACTTAGGGAAAAGGCTGAAAACTGGGTGTACCTCCTCAAAGCTGCATGTATTGTTCTTATCTCTGAGGAGAATTATACTGACCAAAGGTGTTGTGAGTACTGCCTATTCAATGTACTGTTATGAACCTGCATTGCTCTGATTTATGTACACTCCACTGAGGATTGTATACTGTGCTCAATAAATCTGTTATTTGGTTAAGTTATAAGAACCACTGGCGCCCAATTCTTTGCACCTTGATTACAGTTACAGTTGCACTACACCCTGCTTCCACCTCGATGCGAAGGCTCACTCCCTAAGGTTTAAGGTCTCATCTGGAGCATATGTAATAGGAGTGAAGCCCATAGTAGAGTTAGGTGCACTCAATTTACTATAGCGCTACAGTAGCAAAATTGTTTCCATGATCATCAACATACAGTTCAAAGAGGTGCAAAAAAAAGGGATAGTTTTGCCTTTTTTGTATTATAGACATGAACGAATGAAGAGGGTAGCTTGAAGCAACTGAAGTATACGAGGCTTTAGTACTCATTTACCAGTGTAGAACTGCTAATTAAAAAAAAAAAACATTACTAGCAAGGTTAGGGTGGAATTCTTTTAAACTCCTGCCACACTGTTCATGGTGGTACAAATGTATTTCCCCACCTGCATCTGTTTCTAGGGATCCAACAAATCCAGGCTTTAGTTCAGGATTTAGACAAATCCCAGTACTTGCTGTGAGATTTGGTAAGGCTTCGAATACTTTTGTGCACTATGCAAAACGGCAGCGCAGGAATGTAGGGTTGAGAATTAATTCGTTTGGTTATAGGACGTGTTCCACTTCCCCCCAGCACTTTTTAGCATGGAATATTGCACAGCAAGTTGGGCTGCAATTCTTTCTGGCAGGGCTCGAACTAGGGGCCAGGCACTTACCTTATATGCAGCCTACCCCTAGACCAGCAAGTGTTACCACATTGAAAAGTGGGTGAGCTCTGTGAAGTCGAAGTGCTTTGCGCACGGCTGCGCGCCGTTGCGCACGCGCGTCCTCGGTTACGCACAATTACGCACGCGCGTCCTCAGTTGCGCATGGTTACGCACAATTGCGCACGCGCGTCCTCAGTTACGCACAATTGCGCACGCGCGCCCTCAGTTGCGCATGGTTACGCACAATTGCGCACGCGCGTCCTCGGTTACGCACAATTACGCACGCGCGTCCTCGGTTACGCACGATTGCCTACTCACCGTTGCGCACAGCTGTGGTGGGGACCTAAGTTGCCAACGGCAGCTGGGTTGCCTGGGGCAACTGACAGACCTGGCACGGCACTGCTTTCTGGTGGAGCCTACCTGGTCCGTGGGGAGGGGATTGGGTGGTAAATTGGAGGATTGGGAGCTGTAATTGGTGGGAGCAAAGATGGAGGACTTAAGAGGCTTGGTATGGTCACATAATAGTTTAGTGATGGGTGTAAAGGATGTGCAATTAAAAATGTATTGCCAAATTGCAAGCAATGTAATAGCTAGGCTGTTGAAATTACAGCAGGGTGGCTACCCTATTTTAGGCTGCCAAGCTCTGCACCTACTTCAAAGTTTTCCCCACCTTCGCCAGCCTCAATATAGAACACTTTTTACAGAAGCTGCAGGACTGTGCCCTTCTCTAGATTCACTTTGCTCAGAAACACTCAGGTTGCTACAGGTAGTAAGGTTCGGGCAGGAGCAATATGATTTTTTTCTACCCACCCACTTTTTCATACAGCCCAAAGTCAATGGATTGAATTTGCTTCAGAAACACACAAACTGTGTGTAAACACGGAGTGAAATTTATGTGCATCCCCCAACGTACAGCGCCAGTGTCAGACACAGGAAAGTATGATATACATGGAAACTGTGAGAGAACCACATTGGTAAAAAATTAGCATAGACCTTACAGAAGATAAACAGCCAATAATCTACTGTACTAAAATGCCTTCTAGCACCAAAACAAGAATTAATGGGGGGGGGGGCAATATAAACATTACAGCAATAATTCTTGCAGACTAATTCAGTGGTTTTTAAACATTTTTCTCAGGGGACAAAAATAATTTTGCAGAATCAACCAAAATGTGGTTTGGAACCTCTTCACCTTGCTTTAAATCATTGTATTTAATTAGGAAAAAAAACTCATTATATAGGGGGATGGTGGAGACCCAACTCAAACTGCATAGGGACCTACATTTGGATCCTGACCTAGGTTAAAGGGGTTGTTCACCTTTGTAACAAATTGACAAATCTAACAGTTCACATGAATAGAACAAATTTTTCCATAGAAATAGTTAACAGAAAAAGTACAGTTCAAGAGATATTCACCTCAGAAGTGTCCCTGTACTAATCCTTCAGTTCCACACAGACCCTGTGCTGGGAGGGGGTCACTGACCCCCAAAAACACTACAGTGTTCACTTCCTCTTCCTTATATGACATCACACATTGTACTGGCAGCTAACTTAACTCCTATTGGCTATGTCTGTTGTCAATCTGCCACTGCTTCCTGTGCTGGGCTGTGCTGAGGAATTTGAGCAGCATTCAGGTACTGAAGAGAAACTGTTACAAGTTTGTGAGAGGGAGGGGGAGTGTGGGCTGTGTGCTGCAGAGACTTCAACTGTGCAGATGGGGGGGATCAAGGTGCTTGGGACCTGGAGTTTTCTGGATAATGGATCTTTCCATAATTTGGATCTTCATACCTTAAGTCTACTAGGAAATCATTTAAACATTAAATAAACCCAATAGGCTGGTTTTGCTTCCAATAAGGATTAATTATATCTTAGTTGGGATCAAGTACAAGGTACAGGTATGGCATCTGTTATACAGAATGCTTGCGACCTGGGGTCTTCCGGATAGCAGATCTTTCTGTAATTTGGATCTTAGTACTAGAAAATGGTGTAAACACTAAATAAAGCCAATAGGCTGGTTTTGCTTCCAATAAGGATTAATTATAACTTAGTTGGGATCAAGTACAAGCTACTATTTTATTATTACACAGGAAAAAGAAATCATTTTTAAAAATTTGAATTATTGGATTATAATGGCTACTATGGGAGATGACACTTGTACTTTCCAGAAATATATTATTTTTTGGGGGGGGGTCCATGTATTATTTTCTGTATTTACCTCATAAAAAAAGGTAAAATATTTTTAATAATTATTAATTATTAATTAATATTATTAATAACTTTTTCATTTTTTGGTATTTAGAGCTCTAAATCTTATTCCAGAAGTGGAACACTTAAAAAAGGTATCGTTTTCCTAGGTAAATTTCCGCCCCCCCCCCCCCCCCCGGGAGAGCGCACAAGATGTTCAAAAAAACGTACCTGCCCTCATCACTGCTCTGCCTGTCACTTAGGGCTGCCACCTCACCCTTTTAAAACCAAACACATATGAAATCCACAGGCTGCATGGCTAATTAGCAATTCATTTAGATGCATGATACATGGCTGCACAGAAATCAGTTCAGTCTGCAGCATCTAAATGAGTTGATAATTAGCCATGCAGCCTGTGGATTTCATATGTGTTTGGTTTTAAAAGGGTGAGGTGCAGCCCTACTGTCCCTGCTAGATGTGTAAGTTACATACGTTTCTAAGCAAGTCAGTGCTGGTTTTGTTGCAATTTTGTAAATAACTGACATTATGCTTAATGCCAAAGGTTGCCAAACACTGTTGCTCTTTCCTTTTCTGCAGTATTTGTCTGCATGGCTGTGTGATTGTTTTTACAAGGCAGGTTTGTTTTATCTGCTGCGTCTGTTAACCTCTGCCATTACAATTGAGTAATCAACCAATGACCATTCAAATTATGTGACTGGTTACAGTTCACAAGCACCCAATAAATTACTAGGAGGAGGGCAGTATCAACATCCAATAGGAAACAAGTAAGGGCAAAGCCTGGGCATGATGATGTCATCATATAGGAAGTTCTTGGTGTGTCAGGTTCAAAATAGGCCACTCCCATCACTTCAGAAAACTGGTCAGAGAGACAGGAGAAGGACTGAGTTAATAGGTATAGAAATTAGCTTTTACAATGGCATTTTTACTTTTTGTTATGGAAAATGGTTTTTCTAACACATTGAGAGCATTGTTAGTGGTTTCATAAGATTTGTACATTGAAGGTGAACAACCCCTTTAAGGCTAATGTCTGTGGGTGTGTGGCGGTTTTGTTCACTGGCGTATTCACACATTGTAAGAATCCCTGCTTCAATGGAATTGGTTTGGTAGTAATATGTCAAGCTTTTACGCTTACTAAAATAAACATCAGGTCTTATTTACAATGGCTGAGAACCTTTGATTTATTGAGACTGGGCAAGCCCAGATTTTCCCTCTGCAATAAAACGATTTATTTTATCTGTTGACACACTGGGAGCTCTTGTGGAGGACAGAAAACAATTATAAAGAGCTAAATTACCGTTTTTTGTTCTGACTCTATTGGTGGTAGTAAACAAAACTAACCATACACCATTGGAGCCTCTTCTATTAGAGTAATGTTCACTAGCTGACTGTGGGAATTGCAGAGTCCAAAGCAAAATGAGGTATTTCATGATACGTTGTTTTACTCGCTGGCTTAAGTCACCAATTGAGACAAAGTAATGTAATTAAAGGTGCAAAGTTTACTACTGGTCTATTAACCCATACCAATCAATCAGCAGCTAGCACATGCTTATAAACAAACACCTAGCAACATGCAATGTTCATTATAAAATACTGTTCTTGCAAATGTTTGAACTTGCTTGCATGGATGCAGGCTAACCACACACAAAAAGAATGCAATGACCAGGACTTTTGCAATAGATTTTATAGTATTTCAATACTGTACAAATGTCTAAACTGTTCCAGGAAGCAAAATATATTATTTAAAACATGAATTGGTAGACTTTTCTTTCCCACCAAAAACACCAACTGATTTTTGAACTTTGAGCCTAGGTAAGGAAAATCAACGCTCTAAACAGAACTTTATAAAGCAATTTTCAGAGCAAATTCCAAATACACATAAACATCTTTCAGGTAACCATAGGCAGAGTTTTAAGAAACAGATGCTTGATCTCATCATTTCTGTTTTGACAAGCCAAATTACAAACAAAAATGATTTGGCGCTGCCTCCCATCTAATATAAAATAAATTAATTGTGGGAAAGCCCGACTTCATAGTTTGTAAAATGACACCCTGGCCGTGCCTATACATGTCAGCTATATTGTCTCTTTCTCAATCTATTTGATCTTCACGCAATCAACTATAAAGCTCTGTAACAGGAAGCAGTGTCTCACAATTCATTATATTATTTATAAATCAACAGATTTACTAGTCTCAGAGCTGGCCTAGCTTTCTGGTAAAGCAGAATACACATTTTAATATGCTATACAAAATATGCAGAAAAAAAATAAATTTTATATATCTGGAAATACTTTAATACTTTGTGCAGAATAACATAATGTGGTCATAAGGAACATACACCTTAGAGAGCCTGCAGTGTATTTACAACTTGCATTGACTTAGACAAGTTACAAAAAAAACACACTATTTGATATGGCATTGTAATCAAAGAGTACCTGCACGGGTTCAATCGGACAGACTGGTGTTCAAACCAGACCCGCAAGCCGACCCGCACCCACCACCTGACCCAGCCGGCAAACAGCTTGCTTACCCCACCCCGGCACCTGCTAAATCCAGAAGTGACGTCAGTTTTAACCGGAAGTTGCATCACACAGGACCCTATTCTGCTAGGTAAGGAAAGAAATCTTAGCACAAACTCAGGAGAGGGTAGACGGGACTAGTCCTGCAACACAGCCAGGTACCCAGATGGGTTACCTGCGGACTACCCATGCAATCAGGCACTCTGCCCAATACCCGACCACCTGATGCAGGACTCTACCTGGTAAAAAAAAAAAACCTCAAAAAGATGTGGTGTACTGCAGTGCAGAATGTGTTTCCTTGTACTGTTGTTGTGTATATTGTTCATTTGGTGAAAAAAAAAAAAATCACATTTCGGTCACTGTCTATTTTGAGGTTCTAGCTATCTTTATAAATAATAGCATTAAAGTCTCATAGGCATATTTCCCCCCAATTTACAATGTAAAAGCAGGGAAGAACCATCAGCGACTACGGTCTCCTTCCATTCATTATAATGGGAATGACATGACTGCTACTGATGCTTGTCAGCCCCAAAAGATATTTTTGGGCTAAAAAGCACAATTATTAAAAATGGCACACATTTCAATTTCAGGTGAAAGTGAGGAAACAGTGGAAGTTTTCAGCCCTTCTCTAACAGATGAAAACAAACCTCTTAAGCCATAGCCCTAGTACATACAAGTTAATGACTCCTTGACCTTTTACACCACTACATACTTCAGATTGGCGTGCCACTGTCGGAACTTTTCATTCATTTTCATTTCAACAAGTGAACCTAGATGAAGGATCATGAAAATATGTCTAAACAATTTTGCAATCGTACCAAAATGTATGTGTCTACACTTTGATATGTTTGGGACATCTGCCAACCCTCAAAACAGCAATTCGATTAACTGAAGCTGGTGCTGGGAAGTTGGATCAATGCAATAAGACCATCAGAATGCATAATCAATAGGCATCCAATCCAATAGTTGTACAGAATCTGCAGCAATATGTTGTCACTATACTTATTGTGCAAAATGATTGAGAAAATATGAAAAAAGATAAAATGGAAGTACCGTGATAAATTATAAATGATAGTGCCCTGTTAAATCAAAGCCATGAAAAGGGAGGATGAAACAGGCAAAGCTAATAATTCAAATTACTACGCAGATACTTAGGGGCAGATTTATCAAAATGTGAGAATAGAATTTCCCACGGAAAAATTCAACTATATCATTTTCATTCCTATGGGGGTTTTAGAATCATATTTATCAATGGAGTTTACCGCTTGATAAATATGCTTTAAATCAACCCATTGCGGTGAGGTCTAAATACACACTTTGATAAATTTGCCTCTTAATATTTTTCATTCACTAATGTGGAATACGGGTACATTTTTAATATGAGCTCTAAACATATTTCTTAAAATAACGTGGGAGAGGCAATCTCAAGTGGGCAACAAAGCATTAAAGTGCTAAATGTGCTATTGCTCTATAGGGAAATGTCTGACAGATCAAAAGATAAATTAATGTACTTACTCTTCGAGAAATAGGTCAAATATTATGGTATTTGGAATTATTCAGTCTTATAGACAAAGCTTATTTGTTTGGTATGGCACACTTCATCATGAATAGCATAAAAAGCAAAATGAATCATGTAATACAGTGTATACATTTTATATTTTCTTCTGAAAAGTAAAACCTGATTCGTCAACTTCTTACCTGTGTCTTGCCTAAACTGTGAAAGGGTTGGAATATCAATAATGTATGGTGCCAGTTTAGGATCAACTTTTCCAAGAGATATGCTGTTGCTGTTTGCGTAGGCTCGGAAACCTTTTTGCTGTGAATAAGACACCATATATTGTTCTATATAGTTGCTCACTGCACTGTTGTATGGTCTCCATTTGTTATGCTCATCTTGCCATTCCCATACGGCAACAGAAACATTCCACTGATTAGACACCATAGGAAGTCCTGAGAAACTAGGAACCCCACCACCTGGTGGAGGAGCAGCTGCCATCTAAAAGGAATGAGCTTATTATCCAAAAAAATAAACTGCCCTTGGTGTTCAGAAATACTTCTTTTGGATTGCAACTCCTTTTTCATTTACCATTGTAAACACCTAAAAAAGATAGAAAAATGTGTTTTATTTGATGTATCCAAATAAGGATCAGTAGCACAAACATAGGATGCATTATTACAATAAACAACACATTAGCTGCAGCAGCTTTTCTACCATTAAAATTCCAGATACAAAACAATATTAAATATGAAAAGTATTGGTTCGGGCAATCTGCCCGCTGTAGCGACCTATTGTCCATTATAAGCACAAATCAGTGCTACGGGTGGATATGTTTACATGTTAATTGGCATGGCTAAAAAAGGATTGGTATTTTGCTAGCCTGGCCAATATAAAAGCCTGCTTGCTACGAATGTTAATAGGGAAATAAGCTGAAAGATAGGAATTGTCATTTTTCCTCCATGGTGTCTCTGAGACATTAAGGATGGCTTGCTTCACTTGCATTTCTACTAAGGTCCAGGTGGACTCGTGAACATAAACAGCCCCCCTGCCTAAAGATTTTATACTAGAATGGCAATTTTTTTTTAATTTCCCCAAATTAAAAAATAATTAAAAGATATATATATATATATATATATATATATATATATATATATATATATATATATATATATATATATATATAATTGCCATGACAGTAGAAAATGTTTATGTATTATTTTTCCTAAAGAAAAACCCTCAAAAGAAGTAAAAGTTTGGCTGATGGTCTCACAAATATACATTTAAATATTTTTAGGAGCCACAACACCCTTCATCGTCTTCTAGGAGCGTTGCCTGAAGTGTTGGTAGTGCATATATTCAGTTAAGAAACCAAAGTCACTTAACCACCAAGGCAGGGCTATCGCGGGGTGTTTTTGGTACCTCATTTTTGGGCAACTAATAATCACAGCAGGAAAAGTACAGAAAATTGCCTTTGCAAGGGCAGTGGCTATTTAAGAACTACTACAGTTTACATTATTAAGCATACCCCCCCCCAGTTAAGTGGATGTTTATAAGTGCTTTTACACAGGTGATCCGCATTGAGTTTGTCAAATGCATATATTGTGTGTGTTTTTGTGAGTTGTAAACATGCATCTCTCTAATTCACTATATTATGAATGTGAATTATGTAAGTGTTCAGAAAAACCCAGAACCGGGCCACGGACAGTAGGGAACTGTGCAGCCGAGCCTAGCAACAAATTAATGCGGGCGCCAAATTGTCACCCCCGGCGCACCAGAATTGGACGCCGCCCCCCCCCCCCGACCCTTGAACAAAAATTTGCCTCTAAACCGGTCCCTGGGCAAGAAAAGGTTGGGGACTGATGCCCAAATAGAAAAGAGAGAGACCTCCTTTCTCTAGTTTCTGACTTACTGTGTGCATCAAGCCTATCTGTGGCATTATACTGCCTTTTATGAAAACCTCCCCCAATGAAATTCTAGAGACTAGAGGTCATTAACCTCAAGAGGACAAATACCAGGACTATATGTTATTCTAATAAAAACTGAAGCTTACCAACTGCGGAAGTAAATACCAAAAAGACACTTCAGAGCTGTTGGCTACACACAGGAAATTATCTTTTTTTAAGTAAAGACAGTATAGTGCAGAAAAATTGAACACATTATCTTTTGCAGGAGAGAAAGGTTTCAAATCAAACAGCACCATTCTCTTGCTTGCCAAGCTTGCTAACCCTCATCAAAATCTAACACTCCCTGCCAATTCTCCCCAGGCAAACGGTGTTGCATTTTCCTCCCAATAATTTGCAAACTCATTTTCACTTTAAACCAGACAGATCTCTTCAATAGAAGCAGGTTGAAAACAGAAACTCAAGGGTAAAAATCCCCTTAATGCACATGTTGCATCAGCAAATTTCCCAAACACTTTACATCTGGATAAATAACATGTTGTGTGGTTACATAAAAGGCTAGCCAAAAAAAACATATTTTATTCCATTTTAAACTAACAAACCAGCTCACAGCCTATGATTACTAGGTGTTCAAACCCAAACCTCAAACACATGTAACAAACAAAAAAACAGTGCATGAGGGTCCTATGAAATATTGTGCCATGCAAAAAATACATAAAACTAACTAGCACATTGCGTTTATATGTGCATTGCCTTACAGAGAATAATTAAAGGGAAAGTAACACATTCATAAAGGGCTGAAATATAATGGGAGCTGTAAACACCAGGGCTAGATTTTTAAGGGTAATGGCTAGGGTTGCCACATTTTTCCTTAACTACGGTAATAACAGCTTTCTGGAAGGCAGGCTGTGATGTCCCTTGGAGGAGGGGCTATTTCATATATGGGTGGGGTAATAGGCAAGGAAACGTGGATGGGCGGAGAATGGACCTGGAGAATGGGTGGGGAAAGAGTTGGGCTTGCAGTTATAAAGGGTGATTGGCAGCACAGGGGGGAAGGGAAGGCTTTATACATTTACTGGATAACAGTGCTGGTACTAACTGGTGATTTACTGGCTAGGCTGGCCAAATACCAGCCAGGTGGTAACCGTAGTAATGCTTTGAAAGCACAACCCCCCCACCCAACCACCTAAATCTGCATTTGCGGGTCAGATGATCATCACTTGAAAATACACTAGTCAGTGCTCAAGAGATAATTGCCTGACCACAAGAGCATCTGTGGGTATAAATCTGAGCCATTCCAAACATTGTGCTCTAAGAGAGAAAACACATGGAATTTTACTGTGTTCCATTACCATAAGTAACACTGTTTGTCAATTTTTTCCAGCTTTTCAAAGCATTCCCTTAAAGGAGCCATGTAGGATAAATGACCCCCCCCCCCAATTTTGTAGGCAATCATGTATAATATATGGTGTTGGTTTTACTTTTGGCTGTAAATTAATTTTTTTCTTTAAAAATAGCATCTTTATTGGCGCTCCCCATAGATGATCTCTGTAGTGATGTGCGGGTCAGGCTTTTCCCGACCCGCACCCAACAGACACATTTCATAGACCCGCGGGTCAAGCAGTTTTGGGCCGACCTCGCACGCTCATTTCTGGGTCGTGCTTCTGACTGCTCTCCCCACCCACGACCCGGGAATGAGCATGCAAGGTTGGCCCGAACCTGCCCGACCAGTGGGTTTCTGCGGGTATTGGGCTGGCCCACACATCACTAGTTCTCTGGTCTCTGTCCAAGTTTCAAATGAAGTGTGGGTGTGTCCTAATGGTCCCTGCCAGAAGCACAGTAGGAGGGGAACAGCCAATCACAGCCCTGCAGTCACACAAGCAAAGACAGGCATCAGTTCCCTATCAGGTCCTGCTAGCTGCTGATTGGTTCCTGTCCTACAGGGCAGTGTGCTTCCGGCTCCCCTGCACAGCAAGAGAATTCAGCAAGCAGGAAATGGAAGAGATTATTAGGGGTTTTACAGAAATATTCAATAAATCAGCCTGAAAAACTATGTTTTAAAACACATTCCTTCTATCTTTAAGAGTATAATGCACTGGTACATTCTTGTTTTTTAAACACAAAATGTCTCCTTTAATGCAAAAAGACCAGTTACAATCATCTAGATATATAGTTCCGAGCTTTTTAATCACTTGTGTGACACAGTACATATCCTCCATCATCACAGCTCCAATGTTTCCAGTTCCGCTTCGACCTGTGCAGTGCTGCATGTTGTCTGTCAACACAAAGTCTGACAAGACCAAAGTGCATCAGAGGTGAGGGTTAGCTTGAAACAACTTCTTCTGAAGTATTTTACAGCAAACTGACTATATGGAGCAGCACTCAACATTCAATGAACTAGTCTCTTGCAGACAAACACCATGCTGGGAACGTCTGGACTGTACCATAAGCACAGACATAAGCATGCACTGAAATCACTCATGCTACTGATTGCTGCAGAAAATAAAGGGGTTCTGTTTACAGACAGATTACATCTGAGCCTGGCAATCCGACCTCATATCACCCTGCGCTCCACCAGCAGCCACGTACATACTACATGTCACACCCAGCAGTTCATATCACACTACTCCCCCGCAGTTGCTCATATTACAGTTTGTTCCCCTTCTACTTACTATAGTAAAAGCCCCCCCCCCCCCCAACAGCACAATACAGGATTTCTTACTCTCCTTCCAGCCCTTACCTCCGCCATTTCCACCTCACACCGGACCTCAGCACTTGCAAGCCTGTCTTTGTTTATTGCTGTACCTTTCTCTCATCAGAAACCTGAGCCGCCAGAATTCTACATTCAGGTCGCCTATCCCCTCTCTGCATGGGCCGCAGCAGCTCCACAGACTGGCTTTGAGGAAGTAGTGATAACGCAGTTAAACAAGCCCTCCAGTGACATCACATTCACCCGCCCACATCTTGTCACATGTCACCAGCACAACTTCCTCAAAGTAGCTGTTTGGAGCTGCAGCATCCCGAGAGGGGAGCGGGATATTGATAGTGACACATCATTTTATTTTTGTGGGCACAGTTACACATAATGCCCAGTATTCCCGTGGTCACATTGGCACATAATTCCCAGTATTTTTGTGGGAACAGTTGCACATTAGTCCCAGTATTCCCATGGGCACATTGGAACATAATTCCCAGTATTCCTGTGGGCACATTTGCATATAATTCCCAGTATTCTTGTGGACACAGTTGCACATTAGTCCCAGTATTCCTGTTGGCACATTGGGACAAGTCCCAGTATTCTTGTTGGCACATCGGCATAAAATCCATAATATTTTTGCAGTTACTTTGGCACATAACCCCCAGTATTCCTACATTTATACACCTAGGATCATGGCAACAGATTTCCTCATGCATTTCAGGTGATGTGACTTATGAGTTACAGGAGTGCTATTAGCATGGGGCACTGAGCAATTACCACCCTCTAAGGATAAATCTACGCACAGTGCTTTTAGTCATTCTGAACAGTACATGCCATGCTTTGGACAAAATTATACTTGTATCCCTTTTTACACTTTATATATTAACTTTGCCTTATACTAAATCATCCAGACCACCCTCATTTAAGTTATCTATCTAGCAGTGCAGAATCCCAGATCTTTTCCCCAAGGGTAATTCTCTCCACTGACATGTAAACGCTAGCAGAGAAAAGCTAATTTCTGCCTTTTGCTCTCTAATAGTCCATGCATGGGATCAGCCATCAGTGCGCACTCAAAGCAGATTTTGGCATGGAAACACCAAAGTATGTATTCACATTGAAATCAACTTTGTTTTGCACGCTGATGAGCTCATCTTGTGCCTGTCAGTGCACAATTTATAAGGCAGCAGTGGATTGTTTTTACTCTACCAGTGATTACACCCCAATTGGAAAAACATGTATGCACAACTTAAAGCTGGTCATACACATAAATAGCTGCCTGTTTGGCAAACTTATCTTTGCCTGATTTGAGCCCCCGTAAACTGGGCATTTAGTTCAATGATATCTGACTGATTTACAGATAGACAGTTGTATCAGGGAAACAGAAATATGGCCGATAAGCTGCTGACTCAGGGGAGAGGGAGTTGGCAGCTTTTATTTGATCCAATTGTAATGTTGACTCTTGTAGATTTGTGTTTGCATTGTTCTGTTTTATTATATTGAATACAAGTTATTTCAAAGACCATCAGTTCACACAATAAACCTCTGAGAATTAACTTTAAGAGGTCCATTTATCAAAGTCCGAATTTAGCTAATTATTTTTTGAATACTACTCCGACCAAATCCGCATGGTTTTTTTCCCCTTATTTATCAATATATTTTCCCTAAAATTTCTTGTGCGGGAAAAACTATGAAAAATTCGTATTGTATTAATTTTTCAGATTTTCCGCATGAAAAACCACAATATTTTTGGATTATTGTGCGAAACCCAGTGCAGATCAAGATATCTTCGGGACTTCTCCCATTGACTTATATGCAACCTCGGCAGTTCTGAGATGCCGGATTTTCAGATTCAGACTTAATCCATCCTTGGGGTATAATAAATCCCTAAAAATTCAAGTTTTTATTTTTCCACAATAAATTCTGTTTTATAGTAAAAAAAAACAAAAAAAACCCCAACATTTTCAGGTTTTTTGACTTTTCATAAATAACCACCTGTAAGGGATAACGTTGTGGAGGCAGCAGGAGGAAAGCGAGTCTTTCAGGCAAGAGCTGGCTGAACCCACGGGAAACACACAAGCAAAGGGCAGGAACAGGATGACAAGGGCGATGAATCAGACTGGAACAGATTGAGAATGGAACAGGATGGAGAGGGCAAAGATCAGGACTAGACAGGAAGAAGAGGGCGAAGGTCAGGACATGAACAGAATGGATCAGGACTGGACAGACAGGGTACAGATCAGAACAGGAAGCAGGAGCCAGAAAGGCATGGTCAAGGCTAGGTTAAGCAAGGAAAGATCAAAGTTGAAACTGGACCAGAATTGGAAGGGGAAGGAAAGGCAGATCAAGACAGGACAAGGTTCAGAGCCAGGCAGGACAAGATAGGGAAGGGTTCAGACAATATATGACAAGGCTATGCAAGGCAGAACAGGAAGGAGGCTAGAACAGGAACCTGTAGCTAGGGGCAATGCCACACTGCTAGGATGGGAACCAATGCTCAGGCAAGGAGTGTTCAGAGGGCTGGCCTTAAATAGGACAGAGTCAGCCCTGATTGGCTGACTGCAAACCAGGCTGCTGCTGGGCTGGGGCTGCAAAGGCCAGGTAATATATAGTGAGAAACCTGACAGGCTGCTCACATGGCTCAGTGGTTAAGACATTGGACCAAAAACCCAAAAGTATCTGGTTTGAATCCCAGCAGAGTCTTGCACCGCCTAAATATCAGCACAGCACCGCCTAAATATCAGACACTTTAGACCGGAGGAAGTATCTGTTATTTGTCTTACTACTTAACATATGTACTGTAATGCAGTAAATGTTGCCAAAAAAAATCATGAACTGCAATGGACACCTGTTATTGTCAAACCAGTAACCGGATTTTCAGTGTAGTCTCGGTAGAATAGTTTTGATATTTTTTTTAGAAAATGTTCATAAAATTCTCTTGTAAATAGTCCCAGAAGTCTACGGCATTAGATTTACCTTTTTATATCACTTTACAAAAATAATCAGTACAAATATATGTAGTCTATATATTCCAGCTTCTAAGGTCTGGCGAGCCTCTGAGACTTGTAATCATTGAATCTGTTTGTGCTGTAATATACCCAATGCTTGGTGGAAAGCACACAGAAGGTAAGCATAAAACTGAGATATGTAAAATTATACAGTTTGTACAATATATAGTGGATAATGTACCCCCTACTGTAATTTATAAAGATATTATGTTACCGAGGAGTTATGCGACCATATAAAAGCACGAGGCCGCAGGCCGAGTGCTTTTATACAGGTCACATAACTCCGAGGTGACTATTAATATCTTTATAAATTTTCAGTGGGGGGTACATTATTCATTATAATCTACAATTTCTGGGTTCAGTTTGTACTTTCTGACGAGTTCTTTGCTTTTTAAATTATGCCATACTTTAGTATATTTAGCTGGGTACCTTTATTTCTTCTTGCTATGGTCATGTCACAGCTGGGATGTAGTTCTTTCCTTTTTTTCTTCACAGGACTCCTCTCCATTTTTGCACCCCCCCTCTGCATTACCAAAGTCTCCTCCCCTTCGTAAACACTACCTGGAGTCTCTCTCACCCTCCCTTACATTATCTAAGTCTCGCTCCGCCTCCCATCCACTCTGAAGGCTAACTCCCGCACTGTGTGACATTTTCTTTCACTGCATCACAGAAGGGTGAAGGCAAGGGAAGGAGGAGGGGCGAGTCTTCAGAGAGTGGACGGGAGGTGGAGCGAGACTTTGGAAGGGTGAGGGAGGGGGAGTGAGACTTCAGATAGTTGATGCGAGGGGGAGTGAAAATGGAGAAGAGAAACGCTAGTGAGGCAGCTGCAGATTTTTTACTGGAGTGAGATCTGCTATGAAGGAAAGAGAAGCCGAAGGGAGGGGGTGGAGCGCGTTGTGGGAGGTAAGCAAATGCAGAGCCGAAAACTATAGTGGTGGGAAGGTCGGGTAGAGGCGATGGCAGCAGCTGCGAGTGCTGTCCCTTTAAGTTTATAAACGGCGCGTTCTGGCGTCAGAACGCGCCGTTTATAAGGATATAATTTACAGTCTGGTCCCATTGGGAAATGACCAGACTGTAGATTATACACATATACACATGTATGCACAGCCTCAGCTTGTGATTGGCACATGTGCAGAAGGTTTTGCTGTACTGTGCATGCGCCAATCGCAGAGGCTCCTGTATGGCGGGCCATTATCTTTTATAGGAAGACTCTACTTGTTCATAATTTAAAGACAGTGTTACAATGCACCCAACAAAGCAGACCAAAGGATTTATCAGTCACAACTGAGACCTAGTCATGGGGGGGCACTTTCCCCATTCCAAGTACTTTTCGTTCTCTGTACAGTTGTTTAATGTAACCTTACAATTTCCAGTTTTGGCTAGTTTGCATTTAATTGCTGAAATACATAATAATGATCACATCAGTCTGTACATAAGTCAGATTTCTTCTATACTGCTCACTGGTGTCACCAGTTTGGCATCCCAAACTTCTGAAGGCTAAGTAAGCTGGATACAAAAGTGCCAACAACAGAGAGATACCATAACACTATAGTAGCATAAGTATTTAACTATGCTAAGCATAATAATGCAGGTTAATAGTTGCTTTATAAAGAGGTACCCTAATGAGCTTTACTTTTTCTTTACTCCTTATTTTTTTCTTCTTTACCTGTAATGTATTAAATTAAGATATATGTTTTCTGTACTTTAGGTATGGTCGATACGATGCAACTGGAACAAGAACTGCAGACCTTGGCACACGATTATCATCTTGCAATTCTTGTGAGTTAGTTAACTTACGCATTATTTAGACATGTAAGTTAGGGAACAGCTTAGACACTGGGCACAACAGGGCTGGTCTGTGTCCCCAGACAGTGATGTGCAGAAATATCCAATGCCTGTGAGATGGGGTGGGTTTGGGTAACAAAACCCTCACAAACAGTGAGGTTGTGGAATGCACTGCCGGGTGATGTTGTGATGGCTGATTCAGTTAATGCCTTTAAGAATGGCTTGGATGATATTTTGGACAGACATAATATCAAAGGCTATTGTGATACTAAGCTCTATAGTTAGTATAGGTATGGGTATATAGAATTTAATTAAAAGTAGGGAGGGGTGTGTGTATGGATGCGGGGTTTTCATTTGGAGGGGTTGAACTTGATGGACTTTGTCTTTTTTCAACCCAATTTAACTATTTAAAAAAAACGATGTAACTATGTAAAAGTGCAGTTGCTGGTGTGAGTTTTGGAGGGTCCAGCTTTTGGTATTGGTATTTTTGCCACCTTGAACCCCTAACCATTACCTTGTCTTTGATCTTTCAGTGAAACCCTTGTCTAGAGGCAGCTGGCGGGTGACCTTTTCTGTGACCCACATGTCACCTGATACTGCGCAGTGCACCTCACCAACCAGAAGTGCTCTCTGTATGAACACTTATAGAGGCTCACTCTTGTGGCTCTTTGTTTTTAGTTAAATGGGTGGTTCATCTTCAAGTTAACTTTTAGTATGTTATAGAATGTACAATTCTAATCAACTATTCAGTTGGTCTTCTATTTATCTTTTACTGTATTTTAATTATTTGCCTTTTTCTTCTGACTCTTTCCACCTTTCAAATAGGGGTCACTGACCCCATCTAGAAGGTAAATGCTTTGTAAGGCTACAAATGTATTATTATTGCTAATTTGTATTACTTATCTTTCTATTCATCCCTCTCATATTCCAGTCTCTTATTCAAATCAATTCATGGTTGCTAGGGCAAATCAGACCCTAGCAACCAGATTGCTAAAATTGCAAACTGGAGAGCTGCTGAATGAAAAGCTAAATAACTAAAAAAACATAAATAATAAAAAAACTAAAACCAATTCCAAGTTGACTCAGAATATCACTCTCTACATCATACTAAAATGTATTTACAGGTGAACAACCCTTTTAAAGGAGAACTAACCCCTACAAATGAATATGGCTTAAAATGCCATGTTTTATATACTGAACTTCTTGCACCAGCCTAAAGTTTCAGCTTCTCAATAGCAGCAATGATCCAGGACTTCAAACTTGTCACAGGGGGTCACAATGTTGGAAAGTGTCAGTGGGCTCTGAAAAGCTAAGTTTAGTTGTCATCACAAATTATCGAGCACAAAGAGTTGAGAATTGCCTACATAATGGCGATTTTCCAAAATGTCATATGTCCCCTTTAAAGGTCAGTTTGTCCTGCATTGCTTACAGTTTAATTCATGGTTCATATAAAATTGTCCAAATAAATGGCAGAACAGGTGCATCACAAGAAACTCATTGTAAAGTGCAGTAAAATAAAGTAACAAAGAACATTCCATGAACCCGAAATGTCAGTATAGTATATTTCAAAACCAAATATATAAAAAATCTAAACTGACATAGAGGTTAATTAAATACAATCAAAGGGTTGTTCACCTTTAAATATTTTTTTAATATGATATAGAGAGAGATATTCAGAGTCAAATTGCAATAGTTTTTTATTTTTTATTATTTGCGGTTTTTAAGTTATTTAGATTGTTATTCAGCAGCTCTACAGTTTGCAATTTCAGTAATCTCATTGATATGGTCCAATTAACCAAGCAACCATGCATTGTTTTCAATAAGAGACTGGAATATGAATAGGAGGGCTCTGAATACAAAGATGAGTAAAAAAAAGAAGTAGCAATAGCTGTACAAATGTAGCCTTACAAAGCATTATTTTTGTGGATGGGGCCAGTGACCCTTATTTGAAAGCTGGGAAGAGACTAGAAAAAATGATGGCCAACTGAAACTTTGCTTATAATTATCCATTCTATAACATACTAAAAGTTAAGTTAAAGCTGAACCAACCCTTTAGTGAGTAGCATGGAATCATGCCCCATATGTCTTATAACTGTTTAATTACTCAGAAAATCCTGCTCACCTCTTCATTTAAGGACATGTAAACCCTATAAACCCTTACCATGTCCTTAGTTCGGGCACATATTCCCCACACAAAATGCATCATTGTCTTTGTATTTTTCCCTTTCGTTAGCCTGCACCATAGTGTTTTCCTGAATGCATCATTGCATAAAAATACCCTCTGTCACCTTTTTGCACTACTACTCGTAGTAGCAGCAATTTTGATCTGTGTAGATGCCCAAATAATACTAATGGCTATGACATGTCTATGAGCTGGTGTCTCATCTAGGGAAAACATCTTCTAATGACTATGTCAAACTTTCCTAGTCCCAAATTGTATTGATCATAGCAACATGTTTGGCCACTGACCCATAGTCCCAAAGGCTACTAATGGCCGTGATATATTTATGGGATAATCCCTGCTAGGCCCAGAATTTAGTAAGGGTAATAACATGTTAATAAACCAGAATTTCCTAAACCCAATCTGAAGATGTACTTATCTGAGTTATATGCTTCTGTATGCTTTATATCATTTTTGTAAAGTTAAAATATTTTCCTTCAAGTACAATAACTCTGGCCTCAGTGCAGATCAATAGGACTGGGTCCAAACATGGCTTATTCCCTTCCTATTTCTGCATCTCTTTTCACCAATTTCTCACACCACTTAATTTCACCTTGTCTTTTAATGATCCATTTCCCTTGCACTACAGCTCTACATCCCCTCTAATATTCCTATCCCTAACAATACTAGGGTACAAAAATGAAAGAACACAATTATGTAATGTATTTATATACTGCAGATTTATTCATATTAATTTAAAATGGAAAGAACTCACGTTAAGTTAAAATTGTAGTGTAAATAGGACCTAATTAGTAGCTGATCCAGAGGAAGGCAAAAAACCCCATCTGAAGCCAAAGCCAATTTGCCTCAAAGGGGTAAAAATTCCTTCCTGACTCCCAAAGGGCAATCGGACAAGTCCCTGGATCAACTTCTACTAAGATTTCATGTCAGCACCCCTGTGTTTTTCCCTTCCTAAAAATGCATGTAACCCTTAAAACTAGTTAATATATGGGCATGATTTGTACTCTGCTGCAGAAGTGGATGTTTGAAGGTAAGAAATGTGAAATTAGGAGCAATGGTATTTTAAAGATAACTTTTAAAAAATTCTGAACTAAGGGAGCAATAAAAACGTAGATGAGAATTTAGATTCAAGGAGAAGTTTTCTTGGGGGTATGTGAAGGCAACAGCTAATGGTGGAGCAGATGAATTTATGAAGCTATTAACAAATATGCAAAAGGGGCCCAGCAATTCCAGCTGTGGCAATTGACTGAAAGCACCACTGCTGGTGTTGCCTTGAAAATAAGAAGGTGATGGTGGAAGTGTATTGGCATGATGACAGAGCCTGCTGGTATAAATTCAGTAGAATAAGGGGGAGAGGCTGATAATAGAGCTAAACGTGAATAAAAAGAAGAGGCCATGGGTGGAGGTATGGTAATTAAAAAAACTAATGCCTAATTTCTCTGAAAAATGCTACTGCTAATGCTACTGCTAAGTCTAAAGCTGGCCATTCACAGGGAGATCCACTTGTTTGGCGATGACGCCAAATGTCGGGATCTAATGAGATTTTTAAACCTGTCTGATCAGGGAAGCCCGTCGGAGGGCCCCACACATGAGCCAATAAGCTGCCAACTCGGTCTGTCTGCAGCTTTTATCGGCCTGTGTATGGGGGCCTTTAGGCAGATATCGCTATTGGAGCTATGGTTATATGAAATATGATGATTTTAGCGACTTATGATGTATAGTCACATGAATTCCAGACACCACTGTTGTAGCTATGGGAGTCTGAAATTACATATTAAATGATTCAAAAATAGAGGCACTGTTTGGGCAACAGTAGGTGGAACTGCAAATGCTGATGGTGTACTAGCATGGTGGTCTGCTGGTAAAAAAGCAGCAGAATAAAAAAGGTGGTGGCCCTCTAGTTACATTACTGGATATAGAGTAAGGTGCCACTGCTGGAACTGTGGACTTATCATCCTGGAGCTTCAGGGGGAGGCGCTGACACTGCTGGTGGAGCTGCACTAAAGTCACCACTGGTTGAGCTGCTTCACCTGTAATATAAAATAAAAATCAATTAGTAATCTATCATTATGAATATTCATTAAGAAGCATGGCATCAGAAAGAATTTTATACGCGGACGGAATTCTCTATGGCATAGGCCTTATTAATAGTACAATGGGTGCTAGTAGGAAAACAGAGAGGTTTAGAATTTCAGATTCATGTATGTTCCTAAGCCTTTATAGGCCAAATAAATTTAAAAAATCCCCTTGTGGTGGCAGCTCTTGGATATCAGCCTTAGATGGATTCCTAAGGTAAATATATATTCATAACTAATATATAGGATAGTAAAATCTTTCATTCATAGGAAGAAACACCAGCGCTATAAGCTCAGGGGTAGACACCAAAGAAAACAGAAAAGTAGTATATAGTGTAGTATTTTTGCAAATAAGTTTACACCTCTTTGTGCATTTACTATGGGGTGTGTTTACTTTCTTCGCTCTACAATAGAGCACAGATTTGGGAAACCCACAAACGGACTGATTACATGCTTATTTTAAGCACACATATGTGAGTGCAACTTTTATTTTATCCATTATTTATTAAAGAAGTTTTTACACAATTTTAGCATATCCTTCTTAGAAACCGAATGATGTCTTGTATTGGAGGAGAAACTACACTTTTATGCTTGTGGTACAAATAAATGTTTGTAAGTATTTACTACTTACACACAGGAGGTGGCCACGTATATTGCTAAAATACCACAGTTAAAGGGCAACTAAACCCCCCGGTGGAAGAAAGTAAACACACCCCATAGTAAATGCACAAAGAGGTGTAAACTTATTTGCAAAAATACTACACTATATACTACTTTTCTGTTTTCTTTGGTGTCTACCCCTGAGCTTATAGCGCTGGTGTTTCTTCCTATGAATGAAATCTGAAGGAGAATAGATTTTAATACCGGCAAAGGGAGTGAACTGTAGAACCTCTGGATTTTATTTTGTGCAGCTAATATATAGGATATAGTGCCTGAGCCTTATCAATAACATTCTACCCTGTTGTGTTATTGTGCAGCTGCTGCAATAAAACTAATGTCTGAGCAGAGAAAACCCTGATTTAACCCATAACATCTTAGAGTGTGTATGTATCTGCTTGTCTCTTTGCATGTGGGGAGGATTTCAAGCAGTAAATGTAGAGAATGTTAGTCTAAGGCTCTGTAGGTGATATTGAATGGAGACGGTACCTTTCTCTGTGAATGTTTCTTTCACCTAGGATGTTACACACAAGATTCCTTCTGGGCTGTGGATGTTACTGGCCACAAGATCAGTTACAGGGAAAGCCCTCCAGGGCCATTTGCAGAGCCACTTTTTGTTCCTCTGCTGCGTAGAAGTCACAAGCGCAATGCAGCTGTTTCATGGCACAGAGAGCTTTTCCCTTCAATCCTGTATACATTAAAAAAAAGCAAAGTGAGGAAATAACCAACATTTATTCCTGTTTTCATCTAATTATTTGGAAATAAGATAAGACAGATGATCATTTTAAATGAACATGGACAGACACCCTACAGCGGTCCATAGTGGGGCCTCACGCACAAGGTCATTGCCAAAGAGGTTTTTTTTTCCAAACCACAACTTTGATGTGATGGCAGAATTATGAAATATAAACTGAAGACCAAATGCAAATTCTTAGAATCTCATTGTCAATAATGTACTAAAATATAGTATTAAGGCAATAGTATTAGCCCTTAAAATTATTTCATTATTCATATTGTGATAAGAAATGCATTCTAATCAAAAGTAAAATACAATAAAACATTTAAAAAAAAATACATTTTATTTTTCCCAGCAGCACTTTAATTTTGCAGTGTCTCATTTCAGTGTTGATTTACATTCTTTGATGGTGCAGTTGTATCAAATATAATGGATTCCCTCACCTTTCTTGGCAGGCCGGTTGTGCAGAACACAGAGATGATCTTCAATCTCAGCCCTGATGATCTTCTTAGGGAGCAGTTCTCTGATGAATGGGTGCTGCAGGAGTTCTTCAGCACTCCCTCTCTCAGAAGGATCCTTCTTCAAACAGGAATCCAGAAAAGACACAAAACATGGTGACCTGGATAAAAGGAATAAGAAGATTCTTTTAGCTTTATCTATTAAAAAACAGATCTATCCCTTTAAATGTCTAAAATGCTGAGAAAGAGAGAAAATGACTAAAGAATGTTAAACATCACATAGAATTAAAGGCATGGTTCACCTTTAAGTTAACTTTTAGCATGTTATAGAATGGTCAATTCTAAGCAACTTTTCAATTGGTCTTCATCATTTTATTTATATTTTTTTTAATTATTTGCCTTCTTCTTCTGACTCTTTCCAGCTCTCAAATAGGCGTCATTGACCCCATCTGAAAACAAATGCTCTGTGAGGCTACACATGTCTCGTTATTGCTACTTTTCATTACTTGTCTTTCTATTCAGGCATCTCCTATTCATATTCCAGCCTCATATTAAAAGCAATGCATGGTTGCCAGGGTAGTTTGGACCTTAGCAACCAGAAATGGCAAACTGGAGAGCTGCTGAATAAAAAGCCAAATAACTTAAAAACCATAAATAATAACGAATGAGAACCAATTGCAAATTGTATCAGAATACATTTTAATACATCATTAAAAGATAATTCAAAGGTGAACAACCCCTTTAACCTGATATATATTGCTTTGTTTGATGTGCCCTGATTAACTCAGTTGTGAGCTGTGTGGCCATTTTGGGGGTGGGATGGGAATCACAGGAGCATGGGGGCAGCAGGGTTCCTTCTTAAAGTACAATATCAATATATAGATGAGAAACAAATAGTTATCCTGAAGGTTTAGAGGAATCCCAAAGCTCAGGATTACCTACAGCTATGCCATATCAGTCAACAGATATGAAGGGGACAATATTGGCATATCTATAGTGACATAGACCCTTACAGCTATGTGGTGGGGGGACTGGTAATGTCCAATGATTTCCCCACACCTTTTTACTTAATCCTCTGTAAGTGCAGTAGTTAGGGCAGAAACCATACACTGTGATCATACCCACTGTCCAGCCCCTGTACTTCCCAGAGAGCATCCATAACCCAGTCTGCATTTAGAGGAATGATCTGGAACACTAAGCTGCAATCAAACAAGCCATATTCTTGTAATCAGCAGTAACCAAGAAGATTCAGATGGCACACACAAAGGGCACTTGATAATGGGGGGTCGATCCCCTGAAACGTTGTGTAGAGATCCAAATAAATTACAAAGTTTAAGTACATTTTGCTATGTGTGTGTCATCTGAATCTTCTTGGTTACTGCTGTATACATGGAACTGTTGAGCAGCAAAGTTCCCAGATAGAGCACCACTGAAACGTGACCCACAGAGTGCAGATTTTATTAAAGTATATTCTTGTAATACAGTTATGGGTATTGAAAATAAAATACACATCCCCAAAGCTGAGACTTTAATTCCCCTATTATCACTTAGTCACTTGTCTGAATGTAACAGTCCTGTTTGAATATAGCAGTTGGCAAAATATCACTGATGTAAGTATGTAAGCAAAGTTTGATTGCACAGACACAATGCAAAGGGACATGGGCTGGGAAGGACTCACCAGGTCTTTGATCGAAGCTTCGGTGGTTGGGCTTCTCTAATCAGGTGCTCCACTGGGTATTGATCTGCGTAAGCTAAAAGTTAAAAACAAATATATCAGACCCTTCAAACCTGTCTATAGCCAATCTATTTACAAAAAGGTCTTTTTGCTGGAAATGGTGAATGCTTCAATTGTTCCCATTCTGGTTCAGACGTTCTTGCTGCTCAAAGTCTAAAATAAAGTATCCACAAGCAGCCACAATTGTTGTGATTCACTTACGTGGTTTTCCCTCGGCCATTTCGATGGCAGTTATCCCCAGCGACCAGATGTCACACTGCAAAAGACACACAAAAGAGCATTAGGAGGAGAGAATTGAGTTAGTGGGTTTTTAATAAAATCCAATTAAGGAGGCTACTACTGTTTCATATTCTACTTTAGAAACATATATTTGTATGGGTGCAAAAGTACATGGCATTCTCCTTAGGTCAATTATGGCCAAAACAGAACAAAATACAACTTCTAAAATACCCCAATGCACACCCTAGTAATAAAGCACACCATGTTATATGTAAAAGTGAGAAAATGCTTTATTATATTTATAGACGTGTATACAGCAATACATCTCCATTACAAACAATTGCCATTACATAACTGAGCAAAAGAGCAAATATTTTAAAGCAGACACATTGTGCAAAAAGGTAAGAAACCCAATGTTTCAGAAAAACTCCTTTCCCCCATGAGAAAATTACTTCCTCTATGTCCCATTAACACTAATAGGTAAATGCTCCGTGTTGTTACAAGTATTATAAGTACAACATACTTTGGTGTCGTACGCCAGGCGCTGGCCCTTCTGCCTTATGGCCTCGGGTGCCATCCAATGTGGAGTCCCTTCCGCTTCATGGCACAATCCAGTTTGCGGGTCCAGGTTCCAGCTGTTTCCAAAGTCGACTGAATTGACAGATAGAATATATTAATGGCAAATAATTTGTTTAACTAGAATAAGATAGAAACCTGAATTATGAAACCTCCTGACTCCATATTCACAGAAGCTCCCCACCATCCATTACACCATTATAACTGTAAGTTTTACTCACTGATCTTCACTTTGGCCGTCTCTGTGAGCATGATGTTCAGGCTCTTGATGTCTCTATGAACGACCTGGTTCTTGTGGATGTGGTGCAGCCCCTGGGGAGATAGAGATGTTGGTTATAAGAATGTAACACACATAAGACTAAACATTCCCAATAAAGAGATTGTATATAATCTATGCAATTAAAGAAAAGTCCTTAAGGGGTAAATCTGACCTTACCTTTAAAACCTCCTTGCAGACATAGCCAATCCAGGTCTCCTTCAGGGATTGGCCATTGGTCTTGGTGATGAGGTTGTGGAGAGAACCGCCACCACAGTATTCAAGAACAATCTGCAATAGAAAGAAATTATTTAAGGCAGTGTATTATATCATCTCTAGCAGTGATCTGTTTGGCACGTAAGTGATGAATGTGTTACAGTAAATCATTTCTTACTTCCAAGAGCTCCGATGAGCACTCCGTGAGTGGAGCTCTGTAGTAGGCTCCAAAGAAAGAGGAGACATTCTTGTGGCCACCGAACTGCTGGAGAAACTTCAGCTCCCTGCAGACTGAGTCTTCATCCTAAAATGGAATAGTAGAAATCCCTTTAGCTCATATAGGCAACCTCACAAATAAAAATGATATAAAAAATGGAAGTATAAAGATGCGTTACCCGACTGATGTTGGCGATCTTCACAGCCACCACACCTTTCCTATGGTGTCGTCCCTGTAATACAGACAGATTAATTTACACTTGGTTTTAGCTACAACAAGGCATTTTGGGAAGATACTGAATTCAGTGCAGAGCTATTTAAGCTGTTTTGTGGTCCATTACCTTGAAGACATTTCCGGTGCCGCCCTCTCCGAGGAGCACATCCTTGGTCAGCCGACCATCAGGACGCTATAATAGAATAAAAGGGGAATTTTATTCATAACATAATATTTCAAAAGGGTAAAATATGTCCATCACCAAACCAACTCCCTGATTCCATGCTCTAGCAGCATTTACAGTTACTGGTCACATTATTTTCCCCTCTTTTCTACTCACCTTGTAAATCTCAGAGAGGGAGTTGGATTCTGACTGTCGCTGAGGGAAAAGAGAAAGATTCTATTAGGGACAGTATAAGCCCCAAGACTTGCTGAATAACAAAATGGTACTACCCTGTGTGAAAGATGCCCTTATCCCAAATCTACTGATTAGTAAAGTAACAGGGACCCAGGGCCGCCATCGGGGGGGAGAGTTGTAGGGGGCCCAAGGGTAAGGGGGGCCCAGCCACGCTGCACTTACTTAATTAGCCAGGCCCCCCTGCTTTCTGAGAGCTGCCGACTTCGGAAGGCAGGGCAGGAGCACAGGGGGAGGTATCTTCTGTCCATTACTTTCCCTTATTGGTCACAGAGTTTAAGTCCCCGCTGAGCTGCTCAGGGATTGGATAGTTGAGGTTTGAACTTCCCCTCCAGCTCATCCAATCACCATGCAGCAATTCTGAATTCTGTGACCAATAAAGGAAGAAAATGCTGTCACTGGAAGAACATGCAGCCACCTGTGCTCCCCTCCCCCCTCTATAGTTGGCAGCTCACTTACAGCAGGTGGGCCACACTAATGAAGTAAGTGCAACATGGCAGGGCCCCCTAAAGGTAACCCTTTAGGGGGGCCCTGGGCACCAATTGTTTTTAAACTTCTGGGGGGGCACGTTTTTGTATAATCCGTTTAAGGGGGCCCGGGCCACCAATGTTCTTATAACGTGGGTGGGGCCCTGGACACAATTTTTTTTTTTGTTACCATGTGGGGTCCTAGCCACCAATATTTTTTAATGGGGGGCCCTGACCACAAATGTTTTTTTATGGGGGGCCCTGACCACCAATATTTTTTTATTTTTTATTAACATGTGGGAACCGTAACCACCAATATTTTTTTTTTTTTACTGTGTGGTGGGGGGTGGACCTGTGGGGTGGGGAGGGTGGACTTGTAGGTGGGGCTTGTAGTGGGTGCAGCCCAGGGGGCCCAGGAAATCTTGTCGTATGGGGCTCTACGATTTCTGATGGCGGCCCTGCAGGGACCGTAAAATTAAATTACTGGGCCCTATAGCAAAACCATTTTAGGACCTCTTAAACTTTGGAACTAAAAAAAACATTTATTTTTCTTTCAAATAAAAATGTAACAGCCACCTTACCTTCCTCCATGGGGCACAGAATGGCATTGCGCCCAAGTCTTTTTGCTCTTAAAAGAGCAGTTGGTTTTTAAAAAAAAAAAAAAAAAAAAGATATCAGCAGACGTGAATGGAAGATGTTTTTTCCTAGGAAACGTCAAAAATGCTGAATATCTCGCAGGAAAATCACTAGTTATCGCAGGAAATCACAGGAAATCACGTAGAAATCGCTATGAAGTCGCTCAGAACTTTCACGTTATGGGGAGACGAAAAGAAAGAAGAGATTGTGAGCACAGATAATACACTCATCTTGATTTTAGAAACAAACTTTAAACTGATATCAAAATTCTGAAATCTGATTTTTCTGTAATGTGGCACTGACTCAGGTTAGCAAACATCTTAAGCAAAAATCCATCTGTGATTGTCTGCTTGATCACCATACATATTAAAGGGGTGGTAACTTTTAGTATGTTATAGAATTGTTTCTACACAACTTTTCAATTGGTCTTCATTGTTTATTTTTTTTTTAATTATTTGCCTTCTTTTTCTGACTCTTTCCAGCTTTCAAATAGGGGTCACTGACCCCATCTAAAACCAATGCTCTGTAAGGCTACACATTTATTGTTATTGCTATGTTTTATTACTCATCTTTCTATTCAGACCCTCCTCTGTTTATATTCCTGTCTCTTATTCATATCAGTGCATGGTTGCTATGGTAATTTGGACCCTAGCAACCACATTGCTGAAAATGCAAACTGGAGAGCTGCCGAATAAAAAGCTAAATAACTCAAAAACCACAAATAATAAAAAATGAAAACCAATTGCAAATTGTCTCAGAATATCACTCTCTACATTATACTAAAAGTTAACACTGAACAACCCCTTTAATGGTGCTAAAGTGAATGGGTCTAGCAATCAGATGACAAGTGTCACAGGATGCAAGTCTATTAAGAGGTGGTTGGATTTGTGGGTCAGAGGACTACAGAATGATAGGGGAAATATGAATATTAATAGCATTAGAGGAGAAACCTGAACAGCAATTGGCCAACTGTCACTGTCAGTGACCCCTGTTACATGGGAACATGGGAGATTCCGGACATTTACCCTTAATACTTTCTTAACTTTTACTTAAAAGCTTTTTAAGAAGTAAATGTTATATACAAAGTGAGATACAGAGAGAAATATGAATATTAATAGTATTAGAAGACGAAACTGATCACCAAGTGGCCAACTGTCACTCCAAACACTGTTTAGATTCCTCCCTTAATCATTTCTAAACTAGCACATTTTACTGAGCCAAAGACAGAGAAATGTGCATATAAATATTAGAAGAACTATCTAAATCCCAAATATTTTATAACTGGAGAGTTTGTAGTCTCCCTGCACCCCTGCTCCTTCCCCCAAACCCCAAATCTCATATAATCACTTTTTATATCTACTAAAATGAGAGAAAATATGCAAAACCAAGACTAATATCCCAGGCGCTACCTATTGACATAATTAAATAGCCATTTTCTGCATTTATGTCATTATTATTTAATTTGTCCCCCCTGTGTGTGTGAAATGGTCCACTCACCTCTGATCCCAGAAATGAAAGTGAGAAAACCGTTATTAACTGTCACTTTGCCGTGCCTCAGTGTCATGTGACTCCATCTGCCTCTCTCCATTGGACAAAGTATTATCGTCTGAGGTGCAGTTGCCATTGATGGGCCCATAGCAGTTATTATAAAACTCTGCAATTGTTTTTTTTCATAGAAGGTCTCCAGTGATGATCTCTCCCACCTCGGCAGAAGCCTACCATCTTTCTCATACCACTGACTTGCTGAGGGTTCATTTGGACATTTAGACACCAGTGGATTCCCCTGTTTGAATCACAAGGATATTCGCGTTACACAATGGTGAATAATGTCTTTTGACATATGAGTAGAAATTGGCTTATTGCTGCCACATCTGAGGTGAATTGTCAGTGTTCATTCGCAGAAGAATTATTCCTGATGCCCTTACAGTTCCACAGGAAGAGTATCACATAGGAAGGGGGGTATGTGAAGTATAACGGTGGGCTTGGCAGAGGTTCAGGGTTTAGAAGAGAGGGATCTGTCCCATCACCCACTGTGAGGCCCAACAGGCACCCCCATTCCCATTCACACTCAGTATTAGGCACCAGGCTCTAGTGCATCTCTGTCTCAAACACACAGAGCATTATTAAGGGATATTTTGTGTCCTGGATCCAATGGGAGAGGGGTTTCTTGCATCATCATAACAAAACATAATTTGCTGGCACTTTAGCCAATAGGAGAAAGGTTCCTACAGCCAATGGGAAAGCACTTCCTGACCCATCTATTCAGAATATCATTTGTTGTCACTTTAGCCAATGGTAGACAAGCTTCCTGCAGCCAACTGGAAAGCACTTCCCGACCCATCTATTCAGAATATCATTTGCTGTCACTGGGAGACAAGCTTCCTGCAGTGATTAGGAGCTGCTTCCTACAGCCGCAGAGTGAGTGTGGGGAGGAGCTTCCAAGAGTTGGCAGACACAGGAAATGAAGATCTGTATGGATACAAGTTGCAATAACACTGTTCTGGGCTGCAGGGAGATTTCTAGAGGACATTAAATCAGTAGGGGAAACATTTATGGGCTGCAGTGCTGCTTTAGTAAAGTGTATCTGTCACGGGCCCACTGATTTGGGGTATCACTCTGCCACTGTGTCTCATTATTTTCCCCCTCACATATGCCACTGTGAAATGAACAGCCATCTTGGATTTGGTTCACAGGTGTTTAAATGTAATGAATCCACTGCACACCTGTGGTTCACTTTCACTGCACTGATGGTGCTGGTCCTCCGTTGACCCGGCTGGGTCCCTTAGCAACAACAAATGATTTCTGAACGGATCTGCACACACACAATTGTTTGCAGTCGGGGAGCTTACTCTATTTATTATACCACCAACAGTAGCAACGTTTCAGGGGGGGAAGACCCTCCTGATGAATCTGCTAGCAATCATCCATTTAGTGTTTTATAAATATGTCCCTTAAAGGAGACATAAAGTTATAATCCGTGGGGGGCTTGCCATCCTGCACATAGTCCTTACTTATACAGAGCAGTTATTTTCACCTCACAGAAACTGTTATCTTGAACAGAATTAAATGAGAATGGAATATACATTAAATGAATAAGCAGCTCAATATTGCATCTTCAAAGATTAAAATAGGTACCAATAATTATATAAAAAAGTCAAGTGTTGATTCTTTAGGGCATAAGTTGGGTCTGAGGCATCAATGTCATGTTTCATAGTGTCATCCCACTCTGCCACCACATGGCTAATTTCTTTCATGAGAAATTTCCATTCCTTTTCTTGCAGACGCCTCGTTACCAACTGTCCTCTGGAGTCAATTGCTGGAAGATGCCAAGACAAAGTACAGCCACGATCTGTTTTAAAGTGGTAGTTCACATTTAAGTTAACTATTAGTATGTTATAGAATAGCCATTTCTAAGCAACTTTTCAATTGGTCTTCATTATTTATTTTTTTATAGTTTATTTTTAAGTGCTTGACTTTTTCTTCTGATTCTTTCCAGTTTTCAAAAGGGGCTCACTGACCCAATCCAAAAACAAATGCTAAGGCTACAAACGTATTGTCATAGGTACTTTTTGCTACTCATCTTTCTATTCAGGTTCTCTCCGATTCATATTCCAGTTTCATATTCGAATCGTTGAATAGTTGCTAGGGTAATTTGGGCCCTAGCAACCAGACTGCTTAAAGGAAAACTATACCCCCAAAATGAACACTTAAGCAACAGATAGTTCATATCATATTAAGTGGCATATTAAAGAATCTTACCAAACTGGAATATATATTTAAGTAAATATTGCCCTTTTACATCTCTTGCCTTGAGACACCATTTCATGATGGTCTGTGTTCTGCCTCAGAGATCACCTGACCAGAAATACTACAACTCTAACTGTAACAGGAAGAAGTGTGGAAGCAAAAGACACAACTCTGTCTGTTAATTGGCTCATGTGACCTAACATGTATGGTTTGTTGGCATGTTTGTGAGTACAGTGAATCCTACGATCCCAGGGGGTGGCCCTTATTTTTTAAAATGGCAATTTTCTATTTATGATTACCCAATGGCACATTCTACTAGAAAAGTATATTATTATGAAAATGGTTTATTTACATGAAGCAGGGTTTTACATATGAGCTTTTTCATGCAATATCTTTTTATAGAGACCTACATTGTTGGGGGGTATAGTTTTCCTTTAAATTGCAAACTGCAGAGCTGCTGAATAAAAAGCCAAATAACTCAAAAACCACAAATAACAGAAAATGAAAACCGATTGCAAATTGTCTTAGCATATCAGTCTCTATATCATACTAAAACATGGTTCATCTTGCACTACATCTGCTCTGTTGATATCCTTGATTTAAAATTTTTCTTAGGATTCTTATTTTTATGGTAATCTTTTTGTACTAGTTGTAGTATTTAGCTAGTATGTTTTACACACTCTAAAAAAGTGGATTCACTGCATGTTGTACCTGTATAACTGTGGAGAATCTTATCTTAAATGTTAACTCAAAGGTGGAAACCCTTTAACTTTCATATACTGAAATCGGTCCTCAGGAGACTAGGGGGCACATTTACTAAGCTCGAGTGAAGGATTAGAATGAAAAATACTTCAAATTTCGAAAGTTTTACTTGGCTACTTCGACCTTCAACTACGACTTCGAATCGAACGGTTCGAACTAAAAATCGTTCGACTATTCAACCAGTCAATGTCGAAGTACTGTCTCTTTAAAAAAAACTTTGACTACCTAATTCGCCACCTAAAACATACCAAGCTTTTTTTGATCGAAGGAAAATCGTTCGATGGATCAAAATCCTTTGAATCGTTCGAAACGAAATGCGGTAAATCCTTTCGACTTCGATATTCGAAGTCGAAGGATTTTACTTTGAGGGTCGAATATCGAGGGTTGATTAACCCTTGATATTCGACCAATAGTAAATGTGCCCCTAGGTGGCATTATGGGGGTTATTTAAAAAGGCTATGGATTCATATGCTAGAGCACTAAGGGGTGCAACGTCCCATCCCTTATTGCTCACTCGCTCAGCACTTGCATTCAGGGCCTTGCTGTGCTCTGCAGTCAATGACAGATTAAATATTCAGCTCAAGGTTCAGAGCGCTGAGCTGATGGGTGCAGGACAGCCCTGTCCAGGTATTAAATATATGGCACCTTAGCAAAGTATTCCTACTGATACCATGTAACTTGTAAATAACATCCAAGTTAGGAGGATGAATAAAGGATGCCTATGTGCCTCCCAGACCCCTCATGAATACATTGCTGTCAAATGCAAGCAGTGTGATATTCATGTTGCTGCGAAAGTCTTGTACTTGTATCGCTATATAAAGAATCAACACTTTACTATTCCAAATGAAAAATATACATATTTTATTAAGATTATTAGGTAATTCATATTTTAAAAATAATTATATAAATGGGCTATCTTGCAGTCTTGTGCAATGTGCATTTTTTTAAATGTGGGAAGATGTAGGGTTAAAAGATTTGGTAAATATGAATAAAGATTCTAATAGTTTACAATCTACCGAGGGAGCCACAAATGTCTAGGTACTTGGAGTTCCTGTAAGTGCAATTATGCTTTTAATAAAGTTGATTTTATTTGTACACTTGTAAGGCTTTTTTTGTCCATTGATGGTTTTTCAGTTGATAGCAGTGAAATCTGGGTCACATATGTGAAGCAGCACCAACCCAGAAGTGGGGATTGTTTCAATCTATGGCAAAGAACTGAAGCTTCATTTTGGGGGGGGGGGGGGGAACAGCAGCAATCGAGAGATGGACAAGTGCCTTGAATGGAAATAGAATAAGCAGTACAATTGAAGAGAGGGAGTTAAAATGGTAGTGGTTTCCAGTAAGAGGGATTATAATTATAGAGCAGAGGTTTTAAAACCTTTTTTGTTCAGGCCCCCACAGTGGCCAGTGTTACCCAGGTGTTGTTAGGGTTTGCCAAAGCACTTTAGGGAAAAGAGGGAATGTAGAATATGAATCTAAATTGTTTATTTTTTCCTGTAAATAAAGTCAGCCCAGCATTCCCCCCCGTGTGTCTGTTTTAATAAAGCCGACAATTTAACACGAACGCTGGTGTCCTCACATGGTGTCCTGGATCAGCGCCTAGTACGCGAGAGTATCGTTTGTTCTGCATGGATTACCGGCATGGAGTAGCCGGCGTCTCGCAAAGGCAGCGGCTGGGAAGACACAGCATTACCTGGTGAGCTCCAATGCGATCCACATCAATTTCATTAATTTAACGCTACAGAAAACCCTTACACCTAAATCTTGTGCAGAAATACACTGACAAATAACACACACTAAAACCACACACTAAAACCACACTGGAAAAATCCTAAAATTAAAGTTTACTTCTCTTGCCCCAAGGAGAGGAGAGAATAGTGCAATGTGGACATGCACTCTGTATTTACAGATGATTTATGTAGGAATAACTTTATTTCATCATTATTTTGAATGAGGAATTTCATTATGTTGATTGGTTTTCTGTGTATGTTTTTCTTTCTATATACTGTAGGTGCTGTGATGGCTATAGAGATGTATAGCTGTATCTATGAAAATGTGAAATATAAAATATATATGTGACATTTAATCCCACAAGGTAGAAATGGACAGAAGAGACCCTGTGTGGACAATAAAAGACAAGCCCCCCCTGGACATAGAGAATTACAAATTCTACAAAGAGCTCGGAAGAGGCAGCTTTAGCAAGGTGAGTGTGTAAAATCTAGTATTTTGCAGGTGAAATGTACCTAAATATACTTAATATATATATAAATTCCAACAATAGTAATGTAAATCAGATACACATAATAATCATGGTTTAGTGTTTCTATTTGACCCTTCCTTAAACAACAAACATGGCTCTTTTGGGGGTACCACTGTTAAAGTCAATCATCATGTTAGCAGCATAAATTTAAAGGGTCCGGTTAAAAGTCACTAGGTTATTTTATCCAGTGTCGGACTGGCCCACCTGGACACCTGGAAAACTCCTGGTGGGCCCAGGTGTCAGTGGGCCCTCATGCTGCTAAACTTTTGGAGAAAAGAGGTTGACTGAGGAGATGAAGAATATTAGTACTGAGAGTGAACCCCTTGTTTAAGGTTTTTGGGGTTGGCCCCTGGTGTCCCATTCCGACACTGATTTTATCTTTTTTCTCTTAGGTGATGTTGGCATCATTTGCGCCAAAGAAACAGCTTGTTTCATGAAAAGTATCCCTTCCCTAGGTCATCCTAATGCACATATACTGTATATAGATTATAATTTCTCCGTTTCACAACTATATAGGATGCTATAGTATCTGAATAAGCTCCTGAAATATCAAGTAAGTATATTAAATTCTAGGAAACGATGGCCTTCTGATATGGGTCTCCTGCTATAGCGCAACTTTATACTTGTGTGTGGCAACGTTTCTGACATTTTTGAAGTAGGGAGGACTGTAACTATACAGAATCAAAATGACCCCAAAATCAATGTTATTTTATGGTTTCTGTGCAAAGGTATTTACTATACAAATTAAACCATATGCCCTGGCATTCAATTGTAGCATTTGACACGAGCTTATCACATGAGGAAAAATGGCATGGAGTGAGGAACACAAAGACAAAGACATGCAAAACATTATTAAATATTTGTATAATCTCTGCTTTTTACACTTGAAATACTCTTGCTTTGCTGTTTAGTTCTGTGTCAAGAGTTCCTATTTCTCATTCTTTTATTATTTGTCTCTGTAACCAGCTATATGCCTTTGCACTTGAGTATGCCAGCGGGGGAACAATAGAAAAGCTGATTAGACGAAAAGGAAGTCTACCAGAGGCAAGGATCAAGTAAGTAATCACATTCCTAAAAAATATGTAACAGGGAGAGTGCAGGATACAAAACTCCATATAAGAGAAAGTATAGGTTTTGCCAAAAACTTGCTTAAAGGAAAACTATACCCCCCAAACAATGTAGGTCTCTTTAAAAGATACTGAGTAAAACAGCTCATGTGTAAAACCCTGCTTCATGTAAATGAACCATTATCATAATAATATACTTTTTAAGTAGTATGTGCCATTGGGTAATCATAAATAGAAAATTGCCATTTTAAAAAATAAGGGTAGCCCCCTGAGATCGTACAATTCACTGTGCACACATACAAACCACATGTAAGGTCACATGAGCCAATTAACAGACAGAGTTCTGCCTTTTGCTTCCTCACTTCTTCCTGTTACAGTTAGTGTTGTAGTATTTCTGGTCAGGTGATCTCTGAGGCAGCACAGATAGAGTCACAAAATGGTGGTTCAAGGCAAGAGATGTAAAAGGGCAATATTTATGTAAATATATATTCCAGTTTGGTAAGATCCTTTAATATGTCATTCAATTTGATATAAACTATCTGTTGCTTAAGTATTCATTTTGGGGTATAGTTTTCCTTTAAATATGCCTTTTAAATCTTAATTCGCCCTGGTATAGCCAGCTTTAATCACCTTACATTTGTGTCATGTTTCTCTGGCATCATAGCTATAGCAGCATAGCAAATTCTTCTTTTATCCACAAATGCTGCTTACAGAACCTTTGTAGATATTTTGGGACATGACAGTAGCCATCTTGACCTATGTTTGGTGCAGTAAATTCTTATGTACGTATAGTATAAGCTTCTTCACTTTGCAATGTGGCATAGGAAAACTACACTATAACATCTGCAGTTTAACTAAATGTTGACGTTTATTTGTAGATTCTGGAGATGAATGAAAAACAGCTCTTAGGAGTAAATGGGACATCAGGCAGCACCCCTTCTATTCTTCAATCAAGTGGAAAAAGCTGGAGAAGAAAAAACTGAAGACCCCTTTCCGGCTAAAAATGGTAAGGGACACTGAATTTATAGAAATACAGGAAAACTGTATTTCTGAATAGACACAGTTCTTAGGAAGACTGAGTTTACAATGTACTAGTCGCCTATATATTTTGTTCTTTGTCCCCAGGCCTTCTGTGTTGTGCTGCCTTATCTTTTATATAAAGATGAAAAATTGAGGCTTTGGGTTTTTTATGTGTTCAGACACACTATGACCAAAGGCAATGAATCTTAGGAGCCAAGCTGACATCCAGAAAGAGGTCAACAACTACTACACCGAATGCAACATAGGGCCCGAATGCAATGGCTCCTGCACAACTCTGTTCTCATCAGCAGTGTTAATTTACACAAACTTCATTGGATCAGAGAACAACAAAATTTCACCCTTCATCCAGAAGGATGTGGTCAACGACTACTTTTTTTGTCAGTTTCCTGCAACCATGGCCTTCCAATCTTTCCAACGAATCAGATTTTAGTGTACAACCAAATGCGACATAACTAGGGGTTTTCAAAGGTGTTGAACTTTAGTACGCCATTTGTATCCCCCAGAAACACAGTCTCACCCTTCTGACAAATAAATCAGTGAACTACTGAGCAGTAAATTATTGCCAAACAGACCACCCACAGTATACATAGAGGATTTGTTTTTGGTGCTGAGCTTAGTTATATGGTCCATTTTTCTGCAAACAAGATGGGGTCCTGGGGAATGCTGGGTACAGGCCTGCCTGCCTGTCTATCTGACCACTGAGAGTGATATTCCATGTTATTTAAGAACTACCCAAATAATGCTGGCTACCTCAGGAAACAAGTGATAACTGCAAGTCTTTACTAAATCAACTGCAGTTCAGAAGAACATGTATTAAGCCACTTATGGTGAAGATCTCATTCTATGCATTATATTATCTGTACCAGCAGATACCCTACCCTTTAGCCTGACTGGACCTGGTGCAGATTACATTTACACCCAGTCTGCTCTAATCACTCAGTTATAAAGTATCACCAAACCAATGCATTGTTTTGTGAGGTGATCTTCTACATTGAGGGATCACTCCCAGGTTAATTAAAGTTCAGGTAAACAATGGTAGAAATCACTTTCTGTGGCCAAAATTACAAAATCCTTATAAGAGACCACCAACATTTAAGGCCTAAAAGATCAGCATAGTGTTTTGCCAGGTAAGGCATACTGGAATGTATAGGCTTGTAGGATGAATGTACTAGTTGGGAGTCAAGACTTGAAAATTAGAGATGCCAATCCAATGGTTAGGTATATCAGTTGTGTCTTGGACATATTGCACTTTGCCCTGACCGCACCCTGTTCCACCTTTGGCCATGCCCATGATCATGCTGCTAGCTCTGCCTGTTTCTATGTTATATTAGGATATATCTGGGTGAGTTTCAGTGCTGTAGGAGTTCACAATCATTCAAGAATAAACCACAAAGATCATTTGACTAGGCTGTTACTGCACAAAGTGAGCTTGTGAGTTTGTGGGAAATAAAGTAACTGTAGGCCTGGTTTAAAGGAGAAACAAACCCCTTATTAAAAAACCCTACCCCCCATAGACCCCTCCCTCCTCCCCCCAGCCTAGCTGCTACCCGGGCAAATGCCCCTAACTTTTTACTTACCCCTCAGTGTAGATTCAGGGATCAGAGTTCACGGCAGCCATCTTCTGAGTCTTTGGTAATCTGAGAACAAGACCGGCGTGATGGCGCATGTGCAGTTGGAGTAATTTCCTGGTTCGCGACAACTGCGCATGCGCCAAAATGGACGGAAATTGTCATGAAAGAAGACATGAAACCCAGAAGATAGCTGCCGTGAACTCCAATCCCTGAATCTGCACTGAGGGGTAAGTAAAAAGTTTGGGTCATTTGTCCAGGGTAGCAGCTAGGCTGGGGGGTGGAGGGAGGAGGGTCTATGTGGGATAGGGGGTAGGGTTTTTTTAATAAGGGATTTGTTTTTTCCTTTAAGACTGCTTGTGTTTTTCAGCACAAGCAATCTTTAAGGAATCCCTGCCTGAGTGTCCTAACTAAAGCTGAGCTTTGGGACAAAAAAAGCTCAGTTATTTCCATAGGTCTACCCAAACAGAAAAACTTCATTTAAAAACTGTCAAAAATTTTCTTTGATATAAGGGTCATTCGTGGAAAATTTATAGAAATAGCCACGTTTTTTCAGCCCAAAACTCTGCGTTAGTAAACTCTGTCAGCGTTTCCTTAAAAATCTGAGCAATCTTAAACCAGGCCCTAAGTATATGTGGAAGATACTAGCATATGGAATGTGCCCTGACATGGGTATGATGGCTCTTATGATAAAGCATTTTACTAAACACAGAGATTTTTTTTTTTAAATATATTTTTTTTAAATATATACTGGTATAACATGGGAATATGCAATAATAATGTCTGTATGTGTGTATTAGTAGCAGCTTAGCACCACTGCTTATATTAACTATACTTTGTATTGGAATTCTTCTGCTGCTCTCCTATATATATATATATATATATATATATATATATATATATTAATACTGATCTACTACTTTAGTTCCAGAAACCTGTTCTCAGTGTCACTTTGAATTATTTTCACTTTTTTATTGTAATTAATACATTTCAGATCAATTGAAGGCTTTTCCCATTACCACCAGGTGGAGACAAGAGAAAAGATTTGCTATGAGGAATCCTCAGGAATGTTCTAGAGGCGTTTGTCAGATTGGCACTCCGCATTCTATTAATAAATGTTTGGCAATACTGCCCAGTGTAGAGGAGAGGCTGCTTGGTTCTTTGGATCATCCTCTAATTATTAATAGAAATGTGTAGCATGACATCAGCTTCCTTTATATATAACTTGGCTGCAGGGATATTTCTGTTTCCTGCTAGAATGTTCAGTATGTATAATCAGTCTGTGGCATGCAGAAGACCTTCTTAATAGCTCATATATCTACTGCCCTGTAGAAATGTTCTAAAGGAAATTCATCTTTTTTTTTATATATTCAGCAATTATGTTTAAAATCACAGTAATTAAGAATCTTCCTTAATATGACAGAAGGATTAAAAGAAGAGGTACACTAAAGGAGAGGTTCTGAATATGGCAGAAATGTGGCCCATGTAGTTCAGAACAAATTTTTAGGTTGCATCTATGACCAGCCTTTTGCCTTTTATGCATCAAACATGATGTGAACATTGCATTCAGACTCCTCACGCATCTACTTCAACTGGAATTTTGGGTTTAAAAATTGTCTAATGGTTTTACAATATTCCAGATAAATCCCTTAAAATAAAAGACCTGCCTTAAATCTGGTAATATCTTTAAATAGTATTGGCCATATAATCTACTGTAGAGGCTGGCAACTTCAGTTGTGTGAGATGAGCTGGATTGTAGAATGAAAAGCTAGTTGGATGTTAACCTCCATTGACCTATCTTTATCTTCTTGTTTGGCATATTGCATCTGCCTAATTTATTTGATCTGGAATCCTGTAGAGGGACCTTGCAAAAGTGTACAGACCCTTGACCAATTCTCATCGGAAACTGTGTTCTTTGTATAACCCGAAAGTCCATCTGTAACGGTCGGCACCCAACACCAGAACAAACACAAGGCACCCTGGTCTCGGCTCATGCTTCACCAGTAGTGTGACCACCTTTGGGCCTCGGGAGGAGCCCTCGGCTTACTTGGATGCCACCTGGACTTAAACGAGAGGTGCAGATGAGGGTTCTGGATAGGCAGTGGGGCACGACTGTAGAGCAAAGTCTTTGGACAGAAGGTCTTAGTGCAAGGCGTGAGGCAATAGAGTAATCATATCAGGCTGGATCGAGATAGGCAGAAAGTCAGCGTAACAATTCAGGCTGGGTCTGGGCAGGCAGCGTTCAAAGCGAGGTCAAGCAGCAAGGGTCAAAACGGGGAGATCAATCAGAAGGAATGAGGCAGAATCCGAGTCAAATAACAGGCAAGGGTCAGGTTCCAGAGTTCAGAGTAGTAAAACAGCCAGGCAGGGTCAAACACAGGAATCAAACAGACAAGAGGCTTAGCAGCACATAGTACAAGGCACCAGGAACAAAACCTATCACGGGCAACATTAAATTAACCAATACCCCTTTAAATATTTGAATTTGGCTGACGCCTTTAAATAGCGAGAATGCGCGCGGCGGCGCGCCCTAGGGAGGAAGCCGGCAAGAGTAGCGCACCACTAGACCACCGGGGTAAGAGTTCCTGACACCATCGAGCTTAATTCAATGCATATATAACTAAAACCAAACATGGTTGTTCCCAAATCTTACACTGACTTATCTGGTCTTCCTTTCAGCTCCCCCCCCCCCTGCCAGTACTGCAAGCCTCACAGTTTGGCAGCAACTTCACTAGGGTCAATTTCACCAAAAGCCAGTTAACCACTCTAGACTTTTTCTCTAGAGCAGGGATCCCCAACCTTTTTTTCTCGTGAGCCACAAAAAAATTAACACAAGCATGCAAAAAGTTCTTGGGGTGCCAATTACAGGCTGTGATTGACTATTAGCCCCTATGTGGACTTGCAGCCTACAGGAGAATGGCAATACACTTTGTTTTTATGCAATTAAAAACTTGCCTCCAAGCCAGGAATTCAAAAATAAGCACCTGCTTTGAGACCACTGGGAGCAACATCCAAGAGGTTGGAGAACAACATGTTGCTCACAAGCCTAGGGAGATCCCAGATTTTTCTAGAGATCGGATAACCTTAGCAAAGATTTAAAATCATGAACAATCAGGGCTAGATTTTGTGTAAGGCAGATTTACAGCTGACCCCAGAATTGGGCGGTACGGACTTCGGAAATGTAAATAAATGTATAAACAGCGTATTTAATTTTTAGGTAAACTTTCTTTTATTAATCAGGGACACTCTGCTATTGTTCAACTAGAACTCACAGACACGTGGAGGCTATTCCGCAAAAGCAGTACAAACCTGTGTTCTGACATTGGACCATGTCCGCTACATATACAGAATAATATATAATCCCCTGTTTAAAATATAAGGATATTGGAAGTCACGGCTCAGGATTCGTGAACATATTTATCTTGCAGTTTCAGAAACTTGTAACACCATCATATATTAATGTATATCAATGCAGCTCTGAGGAACCTGAACAACAATGGTCCCAGTTCTGCCCCTGTGATGTCATAGCCCCACCCCCAACATCATGGCTCCCAACTGACATCATGGATTTGCCCTCAGCATCATCACCCCACTTTATCCCACTTCTGCCACCACAAAGGTGGCAACCCTATTTCAACCTTTAAAAGCAAATATTTTAGTTACTAGTCATGGCTGTAATTTATGAAAGTGAAGAAAAGACTGGTAAACTGACTCTCACTGATGAGAAACCCTTAGAGGGGGTGCATGAAACATAACAAAATAATTTGTGAGAATATCTTAGTGACACATTCTTAAGGAACACTGGATATTTATTTTAGATTTCAAAAAGTTTTAAAAAATTCCACTGTAGTTTTTCAAGGGCTATTTTAGACTGTGATAGATTCTGAGTCAAGAGACCTTACAAGGATGACTCCCAATTTCCTTGCTTCAGTAGAGAAGCCACCTGTCTTTGCTAGGGTCTGCACTGCTCTCCTTGGGTGGGAATCCTTGTAGGCTGGGATGAACGTTTTATTTAGTATGTGACCAGTACTACACCAAACATAGAGAAAAAGAACCTGCTAGAAATCCTCATTATGCTTACAAAAGTATTCCTGTCATCAAAATAATTAGCTTTCCTCAAACTGGTTTTTCTTTTAGTGTGTAATAGAGAGACCAATTTAAAGAAACTTTTCAGTTAATCATCATTTTTTATAGTTTTTTTTTAAATATTTGTCTGCTTCTTCTAACTCTTTCCAGATTGCAAAGGGAAATCACTGACCCCATCTAAAAACCAATGCTCTTTACAGCTACAGATTTATTGTTATTGCTACTTTTTACTCTTCTTTCTATTTAGATCCTCTCCTATTTGTAAACCATTCTCTCAGTGCATGGTTGCTAGGGTAATTTGGACCTTAGCAGCCAGATTGCAAAAATCACAAACCGGAGAGTTAAAAAAATATAAAGCAAAATAACTCGCAAATTAAAAAAAGAATTGCAAATTGTCTTAGCATATCACTCTCACACATCACTTAAAGTAGACTCAAAGTAGACTCAAAGGTGAACAACCCCTTTAAATGTATTCTTCAGAGTCCTATCAATGGAGAAAGCTTTGGTTTATAGAGCATTAATTCCCTTGGGAATTGGAAAAGGCTACAAGTTAATTTTACCCATTTTATGAGAGAGTGCCCTGTCATTGCATTGTCGTGCAGGGATGCCAGAAATTTCCATCACAACTGCATGTGTAATTTCCATTAATAGAATACTCATTCCATCAGCTAAAAATAGCCAGCTAGCTCTTCATAAAGACGCTGCACCTTCCAGACCCTCAGAGCACCAACAGGCTGAACAGAGTAAAGAGCACTTTCTAGTTGGCACAGGTCTAGGAAAAATGTCCGAACGCAAAATACCATTCACCTTCCTCCGCACTCCAAGCTGGGACCCATTTCGGGACTGGTACCAAGGCAGCAGTCGCCTTTTTGATCAGTCATTCGGTATGCCACGTATTCCTGAGGACTGGTACCAATGGCCTAGCACCAGCTGGCCAGGCTATGTTCGCTTGTTTCCAAGCCAATCCATGGAAGCTGTGCCCCCCATTACACCTGCTGCTGATGCAGCTGCTCCTGACTTCAGTCGTGCCCTCAGCCGGCAACTTAGCAGTGGAATCTCAGAGATCCGTCAGACTTCAGACAGATGGAAAATCAGCTTGGATGTCAACCATTTTGCCCCAGAGGAGCTGGTTGTAAAAACTAAAGATGGCATTGTGGAAATCACAGGTATGGCACCGCTAACTTCATCGACTATCAACAATATTCAAATATACACAGATTTTTTTTAAATATTATTTTGCTATATTTTAACACGCGGCATTACCACTTCTATTAAATGCACTTATCATGGCGGCACTGGCTGCAACGTGATTACATGTCTCTGAACTTTCAGATGACTTGGTAGCCTGATTTTAAAGGGACAGTAACACCAAACAATGGAGGTGTTTTAAAGTAATAGTAATGTAATGCAGTGTTGTCCTGCACTGGTAAAACTGCTGTGTTTGCTTCAGAAAACACTACTATAGTTCATATAAATAAACTGCTGAAAAAGGCTATATGGTACAGGTTGAATAGTGGATAACAGATAACACCATTAGACAGACAGAGTTTATCTGCTATCTGCTGTGTAACCTGAGCCTTTTCTCCTTTGAATGACTGCCCCATTGCTACACAGCAGCTTATTTATATAAACTATAGTAGTGTTTCTGAAGCAAACGCAGCAGTTTTACCAGTGCAGGGCAACAATGCATTATATTTTCATTACTTTAAAACACTTTTTTGTTACTGTTCCTTTAAGCTCACAGGACAGGGAACACCCAGTTTCTTATCATTGCCTGGATACACTCATAGCAGAGTTTCACAAAAGCCTTACATGGACCATGTCTTAGATGTGACTCCTTTATCTATGCATCTATCCACTCAGGCCTGAGCTCTGAAAAGTCCAATGCTGCACTTTTTTCCCTTAAAACGTCTTCCCCTTTTTTTGTGGTCCCGCAATATATGATTCATAATGCGTTTCCCTGGACATTTTCCAGGACTTTACTTCACTGTACGTCTCAATAACAGAGAAAAGGAAAGATTGAGAAAGGGAAAAAACAGAAAAATAGAAAAACATAGTGTCATATGTCAAATAATATTTATACCCGTGACATTTGGAAATCTGAATCAGTGCACCAACTGATACATAGGTATAAGTCGTGAATAGTGAAAAAGTCTTACATCACACATGCTTTATAAAGTGGACAAGGTAGATTCAGGTAAAAAGAACCACGGTAAATCCGGTGGTTGATTATACTCGCAAAAGCTCCAAGTAAAAATGGCATAAATTAGAATGTAAATGTCCTTTCGCCGTTCTTCTATTCTCCTTATGTGGGCAATATAAAATGACATGTGCAGAAGCGTTTAACAAATCTTTAACAAAGTGTTAAAAACACACTCACAAACGTTTGTGAAAAAGGCACATATAATATCCGATAAAGATCTCCGTGATGCAGCTAGAATTTCTCCTTAGCGTCTCTTAGAACATACTGTGCATGTCTCTACTTACTGCGCATGCCTCTGTACCGCTGTCACCGCTGACGGGTTTTTCCATCCATTTTTTTTAGTCTGTTAAAAAATACAAAATGGGGGTTCTACTATATGAAAATACTTTGGTTTGTGCTACTGCCACAATAAGAGTATCTATGGTACCACTTTACAAAAATAAATATTAAATCAATAAAGATACAAAAATGTATAATGAAAGAAATAATAAGGAGGAAAACACTCACAGTTCACCTCAGTCCCAAGGTGCAGAAACCAAAAACATTGTATCCAAAAAGTGTGAGGGTCTCCAAAAATAAAGAAACAGATGTAAAAAGTAGAAAATTTATTAGGACATTAAAAAGTAGAAAATTTATTAGGACATTAAAAAGTAGAAAATTTATTAGGACATGAAGACCTAACGCGTTTCGTGCCGAAACGCGTTAGGTCTTCATGTCCTAATAAATATTCTACTTTTTACATCTGTTTCTTTATTTTTGGAGACCCTCACACTTTTTGGATACAATGTTTTTGTTCTACTATATGGCCAACTTCTGGCTTATCAGCTGCAACGTCTGTCATATATAGTGGACAACTAAGGGGCACAAGAGCCTTCCCCCTAGTCTGCATGCACATACCACTTCTACTTTGGGTCTGCTTTCTCTCTGTACCTTGTGCCTTGTAATGACATTATTTTGCCCCTCTGTCCTACACCATTAATATAGTGGGCCAGAATTAGGGGTAGGCAGAAGAGGCATGTACCTAGGGCACAACAGTATAGGGACACTAGGCATGGACCAGTAGATGTATCATTGATAGATATTGGATAGACCATGATGCTGGCATCAAATGCTATTGTTACTCTTGTTTAAGAGTAGAAAGAAGCAGGGTTTATTATGTATGTCACAGGCAGTGCAAGTCTTATGCTTGCGAATGAGAGTATCTGGTGTAATGTATATACATGGGCAAAGCAGATATCATGTGTCAATAGGCCAAAATGAGCAATGTCTTGGGCACATCACTTTAGCTAACAGACATTTGTTGTAGCAACTGAGGCTTTGTTGCTATTAATAAGGCTTTATCAGTGAGCCAGTGATGTTTTAGTATCTAACCTAACTAAGATAAAAGCTGCTATATATAGAACAAGGTCATCATCATGTATTTATATAGAAATAGAATTTAACAATGGATTTCTTAGTATTTACAGCACTAATGCAAATTAGAAGATAAGTGCGGCTCACCAAGGTTTCTTGTCGGTTTATTCCACGGGTTATCCTGTGTTTCATAAGTCAATAAATTTGTGTTGTTGTGGAGCAAATCAAAGGCAGCAAACTTGACTGCAGTGTTCTTTATTGGGAAATGGAGTTACACGACATGTTTCGGGCTGTGCCCTTCGTCAAGCACTAACACACACACATACTGTATGTATATATTAGATTAGGAGAATATTGTATGACTATAAGCAGTGTCGGACTGGCCCGGCGGGACACCGGGAAAATACCCGGTGGGCCCCGACCCTTAATGGGCCCCCGCCGGGCCAGACACCTCTCCAGATATCTTTAAAAAAAGTTTCCCTTCCGCAGCGCCGATCAGCGCAGCGCCTTCTGCGCATGCGCCAGGCGCCTTCACGCTGGTGCGCCAAGCGGCGCCTTTGTGTGCGCGCGCTCAGCGCGTCGCAGTAGGGGTTGGGGGGTGGGTCGGAAGGGGCCCTGGACAGTAGTCCCGGTGGGCCCCGGGCCCCCCAGTCCGACCCTGACTATAAGCATCTTTTTTCAGGTTATGTCTACTTAAGAGCATTGCTTTATTAATGCTGTATCATTAATAAGGTCTAATAATTACATATGATACTGAAAACAGTATTATTAAAATGCATGGCCCTCCTGTCATATACAGTCAAATGTCATGTTTCGTCTCCAAAATCCGCATCTGCCTGCACCCAAGTGGAAATAATGCTTCCCGGGTGCAGGCAGACCAGGAGCAGAAAAGCAGCGTGAAAGCGGATTCTCGGCCAATCAGCTGCAAGCGAAATTCTCGGCCTGTGGAAAAAACGCAGGCCAAGATACACTATTGTCTGGCCCTGGCCTAAATATGATCTCCAAGACAGTGGTACAAGTAAGGCATGGAGCTCCATTATGGAAAGATCTAATATCCAGAAAACACAAGGTGCCAATGATTACAGATAACAGATCCTATACATGTATACAAAAACAAGCAGACAGTCGAGTTAGCCTTACCAACTTTACTATGATGACTTTTAGAGTGGCAAAATCAATTTAGTTTCTTAGTTCTCGATAGGGTTGCCACCCGTCTGGTAAAAATTATGGTTGATCCCAATGTTATTAATAGGGGAAAAAGATAAATATATGGGAAGCCCGGTATTTTTTTTCCAGAAAAGGTGGCAAACCTAGTTCTTGAGGGGGCAAACACTGTCCCATTATCAACTAGTAGCAACAATGAGAAGGCTCTGGAATATAAGCTGTACAAATACATATTTTCTGGATTTTGACAAATATTGTATTGCCTGACTGTCAATATTAAGGGTTTGGATTTTGATCACCTGGACACAGGATTCAGTAGATCCTAATCCTGCAAAAATGCTGGGATTCCCCAAATTCCTGTATTTGCTGCATCCCTAAGATAGTGACCATTTTGGGTTGAAAAGACTACCAATTTTTACTTTCATATTCTTTGTTCTATTGTGGTTTTCTAAGTTCTTTAGTACGGTGAGCCTATATTGCCTTATGACTATCTTTCTAAGATTATTGATTTGTGTAATAAATTCTATATTTGCTGCACTGTATCTCAGTGATGCCCTTCAGTCCTCTGTTGCAGTACCAGTCCTCAGTGTTGCATTGGGCATTCTGGACCCACCAGACTACCTGACATCTAGGCCTACTTTATGCAGCATTAGGAATAAATGATTACAGAGCTCTATGTGTTACTGGGATTTATCCTATAGTGGGGCCCCCCAGGAGAATCTTTACTACCTGGTAGAGCCGATAGAGCATTCATGCAAGTCCATGCATTGCAATAGACTGTGATTTTTTGTTGTAGGAAGTTACATTTTTACAACCCTGTAAGTTGGACACCAACTGCTTGCAGCCTTTGTTTGGCTCTGGGTAGTGTCTGTTCTTTGTAAAGAAATACTGTATCTGTATGCTGCAGTCTAAACCATTATTGCCTGACAATTCTGTAGTCCTCTGCCACATTACTGACAAAGTCTGTCGGATACATCTTTAAATAAGATCAAATGCAAAGTGCAACCTCAGTGTTGTTTGCTAATTCATATGGCCATGTCAGCACATTAAATATTAATTCTACTTCTTAAATGGCTTTTTAGTTCAGGAAGGCAATGTCTGTAATAAAGTAAATAATAATTTGCTGTGGTTCATGCAGAAAAGTGCATCTATATGCAATAATACCTTGTTAAAAGTAATAGAAGGACTTTTTTCATACTTAGGGAATTTTGAAAAGTAAGGAAGTTGAACTTAATTTTTAATATTTGTCTTTTGGGAAAAAATTGTTCTTTGTCAGCAATAACTGAACATCAATTAGCTCAAAAGGTATTTTAGCATCTACATAGTCATTTCCCAACACAACTGGGACAGCTTTAGTGGCTGCATGTTCATGTACAGCACTCTGGAGCACAAACTCTGACCTAGGCTTCGCTTAGTGCCACAAAGATATTTAAATAAATAACTTTTGGGAGTCAGTAGTGGGAGGCTTAACCTGGAGCACCCTGTTATTAATACTTATTGTCTTCATTGCAAGTGCAGTGTAGCTGTGCACTGGGATTCTCTACTGTCTTAAAAGTGGAAGACAAATTGCACATTTCATATTATCTACCCCATAATAAAAAAAATGATCATGGGGAAAACAATTTAAAATTAGATTTCAGAGAGAGACACGTGGAAACGAAAAATATTTTACATGACGAGATACATAATGATAAAACATCTTGTCTACAAAACTAGTATTGGTTTAACTGGCCAGATTTTAAGCTGTCAGGTTGTGCTCTTCAGAGCAAGTAGGCAGCCTATCTACATGTATATGGGTCTATCCCCAACAGATACCTGGCTGAAAATCATCCAGATTTGAATTGCATATGCTTGAAAAGCCTTTTGGGCAAGGTCTGCATTGGCCTACATACCCTGTATGATCTGATCATAGGTCTGGAGGGCCAACAACTGGATCAGTTCTATTTGCTCCTGAAAATAGTCAAATTCTTAAAGATCCAGTAATTTGGTGATGGGCCAAATAAGTGGACCTTTATATACTGTATGTGGCCAAATTTAGAACAGTCTGCAAGTTATGCCGTTCATACATGGGCAAATATCAGACCATCTGCAATTTATCTGCTATATATAGTACACGTTACTTTCATGGTTTTTCTTCATTGGACATTGCATGTACTGAAAATCTTCCAGGGTATTAAAAATGATTGTAAACAAGATTTTTGTGAACATAAAAGCTAAACTGTGTAAAATGGTCTCAGTGTCAGTTTGACAACTTCAATTTCAAAGATAAAAAAAATATGTCAACAAGACAAGACAAAATTGAGCAGATTTTGCAAACAGAATACAAAATCTGCAAATATTACATTTTTTTTAAAAAAAAATTAAAATATAAATTAGAATAACTACAGATTTAAATTTTTTTTTATCCAGGGGACATATAACGCTTCAGTTCTGTGGTTCAAAAGCCAAGCTTGTGTGCCTAATGATTAATGATGACAGATATTCTTAGACTCAATAATATTGTTCTATGGATGCAAACTTATTTGTATTTTTTTATATACAGTATATCATGAGTGAAGGGTTTAACTTAATCTGAACCAAATATTATGGAATAGATGTCCTATCTGCATTAAATAAAATATGTGGAAATGACTAAGATATTGTTTTTCCATTATAACTTTTATTGACTATATATATAAATATATAATACACAAAAGACATGAATATCTTGTAAATTATATGGTGACTATTATAGGGTGACTAGTGATTTCATCAGTTCAGTGAGTAGTGATGTCATTTTTGTCACACGACTCAGTAAAACTTTGTGTATTATAATAAATAAAGTACCCCTTATTGGAAAATATGAGGATATTAGAAGTAACCTCGGAGTTCCATGACCTGTATAAAAGCTTTTATATGGTCATTGAACTCCTTGTGACTTATATATCCATATATTTTACAATAGGGGGTACTTTATTCACTATATATATATATATATATATATATATATATATATATATATATATCTACAATTCCTACTAGTTCCTGAAATAATATATAGTGGATCATATAACCTCTTCTGTAATTTACAGTATAAATCTCAAATGGAGTTACATGACCATATAAAAGCACAAGGCCATAGGCCTTGGCTGGTACATATGTGGCATAGGGTATGATTTTTCTGAGGTTTTTTTTTTTACAAAATAATAATTGTATATGTTAAGCTTTTAGACAAGTGGCAGGCAGTGTGCAAGGGGAGAAAATTCTAGAAGAGATCACCATAGGTTATAAACAGCACGTTTATAATGATGTAGTACACTTTTTATAAGGCTATCATTTACAGTTTGGTCCCATAGAGAAATGACCAAACTGTAAATTATAAATATATATTCTATGGTTATACATTTAAAATACCTCCTTACATATTATACTCCCTACCTGTTCATAAAATGTTTGAGAAAAAAAAGTCTGTAATGAAGGAGATTGTTAATGGTCACATAAAAGCTTTTTATTTTTCTTTCCCTTAGGCAAACATGAAGAGAAACAAGATGAACATGGCTTCGTCTCTAGGTGCTTCACTAGAAAGTACACGTGAGTAGCCAGTTATGCTGCCATCTCTGGATTCTTCCCATGCCTCTGTGCAACAGCAGGAGATAGTGTTACCCGCTGAGAGTGCATGCTGACATTACAATTTGACAGAAGCTTAGGGGGTTATTTATTAAAGTCTGAATACCAAAATCTAGAAAAAGTTTAGGGGTTTTTTTACCTTAAAAATCCGACTTTTTAGAGGGGAAAAAACTAAAATTTTTCTGGGATTTATTATACCCCGAAGATGGAAAAAGTCTGAATCTGAAAATCCAGCATCTCAGACCTGCCAAAGGTTGTATATAACTCAATGGGAGAAGTCCTGAAGATTTGCGTTGGGTTTGATGCAATAATACGAAGATTGTGTGGTTTTCGGGGCGAAAAATCCGAAAAACATATACGATACAATTTTTTCCCGGACATTTTTTTTTGAAAAAAAATGATTAATAAATAAGGGGAAAAACCTGTGCGTATTTAGTTGGAGTGGTTTTCAGAAAATACTTGGATTTTGATAAATTGCTCCCTTACTGTTGCCCACACATAGTCAGCAATTGCATAAACTGCAATTATAAACTATATATATATATATATATATATATATATATATATATATATATATATATATATATATATATATATATATATATATATATATATATATATAAAACCAAAGGAATGGTGCACTCCGTAGACAAAATTAATACCTGGGTGCCAGCATGAGAAATAAGCAGTGAAAAAGGATTGCGGCACTCGGCTTAATAATAAAACATTTTTTAGTTTTTTCACTAAAACCCTGTGAGTGCCGCAATCCTTTTTCACTATATATATATATATATATATATATATATATATATATATATATATATATATAATTTTACTTTATTATTCTTTAGTATAGAGTATAGAGTGTTGCTATGTTCTTTGTGGATAGGTTGTACCTTATGTAACAAGTATCTCTCTGATCAGTCTTCCTCCAGGTGTTGATATAAACGCAGTGGCCTCATCGCTTTCTCCTGATGGCATTTTGACTGTCGAGGCCCCACTACCAAAACCTGCCATTCAGTCTGCAGAGATCAACATCCCAATTACTTTCCAGAGTCGAGCAGAAATTGGCACAACCGAGGCTAAGAAAGGGGAGGAGGCTGCCAAGAAATAAAAGGACCTCAGCATGTACAATTCACAAGACTACACTTTCTTATGAAATGTTGCATTTTTTTTTAGCAATAACTGGTTGAATACTAAATACAGAAAATGATCAGTGTATAATTTGGCTACATAAAAAGATATACTTTTAGTTGGCCAAGAATCTTATGAAAATAATGAGATGCACAAGTATCCATAATATGTAATGTAAGTACAAAGTATAGTGATCAAACTTACTAGGCACTGAAGATCTAGTAACATCCATGATACAAATCAGTTTTTATACAAATACATTTTATACAAATACACATATAAGAGAAAACCATTTCATTCTTCCCAATGATAACTGGATTCTCTATGGCATAAATAAAATCATTCCCTATATTTGAATTGGCTTGTGGTTTGATGTATTTAATTCATATAGCAGCAGCACAGAAGGAACTTAGTTGATAGGGAGTCTGTTAACTTTAACCATGTTGTTTTTTATATATTGAAAATATATGTTATATCTGTTATCAAATTACTATTAACCAAATACAAAATGAAGATGATTTTGGAAGGAACAAAACAATTGCAATGTAGTTGAATTAACAACAATGGATTGCTATGGTACGGTTTCTACCTTTTAGGAAACAATAGCAACTTTTCCATCTATATTACCTCTTATATTAATAATATTGCCCTCATTTATCATTTTTGGCAGCCAAGTGGCAACCTCAACTATGGGGCCAAGTTCATAGTATTAGCTAGTGAAGGGCGAATAAATTCACCAGGCGCGAATTTGCAGCGAATTTCTGCATTTCCGCCAGTGTCAAAAAAATTTGGACGCACGTTAGAATAGTTGCTACATAAAAATTGTCAAGCTTCAAAATTATTCAGACGCCCATTGACTTTAATGCATTTGGACAAAATATGCGCGCGTAAAAAAATTCATTCAATTGGGTGACAAAATTGATCATTTTGATGCCCATTGACTTCAATGTGTTTCACGAATTTCTCGCTGTCTCGCAAATTTCATGGGAAATTTGGGAATTTTATGGCGAATCGAATCAGGACAAATTCACCCATCACTAGTATTAGCCAAAACTGAAGCCCTTTTAACTAGCCATCACTAGATATTACTGGAGCCACAGCAAATCATTTAAGTCCCTTAAACTTTTTTTTTTTAAATATAAATCAGTCAGTATATATATATATATATATATATATATCAGTCAGTGTCCCATCAAGCCCACTTTACCTCCAGGGCCCCCAGAATCTTGGGGTCTGCTTCCTCTTTTATAACACACCTGCCTGACTTTCAACAAAAGCTCAGAGGGAGTCATGAGAGGAGTTGAAATCAGAGACAGAAAAATGCTTGGCTCACTCGTGTGGGGGTGGGGGGGGGCGGCGCATTTTTAGCTTTCAACTATCTATTTGTTGTTACAGTCCATGGGATTCTGAAAGTTGCAGTTTAACACAGCTGGAGGGCAGCAGGTTTTATACTAAAATATAGCATTTGTAATAAAAAACTAAAATATTCCCATTCTACTCTAATCTACATTTTCTTCCCAAAGGGTCAATTTAATGCTGTATGCTTGGGGCGTAGGTCCCTCTACACTGCCATAAAGGAGAACTAAAGCTTAACTAAAGAAGTAGCTAGGAATGTTGTACATTATGTTTTGTGCTTCTGTACCAGTCCAAGGCAACCACAGCCTTTTAACAGTAAAGATCTGTGTCTCCAAAGATGCCCCAGTAGCTTTCCATCTTATTTTCTGCTGATTCACTGCACATGATCTGTGCTGCTGTCACTTACTGAGCTTAGGGGCCAACTCACAATATACAGTACACATAGAATATAAATGTCACAATATAAGGATTAGTAAAATATTAGTACTTAATACATATAATTACTACATGACAGCACAGAAACCAGTGCAACTAGCATCAGAATTTAATAATCAGCCCTGTAGCATCAGCTTATATTACAGGCCAACCTCATTTTCTGCTTGATAATTTGTGACGACCTCTAAGCTTAGATTCTCAACAGCTGCTCAGAGGCCACTGAACATGTGAGTGTCGCAGACACTTTCCAAGATGGTGACCCCCTGTGACAAGTTTGAAGTCCTGGATCATTGCTGCTATTGAGAAGCTGAAACTTTAGGCTAATGCAATAAGGTTATTAAAGGAAAACTATACCGCCCAAACAATGTAGGTCTGTATAAAAAGAAATTGCATAAAACAACTCATGTGTAAAACACTGCTTCATGTAAATAAACCATTTTCATAATAATATACTTTTTTAGTAGTATGTGCCATTGGGTATTCATAAATAGAAAATTGCAATATTAAAAAATAAGGGCGGCTGTTGCTTAAGCGTTCAATTTGGGGGTATAGTTTTCCTTTAAATCAAATATGGCATTTTTAGCCATATTCATTTTTAGTGTTTAGTTCTCCTTTAAAATAAACCCTGCGACTCTTGGAAGGCCACAGAGTGAAAATAAATAGTATTTTGATGGCATTACACTATGCAACAAAAAATCACATATAACAAAAGCAGTAATGAAGTAATATGTGTTCAAGAAGAGTATATAGATGTGGATACATGTAGTCTGGGCAGAACAGCATGCAGTCCACTCTGTGATTCACTTTCACCCTTCTGTGCTCCCATTGGCTGGCAGATCAGGTGGTGTGACTAGCACAAGCTACCATTGCATTGCCATAGCTGTGAGGAGGAGATGTTTGTGGAGGGACGGTGACAGGTGCCTCTGTACAATTGTGCCAGGAAAAAAAAAACACACTTGTCAGACAAGCAGAAAGACTCGTTAATTTAGAGATGACATCACATCAGCAGATTTTCCAATTATGTCGATGGCACGGATATTAAAATCCCTGCATTTTAGCCCTGCAAGACAAGTGCGATATTAGCTTGCCTTGTACCAGAGTCACTGATTTTTCTGTAAGCGATGATTCATTCACTAAACACCTCGAATGTAATAACAACCTTTATGTTCCTACTGTGTAGCAGGAATGTCAGCAAAACACATCCATATCAGCCAAAGGCAAGCACATGTGCCAGTTGTGCATGTTGGAATAAAAAAAAATGACAATTAATTTTCTTATTTGTTCTTATTGTGCTTGATCATGCTGTGGATAATTACTTGACCCTGACTGCAGCTGTAACTTTTGCTGACAAAGGCAAATACAAGCAATCATTCAACATTGGTTTAATTTGTGGATTATTTACATAGAATAATTAAATGTTTCACACACTAAAAATGTCATGTTTAATATGGAACATTTTCTCAAATGACAGTTTGTTTCAAGGCTACATGAGAATAGAAACAGGTAGAGAAGTTCAGCTGGCATTCCCAACATTATGGAATCGGGCTAGTACTGTGCATCACTATCTATGCTGCATTAGGGGTTAATGAAGGTCAGTGTTTTCCAACTGGCAGACTGTGGACTGCGGCCCTTGGCTGTTTACCATCTATATAGACTTTACTGCTTTCCTCTGCAGGTAAATTCATTATAGTGTGGTATACTTGAGTGCAGCTTTGTAGAGATTGCACAGCATATTAAAGGGGAACAATTGTGAAAATGAATATGTAATATAAGCTTCAGCATACTGAAATAAGAAGTTTTTTAAATACAATCAATTACAAATTCTGTACCGTTTCTGAAATAAACAAGTATATCTTCACTATTCCTCTTTCAGCATCTGTTTCTCTTGATTCTGTCTTCATGCAACAGTTGGGTGTCAGATATTCATTGACATCTAGATCTAATATATTTTATAGGAGGGGCTTCTATTGCCTAGAAGAGCTCACTCTATTAAAATCACTAAACATCATGTCTTTCTACATGCAGGATTTGCGCAAAAGGCAGTTATTTTGTTCGATTTTGTTTGCACTGGAATCAGTTATTTGAGTGAGCTCTAATACATCTGCTAGAAAAGGCACCCCCTATAAGATATATTGGATCATTCAGCTGACACCCACCTGCTGCATGAAGACAGAATACAGATGCTGAGAGAGGAATAGTGAACATAAACTTGATTATTTCAAAAACACTGCAGAATATTTAACTGATTGTATTCAGAAAGATTCTTATTTCAGTATGATGAAGATTATATTAACTTTTATTTTCGCGATAGTTCCCCTTTCAGCTATCTGTGCTCCTGCATTCAGAATAAGCTATGTGTGAATGCAGAGTAACAAGCTGCAAGCTACAAGCAGCTGAAAACATTTGTATTATACTTGAAAAATATAATTGGTTACTACTTTTTAACATTAGTTAAAATAAAGTGCAGGACAGGTAAGAGAAGGACAGGTAAGTAAGCTTTATCAGAAAGGTCTGTATGAATACACTAGTAAACCCTCAAAGTAATGCTGCTCATAGTCCTCTGTCAAAAGAAACACCACATTTCTTGCCTTCTATGGTGCACACATGGGATTCTGTATCAAACGTCCTTCTTTCAGCTTAAACCTCCAGGGCTTGGGCTTGAGCATGCTCAGCTCCTCTCCCCTCCCAGATCCCCTCCCTGCTGTAATCTGAGCTCAGAGCAATGAGCGAGCAGGGAGAGACTCAGGTAGGAAGTGATGTCACACCAAGCTAATATGGCAGCTGCTATCCTCAACAAACAGAGACAGTTTCTAGAGCTGTTAACTCAGGTATGGAAAAGCATTCTAAAGAATAAAAATGGCATTCTAGCTTGCACTGTTGTGGCTAATCTATTGGCAATAAACTGCCTCGGTAGCTTTCTTTCTCCTTTAAAATAAATACAAATTACAAAGTCATTATGAGTGCTGGTAGTGACTACATTATAGGGTGCATTTACTGAGGGCAGGGTGCAATGTACATAACAGGCACACTTTCCCTTCTGTCCCAGTCAGCAGCTGTTAAGTGCAAGGACCTTACACTTCCCCCCTTTAATACAGTGCTGCCTAAATGTAATAATTTACGGCAGGCAGAGGGAGGCATTTAGGTGCCCATCATTCATAATCAAAAGTGCAGGCATATATATAATGTGGTGCTATGTGCAGAATGCAGCAATACCCCAGATCCCAGCGCTTTTTAAATGAGCACTAAGGAACGCCATATTGTACCCCTCGATGCTCTAGCACTTGAGCCTGGGGTCTTCTTAAATGACCCCTTTGGTATTTTACTCAGGTTCATTTACTTTCCAGTACAAGGGTACAAGTGTATCACTACATGCAGTGTAAGTGCTGATAACTATAGATATGTAAGTTTTAGATCACCCCATAAGACACTGCTGATGAAATTGAGAATCTTGCCAGACGGCAGTGTGCACCTGATAAATGTAATTGTTTTAACCAGAAATGTGACAGCTCTAGTGCAGAGAGTGCAATTTTGCTTTAAGCACTAGCATTGCAGGCAGATTGTTGGTGAAACAGATGATGGCACACGACAAAAATGTCTGGTACCGCAAAAACTTTGAATTACATTGATTATCATCTAGCAATAATAAGAAAATAGAATAGAATTCAGGAGGCACGTGTGGTATGCTGCCAGTAGGTGTCACTGTAGGTAAAAGCATTGTGTGAAATTATCCACATATATTGCAATGCTGGTAGTTGGCTGGGTTCCGCCTTGCAGCTCAGAATAAATCTTTTCCAACAGTAAAAGAGCTGGACAGTTAATAGGTATTAATGATATAACTCATAAAACCAATCTCTACTGCAATATCAATTTCTTTAAAATTGTGAGCCATTCTTTTCTTGTGATCACGACAGACTTTTTGTTTAGAAAAGGACAACACTGTAATACCTGGTAGTTCACTTTGTGATATACAGTATATTTCAACCCTTCCTGCACACATCAACAAATTTATTATCTGATTTAGTGTTCTCCACTACCTGTCTTACTGGGAACGATAACATTCAAGTTTGCCTCTGTGCAGTAACCCATAGCAACAAAAAACATATTTGCTTTAAACAAACACTAAATATTGCCGGCTGATATAGTTAATCAAACTTGTAGCAGATGTTGCACCTTTCATTATTTAACTCCTGAATTATTTCAGAGTGTAGATTCACTTGATCCCAAGCAGGGATACTTATGCTGCAAGGGACGGTGAAACCAACTATGGGAGAAATTTTATCCTGGGCTTCATTTTTTCACTGGACAGTCAGTACTTTTGGTATAAAAGCACAGCAACATGATGTACAGAATTAATTCCACACTGAAGCCAGCATTGAGAGTCAATGGAAGCAGCAGGATGGACAAAATTTGCTACCTCCCTAAGGGCAGCTTAAACGGGTTGTTCACCGTTGAACTAACTTTTAATAAGTTAGTTCAATCCTAGGCAATCCTAGTCTTCATTATTCATTTTGTATAGTTTTTGAATTATTTGCTGTCTTCTGCTGTTTTGAATGGGGTCACTGAACCGGTCTAAAAACAAATGCTCTGTAAGGCTACAGATGTATTGTTATTGCTATTTTTTATTACTCATCTCATGCAGCCCCTCTCCTATTCATATTCCAGTTTTTACTCAGATGAGCACATGGTTGGTAGGGTAATTTGCACACTAGCAACCAGCTTGACAAAATTGTAAACTGGAGAGCTGTTGAATTAAAAGCTAAATAACTCAAAAACCACAAATAATAAAAAATGAAGACCAATTGCGAATTGGCTCAGAATATGACTTTCTTCATCATACTAAAAGTTTACTCAAAGATAGGTTGATAAGTAGGCTGCAGCATTCTGCTAGGGATAATAATAGTAGCAACCTGACTTCCCATACCCCATAGTGACAAGGACTAGATATTTGAGAGAATGTATCCCCCCAAATGGTCATCACAATATGTTAGTTCCTGGCTAATGCACAGTGCAAGCATCAAACTGGGTTACTATTTTGTTCAGAGAATATAATCAGACTATAGGAGAAAAAGAGGCATAACCCCTGGTTATATAAAATCATATATGATTATTTGAAGCCAAGGAAGATGAGAAAAGCTAATGCTCCATTCAGTGATAGATATGTCTGTGGTGCTTTGCTGGGATGGCAGGGTAGTCAAGTCCCTCTATGACTATGAATTTTCGCTGGAGAAAAGGAACGTAGGAATGTAGTAAGCCTCTATTTATTGTATTTTTTAAATAATTTTGTAGTCCTATGAGTGCAATATCAGGTTTTTAAGAATACTAATTATATTAAACAACGGTGTTACACTATTGGAGGTTTTATGTTTTTATTGGAATCTGCAGGTACATGGGAACAGAGAGGAATCAACTGATAAGTCACTACAGGCAACATTGAAGACCTGTGGTCTGTAAGTAGGCATTTCTGCTGAAAGGTGGAGGCTACTGCACTGAACATTGATACCTTTATAAGTGAACATATACTGTACATCCATAGTGTGTGGTTTAAAGGGGAACTATACTTTTAGTAAACTTTCTCTGTGCCACTGGGTGTAAACTATAAGGGGGTATTACACATACTATACTATATTGGTTCCTGATTTCTTTGTTGCTTTAGGCACTGATCAGTTTAGTGTTATGCCACTGAGATTACTGAATACCTCCCCACAATGTAAAAGGATGAGTTATTAACTGGCAAAATTTTCTCACCAGGTTTCCCTGTAAAAAAAAATGCCCATAAACTTCAATGTATTCTAAATTTGACACAAAAATAAAAAGTTGCTCTGCTTGGAAAAAGTCATGAAAAAAACTTCAATGTGTTTTGTGAATTTTCGTCATTTCACAATTTTTTCCCTAAAGCAAAATGGGACAGATTCGCCCATCACTTATCATGAACCAAGGTGAAAAAAATCAGAATATTGCTTTAACCCCAGACATAATATACATTCGGGTGTGCTACAATTCTCAAAAGCCCCCAGATATCCTGGTTTAAAGCACTTGTTCAGTATAAAAATAAATACTGGGCAAATAGATGGTTAGCCAAAAATGTAATGTATAACGGCTGGAGTGACTGGATGTCTAACAAAATAGCCAGAAAACTACTTCCTGCTTTGCAGCTCTCTTGGTTTCCAATGATTGGTTACCAGGCAGTTACCAATCAGTGACTTGAGGGGGGGCACATGGGTGATAACTGTTTGCTTTTGAATATGAGCTGAATGCTGAGGATCAATTACAAACTCACTGAACAGTCATGTCCCATGTGGCAACCCTTAAAGTTGTGGGGCTTATTTGTAAACAGTGGGCAAATTTGAACCTGGGCAGTAACCCATAGCAACCAATCTATGATTAGCTTTTCTCAGCCAGCTTTAGGTTGGGCACTGAAAGCAATCATCTGATTGGTTGACATAGGTTACTGTCCAGGTGCAGATATGCCCACTGTTTATAAATGAGCCCAACTGACTAACTCAGAGTTAGAGAGCTGAAAAGCAGGAAGTAGTGTTCTGTTCTGTTAGACATAACTAGTATAGCTCCTTTCTATACTAGTCAGTCCCGTTGCATGCTGGGTATTGTAGGTTTACATTAAACTTGGCAGTCAGCAAATTGTTAAACAAAAACAACTTTACCAACATGCATTGGGAGAGGCAGGTCAGGTACATTGTTAGGGGACAAAAAAAATCTTTCGTCCCTGGCTCCTGTCCTTGCCTGCGCCATTTTTGGATCCCTAGGGCGCGCGGCGCACCTGCGCGTCTCTTAAAGGCGCAGGCACGCTGGCGTGATTGCGCCAGCGCGGAATTGCGCACGTTTTGGCGCCAATTGGATCCCTATTTAAGGCCCATTCAGACCTGTAGCCAGTGCCCGTTATAGGATCATATCCTGAGGTTTCCTGAGCTTTTTGCTACCTGTTCCTGAATTTGCTATCCTGACTGATTATCCGTGTTTGACCCAGCCTGTTCCTGACTACTCTGCATTCTGTATCCTGACCCTTGCCTGCCTACGACAACTCTTCCTGCTTAACCCCTTGCTTGATCACCTGGTTTGACCCTTTGCCTGTTTGATGATTCTGATATCCGCCTGCCTCGACCCAGCCTGTCTGACCATCCTTCTGCCTTATCCAAGATAGTGAACTTCTGTGGACAGCTTTGAAGGCCTGGATCATTGCTGTTACAGAGATGCTGAAACTCTGGTACAATCTATAAAATGTAGCATCTCTAGCCATATTTGATTTTAGGATTAAGATCTCCTTTAAGCTGACCATTATTAATGCAGACTTGTGGACCAATCTATTAAACTTATATCAGGTGGTCAGAAAGATATTAAAGGGTCAATTATTTTCAAAGCTCTTGCTTTGTATCAGGATATTTGTGTCAGTAAAATAATTTAGCAGGCAGCCTTTAGTGGCAGGGAAAAAACACATCCTATAAATCAATAAAGCAGCAATGAAATTCTTTAATCAAGATGTTGGCTTCACAAAGCAATACCCGGTCTATGAGTGCCTCGGCACTTTAGCGCTTGTTTCTATGGAAACCTGCTCTTCACATAGACAAGGATGGTTCACTAGAAGATACTGAAAGGCAAGCAAACTGCATTCTACAAAAATGAACCAGGGGGAACAGCTGTGTATAACAAATTCATCTACTTCTAAAAAAATTTCTACTCAGAATAGTGGCTGGTTAATTATCTTTGTAATATATTTCTAATAATGTCTTGTTTTTATCTTTCTATGCTGCCTTAATGTACAGGAAGTCCACGAGTTACAAACACCCGACTTCCATACAACACTTACAGTCATATAAAAAAAGTTTGGGAACCCCCTTTTAATTCTTTGCCATTTTGGAGTCAGGAAGGAATTTTTCCCCCTCTGAGGCAAATTGGAGAGGCTTCAGATGGGTTTTTTTTTGCCTTCCTCTGGATCAACTGGCAGATAGGTAGTTAATAAAAAAAAAAAAAAAATGGTTGAACTCGATGGACATGTGTCTTTTTTCAACCTTACTTACTATGTTACTATGTATGTTTATCATTGGCTGAGCAACTTCCTTTTAATATATAACATGCCTTATGGAAACAGTAGTATTTCAGCAGTGACATAACGTTTATTGTATTAACAGAAAATATGCTATATGAATCATAACAAATTTAGACAGGTGCATACATTTGGGCACCCCAACGAGATATTACATTACTACTTGGTTGAGCCTCCTTTTGCAAATGTAACAGCCTCTAGATGCCTCCTATAGCCTTTGATGAGTGTCTGGATTCTGGATGGCGGTATTTTTGGCCATTGTCCATTCAAAATCTCTCCAGTTCAGTTAAATTTGATGGCTGCCAAGCATGGACAGCCTGCTTCAAATCATCCCATAGATTTTCAATGATAATAGTGGGGGATGATAGTTGGGGGACTGTGAAGGCCATTCCAGAATATTGTACTTCTCCCTCTGCATAAATGCCTTTGTAGATATGACGTGTGTTTAGAGTTATTATCTTGTTGGAATATCCAACCCCTGCATAAATTCAACTTTGTGACTGATGCTTGAACATTATCCTGAAGAATTTGATATTGGGTTGAATTCATCCGACCATCGACTTTAACAAGGGCCCCAGTCCCTGAACTAGCCACACAGCATGATGGAACCTCCATCAAATTTGACAATAGGTAGCAGGAGTTTTTTCTTGGAATGCGGTGTTCTTCTTCCACCATGCAAGTGCTTTTTGTTATGACCAAATTTTTTGTTAACTTTTTGTCTCATCAGTCCAAAGCACTTTGTTACAAAATGACTGTGGCTTGTCACAAATCTGTTTGTGGCATGAGTGCAGACAGGGCTTCTTTCTCATCACCCTGCCATACAGATGTTCTTTGTGCAAATTGCGCTGAATTGTAGAACGAAGTACAGATACACCATCTGCAGCAAGATGTTCTTGCAGGTCTTTGGAGGTGATCTTTGGGTTGTCTGTAACCATTCTCACAATCCTCTGCATATGTCGCTTCTGTATTTTTCTTGGCCTGCCAGACCTGAATTTTATAGCAACTGTGCCTGTGGCCTTCCATTTTCTGATTTCATTCCTTACAGTTGAAACTGACAGTTTAAACCTCTGAGATAGCTTTTTGTAGCCTTCCCCCTAAACCATGATACTGAACAATCTTTGTTTTCAGATCTTTTGAGAGTTGCTTTGAGGACCCCATGCTGTTACACTTAACGATTTCCAAGAATGAAGAGAGCACTCAAAAATAGCAATTTATGCTGTGATTGTATTTATTCAAGGCTACTACACGACATGTTTCGGATGAGAGTCATGTTTTCAGAGGAGAGTCAAACAGAACACAATTTGCAATTGGCCACCTTAAATACCTTTTCTATGAAGTTCAAGGCTTAACAAGCTAGTCCAACCATTTTGGTGTTGCCAGTAATAACTGAATACTGCTTCACTAAAAATCTTTATTCAGAAGTACCAGTACTCCTGGGAAATGAAAAACATAACACCTTTTTAAAGTGAAGTAAATTATTATGCAGGCTTAGAGGGGTTCCCAAACTTTTTCCATGTGACTGTACATACAGAGACTATTACACTAACATACTGTACTGTGGTTTACTTGACTTTTATTAGCATTTAGCTTTAATAAACCACCTGCCCCAATCCCCTCTGGTGGATTTTGTCTACTGCAGAGCACAAAAAGGTAAAAATAAATATGCAAAGAAAGGTAAATATAAATACTATGTTAGACTAACATCTGTCTTGTTGCATTTTATAAGTAAATGTACATGTTTAAATTTACATACAAATTCAATTTAAGAACAAACCTACAGACCAAGACCTAAGACCATGAAGTTCAACCCCCCCAAATGAAACTCAGATTCCATACATACACACTTACCCCTCCATACCCTCACATAAACTATACATACTCATATACTAACCATAGATTTTAGTATCACAATAGCCTTGGATATTATGCTTGTCCAAGAAATCATCCAAGCCTCTTAAAAACATTAACTGAATCAGCCATCACAACATCACCCGGCAGTGCATTCCACAACCTCACTGTCCTGACTGTGAAGAACCCCCTACGTTGCTTCAAATGAAAGTTCTTTTCTTCTAAACTGAAGGTGTGGCCTCTGGTACGGTGATCCACTTTATGGCTAAAAAGGTCCCCTGTTATTTGTCTATAATGTCCTCTAATGTACTTGTAAAGTGTAATCATGTCCCCTCTCAAGCATCTTTTTTCCACAGAAAACAACCCCAACCATGACAGTTTACCCTCATAATTTAAGTCTTCCATCCCTCTAACCAGTTCAGTCGCATGTCTCTGCACTCTCTCCAGCTCATTTATATCCCTCTTAAGGACTGGAGTCTGGGATATGGAGGACTGGAGACTGGAGTTTATACCCTTTTATTTGCTTTAGTGGCCAAATAATGACACTTCCCAGAATTAGACAATTTCTCATTTAAGGAAACTCCCAACACAAGTGCATAAACTTGCATTTATCAACATTGAACCTCATTTTCCAGTTTGCTGCCCAGTTTTCCAGTTTAGTCAAATCACTCTGCAAAGTGGCAGCATCCTGCATGGAACCTATAGTTCTGCACAATTTAGTATCATCTGCAAAAATAGAAACAGTACTTTCAATGCCCACCTCCATGTCATTAAAGTGATACTGACACTAAAAAATGAATTTTAGCATATGAATGTACATTGATTGTTACCCATAGGTCATGTTGATCATTTTTTGCTGAGAGGTTTGTTTTTGTATATAATTGTTAGTTGAAGTTCCTAAGCCTGACTCTCTGATACTCTGACTTTGCCAACCAGACTGTCCCATCTCAGCCTGTTAGTTACAGTTTCTAATGCTAACGGACTCCTGCTGCACAAATATGGCAGCCCCCTCATACAGGAACATGGGGGATCAGACAGGTAATGTAAAAGCATCATGCAAATACTTTATGGCAAAGTTAGAAGTAGCTTGCAAAGCCAATATTATAATAGATGTAAAAAAAAGTTTAATTTCAGGTGTCAGTATCTCTTTAACAAACAAGTTGAAAAGCAAGGGACCTAGTACAAAGCCCTGCGTTACTCCACTAACAACACTGGTCCAATTAGAAAATGTTCCATTTACCACCACTCTTTGTCGTCTATCTTTTAGCCAGTTCTCTGTCCAGGTACAAATACTATGTTCCAGGCCAACATTCCTTAATTTAACCAGTAACCTTTTATGTAGCACTGTATCAAATGCTTTAGCAAAGTCTAAGTAGATCACACCCACTGTCATCCCAGAATCAAGGTTCCTGCTCACCTTTTCATAAATGGAAACTAAATTAGTCTGGCAAGATCAATTAAGCATAAAACCATGCTGGCATAAACTCGTAGTATTTGATTTGCAATGAAGTCCGGTATCTCATCACTTCAAAAAGTTTTCCTACTACTGATGTCAGACTAACTAGCCTATAGTTTTGAGGCTGAGAACAGGAAGCCTTTTTGAATAGCTGAACCACATTAGCAATATGCAATTACACTGGAAGACCTTACCTTATCCTAAAAGGTCTTCCATCTACCATTAGTTTTGTTGTTAGTACCAATATGTAATAAAACAGCTAAGTCACGCCCAGCCTCACCCAATCATTCGTATACCACATGCCGAACCCTGGCACCAGGATGTCAGCAAACTGTTTGGTTGTAGCGATCTAGACGACAGATTACCCTATCCACTTTCCTGATAATTGAATTCCCTACAAACAAAATCTGTTTAGGCCTGACGCTGCTCTCCTCCCCACCACTACTAGAGAAACTGGTCTCCAGGCTGTTAGAGAGATCAGCCCCATCTAGAACTGCCAATCCAGAGTTCATACTCCCATCTTCTTCACACAATCTGGAGATCAAAGTCTGTTTAAAAAGTGGTTTATTCCATCATCGTTAAAATTATTGCATGCCTCTATCGTCTCATGGGCTGCACGCTTAACGCATTTCGTGGCTTCTGAGGAAGTGGCATGTAGCCACAAAATGCATTAATCGTGCCGCCCATGCGACAATAGAGGCATGCAATAATTTTAACGATGATGGAATAAACTTCACTATTTAAAAGGACTTTGATCTCTCTGGTGTTCCATCTTTTGATTGTTGTATCTGCTACATGTAACTGCTGGGATCGCAGTGGATGTGATGCACATGGGAGACAATTTTGATACCGGTATGTGCTCCCACAACTATATATGCTGAACGTTTATCTTAACACAATCTGGCAAATCTGTTGGAATGTATAAACCCTGGAGCAGCCTCCCTTTTACTTTTGCCCACACTAGATTTTCTAACAGTCACCCAGTTAACTGCTTCATCATCCTGCTGCTGTTCTGTTCCTCCAAAACTATTTGACCCACTAGGTCCTGCTCAGTGAGCAACAGGCTTCTCTCAAGATTGTCAATAGACCACAGTGTTGCAATTTGCTGCTCTACTGCTCTAACATAAGCCTCTAAAGTGGCAATTTGCTCACAACAGCCGCAAAGTTAAGCAGTCTGGAACTCTTGTTCCAAATCTGCATACATATGGCAGACTGGGTCAGACCTTCAGTCTTGCAAGCACTCATTATCCAGTTATAGATTAAAAAAAAAGAAAAACAAATTAGGATTTAGAACAAACTTTTGACCTAGTTTGAACATCCTTTAGTTTAAAACTCCTGTTTTTGCAACTCCACTTACAGAGGCCCCACTTAAAGAGCAAACACTTAAAGGAAATGTAAACTCTACCCACAAAAATGTAATTAGTGCCTCTTTGAAATCTTTAGATAACTTCCACTCTGGTTATTAAAGTGTTATTAGTAAGGGTGCAGCATCCCCTTAAATCATTCGCTTCCTTTAACCCACTCTGTTCCCTCCCTCTGAAATTTCTTTTGGATGTTGGCTCATGAGCAAGCTCAGTTCTTCTCAGCTCAGATTACTAAACACACCCTCATATCTAACAGCCAGAGCATTGCTGGTTACCATAAAAACTCTAGTTGTCTGATCCTATTTTTTTTATCCTAACCACCAGTGGCGTTTCAGGGGCTGCCATTGCCTGAGGTGGCAGCTCCAATGCCACCCACTCCATGCTTTCAACAATTAGCGTTGGAGCGGGACCAGGGGGGCCACTCCGCTAGTGCAGCGAGCGCCCTAGCAGAGCTGAATTTCCATGTTAAAAAATGGAAATTTGGCTCTCAAAGTTACCAGAGGCGGGTTTTTGCCGCCCCTGGTAACTGGCCGCTACATACCGCTTGAGGCAAGGAGTGGTCCTGCTAACCACCTCTTCTGAGCTCATCTTAACCATTACAGTGCTAAATCCCAGCAGAACTTTTTATCAAAGTTTATTGTGCCTGTGTAAACCTGCATTCTGCAATGCATGAACTTTACAGCATACATGTCTGAATGTTACTAATGATGTGTCAGAGGGAAAATGGCCACTGAATGAAAACTGCTATTTGTTTTAGGAAAATGTGATGGTGCTGGCAACTGGAGGGGATGTGGCTTGGGTGGGGAATATATGCCCAATTTATATAGTTGGTAGGAAAATGTAGGCTTTACATGTATTTAAAGGAACAGTTCAGTGTAAAAATAAACGTGTAAACAGATAGGCTGTGTAAAATAAAAAATGTTTCTAGTACAGTTACTTACTTGCAAAAATTTAATGTATAATGGCTGGAATGACTGGATGTCTAACATTATAGCCAGAACACTACTTCCTGCTTTTCAGCTCTATAACTGAGCTAGTCAATGACTTGAAGAGGGGCCACATGGTGCATTCAGTGAGTTTGTAATTGATCCTCAGCATTCAGCTCAGATTGAGGGGGGGGGGGACACATGGGTCCCAGGGTTTCTATTTATACTGTTTGTTCAGGTGCACTAATCAAATCTCACCCACCTCAAACTGAGGGAAAACTTGCTGTAAACACAATTGCATGTCAAATGTTCCTATTTAGCACCCAATACAGAAAAAACCCTATACAAAATTAAACCACAGTACATTAATTTACAACCTTTACTTTAAAGTAACAGTTAATAAATACTTATCTTTTTGAGTTGATTTATTAGCTTTAGTTGCTTTCACCAGTCAGCAGCCTGTTAGTAAGGTTGCACATTCATACAGAAGTCTCCTGAGGTTGCACCTCTTGTTTGCCTGACAAGTCAAAGACAACCTTAAAACACACCCCTTAGCAATAGGAATATTTTTTTATCTATACACCCTGTGGATACAAAAGTGACATGAAGTGAAATGAGATGTTACAGTGATGCACAAAGCTCAATGGCAGCAGGACAGGTGTCTCAAGATGGAAGGTTGCGTTTTGTTCAGCAGTGTCATACACAGGAACATTGCTAAACCAACTTCACTTATATGTTAAGCACATTATGTGATTTCCCTTATGCACATATCTGAGTAATGTTTACTTCATTAGGGTCTAATTAAAATCTAGGCCTGACATCTTTTAATTTCAAGTGCCAATAGGGAGGGGGATTTCTCCATGTTATCAATGTGTTAGGGTATCTTTTACATTAGTACTACGGTGTTATTTTACAAAGGCAGATACACTTGAAATGACCCATACCATAGACAGGCCTGAAAAGCAAGATTGAATTAAAGAACAGTATTAGCTGAAAATAAGCTGCTTTTATATAAAAGTGTACAGAATAAGAAGAAAACACTATTAGTGCAACTTAAATAAGAAATATGATGAGGGTATGGACTGCAACTGAATCTGTAGCCATGTAGTCTTATTATGTAACGCTAACCAATAAAGGCCCTTACATTAGTGATGGGCAAATTTGTCCAGTTTGACTGAAAAATGAGCAAATTTACAATAAAATTCGCAAAACGACAAAGTCGTGAAAGTCAATGGACGTCAAAATAATTTGTTGCACACATCGATTTTGACACCCGTGACAATTTTTATACACGTGGCTATTTTGTCCAAATGCATTAATGTCAATGGGCGTCCGAATAATTTTTGATTCGCAACAACTTTAATGTGCGCAACTATTCTAATGTGCGCCCAAACTTTTTTAACACAGTGCGCCTGGCGGATTTGTTCACCCATCACTACCTGCATCTTAAAGTCATAAAAATGGCATCTGAGGGACTAACTGAAGCCTGGTCATTTCACTCAGTATGATAATGCCCATGCTCACAGTGGAACATGATGATTTACATGAAACCGTACTAGAGATGGGCCCTACCTTAAAGGGATCCTGTCATGGGAAAACATGTTTTTTTCAAAACGCATCAGTTAATGTTGTCAATTTCCCAGCTGCCCCTGGTCATGTGACTTGTGCCTGCACTAGGAGAGAAATGCTTTCTGGCAGGCTGCTGTTTTTCCTTCTCAATGTAACTGAATGTATCTCAGTGGGACATGGGTTTTTACTATTGAGTGCTGTTCTTAGATCTAACAGGCAGCTGTTATCTTGTGTTAGGGAGCTGCTATCTGGTTACCTTCCCATTGTTCTTTTGTTTGGCTGCTGGGGGGGGGGATATCATTTCAACTTGCAGTACAGCAGTAAAGAGTGATTGAAGTTTACCAGAGCATAAGTCACATGACTTGGGGCAGCTGGGAAATTGACAATATGTCTAGCTCCATGTCAGATTTCAAAATTGAATATAAAAAAAATCTGTTTGCTCTTTTGAGAAATGGATTTCAGTGCAGAATTCTGCTGGAGCAGCACTATTAACTGATTCATTTTGAAAAAAATATTTTTTCCCCATGACAGTATCCCTTTAAGGCTACCTCTTTCTACAGGTACATTAAAACGTTGATGTTTACGTACCCTGATATTAAGTTTTCCCACATTTAACTTTTTTTATTTGTGGGCTCACTAGGCAGGCCCGGACTGGCAATCTGTGGGTTTTAGCAAATGCCTGAGGGGCTGCTATAAGGTGCCATAGAAAGACAGTATTTAGTGGGCTGGTGGGGGCTGTTTGGGCCTCTGTATGGGCTGATTGGGCCTCTGTGTACCTGAAAAGCCAGGGCCTATTTTAATTCTCAGTCCGGACCTGCCACTAGGGTTGCCACCTTCTCAGGGAAAACAGACAGGGGCGGTATGGATAATGTTGGGGGCGGCCCAGTGATGTCTGGGGAGGGACTGATAACATGGAGATTGGCTGATTTCCATGTCATTAACTTAATTTCCTGTCCAGATTTCCTAACTTGGAACCGGGCTGTCTGGGTGAAATCCAGACAGGCAGCAACCCTAGGTCCCACTCAGTGATGGAACTACCGGGGATGTTGGGGCCCACACCCACTCTGAACCCGTCAGCGGTTCGCGAGAATGTGAATCCGCTGTGAAAATTTATTATGGAGAGGGGTGGCCTGCACCTGGGCCCCGAACGGGTTAGTTACGTTACTGGTCCCACCAGTATCTGCCTATGTACCCTTACCCTAAGTCATGTTTTCCTGGATTTTACATTTTGTCCTTATGTTTTCAAAAATTACTGTTTGTCACCTGTGAATGTTATTATTAGTGAAATAAAGTTATTACCTATTAACCAGATGTATATTTTGCCATGGTTCAATTCCAATTAGTCTGTCCCTCATATAGTCCTGCACCAATCACGTATTGGTTAAGGTTGTGTATGTTACTGTCAGAGAGGCCTTTCACAAGCTCCCCATAATGTAAAATTAATGCTGCAATGCTTAACCCTTGTTATTAACACAGGAAATATTGCCTTTCAAGGTAAAACTGACTCCTGTGCATATATCTTTTCAGTCCTTGAAGAAAAAGTTGCTTTAGCACATTTCCCTGATTTTATTTAATTTTTTTCTTATCGATGAAAAATGTAAAATTGGGGGGGCTACAGTGTGTTAAACAGCTACTCACCTAGGAGATGGTTGTATTTATAACTTGCACTTCCCTAAATCCTCACAGAACAGGGCACCCCATATCTTTTGGTTAAAATTATATACTGTATATAAAAAATATAAATGTAGTATTTTAGGCTGTCCACTCCACTTTGTCCTGAGACTATAAATTGAAGGAGATCAGCATGATCCACAATAATGGAGGCATAATAGAACAGGTTAAACTGAAGGGGCATGGAGAGAAATACACGGAAAGATTTAGAAGAAATTTAGCAGCCTGACGTCTTTTATCCTCATACCTCTTTTCTGCTTTAGAGCCTGCAACAAAGTAGAATTCACCTTTCTTTGAAGTAGTAGAGAAACTTCTAAGTTGTTGATCCACAGATGAGAAGAACTTTGGCAAAACAGAATCACGGCATACAGAAAAAGGTAAAACATCTCAACAGGGTTATAGTAAAAATGATTGGGTATGAGCTTTGCCTATGTGGTTAGATATGGCTGCCCAGTTGCCGTGATTATCAGAAACAAATGAGTTTCTGCAAAAACTGATTAGTTCTGATTATTTCTCTCAATAAACCCATTGTTTTCAAGATAGAATGAGGATTCTTTAAGGCTGATGGCACACTAATAGATTAGTTGCCCAGGATAAATCTCCTGTTCCGTGGGTGGCTAATCTCCTGAAAATGCTTTCCCATAAGCAATAATGTTTTTTTTTTTTTTTTAAAATGGAACCCTGGAGAAATTTTTCAGCAATATACACAGGTTATTCAGGATGTGAAATGTTTCCTAAACACCCTGTATGTTACAACACGTCTCATATTCCTCCTTTGTGGATGGTCATTTTTTCTCTGCCAGGGCTGCCATGAGGGAGTACAAGGGCTGCTTTAGTTAGGAGCTCCATGAAAGAGATGTAAAAGTGTGACTTGGTAATCACCCTTGTTGGTGATTGGGGGGGTTTATGTGAGTCCTGGATGTCATATGGAATACACACATAAATGAGTCAAGTGATCCACCTAGCATGACTAAGCACTGCTTGAATACCAACACCATTTCAAAGAATATATTTCACAGGTTATTCATGATATACTCTGCAAGGTTGGGGTCTCCTTTATCTCTTACTATAAGTTTTACCTATTATTATTTTTTTAATAGTCTTTATAAGAGCCAGTGTATGCTTTACCCTGTGTCTGTCTTTGTGATGTCATATAAAATAATGACCTCACAACCTTGCACTGCCTCTCTGCATTTCCATGCACTGCATACTGCATTTAACCTCTGATTAAGGGATTGAGTCCCGAAACGCGTAGGGTGTGAGATCCCTGTGGGATCTGTAATAAACCTGCTTTCTCCTTGAGTGGAGTGCCGTCTCCTTCTTTGGTTCTGATTTGGGTTTTATACACATTTATATTTTGCATACACAGCCCCGTTAAATTTGCCACAAAACCTGATGTGAAGGTATGCAATCGTTTTCTTTTCAATATTTTGTATAATATGTGACCAGCTTTTCATGGGTTGATTACCCTTTAAAAAAATGATTGCTAACCTCAGTATATCCCCAGGTTGTCCTATTCAGACATGCAAATCAGTCTAAGTGAGATCACATTGAACAATAAAGAGCCACTGATTAGAAAATAACCACCAAATCTGCAACCTCCTGCTTTTCTCTCGTATTTTCAAGCCACAGCTGCTCTTCATTAAAGCACTTGCTTTGCGTGCATTGATTTAAGTGGATAATTAGCAAGATGCTGAGCTTTTTTCTAACAATGAGTTTGCAGCATCGTGCAAACCTCACACAAAGAAGCTCTCCAGGCTGCCTTTCATGCACAATAGAAGTCCTGGTGATTCAGTAGTCAGTTATGTACTATACACATCAGCTGCAGTAGCCTTGTGAATGGAACAGATCTCTGTGTGATCTTGACTGATGTTAGTGCTTCCTGCTATGTTAATCTCTCTCATCTCTGATGACCTTGTATTGCAGAAGGCCTGCCCACAGAAAAGACAATAAATGGTTTAAACAAGCACTCACAGTGTATGGCAGGTATTAAAATAATGTTCATAATAATCTTTGTAAATCTTTATATGCTCTAATCACTGAGATGAGTTTGTATTGACTTATAATGGTTGATTTATCATGCCATTAATGAATCATATGATGTCTTTCATTTTAGAAATTATGCATAATTCTAGGCAACATTTACTCCATTGAGCCCAATGTATTTTGCACAGAAAAAAATTGCCACCTCCACCACTTATCCTTTACCTTCCACTGAAAATGAATGCAGGAGGTAGGGGCAGTTTTGTTATGTTAGTCTGCATAGTAACTGACCACCCGTGTTTGCCATTCTCTTGTCTTCCAGCTACACTTCCCCTCCCGACACAAGTTCTTTGAATATTCACACAGCAACAGCAGTGCAGCAGAGAGGACTCAGATATTGGATGATAAACTATTAGACATCTGCTCTGAATGCATTTGCTATTCTGTGCTTCCAACCCTTATCAGACAAATTTCGTATCTGGCTGAGTTTTACGTGTGATTCTTTGTTTGCTGTCTGTGCTCGTCCTTCTGGTCTCCCAGACTACTGCATACTGCTCAGGCTGCTGTTTGCATGCTAATCCTTATAATCCTTAAATACAATATATCTCCATATCATATATATGATTTTTCACCACTTTTATTAGAACTTTTTTGTAAAAAACAAATTTCCAGTTAATATGATTGTTCTCATCACTTAAAGGTTATTCAAATTAGAACATATTCTGTTATATATCCATCTTCATGTTTGACATCATCCATCTGTTAATGCATTTGTACACTGCAATTTCTCCAAAATAGCCAAATATATCATATTCTGTAGATTTAAACATTGCTTGGACATTGTTCATGTACTAATTTTCTTATTCAATTATACTAATGCTTATATTATGATATATGGCACATATAAATAAATATGGTTCAACATGTTATAAACATGCCATATTTTATTTACTGAACGTATTGAACCAGCCTCAAAGGTCAGCATCTCTATAGTAGTAATGGCCTTGTAGTTTTCACAGGTATTTTCCATCCTGGATTTTGTTGAGAGGCTAAACTTAAGGATTGTCAAATTATCAAACAGAAAATGAGATTTGCCTGTCATAAAAAGATGCTACAGGGTTGATTATTAAATTGCGCAGGTTTATGAGCTGCCATGTACCAATAATTATTTATTAATCAGCCTCAGACTTATATTGCGACATTTTATTACATATATTCAGTATATATTCAGTGCTTCTGTACATCATATAGCAAATCTGTTTCATTATTTTCCTCCTGTGATATCAGATCAGGAAGCTGCTCCTAGAAACAAGCTGTCTATCTTCTTAAATTAAAGCAATGTACTGTAAGTGCTACTGGTGTATGCTTTTCTTATGCTTCCATTATTGCATTAGATGCACTCACTGAGTAATAAATCCAATTAGAGGGAGCCTCCAGAGACTCACTAAATGGATGTGAGGATATATAGAGTTCAATATAGAAGATTTATGCAAATCCACGGCAGGTATTGAACAGAATTCACAGTAGGTTCGGCAACTAAAAGATCAATATGGGTAACGGACAGAGGTAAAGAATGTATATCAAGATAACTGCTAAATAAGGGGGTGCTTACCTCACAGATCAATCAAACCCAGGAGTCAAATCATTTGGCATATAAAAGCAGTGTAGGACTGGGATGCCAGGGGCCCACCAGAAAACCTTAGACTGTGGGCCCACATTCCAAACTATTATTTCTTCTCTCCTCACTCAACCTCTTTATTATCCTAGTCTTTTATATCTACTTACTATATTCATTATAAAGCAGTTTTCCCATAAAGTAATAGGGAATGACCATAAAATAGACCAAATGTTTAGAAGTAAGAGGGCCAACTGACACCTGGGTCCACCGGGAGTTTTCCTGTGGGCCAGTCCAACACTGTAGCTTGGGGAGAAATACTTCAAGAGTCACTGTTGGACGCACACTCCAGGAACTTCTCGGAACGCAGTGTAAGGTAAAAAAAGCTTTATTTCACATCAAGTAACCGAACACCTTACACGTTTCGTGTGTCTCCACACATAATCATAGGTGTCGAGTTGACTAAAGTGGCCACATTCTAAAAAGAAGTGTGTCTAGACTAAAGTTGAAGTCGCCTTGCCAGAGTGAAGCCTTATCACCAAGCTGAACTACTTAAAACATTTAAAAATGGGGTTTATCTGAACTGTATAAAATTCTCCTGGAGGCTTTTTCTCTACCAGTTCTTCCCCATGTAAAGGCATGATAAAAGCAACTTGGCTTTAGAAGTGACTCGGTAGATATTTTTTTTGAGTGCAACTGCTATAGAGCAGATACTGTTGTTAGATGTTGCCCTAACTAGGTACCATTACTTTTAAGTTTTTTTCTTATATTTTTATGTTCACCAGTCCAGTCTATTAGGCAAACATTTATTCCCTAAACTACTGAGCTCTCGGATTTTGAAAATGCTTGAATCTAGGCTCTGTAGTTTTCCCTTTTTTTTCTAACCCTCTGTCCTAGGATCTTACTTGCCCAAACCTTCTCCCGTTTTACAGTTAAGACTTGTTTGCTATTAACTGTATTTGTCAATGTCAATATTTTTTCCTTTGTAAACTGAAAATTCTCAAAGAAGGCATATTGAACTTAAAAAAAAAAACAATATAAAAATAGAAGTGTTTTGTATTTATGTAAATATTATGTACTGTTACAGCGCATTGGTAAGAGCTGTGTGTTTGAAGTTGCTGTGTAGCCAAAGGGACAGCCATTCTAGTAGAATCTGCTCTTCAGAGAACATAGATTGTTGGGGGCAGTGATGTAACTAGATGCTACAGGGCCCCACAGCAAATTAATTTTAGGGCCACCAACATATCCAGAGGTTGTCCTGTTTTACCAATAAACATTGAAATTGCTCATTAATTAGGGCCTCATAGGGCATCTATACCTCCTAGGCCCCCCTGCAGCCACAGGGTCTGCTTCCTCTGTAGTTACGCCCCTGGTTGGGGTTTTTCATCTCTCAACTACTGCTGCTAATCTGCTTCACTTCCTTTTGTTTTTTACAGCAGGGGAATATCAGAATATAGGAAACCCCTGCTTTTTCATACATGCTGCCACTGGTTTCCCTGACAGCACATAGCATATTAACTCTATTGTGACAGTTTAGAGGCTTCCGGATGTTTTGTTGAGCTTTCTTCACTATACAATGTCTGGCCCCAGGGACAGAATTAGGGGCAGGTAGAAGAGGCACGTGCCTATGATGCAAAGCTTGGGGGCCCATAGCTTCCCTGTTGCCTATCCCTATTCCAGCTGAGCAAGGTCCGCTCCTCTGAGTTGCCTGCCTGGCCTGGCCCTGTCTTGCCCAGAGTAACTCTTAGTAAATATTTTATATACTTGTAGTTGTATTCTGCTATTGAAGGAACCCCTGCTCCTATTTCATTCGTTTGGGGTGCTACAGGTGTCCTGTTTCTATGAGAGAGTAGGTACACTACTATACCCCTCCCTGGGAACTCCTTTGATGCACAAAGAAAGGTTGATAGATTTATTTTTATTTGCAGGACACTGTGACTTTGATAAAGACACCCTACCAGCCAGGAGCAACTTCACATAACATTGCAGATAGTTTGGTCTCTGAGCTGCTGGGGGATCCCCACTTATGTGACAGTTTCTACAGAGTCCTGAAAAAGGCTCCCTTTAGCTTTCTATGCCCTGAAAAGAGCATGCTTTGTTCTTCAGAGCCCTGGCAAGACAAGGGAAGAGGCATTAGGAGCAAACCTTGGTGATATTTTGATCATTGATCATGAATGCATTAATGAGGGCATCTCTATTTCCATAACTAACTAAAAAATGTATCTGTTTAAACTGCGCAATGTGGCAGCAGCAGAGCCGTCTGTAAACACAGCAACTAGGTCTCTGCTATCTGAGTTCGTCTTTGGGCTTTTGGATTCAAACCGAAAGACATCTATAAGGGCATTTGTAGTTTCCTTCGAAATGAGAGGGTGCTATTTAATTATTTGTTTAGCCTTTGCAGTAATGTCAACTTTAAAGAATTTTAGCAACGTTTTAAATGTTAGTTTTTACTGCATGCTCCACCAATCTGAAGCAGAGCCAGTAATTAGCACAGCTTGTAGCCTTATGGTATGCCCCAGAAATTGCATTACTGCTGTTCATTTAGTGGAAGGGGCTAAGGCCAGCCAAGTCAGAGTAATGACTAACCATTCCTGCTTTAGTTGTTATTCTGAGTCAGCATCTTACACAGAAACTAAAGCTGCATTAGCTGTGACCTAAATAATAAGCATTTTTTACCTAGGGGTGACACTATTTATTTAAATTGATCTGTGTACAACAAGGTATTTAGGAGATCATATAACAGAAGTATGCCAGACAAATCTTAAAAAGTAAAGGTTCTCCATACCAAAATTTGTATTTTCCTTTAGGTTGGCCTAATGGGATAGCTGAAAATATCCTTTTCAAATTAAACATGAAATCCAAATTATTTTTTTATGAAAGCGTTCATAGCTTTTGTTAACAAATTTTAAAATCTCAGCTGTCAATCAAATATTACATGCCCCTCCTATATGCCTTAGGCAAAGAGGCGGGGCAGGCAATTACTTTTCACTTTCCATTCAGCACTTCCTAGATGTCTCTGCTCTCCCCACATTCCCCCGCCCTCTTCACCATTTAATTGTGTAGCCAGTGCATGGGGACGGACATCAGGTCCCCCATTCTGGTACACAAATAGGATTCTGAGATGATGCAAGGCTTGTCTTAATAACAGTGTCCACAAAATGGCTCCTGTCTGCTTGCTATAATTATGAATTCCCAGACTGATGGAAAAAAGATTCAAATAACTTATACAGTGTAATTAAAGTTCATTTTGCTCGACTAACATGATAAAATAGGGTTTGGAATACATTTTTGGGTGACGAGTCCCCTTTCAAGCAAATGCTTATTTTTGAATTTCTGGCTTAGATTCAAGTTTTGGTTGCATAAAACCATGATTAGTTTCAAACAGAGCCTCTCGTTGGTTGCCATTCCACATAGGGTCTACCAAATGGCCAATTACAGTCCTTCTTTGGTACCTCCTGGAACTTATTTCATACATTCTAAAGAGTCTGTGAAGGTTTCAATATTTTAGCTGGCTGTTTTAACAACAGCCATTGACTCACTGCAGGCTGAGCACAAGCTACTTTTCAACTCCCGTGACTTGTGTTTATAATTCTTATAATTACAATAAGCCAGGAGGGGTGTGACCTGATAGTCAAGGGGAAAGTATATGAAAGTATGGCTAGCTGAAGGCTGTAGCAGGCCCTGGTTGTTTTTTTTAGCCACTCGTATGTTACAATTGCCATTTTCTTGCACTAATCTCCATTAAGATATATTCATTACATCATTACATCTAACACAGCAGTTCAATGAAATGCGCTAACTAAGGCTGCCAGAAGTGGGTCCATGTGCAACGTGCAAGAATCAAGACTTTGTGTTTGTTTTAGAATAAACAAGGCTTTGGTTGCTGGACAAGATCAGTCCTCCCAAACAACACAGTACAGTTCAGTACATAATGACAACTGTCATTTCAATAACATTGCTGACATAATACTCTGCTTTTACCAATTCTTTGTGCCTGTGGATAAAATAATTGTCTCACAACTGCGGATAGAATAATTGTCTCACAACTGCTGTTGTTGCTATGGAAATAAAGGATGGTGAAGTGTATAACATGTGTCCTTGGAATGCAAACCCAGCTGTGCAGATAGCTAACTCTTTCTATGCCACACACTATAGGCTAACTACAAGTACACTATAGTGTAAATATATTATAGACGTTGCATATATGTCCAATTTTATTCATTTTATTTACTGCATGTACTTCATCATAAATCAAAGTGATTTATGGGATTTATTTGCCTAGTTCTCAGCAGTGTTCATAACAAATTAAGATGGCAGAGTTGGAGGCACTAAGAGCATAATAATGCAAGATAGTTCTATGGAATGGCAGGAGGATGCATAACTTCAGTAGTCTGATTTCTTGTCATGTATTAAGCAGGATTTTACACATCATCAGCAAGATAGAATCACGAGTAGGGATGCACCGAATCCAGGATTCGGTTCGGGATTCGGCCTTTTTCAGCAGGATTCGGATTCGGCCGAATCTTTCTGCCCGGCCGAACCGAATCCGAATCCTAATCTGCATATGCAAATTAGGGGCAGGGAGGGAAATTGCGTGACTTTTTGTCAGAAAACAAGGAAGTAAAAAATGTTTTCCCCTTCCCACCCCTAATTTGCATATGCAAAATAGGGTTCGGATTCGGTTCGGTATTCGGCCGAATCCTTTGTGAAGGATTCGGGGGTTCGGCCGAATCCAAAAAAGTGGATTCGATGCATCCCTAATCACGAGATAACTGTTCCTGAGAGAGATCAGGCACAGTAAGTATAAGCAAAAAGACTTAAACGGGGTATATATGCCAATAAGTAATAATGGACCAAGTGGATTGGGGGTGTCCTCAGACTCGCTAGTTAAATTATATACACACAAAAAGAGGGATACATCTATAAAGAGGGATCCCTCTGTTGGAAATGCTCAACCCCTACACTGATTATATAAATCAGGTATGGGGAAAATATAAGCATATAAAATAAATAGGAGTATTTGTCTGTCTAGCTTTAAACAGCCGATTAGTAGGTCAACCTACACAATATATTATAGATTATGACCACATATATTATGCGATAAGGGTGGGCAGCCTATACAGGCATAAATAGATCCTTGATCATGATATGAGGAATGACTCCTAGAATAAGTAGATGCACGGAAGTTCTCAACCACATGGAGGGCAAGGATTGTCCAAGGTGAAATATGAGCACGACTAGTGCCACAATAAGAATATTCAACTTGTTAGAGGTGTGTTCCACATTAAGGGTTGGTGATTGCTCTTACAAGTGGAATCTGTATGTTTATGAAGAGCGCTCAATAAATCTGCATGCACTCTAGTCCGTAAATAAGTCCCAAATGGGCAGGTTTAGCGATATAGCAATCGCAATATTGAGAAGCTGCAGTCCACTGACATGTAGATAATACCCAGGGCCTGGCAATGTTCAGCTAATACAAATTGTAAGTTCTGTACCGACCTTGTATGCCAAGTAATTTCCGCTGGAAAGCCACCTTACTTTACGGTGTGTAGTTACTGCTGGGACCTCACCTTCCTTTTGGGTCACTCGTATGTGCGTATCACTGCGATGTTCACCAAGACTTCCCTCTGTACAAAGTTTCCAATAGGGGATCCCCACTTGCCGGATGCAGCACCGTACCTCGACAGCCGTTTTGCCACAGGTGTGGCTTTGTCAAGAGGCTGGAAATCCAGAAGTGCTGTGGTATTTAAGAATAACGTCAAGTGACCATGATGCTCTATGTCGCAGTTCTATATGTTTCAATTTTAAATAAAGCTATTTAGTGTCGAGTAGCAATTGCGCACTGACTGTCTTTCCACCAACAATATTCATAAGTTATAAACTGGCTCCACAATGGATAGGGTTTCAAAGTATTCCTATGGGGGAAGATATAAAACATGTGCAGGCACAACATATATATAATATCACTGTGGAAAGAGCATATCATGGCATGGTACTGGCATTCTGTAATTTATTTATTAATTTTTTTTGTATATTCTTTATTTAAAGAAGTAGGCATTTTACAATAGAGGAAAATTCAAATAGCAAGAAAATGAATCCTGTACAAACATTATACAAAATGAGTACATCCACAATAAGTTTTTCTCAGAAACACATTATCACAGTATCAAAGGTTGGCAAACCAAGAGGCGTGTCAGATGCTTGATAGGTTTCCCAAAAATAGTACTAGTTCGCCCATGCCTCATATATTTTGAGGCGTACTATAACAATATTATATGATTAAACAGGCATGCTCGAAAGGTTATTTATTAATTTTAATAGAATCATAATTAAATGAAAAAATCTGAAAATTCTGCCAGTATGTCTATTGCCCAGGATAAATCGGGACTAAGACACACTCCAATAAATAAAAGAAAAGGAAAAAGAAGAAAAGGAAAAACGTAAAAATTGTAAAGAAATATATAATGTGCAGGAAAAGGGAATCATAAGCTAATGCAAGCAATTAGTACAAATAAGATTGCAGTCACAGCACAAATAGGAAATTACGTGCTGTTTGAACAATTGAATCTATCTATTAACAAAAGCCTGAAAATTTAAATGGCCATTTAGTCCCAGTTCTGATTTGTAGGTATTTAGTCTAAAAATCAGGCACAGTGCCTGTGTGCTGTAAGCTGTTACCTAGCAACCAGCTGTTGCACAGTGATCTCAGTGCTGCAGGAAGTGACACAGCAACTAGAGAGTGGTTGGCAGGAAGAGGAAGTCACAGATGCTGACAGAAGAGAAAAGCCTGGTAGAGAGAACCACGTGGTGGTCAAAGAGAGAGACTAGAGAGCTGCTGGTGGGTCCAGAGAGCTGAGAGGCTCCACCATTCATTTGGATCAGGCTGGCACAGAGAAGCCAGATACTGAAGGGACAGAGGGTGTGAAAGGAATACAGACTGGAGGTAGGGTTGCCACCTTTTCCCCTGTTGGAGACCGGGCAGGGGTGGGACAATGACATGTAGGGGTGGGGCAGTGCCACATAGGGGTGGGGCCATGATATGGAGGGGTGGACCGTGATGTCAAGGGGCAGGGCTATGATGCAATTACCTAATCGCCGTGTCCATCATGGGGAATCCTGCCCCGGTTTTCCAAATAAGTTTTGACCCTGGCAGCCATTCAAAATACCGGGCTGTCTGGGTCAGAACTGGACAGGTGCAACATTAACTGGAGGAACAACCAGCAGGAGATTCCTATCTAAGCATCCAAAGGGCTGGTAGTCGCACTGTATGTCTGAATGTGCTGGACTCGCCTGAAGAGAACTCATCCAAGAGCATTTGGAGTGAGTATCCTGTTTAAAGGGACAGTACCCTAGAGAAGCACTTGAAGATACAGAGATTGTTTGGAGGGAAAGGACATTAAAGGACTTTGCCTTCTTTAATTAGCTAGACAGATTGTGCAAGCAAATTAGTTAGTGTGGCCCTATTGCCACCGGTTAGGAGTGCTGCATGTATTAGGCACCCATTTATTTTAGATAACCCGTTATTCAGTTTAACCAGTTCTGTGTGTGTTTTATTACTGTAATCCTAGTGGGGCCACCTGTAGGTGCATTCCCAGACCCCACTAGGTGGAGGCACTGCGCTAGTAAGTACCAGGTACCCAGTCTTTCCCAATACCACTGCGGAGTGGCTCAGGTTTGACCTGGTGCCATCAGGTAAGCACCACACGTGGAGTGTAACACTGACAATGGGTGTTGAAAGGGTCTCAGGTTTGACCTGGTGCCATCAGGTAAGCACCACACGTGGAGTGTAACACTGACAATGGGTGTTGAAAGGGTTATACTACTAAGCAGTCATATTCACTTAAACAAAATATATAAACCAATAAAATCAGATCCTGGCTAGTGAATATAATTGAACCATACAGATACATTCTGTATTCTCTATGGCACAAGGAGTCTCATGGAACTATGGGTAGGTAGTAGAAGTGCAGATATTTTGGAAAAGGGGGGGTGCAATTCCAGATAAGATGTTTATTTTGGTATACAAATATGACCATCTCATTTGTAGACCAGTTCCTTATCCTCTAAGGCCCACCTGTGCTATTCCCTGCCCACTAGAATTGAGCAGTACAACAGGGAGACCTGGAACTCTGCTGGGGTCAATGAATGTGGATCCGACTGGCATGTTTCTCTTTCACAATGAACTGCCTGTCTATTGAAGAAGCTGACTAAGGCATACAAATGGTTCAAAGCTCGCTACTTTGCAAGAGAAGTGCACCCTGTTTGAGGACAATGATGCATTTTATTTGGCTTGAAGGCAGGGGTCAGTACAACCCATGGAGCTTGTATCTACAGCAAGGGTCCACGAAGACAGAGGCCTACTGGGATTTTCAACTACCGGGATTTTACAACAAGAGTCCACTCAGACAGAGGCCTACTGGGATTCGGGATGGCCACAGTACCTTCAAAGCCTGCTGGTATGAATAATGATAAAGTACACTAATCACAGCAAGGGCAGCCTTGACAAGATAGTAGTTTTAGGGTCCCACTACCACTAGGCAATAATAATTTATGCTAAGTGAATCATTCCCTATTGCTATTATTACTACCATGCACATTGGCTCCCTACTCTGAAAATGTCTGCCGCAATTTGTCTGTAATTCACATATCACATTCCCTTATCAGTAGGTCTACTTAACAAGGGGAAACTTTTAGGCTAGAAATCCAGCAAAATAACACTGCATGTGGGTAAAAAAACGGTGATTTGTGTCCAAGAATTGCATTTTGCCTCATGCCCAGTGTTTGTAAATAAGCTTCAAAAACTTCTCTTTTCAGTGATCTTCAAATAATACAGATACACATACAGGAATGGACAATTGGAATGGCAGCAACCAATAAGAAATTCGTTTGGATTGATCTATTACCAGTTAGAAAGATGTAAGCTACACAATTGTTATTATAGTTATTACTTTAAAATTGCACATTCATTTTTTGATGGCCATAGAGGAAACCTGAGTGATATAGCATGATATGTTTGCCCATAATTATATTTTGTATGTGTTTATGTGTGAGACAGAGTGACAGTTTTCATGAAAGAGATCAGGACAAACACCAGTGTCTGTATTTCCTTCAGTCCCCATGATGACATCACTGCTGACAGGAAAGTGACTCCGGATGTGCATTGGTGTCGTTTTATTTGCTCAGATATAAGATAGGCTATCAACACTAAAAATACAAAAGAGAGTAAACATACAGTAGCTGGAGAAATTCTGTTATCCCAGGTCAGAGAAGGTAAGTTAAAGTATGAACCTTTACCAACATTTATAAATCATTACACAGCAATGGGGCATAACAGTACCTACACCTGATTGTAGCTGGAAAGGCTGTGAGCTACAACATGGAGTTGGCTACTGCTCCTGTATACATTATAACAAACAAGGGAACGTTGTCCAGATCCACGGCAGCAGATAAGATCCTATAAGATTATATTGTACCTTTAAATAGAGTGTCAGGAAAAGGTTTCAACATTTGTTCTAAAACGTCATAATTTTGCCCCTATTTTCTTCCTTCTGTACTCTATCTATAGGGCAGTTATTCAAAGAATATAGATGTTTGAGACACCACAGATTTGCCAATTACTGATAGAGAAACAGACAAGCAAAGAAGCATTGTGCATGTATTCTAAAGAGGTTCACATTCACTACTGGCCCTTTTATGTTTTTTGTTCCTGACATTTTGTGTATATTTGTCTCTATGTTGCACTGAACAGAACATATTGGCAGGAAACCTATGAAAACACACAAATACCAGGTGGGAACCTAGAGGATAAGTACATGAATAACCAGCTAACCACTAGCATGTAAGACCCAGCTGGCAACATAATAGTAATAATCAAAAAGAGCAAGTAACACAGTAACTATCACTGGAGGCTGGTTTAATTTCATTTATGTAACAGTAGGAAGATAAGAGATAATGGGCAAGGAAATGTAAGGGAAAAAAAGGAAGAAATTATCAGTATTCTGCTAATTAACGGCATCATTGACCTTGCAGGTTGACTAACTGTTCTCAATGAAGCAGCACATGCTGTACTTGGCTCATGGCTACCAAGCAATATGCAGGGTAAAAAAAAATTTCCCGAGCATTACTGCTGTTTTCCAATTCAATGAAATTAATCAGAATGTCTTCTCAGAGGGGAGGGGGTGATCAGAAGGTGAGAACAAGTTATATTTCCAATCACAGGCCCCAATGTCATAAGCATTTTTGTATGAAATGGAATTGCACAAAGTGTGTTGTGTTTTCTTAGCTCTTTACGTCAGTTGATGCATTTGTGTAACTCATGTCCCTGGCACATGTCCTGCTGCAGCAATAGAGAGGATCAGCAAAATGTATTTTCTGCAATTGAGTTTCTGGCAGTCGTGCTTTCCTCTTTGTGTTAAACACTGCAATGCAGTGTACACGAGCAGAAACTCCCCATGAACATCCTTAAATATTAACCTGGAATCTGTTAGAAATATATAATGCCATTTGCTTATCAGGCTTTAACGCTAGATACTAATACATGCATAGATATGCAGTCATTTCCATAACTTCACAGATTATACATATATCATACTAATAATATGCAACAACAAAGCTGCCAGAAGCCAAGTTTTATTGGCACCTAAGGCCAATAACCATGTCAAGCATGGAACATTATGCCCACTTTGTACACTATTCTTGAATGGTGCAAAGGCACAAATTGTCAATGAAAATTAAACTAATTTAATTAAAACAAAATTCAAATAAAAATTGGACTAGTTAATGTGGTTCAGGAAATACATGACTTTGCTCATTCAAAAACTCAGCTGTAGGAAAGCTTTTTTTTTTTTGGGTAATAAAGGATAAGATACTGAACTTCATAGCAAATCATAATACTATGAGTCTGTGCCAGCATGGTTTTATGTGTAATAGATCTTGCCAAATTAATTTAATTTCCTTTTATGAGAAGGTGGGCAGGAACTTCCATTCTGGGAAGGCAGTGGATGTGATTTACTTAGACTTTGTTAATAATTTGATACAGTGCCAAACAGAAGGTTACAGGTTAAATTAAGGAATGTTGGCCTGGAACATAGTATTTGTACCTGATTAGAGAACAAAAACCTTAACCTTAACCAAAACCTTAGCTTAAAAACAGTATTAAAACAAAAATGTAATAGCTTGTTACAAACCAGCTAAGCACACCCTAGCCAATGTCTGATGTTTTGCCGAACAAGCCACCTCATTTGGTATTCATACCAAACTAAAATAGCTGGGACACTATGTTCTTCTCCAAAGCTGTCTAACCCAACACGCACAAGTAATGCTATACAAATTATTGTACAATTAAATGCTACATACTGTGCATTATTTTAGTGTAAGAAATAAAACCACCTTTGCTCACCAACCCCTTGGATGTTGCTCCCAGTGGCCTAAAACCAGGTTCTTATTATTTATATCCTGGCTTGGAGGCACATGTTGGTTGCCTAGAACCAGTTATACTGCTAAACAAAGTCTCCTGTAGGGTGTCAGTCCACACAGTGGGCTAATAAATAGCCAATCATAGCCCTTATTTGTTCTGCCAGGAACTTTGTTTAAGCTTGTTTTTCTCCACAACTCTGTTTTTATATTTAAATGTGGCTTATGGGTAAAAAAAGGTTGGGGAGCCCTGGTATAATGGATAAGGCCAGTAAAATTACAATAAGAAATACATTAGATGTATTGCCTCAAAGAATACAATACCTGCAGAAGTGTTACTTGTAAATGTTGTCTGGTGGTTCTTGCTCATTATGCTATTCTAGGCACTGATATTTTTTTGGATCATTCACTGCAGTGCTTGCAGACAGAATTACTTGTTTAAAGGAAAACTATACCTCCCAAACAATTTAGGTCTCAATTAAAAGATATTGCATAAAACAGTTCATATGTAAAACCCTGCTTCATGTAAATAAACCATTTTCATAATAATATACCTTTTTAGTAGTATGTGCTGTTGAGTAATCCTAAATAGAAAATTGCCATTTTAAAAAAAAAAGGGCCACTCCCTGGGATCGTACGATTCACTGTGCACACAAACAAACCATACATGTTAGGTCACATGAGCCAATCAACAGACAGAGTTCTGTCTATTACTTCCACACTTCTTTCTGTTATAGTTAGAATTGCAGTATTTCTGGTCAGGTGATTTCTGAGGCAGCACACAGAAATCACAAAATGGTGGTTCAAGGCAAGAGATGTAAAAAGCAATATTTACTAAAATATATATTCAAGTTTCGTAATATTCTTTCATATGCCACTCAATTTGATATAAACTATCTGTTGCCTAAGTATTCATTTTGGGGGTATAGTTTTCCTTTAAGATTTCATCATATGCAGGTTTTTGCTACAATATATAACAGTACCTAAATAAATTCACCAAATATATTTTTGCAATAATGATATGTATTCAATTCTATTTTTACGATTAGAACACTAGAGATTAATTTATTTATGGCTAAAATCTGATCAGACCCTATCACATTCACACAACACAATTTGAACAATTTTATAAAGAGCCAATTAAATAACCTGTAAGTTTTGGAGTGTGAGAGGAAGCCTCTTGACTTTGAGGTCAAGGAGTTACATTCTGGAGAAGAATAAATCAGTAAGCTGCTTGTAGCCAATATTAAAATCAGAAGAAAGTGAATATAATGCTAAAATTTGGCCTAAAATAAAAGTACAGGTAAAATATTTTTTATCTTGAATGCCTGGAGGTTGTTTTCTAATAATGGATCATTCCATAATCTGGAGCACCATTCGTTAATGCTGCTGAAAAGCATTTTAATATAAACAAACCAAATAGGATTCTTTTGTTGGCAATGTAATTTAGATACCATCTGTTTATTACAGAGAAAAAAGTAATTAGTAAAAAAATAAAAACTGCTTTGGCAAGGGGCCTTTCAGTATTTTAGAGCTTTCAAGATAATGGGTTTGTGAATAGATACCATATCTTCTATAACGTGTAAATCATGGATTTGTATTAGGGGACACCTGCTGTGGGGCTGACCTATAATTAGCTGAGCTGTAGTCCACATGGCTGCAGAATAACCAGTGCAATTTGAAACATGATTTGGATCTGATTACTAATCAGCCATTCATTTTGAGTAGCGTTGATGCTTCCCTTTTAAATTACCTGCCTAATTAGCGATTAATTTAGAGGCCACTGCATGTTACTTTTCATCAAAACATTAAGGGCTAGTCCACACGGGGAGATAGCCACGCGTTTGCGGTCGCGGCGTCAAAGCGCCGCGACAGTCGCCGCGACCGGCGCAGGCGACAGTTTTGTATGGGCGCCTATGTAAAAACGCCTGTGCTAACCACATGAGGCGATGCGCTTTTCAAAAGTCGCCTGAAAATGCCTCGCCAGGCTTTTTCAGGCGACTGTTGAAAAGCGCATCGCCTCGTGTGGTTAGCACAGGCGTTTTTACATAGGCGCCCATACAAAACTGTCGCCTGCGCCGGTCGCGGCGACTGTCGCGGCGCTTTGACGCCGCAACCGCAAACGCGTGGCTATCTCCCCGTGTGGAATAGCCCTAAAGGGGGGATGTAATAAAAGTCCAAAGAGCAAAACAATTAGCACAAGTAAGAATACAAAGTCTCATTTCGCAATGTAATAATCTTCCTTAAACTGTTATTACATTGCAAATTTTAATTGCGCAATGCGAATTTTGATTGCGCTTTGCCCACTTTTCAGAAGTGCTTGAAGGTGTCGTAATCTTTTGGAGCAAACATAACAACTTTTTAAATTAGGGCAGAGTCGCACGCTGCAATTCGGGGAGATTATTCGCCTGGCTACAAATCTCCTCTTCTTCGTGGGCAACTAATCTCCCTGAACTGCCTCCCGTCGGCTAGAATGTAAATCTCCGGCGGGATGGCACTCGAAGCACTTCATTTTCCGAATTCACCCGAAGTTGCCTCGAACTTTGCCAGCATTACCATCAACTTCGCCAATTCACTTGGTGCAGGCACCAATTCACTAGCGAAAGAAACCGTCACTAGCGTTTGTTCACACTTTATCGCCAGGCAAACTTTCGCTCTGGCGAAAGGTCATTACTCTGCAAATTCTGTAAAGTGCGGACGTTACCTCTTTCACCAGAGTTGACTTCACCACCTCAGACCAGGCAAAGACCTGCATTTAAATTACCCGCTGTATGCAAATCGACCTAAGCGCAATACCACTAGCGAATTTTCGCTAGGCACAAACGAACGCTACCGCATCTTCGATATGAAATGCTTGTACTGCCGAAGTAAAGCGAATTTGTGTCTGGTGAAGTGGTGCGATGTGTGCGAATTCGCCCTCTAGTGAATCTGCCCCTACGTATTTTAATAGTCATTAATAAAGATTGGATTTTTTATCCTTATTTATGCTTATTTTAGCTTTTCTGTTTTCAGCACTCAGCACCAGATGTAAAGGAGCAGGACTGATATGGAGAGGCACGGCTGGAGCCATCTTGTGCTTGTGTGCTGGCATAATGGCTACGTGGTGTCTTTATATATGAAGGGAAACAAAACTGGGATGATAAGTAGAAAAGGAACGGTTCAAATATGTCTGCAAGCCAAGTCATGCTAGCGGTTTAAACCTTTTTTTTCCTTAAAAATAATAGTTATGAAAGAACTGACAGTTACAACTAGAATTAAACAAGCAGCAATATACAAAGACAGGATATACTTTCTTTTGAAGACATGCCTTTAATTCATACATGCAGTTTATTACTTTTAGTGTTCTATGCAAGTGTCAGAGACTGTATGGATTATGCCACATCATATCATTTGCTTAGGCTGATCTATCCTTAACTAGAAGGGTAAATCTAGTAATGCTAAATGCAGTGGGCTAAAACAATACATTAGGAGCAATGTTAATAGGGTAAATGACTCTTTATTCTTAGCATGTCAGTGTAGAAGAGTATCCTGCTGAGTAGGCTGCTCCATATGAACTTCTATAGTACCCTCTAAGAATAGCATGGGGAAGCATACAGTATGAGCCAATCAGATCCTCCACTATTACAAAGCAGCCTATTACAAAGTACTACTTTCTTGCACCCTTTGTAACTATATAACAATAAAACTATATTTCTCCTTCAGATATTACAAATAAAGACAGACCAACCCTGCATATCTTATACACTTCTGTGTTAACAGTTAAGCAAATAATCCAACCATAGCATCACCATTATATCTTCCTTTACAGATGAATTTACCAAGCAACCAACTAAACAACAGATAATTTCACAATGGCTTACTGGCTTTATTTGTTTATTGTTAGCAAGTCTCATTTATGATTAAAGACCCCTTTATGAACCTACTGCAATCACTATCGATATTGGGGTACATGTTGTACACTGTAGGAGTTATCCAGAATGGTCAAGAAGCTGAGTATTCTGGATAACAGATCTTTACATAATTTGGATCTTCACACCTTAAATGTAAGGAAACCTTACCCTGGTGGTCCAGTGGCCTTCCCTGGGGGTCTAGTGGTTAGCGGGGACGCACGCGGCAACTCTTTTATTGTTACCTTCTGTGCCGGCGTGATGACGTCACACACAACGGCGCGAAATTCAAACTATTTAACGGGACCTTTCATGGAAATTCACTGCCCGTTGTTAGGTTCTATTGACCCTTGCTTGCCTGTGACTATTCTGATCCTCTCCAATCCTGACCTTTGCCTGCCTGATTACTCTGACTTCTCCTATTCTGATCCTGCCTGCTTGTGACTACTCTGACCTCTCCAATCCGACCTTTGCCTGTCCTCCGACTATTCTACACTCTCCAATCCAGATTCCGGCCTGTCTGATGATTCTCTGCTTGTGCTGGCCCGGCCTGCCTGTTCCTGGTGGTGCTCTTACTTCCAGTATCTTGGTGAGACGATCGTGCCCCTTTGCTCGTCCAGAACTGTTAGATTAGCTCCTTTCTCAAATAAGCCCTGGTGGCATCCAATTATCTGAGGGCTCCTCCTGAGGTTAAAGGCAGCAGTTAGAGGCAGAAGTGAGAGCCAAGAGCAGGGAGCTTAGCTTGGGTTCTGGCTTGGGTTCTTAGCTTGGGTCTACTAGAAAATCATTTAACATTTTATCACAGAAAAACATTAAATAAAGCCAATAAAATGGATTACTTCCAAAAGAGATTAATTATATCTTAGTTTGAATCATGTACTAATTTCTGTTTTATTATTACAGAGAAAAAGAAAATCATTTTTAAAAATTTGGACTTGGATAAAATGGAGTCAATGGGAGACAAACTTTCTGTAAGAGCTTTCTGGATAATGGGTTTCCGGAGAATGGATCCCTTACCTTTATAAGGAATATAAAATAAACCGTGAATTTATACATGTATGTCCTTTTCCGATAACAATCACAGCTCTTTTCACTCTTCTTTTTCTAGTAAATTATATCTGGATGCCTCCTTTGTTGCAGTGCTACAGGCTGCAGAACAATGCTTTTGTACATGTCTGAGATTAGGTCATTTGAGAACAAAGACTGCTGCAGAAACGAACATGCAATTGAACTGAAGTGCTTCTCGACCACCTAAATTGGGATTATTATGATTTAAGATTTAGATGCCAAAAGCTGAATTGCCGTTCTATAGCTATTATGTCAGAGCTGTGTTTCTTTATTCTGCCTCTTTTATTGTTACTACCCATTGAAGTTAAAGGGGTATAATGAATGCACTTTAGCACTGCAGACTTTATTCTTAGAAACAGCAGGTAGATATTCCTAATACTTATATGGGATCTACTACCCAGAATCCAAGGGACCTACGGGTTTACAGACAAATCTTTCTCTAATATCGAGCATTTGCTATATATATATATATATATATATATATATATATATATATATATGTAACACTAATCTGACTAGGCAGACCAAAAAGGGGTTATTGTCCAGCTAGTTGTTAGAGCATGGGTTACATGCGACTCAAAACACTTCAGGCTAAGGCCTTCACTACATGGAAGATTTCCCAGGTGGAGTAGTTGAACTACAACTGTCACGCTACTTTGCTACACCAAATAGAAATAATGGGCGCCAGGAGATTCTTGTGATAGACCAAACGAATAACTATATATTTGTACAAGACAAATGAGCCCAGGGATTACTTACAGAAGTACACAGCATACACAATGCCACACAACAGGATGAAACAGGTTACATTACACAGCAGACACAGTGACTCCCATCAGGCAAGGTAGTCAGGTAGTATATTTATTTTCCTCTGCAATATACCTCAGAGTGGTCTGGCTCCCACCCAGTGGAGTGGTCAGGGAGAACACCTTTCTAATCCTGACACACTATACACTATGGCCCCTACACTCTAGGCAATTCAAAAGCCTTGGGAAGCTACTCCCTACTACAATCCTCGATGGAGCTCCAACTGCTCTTACTATCTGTCCTCTGTACCTTACTCTGCTACAGAGTCTATGAAAGAACTAACCCTGTTTAGCTAACCTCATTCAGGGGTTCCCTGCTCCCCGTCCCTCTAGGCACATGACTTTCTGGGCCTTGCTGTACCCAGGCTCCCCTGGGCACACCCAACCAGATCAGCATCCAACAGCCAAAGAGGAAGATCCGCCCCTTCTCACTCACTATACCAGAGTGTGACAGGATGTGGTCACAGTGCCTCCTGGCCCATAGCATTGGATATGCAATTACTTAAACTAGAAATTAGATACATGAGCTTTTCCCCAGTAACTAGGGAAAAGGAAGTTAGGGACTTAAAGTAGATTTTTTTCACCATTAACATGGGTTTGCAATACAGAGGAAATCAGACAAAGATATAATTATTTGTTTAAATGAATTTGGACTGATGGGAAATGACAGTGCTATTTCTTTTCTGAATTCTTGCTTTTACAGTACATATCAGTGAAATGTGCCATGCTGTTTTGTGCAACAAAGAAGTTCTCCCATGGCAATGCAATGTCAGCTGGACCCCTGAGTCAATGCAGTGTTGGACTGGGACACCAGGGGCCCACCCAAAAACCATAGACCAGGGGCTCACTCTCAGTACTATTATTCTTCCTCTCCTCACTCAAGCTCTATTCCACTAGTCTCTTTTCTTTACATACTATAATCTATTATTCCATCTATTTAGCCTCTTTGTTCACATAGAAATAGGGAATGGCCATGAAATAGGCCAAATGTTTAGCAGCATGAGGGGTCACTTACACCTGGGCCCACGGGGGTTTTTCCTGGTATCATGACACTGAGTCATTATTGTTACATTAACAGATAAGGGGGAAGACACATGGAGCTACTAGTAGCAGCTACTTGTTGTGGCTACAATATGCCCAAAAATACCCTGCTAGACAATACTGAGAACTGTCTATGTAGTGTCTAAGCAAAGCCAATATCACCAGGGCCGCCATCAGGGGGGGACAGGGGGGACAAGCGTACCGGGCCCGGGCATGAAGGGGGGCCCGGCAGCGCTGCATTTTTTGAAGATCCGGGCCCCCCTTACGAGCCCCCGAGCCGTACGTCTTGCCTCTGTGCTGCCGAATGCGGAAGTGCCGAAAAGCCGAAGCCGATGCGCCGAAAAGACCCGAAGTCACGGAAAAAGCCGAAGTCACGAAGCGCCGAAAAGACCCGAAGTCACGAAAACAGCCGAAGCCGAAGTCCTGAAGCAGCGCAAAGACCCGAAGTCACGAAAACAGCCGAAGCCGAAGTCCTGAAGCAGTGAAAAGACCCGAAGTCACGAAAGGAGGTGAAGTTGAAGTACTGAAGCCGTGAGTTCAATTCTACTGAACACCAGTTTGTGTATTTTTTTTTTTTTAATCTCCTGGCCACCAATGTATTATTTTAATATTCTATAGGCCCCTGCAACCAATCTTTTTTTTTAAAACATGTTTTTTTGGGGCCCCAATTTTTTTTTTAACTCGTAAGGGGCCCCTGACACCAATGGTTTTTTTTTTTTTCAAAAAATTTTTTTCTTTTTTTCAAATTTTTTTTTGGGGCCCCAATTTGTTTTTAACTTATAAGGGGGCCCCTGCCGCCAATGTTTTTTTTTTTTTTTTTCAAAAAAATTTTTTTTTTTTTTTCAAATTTTTTTTTGGGGCCCCAATTTGTTTTTAACTTATAAGGGGGCCCCTGACGCCAATGTTTTTTTTTTTTTTCAAAAAAATTTTTTTTTTTTTTTTAATTTTTTTTTGGGGCCCCAATTTGTTTTTAACTTATAAGGGGGCCCCTGCCGCCAATGTTTTTTTTTTTTTTTTTAAATTTTTTTTTTTTTTTTAAATTTTTTTTGGGGCCCCAATTTGTTTTTAACTTGTAAGGGGGCCCCTGCCACCAGTTTTTTTTTTTTCAAATTTTTTTTTGGGGCCCCAATTTGTTTTTAACTTATAAGGGGGCCCCTGCCACCAATGTTTGTTTATTTTTTAGTTTTTTTTACATTTTTTTTGTTGGGGCCCCAAGTTTTTTTTAACTTATAAGGGGGCCCCTGCCACCAATGTTTTTTTTTTTTAAAAAAAAAATTTAAATTTTTTTTTTTTGGGGCCCCAATTTTTTATAAGGGGGCCCTGACCATCAATAGCTTTTTACAACTTGTGTGGGGGGGTTACTTTTTTAGCGCTGATGTCTGTGTGGTCTTTTAACTGCGATGTGGAGTGGGCGGGAAATGGGGTGGAGCTTGGTCGTCAGTGTGGGCGTTGCCCAGGGGGCCCCAAAAATTTTGTTGTACGGGGCCCCGTGATTTCTAATGGCGGCCCTGAATATCACTATTGTCTATTTTGTAGCCGTGACAAGTAGCTGCTACTAGTAGCTCTCACACAGTCACACAAAGACGTCTATTTTTGGGCAGAGACACACCTGGAGATTCGGGGAGATTTAGTCGCCCTGTGACAAATTGCCTCTTCTTCTCCCGAACTGCCTTCCTGCCGGCTAGAATCTAAATCGCCAGCGGAGTGGCACCCGGATCGCTTTGTTTTCCAAAATCGCCGGAAACTTCAGTTGACTACGGAAAACAAAGCGCTCTGAGTGCCATCCAGCCCGCAAATTAGATTCTAGCCTGCGAGAAGGCAGTTTGGGAGGTCAGTCGCCCGAAGAAGAGCCGATTTGTCGCCGGGCGACTAAATCTCCAAGTGTGTCTCTGCCCAAAAATAGGCTTCTTTGTGTGACTGTAAGTGTCAGTGCACATAGGCAGATTGGGGGAGATTAGTCTCCCAGCAACAAATCTCTTCTTCTTCAGGCGACTTATCTCCCTCAACTGCCTCCCCTGCCTTCCCGATGAGCTCTTCGCTTTCCTTGTGAGGCAACTTCGGGCAACTTTGGAAAACGAATCACTCTGAGTGCCAGGCAGGGGAGGCAGTCACCTCAAAAAAAAACCCTCACCCGCTCTCTATTAATTTCTATGGGATTTGTAAAAGCATATTTATCAATGGGTGAGTTCAAAATCTGACAAATACACTTCTAAAAATCCAAAATGGAATAAAAAGAAAGTGGGTGAGTTTTTTTTTTTTTTTTGCTGTGAGCTCCAAACTTATATTTTGATAAAACTCTCAAATAGTTTTGGAAGAAATACAAAAAAATGTAATTGAAAAAATTGCTTAAATTTAGCACAGGACAAATCCCATTGACTTCTATATGAATTCACCAGCTTTTTGATGCCGAATTTCTACATTCAAGTTTTTTTATACTCAATCTCTAAAATTATGAAAACTCGAATTCGAAATTCACGCGTTTAGCACAAAAATCCTTGAATGTGTAGGAATAAGGAATACAAAAATTATAGAAAAATCTTCCCAACTGACACAATCGAAGAACAAACAGGCCACCCAAAGTGGTAGCCAAATTAGTCAATGAAGACCCTGAACTTATTGATTGCAATTTGCCTGACTGATGAGATCAAGCAGATTAATGCATTTAGACAATTACTGTATTCACTGATGCAGTCATGTATTTACCAGCATGTCCAATTCTGATTGGAATTTTGATTCTGTAAAGGCTGAGATTACCATTTTGGCAGAGATATGTGCCCATGTGTACACAGCATACATATAATAAAAAATAAAACAAAAAACAGAATGCAAAATAGAAAGCTGTTTTTTATCCTGTAAACCTCTTCAAAGATGGTTTGCAGTCCAATCAACTAGACAGGGCTTTTAAATCCCAATGGGTTACTTTATACATCATGTTATACAGAACTGAAGACATATTCATAAAATTTTTTTGTTTCTATGGCAACTTGTCGATTAAGAAAGTGTTTCAAGTGCTACAGCTTTTTTTCATGTATGAACATAGCACAGGCAAACATATATCATTGATGCTATTTGTTACGTATGAGCCTTACCAACAGAGAGGCTATTGGACTGCTAGAGAGGTTTTCATGTGATTGGCTGCTGAAATAAAGGTAGACATTCGGTGTATATGTGGATGCGCTCGTACTGCAATCTATACATATAAAATGACAGCAATCAAGACAGTTCTTAATTAATGTTTGTCCTTGTTTCAATGTCTGAACATCAAGTGAAGCTATAATTGTGTATGGTATACAGTATAAGCTATAGACCCTGTGTTTACCTTTATTAGAGACTTCCGTTTAGGGGCAGATTCACTACCCTGCAAAAAGTCGCCAGCGACCGCTTCACTCCCATCGATATACTTCGCCAGGCTGAAAATCGTTCAGACAAAGCTAATTCACTAAAATGGGGATTTTTGTTGTGGGTACCAAACACTGGCGACTTTTCGCTAGTGTTACTTTGGCAATGCGAGCAATTCAAAGCAAAGATGCGCTAGCGTTTATTTCTGCCTATCGCAAATTCCCTAGAGGTCTTGTGCTCAGGATAATTTGCATACAGCTGGAAATGTAAAGTTGAATTTACGACTGTATGTTATACTGTATGTTGCAGCAAATACATTACATATCCACTGTTAATTACACAAGTCCAGGGAACCTTAATAAAGACAATAGAGTTGTTATAATGCTCTACACATGAGCCCACTGTATAGTTTATGTTCCATATGTTAAAAAATGTATGGGGGAACCCAGTTACCCCCAAAAAAAATTTGCAGGCTATCACTCTGAAAAAAGAAAAAGACACCAGCATTTTTTGAACTTTGATGCTTTTTCCACTCACAGAATATGATGTAAGTAACAGAAGATTGAGGAAGATCTATGCACTACATTGCACTTTGCCTGGTCTGAGCTGGCGAAGGCAAGTCTGGGCAGATCGAATTGTCGCTTGGCGATAGAGTGCAAATGAGCACTAGCGCCTGTCTCTTTCGCTAGCGAATTGGCCCATACGTCCGTTAGTAAAATGCCGATATCCCTGCGGGCAGTAATGCTGGCAAATTGTTGTCAGCGTTTTCCACTTCACCCTTTAGTAAATCTGCCCCTTAGAATGAATTCATCATTGTGAAATCTATAGTTGGGTTCTTTGCAGGATAGAGCTTGTGGATCTCCAATTCCCCTTCCTCTGCAGAATGTAGTGAGAACAACATTTTGGGGCTTAATCAATTTAGGTTGAAAAGTGGCAGTGCACTCAAATCCCATGGGAAACAGTTTGATTCTTGGTCTTAATAAATTTGCTAACTTAATAGCACCTATACAACCCTTATTTCTGAAGGCACTGGAGTATTTGACACAAGATACCATACACTGTGGTGACAATCAAGTCCACTTTCAGAATTATGGTTCTGATGGCAAAGGTGAAACGTGGAACACGAAGAATAAATCACAGCTCTTCTTGTAGACTTTAGAGGTACCACACTTCATGTAGTACATTCTACTATTCAGGACAGATATGGAGAATGGGCATTTTTCACGTGCTCTGCTATCCAGTTTCTATTGTTAAAGGTATACTGTCATGGGGATTTTTTTTCTTCAAAACGCATCAGTTAATATTGCTGATCCAGCAGAATTCTGCACTGAAATCCATTTCTCAAAAGAGCAAACAGATTTATACTTAATTTTTAAGTAGTTAATATTTATATTTAATTTTGAAATCTGACATGGGGCTAGACATATTGTCAGTTTCCCAGCTGCCCCCAGTCAAGTGACTTGTGCTCTGATAATCTTCAGTTACTCTTTACTGCTGTAATGCAAGTTGGAGTGATATCACCCCTCCCTTCCCCCCCAGCAGCCTAACAATAGAACAATGAGAAGGTAACACAAGATAACAGCTGCCTGGTAGATCTAAGAACAGCACATGTATAGTAAAATTCAGGTCCCACTGTGACATGTTCAGTTACATTGAGTAGGAGAAATAACAGCCTGCCAGAAAGCAGTTCCATCCTAAAGTGCTGTCTCTTTCTCTTTTCTTGAACAGGCAAAATGACCTGAGATGACTGCCTACATACCCAACTAAAAAAATACACTTGCTGGTTCAGGAATGACATTTTATATTGTAGAGTGAATTATTTGCAGTGTAAACAGTGTAATTTAGAAATAAAAAATACATCATAAAAATCATGACACTATCCCTTTAAGGTTCCCTGATTCACACAGAGAGGTTTGGAGAAAGAAAAATCCACAAAGAAAGTAATCTGGTAGACATGAGAAAATATAGTACTAATTGAAGATACTGCTGTCCTGAAGATAACTCGAGTTGATAATAGGCCCAGGCATTTTGAGATCCTGTAATATGCTTCACTAATTAGTCCAAAAGGTTAAATTCAGCCCAAAGACAAATTTGCAAGTGAGACAGGATGGTTAGCACCTATTGATTTTCCTTATGCCTTAAAGAGGAGGCTACTCTGCAGTTGGCTGTGTATATTGACTACTGTGCTCACAAGTAGAGACAGCATATCTTGCATCTGAACACCAGAGCTCTAACAAATTGTCAGTTTATATTTTTTTGTTTGTAACTGCTGTTATTCTCATAGTATAGGATAACATCTTCCTAATGGGATACTTTTTTGAGAGGTTTTCTATTTTACTGTTTAAGCCAGGCAGACCCGGACTGGCAATCTGTGGGTTCTGGCAAATGCCAGAAGGTCTGCTGTAAGATGCCATAGACAGTCACTACTTATTGGGCCCGTGGGGCTGTTTGGGCCTCTGAAATTTATGTTATATGAAACTGTCTAGTAAAGTAAAGAAACAGCATTTTTGGAATATATGAAAGCGTGATGACAAAATGTTTGATGGATAAGCTTCTTTTGAATTAATGTTTGTAGAATCTATTCCAGGCCAGATAGAAAGCCTTTCTATTTCATCAGCTGTTAAAAGTATTTTGTAAGAGCAATGGCACACATGGCAATTTAAGGCATTTCAAACATTGCATATTTACATATCCACAAATACAACACCAAAGCCCTTAAAATGTACATATAGGCTTGCATTACAACTCCTTGCTGGTGATTCACATGCAAGTCAGTGGTGTTTGTAGTTGCCATGTATTCAAACTACTTAAAAGCATGGTACTCATGGTGCCCAAAATTACTCTGTGTGCTGCTGTCCTAACAGATGAGGCTGCTTTTGGCAATATAATCTCAATAAAATAACATTTTAGTCCACAAAAATTGAAAACAATATAAATGGCTTTGTTTCTAGTTAGACCTATACCCAGTCCCCCAAATCATTGCTGGAGATGGTTTGTTCATTAATGCAGTAGTTGCTGTTCAGGTATTAGGCCTGATAGCTCTGACGACAAATTATGAAACGTTATGGATAACATATGCATATCATGGAAAGTCTACAGTTGGGATGTCTTCATACACATGCCATCTTCCAAGAGAGCAGACTCCAAGGGGAAAGTCTTCCCCTACACTACATAACCACTACTGCAACCAAAAGATCCACCTTAGGAATGAAGAATATTTAAGGTAAGATTGAGAGAAATAGTCAAAGCCTGGGCTTGTTGGAACAAAAAAGTAATTTGTTTTTATTTTGGGCAAATAGGGGGGAAATCCAAATAAAGCTATGTGAAAAGGATCAAAGAGACTGGCAAAACGCTCTATTCCCTTTATTAATAGTGATCATGTATATTACCAGGCACAAGGCAAAAAGGAAACGGTTGACTGTCCTTCTTTACCAATCTCTTGATCTAGACCCAAATGAATGGTAGCTTGTGGCCATCACCTTCTGGTGAATAGTGCTGTGGGTGCAGACTTTTCTGTAGACAAACTACCTATGTTGGTTGTTGTTCTCAAGGCAGTTCAGATATGTTAAATAAAGTATAAACAGAGGTTGTGCATATTTCAGATTTCACAACTTCACAGCACTCACTGTAAAAAAAACCCTTCAGAATATTTAGCCAGAACCTCCTTTCTTCTAAACAGAATGGGTGCCCACGTGTCACCTGAAAAGACCTGCTGTTAAATAAATCATTAGATAGATTATTATATGATCCCCTTAAATATTTATACATAGTTATCATATCACTCCTCAAGCGCCTCTTCTAAAGTGTGAACAACCTCAACTTCACAAGTTTTTTCTAATTGCTGAGATATTTCATACCTTTTACCAGCTTAGTTGCCCTTCTCTGTACCCTCTCTAATACAATAATGTCCTGTTTGAGTGATGGAGACCAAAACTGTACGGCATATTCTAGATGGGGCCTTGCCAGCGCTCTGTACAGTGGAAGAATGACCCCCTCCTAGGGAGGTGATTTGCAGTCCCATTAAGGGTATAAGTGGGTTGGCATATGGGGTGGGCATATTTTACATCCCAGGTGCCTGACTTTACATTTATTTACATTGAATTTTTTATTGCTTATAGAACCTGCACTCCAGTTGGGGGAATCATTTATATATTTTTTAAAAATGGCCCTTGTCAGCACTAGGCCACACGCACCTGGAAGGAAACCCAGGTGTGTGGGGCCATATTGTGTGATACATATGTACAAACAAAAGTTTGGCACAAATTTGCAGTGTTATATAGTTACATAGTTAAATTACATAGTTACATAGTTAAATTGGGTTGAAAAAAGACAAAGTCCATCAAGTTCAACCCCTCCAAATGAAAACCCATCATCCATACACACACCCCTCCCTACTTTTAATTAAAATTCTTTATACCCATACCTATACTAACTATAGAGTTTAGTATCACAATAGCCTTGGATATTATGTCTGTCCAAAAAATCATCCAAGCCATTCTTAAAGGCATTAACTGAATCAGCCATCACAACATCACCCGGCAGTGCATTCCACAACCTCACTGTCCTGACTGTGAAGAACCCTCTACGTTGCTTCAAATGAAAGTTCTTTTCTTCTAGTCTAAACGGGTGGCCTCTGGTACGGTGATCCACTTTATGGGTAAAAAGGTCCCCTGCCATTTGTCTATAATGTCCTCTAATGTACTTGTAAAGTGTAATCATGTCCCCTCGCAAGCGCCTTTTTTCCAGAGAAAACAACCCCAACCTTGACAGTCTACCCTCATAATTTAAGTCTTCCGTCCCTCTAACCAATTTAGTTGCACGTCTCTGCACTCTCTCCAGCTCATTTATATCCCTCTTAAGGACTGGAGTCCAAAACTGAACTGCATACTCCAGATGAGGCCTCACCAAGGACCTATAAAGAGGCATAATTATGTTTTCATCCCTTGAGTTAATGCCCTTTTTTATGCAAGACAGAACTTTATTTGCTTTAGTAGCCACAGAATGACACTGCCCAGAATTAGACAACGTGTTATCTACAAAGACCCCTAGATCCTTTTCATTTAAGGAAACTCCCAACACACTGCCATTTAGTGTATAACTTGCATTTATATTATTTTTGCCAAAGTGCATAACCTTGCATTTATCAACGTTGAACCTCATTTTCCAGTTTGCTGCCCAGTTTTCCAGTTTAGACAGATCACTTTGCAAAGTGGCAGCATCCTGCATGGAACCTATAGTTCTGCACAATTTAGTATCATCTGCAAAAATAGAAACAGTACTTTCAATGCCCACCTCCAGGTCATTAATAAACAAGTTGAAAAGCAAGGGACCTAGTACAGAGCCCTGCGGTACTCCACTAACAACACTGGTCCAATTAGAAAATGTTCCATTTACCACCACTCTTTGTAGTCTATCTTTTAGCCAGTTCTCTATCCAGGTACAAATACTATGTTCCAGGCCAACATTCCTTAATTTAACCAGTAACCTTTTGTGTGGCACTGTATCAAATGCTTTAGCAAAGTCTAAGTAAATCACATCCACTGCCATCCCAGAATCGAGGTCTCTACTTACATTCTCGTAAAAAGAAATTAAGTTAGTCTGGCAAGATCTATTACGCATAAAACCATGCTGGCACAAACTCATAGTATTATGATTTGCTATGAAGTCCAGTATCTTATCCTTTATTAACCCTTCGAAAAGCTTTCCTAATACTGACGTCAGACTAACTGGCCTATAGTTTTGAGGCTGAGAACGGGATCCTTTTTTGAATAGAGGCACCACATTAGCAATTCGCCAGTCTCTCGGCACAATGCCAGATCTCAATGAATCCTGAAAAATTAAGTAAAGAGGTTTGGCAATCACAGAGCTAAGCTCGCTAATTACCCTGGGATGAATACCATCTGGCCCTGGACCTTTGTTAATCTTAACATGTTCAAGTCTCTTTTGAATTTCTTCATGTGTGAACCATGCATCATTAGTTGTATTACTAGAATTGGGAGTGTTAAGAAGGAAACCTTCACTTACTGGTTCTTCATTTGTGTACACAGATGAAAAATACGAGTTCAGAATCTGCGCTTTTATTTTGTTTTCATCAACCAGCTGACCCCCCTCTGATAGTAAGGGTCCCACCCCTTCCTGCTTCATTTTTTTACTATTGACATATTTAAAAAATAATTTTGGATTTTTTTTACTGCTTGCTGCAATATCCTTTTCTATAGCAATTTTAGCTTGCCTTATAGCTTCTTTGCATGATTTATTGGCCTCCTTGTACCTTATAAATGTTTCGGCTGTACCAGCTAACTTGAAAGCCTTAAAAGCACGTCTTTTCTTACCCACCTCAACACCAACGCTTCTATTGAACCAAAAAGGTTTTGCTTTGCAACGACGTTCCTTGCTTACAAGTGGAATATACTGACAAGTATATTTATTAAGCAGCATTTTAAAGACTTCCCATTTTTGTTCTGTGTTTAACCCTGTGAAAAGCATTTCCCACTTAATATGTTGCAGAGATGCCCTTATACTGTCAAAGTTTGCACGTCTGAAATTTAGTGTTTTAGTTACTCCCTTATAGAATTGCTTCTGCAACAGAATCTCAAAGGAGACCATGTTATGATTACTATTCCCTAAATGCTCACCCACACAAATGTTAGAGATGAGTTCAGTATTGTTAGTTATTACAAGGTCCAAAAGAGAGTTATTCCTAGTAGGTTCTTGAATGAGCTGGATTCCTATACCAGCAAGCAGCAAATATGTAATAGGGATGCACCGAATCCAGGATTCGGTTCGGGATTCGGCCTTTTTCAGCAGGATTCAGATTCGGCCGAATCCTTCTGCCTGGCCGAACCGAATTTGCATATGCAAATTAGGGGCGGGAGGGAAATTGCGTGACTTTTTGTCAGAAAACAAGGAATTAAAAAATGTTTTCCCCTTCCCACCCCTAATTTGCATATGCAAATTAGGGTTCGGATTCGGTATTCGGCCGAATCTTTCGTGAAGGATTCGGGGGTTCGGCCGAATCCAAAAAAGTGGATTCAGTGCATCCCTAATATGTAATATTGGTTATAAACTGTATAAATAATTTAAATGCGTTCTACAAATACTGTAACCCATTAATGTTTAAACCTTGTAAGGACCACCTACAGAACTGGAGTGGATGCCAAATATTTGGCCTGGGGTATGTGCATTTTACACCAAAATATTAGCTTTAAAATTTGCCAATTGCAGTTAATTATAGTGAACTCATCTGTTCTATGCCTTGATGAGGGGTAATTTATTAATGCCATGCCCTGTCCACCCATCATGGATACAGCACTGTTAAAAGACAGAGCTGAATTCCTTGGCAACATTGTATTCATTGAGAAAGCACAGGTCTTTATGTTTCATTCGGGAGCACAAAAACCTGCATCCATAGTGTCCATTTTTTGCTGTCTACCCTGCACTGTGCTAAGTTAAAGTAGCTGACATTTTTGCCCTACTAATAAGCTGGCTAGTTATTTCTAATACGGTTATCAAGCAACTTATCACTACTTTCTAATTTGGATCTATAGTTTATCGAATAGCCCTTATGGATCAAAAGCCAGGATTCCTTGTTTTATGGGACCATATACTGGTAGTGCTGCTCTGCCCAATGCCCCCATGTCTGAGAAATGTACTCAATTAATAGAACATGGGAAAAAAATTATTTTCCTAATAATTCACTCGAAAGAGCAGGGATGGGCATATTTCCACTAGCAATTACTCCCGATGTGTGATATGATTGTCCAGGAAGACAAAGGTGTATATTTATAAAAAATAATCTTCAGGTGCATGGTCAATTACACATACCATTAGTGTCAATGATAAAGGTTCCAAAGTGGACCGAAACATTTTGCGGATTTAAATTTAATGCTGGTCCTTCCTCTCCAAACATATGTATAGATAAATGTATAGGTAAATATATTTTGCCTCTTTATAGAATGGACTTTAAATCGTAGCTTGAGCCACTAGAAAGTGTATAGCTGCTAAACTCCACATTGTAAAGCTGCAGACTAGAAAGTTTAATTATTAAAATAAATTGCAAACTGCCTTATAAATAAGTGTATTGTGCTATTTAAAATAATATACTGCTACCCTGCACTGGTAGAAAATTTCTGTTTGCTTTAAGAACATTACTATAGTTGTGTAACCATGATGGCAGCCATTAAAGCTGAATGGGACAAAAAGGCAAATAACAGTGAAGCTATGCAATACAATGGGGGTTTGTTCTTACACAGAAGATTAGCAGGGGTCAACTGCCATTTATGGTTCTCTACAAGACTACAGGTATATTTGTGAGAGCTGGATGAACAGATAGATTTAAATGCCAAGCATTAAATGTAATTTTGTGAACATAAGACATGTAAGTTTTGAATCACAAGATGTTGTATAAGCTAAAATTGTACCGTGGAAATGCCCACCTTGGCTAATGTCACATGTGGTGTTTTCTACACCAGTGATGAAAACCTCAATTTCCTTCCAGTAGGCATTTCTCTACCTTCAAATTTCAGCCCAAAAACCCGCAAGAGGGATTTTTGGGCCAAAATCCACCCCTTGTTTGCACTTACAAGGGGATGATATGTTGCTAGGTTTGATCTCGGTCACGACTTTCTGGTAGGAGTTCTTCCCATGTCTGTGAGGGTTTCATCAGGTAATAGAGTTTCAGTCACTGAATTATGATCAACATATCATATGATGAACTTTACACATCTTTGCAAATGTTAACACACTGAAGAAGCCCCCACAGCACAAATAAGCTAACAATCTGTTTCAAGAACTTCCTTGCACCTTAGCATAGCAGATGTATATGGCAATAGAATAACTGAAAGCTCCTATATTCTTACAGGAGATCTAAACGCTTAATTGAAAAAAACACCCTACTCCGCTACCCTACATAGACCCACCCTCTCTGCTCCCCCTGCCTAGCTGTTACCCCTAGTAAATGCCCCTAAATTTTTACTTAGCCTTGGTGCAGATTCAGGGCATTGAAGTTCTCTGGCGCCATCTTCTTCACTTCGGTAATCTTCGGGTCTTCTTCCAGCGCTTCAGCAGTTTCCATGACTTTTGGCACATGCGCAGTTGTCGCGAAATGGAAGATTGCTCTAACTGTGCATGCGCCGATAAGCAGCTCTCTTCCCGAAGATTACAAGGAATACAGCTATAGAAGCTAACCCTTTATCCATTTCCATTTAAAATATTTTTATACATTTATAACTTTTTTTGTGTAGCACATAACCAACAGGCAAGACACACAAGTCTGATCCCTATCCTAGTCACCCTATTGAGTAAAAAACCAAGTAGAGAGAAGAAATGTGTGTGTTTAACGACTCCTACTCCTAGATAACAAGGTGTTCACTGAACTGCAGGAGCAGAATAGACTTGCAACAGAAGACTGTTCTGGATGTGGAGTTTCTCATTCATCGAGGTCATGATATACAGTATCTAGCAGAGTTAAGTCTAAAGCAATTGGACTCTGAGTTTCCACACACAGTGACTTGTTGTACCGGCTTCCTTGTTTTCCATGTTTATCCCTAATGGGCCTTTTGGCTAGGAAGACAAAGAACCCTTAAATGCTTTTGAATACACTGGGGCTCATTTATAAACACTGGCCAAATTTGAACCAGAGCAGTAACCCATAGCAACCAATCACTGAAAGATTTTGACTATGGGTTACTGCCCCGATTCAAATTTGCCCAGTGCTTATAAATGAGCCGAACTGAGGTTCCTTATTTCACCAGAGATATGTCGGCATATAAAGTTGTGTTCAGAATCATAATGGTCCAACATCACTTACCTGATCAATCACTGTTTTTGGTAGAAATTATATGTCTACATGGCAAATAATTTACTTGTAAGTGTAGTAGATTAATAAAAAAACAACAGACCTAACATCCATGACATACATGCTGCTTTTTCTGTGTAACTAAATAATAAATCGCTTGTGTAAAATAATAATAATAGTTAGTTACAAATAATATCAGTGCGGAGTTCAATTAGTGAGGTCATTTATTCTGTGACACAAAAACAGGTGTCATTAGCTTCCCTTATTTAAGGAATGTTGTGCATGCTAGTATTAGATGTTGTGCATGCTGGTTTTAGTGCATTTCTCTCTGAAAATTAGTAAAATGGGTTGTTCCAGGCATTGTTCACAACAGCGTACTTTGATTAAAAATTTGATTGGAGAGGGGAAAACATAAAAAAGTGCAGATAATGATAGATTCCTAAGCTAAAATGATCTCAGATTATTTAAAATGGCAACCAAAGCCTGAAAGACGTAGAAGAAAATAGAAAACTACCATTCAAATGGATATAAGAATAGCTGAAATGGCAAAAACGCAGCCAATGATCAGCTCCAGGAAGATCAAAGAAGGTCTAAAGTCACCTGTGAGTAAAGTTACAATTAAAAGACGCCTATGTGGAGCCAAGCTGTCGACAAGAAGCTCCTCAGATTGTTGAAAAAAAGGCATGTGCTGATGAGGTTACAATTTGTCAAAGAACACACTGACTGGCCCAATAGCTTGTGAACTGATGAAAGCAAGATTGTTCTTATTGGGTCTAGGGGCCTCAGACAGTTTGTCAGACACCCCCCAAACACTGAATTCAAACCACAGTACACTGGTGGCACAAGCATCATGATATCAGGATGTTTCTTATACTATGGCATTTGGCCTATTTAGCACATACCAGGGAACATGGATCAGTTTCAAAATATAAAAATACTTGAAGAGGTCATGTTGCCTTAGGCCGAAGAGGAAATGCCCTTGAAATGGTTATTCTTTCTCAAAATCTCCCATGCACAGCATCACTTTTAAGCGTATAGAAAACAATATAAAGCGGAGACAGGATAAAATATCAAGCCTTGATAACTTTTTAAATAAATTACAAAACAGGCCACCTTTCAGGAAAGGTGGAAAACCTAGGCCTCTTAAGTTTCAAATGGGACTCTCTGGATGCCCTTCATTACTTGAACATTCAGGACACCTTTTTCATTCTGAGTGCTAAAAAGTCATAATGGTATCTAAGACACCAATTCAAAGAATGCCAAACATGATTGTAATCATGACCCAAAGACTGCTCCTTGCTTCCTTCACAGGTAGCTAGGACACAGATGGAAAAATAGCAGATATTCCTGTCAAGTAGTCCTGCAAAATAGCTCGACCAACATCACACTTCTCTTGGCCAGCACGGATCAGTACAATCACCTTAGATTGCTTGTATTTGAACAATCAATGGATTAATGCCAAGCAAGGAAAGACCTAGAAGCTACCAAGAGGACACTAAACATCAGCATTGTTCTTAATTAAAGGTGCCACTATATCAGCTGCAGAGATATTTTCTGTCTAAAATGAACAAAATGAATAGACCTGCAACAGAAGACTGTTCTCATTCATCTAGGTCATGACATACAGTATCTAGCAGAGTTAAGTCTAAAGTCTCTTTGTAATCCCAAAAAAGGAATTCAGGCTTTGAAAAGCCTACTAAGGACAATCATTGAGATCCTTCTCAGTCTGGAAATAAAGACCAAAAGCCAGATAAACTGAATTCTGCATCTACTCTGTCTCAGGAGGGTGGGAGACCCGACTGATTTCAGGACAGTGTGGGCATGTCCTTGCTTGGACATGCTGTGCTGGTCTTCCAATCCCACACCACACGTAATATAATAATATTCTTAAATATATGGAGGGCCACACCAACGTCTTTTTTTCCAGTGTCCACATAGCATTTTCTTGCCATTAAGGCCTCAAATACATTCAAACAAAATGAAATTTAAATGCCTGTTTCATATAAAATGTCATTAAGCTTAAATTACATGAGCATACATCTAGCATTAAGAATCTTGATGCGATGATTCCTAAAACATATACTCCATCAGGGAAGCATTTTGAGTGCAAAGATTAATACACACAGTTGAGATGGCGATTCTTGAAATAGTTAGTTAATAATGCCAAACAAGGTGGTGATAGCTTAAGCTTTTATCAATACTTTAAACCGTAAGTGGATTATAGGGTAGAAACAGGGAGCATTGGATTTTAGGTGCTTTTGAGAGTTGCAAGTTGGTCCACTGTTTATTATTGAAGCTTCATGGAAGGGGTTATTTGAGAAAGAGGGTGTTCTAATGGTGCATACCTACAAAACTAGTCCAATCCTATTAAATTCCAAAAGGGGACAGGGGAGTCTGAAGAATCCAACTCTCACAGGAATTAAAAAAAAACGTATAACAGCCTTGTTCAACATGAATTCAAGAATTAGGGCTTGTATTGAGCATAGTTTTTGCCTATTGTCTTGAAAATCCATGGTTTTTTTTTATTTTCTTAAGCTAAACAGGGCAGAAAATACTCCATGTATGGTCCTACAGATATATTCATACAGATAATTCCACTGTATAATTTACTCCTGCTAACAAAACAGTCACAACAATGGGTGAAGGAAGGGGGATTTCCGGATTTTATAGTAGATTTGCATATACCGTAACCCAGTTTGTGAAATTAAGGGAAAACATTTCTTACGTATATTTTAACATAAAAAATTTCAAGTTTCAGATTAAAATGCACAAACATTACCCAAAAGTAAGTGGTACACATTACAAATCAAAGTAAAATCCAGGATACAGTAAAAGCAATATAGAGCCTAAAATAAAGAAGACCAGACAATTTTCTGAAGCAGCACCCACATCAGATCTGTAGATTTATTTGCTCAATGTGCAACAGTTACATAATGAATCACATTCATGATATTCCATCACTGAGGAAAACTGGTAGATATGGTCCGTGTGCCAAAAGAAAAACAAACCTGTACTGAAACACAGAATTTGTTAAAAAAGAAAAAAAAATGAAATGGGGAAAAAAAAAATTAAAATGTGAATCCACCAATTAGACCTTAAATAAATTCACTGCATTACCATGACAAAGAAGCACAAACAAAGGCTTATTCAAAAACATTATTTTCCTACACATTAATAATTAGAGTCTCACCATGAATAACACTGGTGTTTAAGTTCCCACCCACTTCCCAACCATCCCAAGTCAAATTTTTATTTTTTTATTCATTTCAATTTTATACATTTTTTTTTTAAAGATTTTTTTCCTTTTTAAGCAAGATTATATTTGCATGTCACAACAGCAACATCAATATTAGACCAAATTTGTGCCTATTGCAGTGTGGTAGAATACAATCCACCTGTTCTTTCTTTCTTTCCAATTGAGAGACATGACTTGCACATAAAAAAAATAGTAAAATAAAAAAGGCAATAAAATTGCAGACTAGTTTTTTTGCCATAGGAATACATAACATCTACTGTATAATTTAATTTCAAGATACGTTATAGAGTTACAACACTAGCATGCACAATATTGTATTGAGATTAATGCAGCGGTATTTATTTCATTGGAGAAACTGTTATATAGGCAACTGCAGATACAAAAAAAAATGCTGCTTTAACCCATTTCTTTATTCCAAGCACTTGGAGAACTTTCAAAATATTTAAGGTTTTATAAGCAGCCAGAAAAAATAGTAACGTAATTCCAGTAAATTACTTTCAAACTGGACATTTAAAATGATCAATTCAATCAAGTCTTTCTTAGGTATTTATTTGTGTTTTCCTTAACTGCAAACTATGCTATGGTTTGTTATTCCAAAAAAAATAACAGACGTTAATTGTACCATTGTTATATATCTCCTGGATTCTATTATATAGTGGCAAAGATGAACATGAGTTTAACTGGAATATTAATGAGATCCTGTAATTACCTATGGCTCATAAAGAAAAAAATATATATAATCTGCTAATCTGAAAGGCATCAGTCCTTCCAATGTTAAAACAACAACAACAAAAAATTCTATACAGATTTGCTTAAGAATTTCTAAACTAAAACGTTTAGAACTTTGGTTATGAGTCAACAAGCCATTCAGGAAATTACATAAAGCAAAATTTTTCTTATTGGGCAAACCCATTCGTATTCATGCAGACACCAAGAATACTTGAAATACTTGAAAACATTTGGATTACAACCCTTACTGCTGCACACAGTAAGAATTATTTTAACAAAGACACTTGAGCTACTTTCTTGCATATTCATACCTTGCAATTTTGAAGTTGACCTGAACAGATTTTATAGGTATATGCTCCTAAATTAACTTGCCTTTAACTGGACATATATGTTTTCTAGAAAGGGAAAATATCTTTGCCTTAAATATTTAATATGCTTTGAGCTAGTGATAACCCTTTATACTCTAGTGTACTCCTGTATGGGACCACTCACTTTTAGAAGCTAGAATGCAAAGTAAACAAATCAAAATACAGCTGTGTGGAAACACAGAGAAGCATTTGATTACGCAGGTGAATTGAAAGCCTGATTATTAAAAGTGTATTAGATTAGGTTTCAAATAAAACCGATAAAATTCTCAATGGATAATAAAGACAACATTATATCCTCCCAGGAAAATGCAGATTGTGACAAGAGATTAACGTGTGGGGAAAATCCATAACTGTTTCTAAGATGTGGCAGTGAAACAGCAGTGCACTTTACATACAGACCTGAAATCTTAATTCTTTTTAAAATGGTTACAAAAGTTATTTTATTTCCTTTATTCAGTCCCATAACTGTTCTCACTAACCAACACTGCCCCTTTGCTTAAAATTTTGCTTAAAATGGTCAACGATGAACCATCAAGAATGCAAACATGGACTTCACGAAAATGCAATACTATGGTAACCAATCTTTCTCTAAAATAAAAAAAGTCTACTTTGAAATACTGTGGAGTGAACACTGTAGTAACTGGAGTAATATGGAGTGCACAAAGTACACAAGGGCAACATATTAAAATAGACAAATAGTAAATAGCATGAAAGGCAAGACGTGCATTTAGCTAGAAAAGAAAAGAAATATAAAATAACTTACTGGAACCACAAAACTATTTTAAAAAAGCCATTCCATTCATGTTATTACTACTGTGAAAACTCTTCCTAAATATGTCTAGCGATAACTTAAAAATAAAAACAGCTCCACTTGTATTAACTACAGAACAGTCCATGTGCCAGTGTAAGGCTGCCATTCCATACCAGCACAGCCAGTCTAACTTTCCATTCGTGGTGTTTTGGCAAAAATGTCGAAGAGGCAATCAAAGACAGGTGGTAGGGTCTTCCCTGGGGAGGATGTCCCTTCCATACCATCCCCCAACCCTTAACCCCCCACTTGTGGGAAAAAAATAAAGACTGCGGTAGTAGCATCAGCGTGCGGCTGCCAGTCCCTCATTAGACTTTAATTGTTGCCTTCCCCACCATCGTCGTCCTGCTGGTCGCTCGTCCAGAGCGTTAGGTTGTCACGTAGAAGCTGCATGATGAGTGTTGAGTCCTTGTAGGAGTCCTCATTCAAGGTATCCAACTCGGCAATGGCATCGTCAAAGGCGGTTTTGGCCAGATGGCAAGCCTGTTCAGGCGCATTTTGGATCTCATAATAGAACACAGAATAGTTCAGGGCCAGGCCAAGCCTGATAGGATGAGTTGGCTGCATATGCTCTTTACTTATCTCATGAGCCTCACTATATGCTTTCTCGGAGGATTCAACAACTGTGGCCCTCTTCTCACCAGTGGCCACTTCAGCTAGATATCGATAATAATCTCCTTTCATCTTCAAGTAGAACACTTTGCTTTCGTATTGGGTTTCACTGCAATTTTTGATGAGGAAATTATCCAATAGGTTAAGCACATCCTGACAAACTGCTTCCAATTCCTTCTCAATTTTTTCACGATAAGCTCGCACCATTTCTATCTTTTTTTCATTGCCATCTGCAGATGTCTTCTGCTCAATACTACTAATAACCCTCCAGGATGAACGTCGAGCTCCAACTACATTCTTGTAAGCAACAGACAATAAATTTCTTTCTTCGTTGGAGAGTGCTTCATTCAACTCTGTAACCTGTACAAAAATATATACAATTTATTGCAAGAAAATACAAATTGATAAACGATTTTAGAATATTAGATGTGCAAATTACATTTTCTTACACATAGTGTAAATCCAACTCAATTAAAAAGGAATACTTAAAGAGTGTCTGTGTTAGGGAACCTTTTTAATGTCATCAGGTAATAGCGCTCCTTAAAGGGCACCTGTTGCCAAAATATATAAGTCCCAACCAAAGGTGAGGGCTAATAGAGCTGCACTCTGGTTGGGGGTAAAAGTATTTTTTTTTTCTTTTAAATGCCCCCGCCAGCGCTAAGCCACCCAACCCTGGAGGTAGTCCTGGGTTAGAGTGGCTATGTTAGGGCACACACATGTACATAATGAGAGAATGCCACAACTTGCTCATTATGCGTATGCTCTCTCACAGACATGTCCTACTGCTGGTGGGGGGCAATTAAAAAAAAAAAATCGGTTACCCCCAACCATAGAGCGGGCACTATAGCCCGCACCTTAATATAATATATTCAGGCAACAGGTGCCCTTTATGCAAAATCCTGAACCAGTTAAAAGAGCAAACAGGTTTTTATATTTCGTTTTGAAATTTGACATAGGGTAAGCCAACTTCTTACTTTTCCCAAGTGCCATTAGCCTTGAACTCTTTACTGCACTGTAAGTTGGAATTATGTCAACCCCCAGCAGCCAATCAAGAGAACAATGGGCCGATAACAAGATAACAGATCCAGCACCTCCATTCTTCTATGCTTCAAGAACAAAGTTTCCAGATCCACAATTACATTTAGAAAACAGTGAGGAACTTTAGCCCTAAATTTTATTTCTGAAAACATTATTTTCATTATATTCCTGAAAGCAAAGGATCATGTACAATGAACTGAGAAATTATGCTGCAAAAAGTGTCTATTGCTATTATTATGAATAAAGTCACTTCTTGACTTGAGCTTATATATCAACGCTAGGATGGACAAATAACTGAACATGCAAGGATGCTATGCCAAAGTATATTGAGGCTTCACATACTGAAAACAACCAGCACAAGTGCTTTCCTTCCCACCATACCTTGCACTTTTCACCCCTCCTCTAGTCTGTTATTCAAAGAACATGCAAAGTAACCATTGATATGATGTTGTGCTGATACAGTTAGTAAACGAATGTGAAAAGACAAATATACAGTATCAAGTAGTGATAATATTCTAAAGCAAATACACTCGCTAAGTATTCTTAAAAACAGTTCACCACTAATCTGAGGGAAATTTTCAGTTAACCTGGTGTGGTAAGTTATTCACGCACATTTCAAACCCTTAAAGGAGAAGGAAAGACTTGGTTTACTTGGGGGTGACAAATATTAGGCACCCCAAGTGATTGTATATTCTTACCTGAAACCCTGGGCTGGTGCTCCTATCAGCAGAAAACTGCACCGGCCTGTGGCTATTCCAGTAAGCACCATGGAGCAACCCTCTTCCGGCGTCTTCTTTCTTCAAATTTGCCGGGGCAAGCGCAGTTTAACGAAATAGCCAACTTTTTAGTTAAAGTTCGGTTTTTCGTTTTACTGCACATGCGCAGTGGCACAAAGGAAAGAAGACGGAAGACGGCCAACTTTTTAGTTAAAGTTCGGTTTTTCGTTTTACTGCACATGCGCAGTGGCACAAAGGAAAGAAGACGGAAGACGGCCAACTTTTTAGTTAAAGTTCGGTTTTTCGTTTTACTGCACATGCGCAGTGGCACAAAGGAAAGAAGACGGAAGACGGTCGCTCCGAGGTGCTCACTGGTATAACCCTGGGCCGGTGCAGAATGCAGCATCAGCCCAGGGTTTCAGATAAGCCAATACAATCACTTGGGAGTGCCTAACATTTGGCACCCCCCAAGTGTACGAAGCCTTTCCTTCTCCTTTAAGGATAATTTAATCACCTTAATACAACTATTATTGTTCCATAGAATCAGGACGTTGAAGATCTTGCCACCATGTGGCAGGATGACATTTTCACAGCTCTCTTACAGCAAAACCCAAAGACTTTTCTTACTTAAACCAATAGGCAAAAATAATGTATAGCACAACCCTATTTACTGAATCATGTTGGACATGAATTCATGAAGAAAAAAAAAAAAAAAAAAAAAATATATATATATATATATATATACACACACATATATATACAGTGGTGTGCAAAACTATTTGCCCCCTTCCTGATTTCTTATTCTTTTGCATGTTTGTCACACTTAAATGTTTCTGCTCATCAAAAACCGTTAACTATTAGTCAAAGATAACATAATTGAACACAAAATGCAATTTTTAAATGAAGGTTTACGTTATTAAGGGAGAAAAAAAAACTCCAAATCTTCATGGGCCTGTGTGAAAAAGTGATTGCCGCCCTTGTTAAAAAATAACTTACCTGTGGTTTATCACACCTGAGTTCAATTTCAAAGGTTATAAAGCCATTTCTAAAGCTTTGGGACTCCAGCGAACCACAGTGAGAGCCATTATCCACAAATGGCAAAAACATGGAACAGTGGTGAACCTTCCCAGGAGTGGCCGGCCGACCAAAATTACCCCAAGAGCGCAGAGACAACTCATCCGAGAGGCCACAAAAGACCCCAGGACAACATCTAAATAACTGCAGGCCTCACTTGCCTCAATTAAGGTCAGTGTTCACGACTCCACCATAAGAAAGAGACTGGGCAAAAACGGCCTGCATGGCAGATTTCCAAGGCACAAACCACTTTTAAGCAAAAAGAACATTAAGGCTCGTCTCAATTTTGCTAAAAAACATCTCAATGATTGCCAAGACTTTTGGGAAAATACCTTGTGGACCGACGAGACAAAAGTTGAACTTTTTGGAAGGTGCGCGTCCCGTTACATCTGGCGTAAAAGTAACGCAGCATTTCAGAAAAAGAACATCATACCAACAGTAAAATATGGTGGTGGTAGTGTGGGGTTGTTTTGCTGCTTCAGGACCTGGAAGACTTGCTGTGATAGATGGAACCATGAATTCTACTGTCTACCAAAAAATCCTGAAGGAGAATGTCCGGCCATCTGTTCGTCAACTCAAGCTGAAGCGATCTTGGGTGCTGCAGCAGGTCAATGACCCAAAACACACCAGCAAATCCACCTCTGAATGGCTGAAGAAAAACAAAATGAAGACTTTGGAGTGGCCTAGTCAAAGTCCTGACCTGAATCCTATTGAGATGTTGTGGCACGACTTTCGCCGCGACTTTTAAGCCGCAATCGCTGGGGCCTAGGCGATTTCGAGCGACAATAGAAAAAAGATCGCCGCGTGTGTTTTTACGCTGGCGATTTTTTGCGATTCCCCATAGACGCCAGCGCAAAAGTTTCCCCAGCGATTGCGGCTTAAAAGTCGCAGCGAAAAGTCGCCGCGAGTCAAATCGCGGCGCTATCGCCTAGTGTGGCCTTAGCCTAAGAAATCAGGAAGGGGGCAAATAGTTTTGCACACCACTGTACATACACATACACACACACATACACTTTGAGTGAGTTTATAACCTCACAAATTCACATGGCAGAATTACTCTCAAAAAAATAATACAATAAATAAAAATATTATGGAAAAAAAAATCAAGTCAGTACCAAAAAAAGTAATTTGTCAACTATTGTTCCAAACACTGTTGTATCCCACTTAATACAGAAGATGTTTTCATACCATTTCAGTTCAAGACTAAGTTTGAAGTTTAAATTTTAGTCAGGATCTCTTTGTCTTATAACACAAGTTATAGATTTAAGAAAATATTGTCATTAATTCAGCCATAATTCACATCAAAGTGTTCATTTCTTGCCCTAACTTTTTTTACTTGTTAGACATAGATTTTTATTTATCAGTATTATAATGGGTGGGGTTGAAATGGTACACAAAATCTTGCCCTAACCCTGATCATCAGCCTTAGCTTCCAGGTATAGGGACAAACCTACGGTAATAATGATAAATGATAAAGAATATTATACTCCTTGAAGAAGCAGGAGTTTAAGATATTTTACAGGGAGGGCAATGTACCAGTACAATGTTTTTCCATTGAAAAAAAAGAGGCTAAATTTACAAGTCTCAATAATTTTCCAATTATGTAGGGAGAGCTGTTTAAGGTTTAAAAAACTATTACACCCCCAAAAACCTGTTCATTTGGCTTACATTTTATTCCTATCCTGTAAAAAAGTTTTGTAAACTCAATACCATGGTTTAAAAAAAATATTCATCTAAGAGAACTGGGCTGACTTTGCTGTGAGTCATTCATGCTCTGTAGGGACAGACTTCACCTGAGGAGGGACCTGCACTGCGTCAGAAACCAATCGTATTTTAAACCAGGAAGTTGAGGGAGCTATACAAAATGTGAATAATGACAGATAATATATGACAGATAACATAATATACATGAACATGGTTTGAGGAAATGCCTCAAATATCAAAAATTGCTCCAGTCAATTATAAATTTAAGGCATCCTATCCCATACATCAGAGACTACTGATCCCATGAGATTCCATACACACACGAATAACAAATCAGCACCATGAGTTAACCATATCAATGACGCAATACAGAACCCCCTGAATGACCAATGAGCCCAAATCTAATACTAGACAATCAGTTTTGGTGCAACTGCACCAGAGACTCATATAGCAGTAAACCTGGCCACACACGCAAAGATAAAGTCGTACGAAACAAAGGTTCGTATGATTTTCGGGCCATGTGTAGATAGGCATTATTCATAATGTGGCGATCAATTATTTAGTCGATCGGACAGGTTAGAACATGTCAGTTAAAGGACAACTAAAGCCTAACTATAGGCCTAAGGCACCCACAGCCCTATAGCAGGGAAGATCTATGCCTCTAAAGATGCCCCAGCAGCTCCCCATTTTCTTCTACTGATTCACTGCACATGCTCTGTGCTGCTGTCACTTACTGAACTTAGGGACCGACTCAAAATATACATTACACGTAGAATATAAATGTCACAATCTAAGGCTAATTAGTAATTACAGATAATTACTACATGGCATGACAGAAACCAGTGCAACTAGCATTAGAATTTAATAATCAGCCCTGTAGCATCAGCTTATATTACAGGCCAACCTAATTTTCTGCTTGATAATTTGCAACGACCACTATGTTTAGCTTCTCAACAGCTGCTCAGAGCCCACTAAGCATGTGAGTGTCACAGACACTTTCCAAGATGGTGACCCCCTGTGACAAGTTTGAAATCCTGGATCATTGGTGCTATTGAGATGATGAAACTTTAGCCTGATGCAATAAGTTCAGTATGTAAAATATGGCATTTTTAGCCACATTCATCTTTAAAGGGGATACTGTCATGGAAAAAACAATTTTTTTCAAAATGAATCCGTTAATAGTGCTGCTCCAGCAGAATTCTACACTGAAATCCATTTCTCAAAAGAGCAAACAGATTTTTTTTATATTCAATTTTGAAATCTGACATGGGGCTAGACATATTGTCAATTTCCCAGCTGCCCCAAGTCATGTGACTTGTGCTCTGATAAACTTCAATCACTCTTTACTGCTGTACTGCAAGTTGGAGTGATATCACCCCCCTCCCTTTTTCCCCCCAGCAGCCAAACAAAAGAACAATGTGAAGGTAACTAGATAGCAGCTCCCTAACACAAGATAACAGCTGCCTGGTAGATCTAAAAACAGCACTCAATAGTAAAAACCCATGTCCCACTGAGACACATTCAGTTACATTGAGATGGAAAAACAGCAGCCTGCCAGAAAGCATTTCTCTCCTAAAGTGCAGGCACAAGTCACATGACTTCAAAAATATTAGTAGACTACAACTGTAAATGCATAAAAAGTCCCAGCTTAGAGAAAACATTGTTCCCAATATGTTAAAATAAATTTCCACAATCAGAGAACATTATTATTGTAATGGATTCTGCAACTTTAATTAAACATACAGTATATATTTTACATTAAGTGCCTGCTCAGTTAACAGCTAATTTAAATGCATATTCAATATTCTGTTCAATAACACAGCATCCATCTAAGTTAATTCATAATTAAGATAACAAGGAGATGACTTTTGTATCCTTAAGTTACGCAAGACAACAGAATGTTTAATCTTAAAGGGAATGTTCAAATTAAAATAAGCTTTTATATAGTGTAGACAGTAGAACACTAAATCAAATTGCAATTCATCACATTGTTCATGGTTTTCCAATTATGTACACTTTTCTCAGGAGCTCTCAGGATTTAAATTGCCTTCCGCTTGCTAGTGGTTAATTACACTATAAACCAGGGAGCGACTTTAAAACCAAAATGGTTTTGAAAACCACAGGGACTAAAAGATAAATAAAAATACAAATTTACAGTGGTGATTGTAAGTTTGCAAACCCTTTTGAATTTAAAATGTTTCCGAATACATATGACCTAAAATATAACCAGTTTTTCATATCTAGTCCTAAACCTAACACACACCTGTCCCTAACATGTACCCAGTAAGCCGTTACTTCTTATATACTGTACCTATCCCTGCCCAATCTCTCGCAGCACTGGAGGGGGTCAGTTAAGGAGTATGTTTATAAAATACCGACAGCAGAAAAAGTGAAAAGGGAATTGGAGTGCACCAATGCTTTGTATGGGTAAGGGTGTGTGCAAAGTTTGGCCCACCACCCACTAAAACCAGCAATTTGTTGGCCTGAACCCACCCAAGCCCTGGCTTTTGGGCTTGATTACACAGCACAAAAGAGAATACAATTAAATAAATGAGTCATGAACATTATACATGTTAATTTATTCATGAAGGAATATGATCCAACTTTACATTTTACAGTAAATTGTAGTTGGATCTTTCAATGTACAGAATGATTAAGTGTATGTGTAGAAGGCCCTGCGTTATTTAATAGGGATGCACCGAATCCAGGATTCGGTTCGGTATTCGGCCCGGATTCAACCTTTTTCAGCAGGATTCGGCCGAATCCTTCTGCCTGGCCGAACTGAATCCTGGAGGGAAATTGTGTGGAAGTAAACATTTTTCCCCTTCCTACCACTAATTTGTATATGCAAATTAGGGTTTGGATTTGTTTTGGGATTCGGCCGAATCTTTTGCAAAGGTTTCGGGGGTTTGGCCGAATCCAAAATAGTGGATTCCGTGCATCCCTATTTCTATATAGTCTTTGCTATCTAACTCTAGTCTTAGCAATACAGGTTTGTGGAAATTCTCGAACAACAGCGATTCCTATGGACCCCACAACCACCCAGGAGTGGTCTACTAATAAAGACCACACCCAGTCGCGTTTCAGCCTGTAAATCACTGACGGGGGTCTGGGGCACATCGCTAGAGCAGAGAGAGAAATTGTGCTCTCTGCACTAGAAAAGCCGAATTTCCGGTTTAACAAACAAAAATGCAGCTAATGTGTGCATAGCAATGTTGCAAGGAGAAAACCACTATTATACAAAAACTGACATGAGTGCTTTCTGCTATTGAAGAGAGGGAGAGAGAAAGGGACATAGAAGGGGGGGGGAAGAGTGTATATGTATAAATGTATGTGTACATATACATATGTCAAAAACCTTTGACCACTGGTGGCATCTGATGAGAAGTTACCTTTTAAGGACAGTAAGACCTTGACATTAGGTGTGCGCAGGGGTTCCAATCTTCAGGACCTTTTGGCCTGTACGGACGTTACACCTTCAGATACTAAGACTAAATCCTGGCTCCAAACCAGGTTGTTACAGATGCAACAAATGTGTTTTATGAAACTCTTTACTGACAAATGACAGCTTTGCCCATTCACATTCTAGCAAAAGGATCCAAATAAAACACAGACTTCCCTGCACTTCAGATTTTCTTTTACAGTAGAACCCCGATTTTACATACCTTTATTATACATTTTTTTTTCCATGGTCCCTTGAAAAACTTGAAACCGCTAGATTTACTCATTACAGACTGTGGCTCCAAGAGGATGGATGAAACATTATCCCTTAAAGGAACAGTTCAGTGTGAGAATAAAAACTGGGTAAATAGATAGGCTGTGCAAAATAAAAAATGTTTCTAATATAGTTAGTTAGCCAAAAATGTAATATATAAAGGCTGGAGTGAACAGATGTCTATTAAAACAGCCAGAATCCAACTTCCTGCTTTATAGCTCTATAACTCTGAGTTAGTCAGCGACTTGAAGGGGAGCCACATGGTACATTTCTGTTCAGTGAGTTTGCAATTGATCCCCAGCATTCAGCTCAGATTCAAAAGCAACAGAAATGACCCATGTGGCCCCCCCTCGAGTCTCTGATTGGTTACTGCCTGGTAGCCAGGGTAAGCAGTCAGTGTAAACCAAGAGAGCTGAAAAGCAGGAAGTAGTGTTCAGACTGACATGTTATACATCAAATCACTCCAGCCTTTATACATTACATTTTTGGCTAACTAACTATATTAGAAACACTTTTTATTTTGCACAGCCTATCCATTTACCCAGTTTTTATTTTTACCCTGAACAATTCCTTTAATTGTTTTTGTGATCTTTAATTTGCACTTTGTATGTGGAAATATGTGTTTATCTTTGTGACATAATGCATTAGCAGAGTTATGTTCCTTTGTGTTGCCTTTGAGTATGAGACTTGATTACCAGAAAGTTTCCAGGTAGTAGCATCACGGAGAGGAGACGTGGTAGTTCCTAATGACCCACGAGGCTTGGAGTAAGACTAAGAGATATGGCAATTCTCAGTTTTGTGTCGGCCAACCCTATGGTGGAGTATAAATCAGGACGCAGTTCTTTTCACAGGGACGCAGTTCTCCCCATAACCTACTGTATACAAGCCGACTTTGCACTAAGTTAGTGCACCATATTGGTGGACCCACAATTCTTTGCCATTCTTGGTTGGGGAATTGGCCTTTCTGCAGATGACATGCAGATGGTGTTGCCAAACTTATATTGCCACTCTTCTTTAGACCTGCCTATCTTGGGCACATTATCTCGTGCTGTCAAAAATATGTACAGTTTTGCAGGTAGGAGCAGCACACTCTTCTAGATAAATACTAGTTGATCCAGGGTCTGGTCTGATTGGAGTCAGGAAAGCATTATTCCCTCTGAGGCAAATTAGAGAGGCTTCAGATGGGTTTACTATGCTTAACACAAACACAGACACACATATATATATATATATATATATATACATGTTATCTTTTATTGTTTGTTTTTGGTATTCTTGATTTTACTTATATTCTTATTTCTGGCCATAATACAGTCATGTTCTAAATTCTGCATTCTTGCCCAGCAGCAATTAAATTATATAACAATCTAAGGTTCCAGGACTACTACAGATCTATGACACATGGTAAGGCTTAAAATATAGTACTGTGCTCAGGGGTGTAACTACAGAGGAAGCAGAACCTGCGACTGCAGGGGGCCCAGGAGGTATAAGGACCCCATGAGGCCCTAATTCATATACCATTTAAATAAATATTGGTAAAACAGGTCAACCTCTAGACATTTTGTGGGGCCCAGTAACTTCTAGTTACGCCACTGATTAGTTGCTTATCAGAGACCACATCTTGCATTTGATGGAAATTAACCTGCATAAATCCATGTTTGACAGCAAAACGGTTGGGTTTTGTATATGCTTTTATTTTCATTAGACAAAGTACGGTGATCCAAATTATAAAACCCCAGGTCCGAAGCATTCAGCAGAACATATGCCATGCATGTGGTAGAATTAATTATTTGCAATGTACATAGTGTAATTTAGTATTAATGCAGTATCTCATTACAGAGGGGAAAAAAATTCTGGATAAGAGATTCCATACCCGAATTATTACTTCGCTATATTAAGGCCATTGGATTATAGCCTCAAGTAGGATAGTGGGAAGGGGCATGTTAGGGCTATGGTACATGTTGAAATAGTCACCTACAGTAGAGCAGATTTATTGTGGGCAACTAACCTCAATGTCATCACCCTTAAATGTCATCAGGTTTCCCCTTAACTAAGCCTCAACGATCCTGTTAATCCTTAAAGGAGAAATCAACTTGTGGGGAAAAAAAAACCCCTACCCCCCACCCCAGCTAGTCCGCCCTCCCTCCCTCAGGCTAACTTCCACCCCCGGGGGATGCCCCATACTTACCCCTTGGCACAGATTCTTCCAGCGAAGTTACACACGTCCATCTTCCGCATCCTCTGTAAGGTGACTGAGAGATCGGTATTTAGGTGCATGCACAGTTGGATCAATTTGCTGGTTTGCAGCAACTGCGCATGCGCGGAATTACATGGAAATTGCCGATCTCAGTCAGCTTACAGAGGAGCCGGAAGATGGACGCGTGGAACTTCACTGGAAGAATCTGCGCCGAGGGGTAAGTATGGAGCATCTACCGGGGGGAGGGGTGGGGGTAGGGTTTTTTTCCCCACAGGTTGATTTCTCCTTAAAACTGGCCATGCATAAGCTGATGCTGCCAGCGAAGAGCTTACTAAGCAAAGTAGGTGGCCAAATCTAAAGAAACACATCTTTCCGAACATAAAAATTGCCCTCTATTTCTGCTTTATTGCTTTGCACATATCTCAATGTGCAAAGAAAACAACACAAACATTTAAAAAAGCAATATTTTGTAGAAGTGTTACTTCCTCTGCTTTAAAGTGGACCGGTCACCCAGACACAAAAATCTGTATAATAAAAGTCCTTTTCAAATTAAACATGAAATCCAATTTCATTTTTTTATTAAAGCATTCATAGCTGTTGTAAGCTCATTTAAGAATTTCAGCTGTCAATCAAGTATTGTCTGCCCCTCCTCTATGCCATGGGCATAGAGGCGGGGCAGACAATTACTTTCACTTTCCATTCAGCACTTCCTAGATGTCACTGCTCTCCACACATTCCCCCATTCTCTTCATCATTTAATTGTGTAGGCAGGGCATGGGGATGGACATTGTGACCCCCATTCTGGTGCACAAACACGATTCTGAGATGATACAAGGCTTGCCTTAATAACAGTGTCCACAAAATGGCTGCTGCCTGCTTGCTATCATTTTGAATTCCCAGACTGAAGGAAACAAGATTCAAATAATTTATATAGTGTAATTAAAGTTCATTTTGCTTGACTAATGTGATAAAATAGGATTTTAAATAATTTTTTTTAGTGACGGGTCCCCTTTAATACCAAGCCACCCTTCATTCCGATGTCCAAATTGTTTTCCCCACTCTATCCCCTAACAAGTAAAACTCTGTATTGCATCTACTGACCGAATATTAGTTATTTTCTTCAGTTTCTTTAGCCTTGTCTGACATGAATTGGTTAGGTGGTCCTATTTATACAGCCTGGTTAACACTAACTAGCAAGTGATTTGCCCTCATCTTATCGTATTTTAAAATGTCTATAGTTTTGTTTGGTGTAGTCTGTTCCACTTTCTGATCTAATGCAGAGAGTAAAGCTGGCCGTAGACGTGCAGATATGGTCGTACGAATCTTTGTTTGGTACGATTTTTGGACCGTGTGTGGAGTGTCAAGACATTTTTCGTGCCATGGCGATAGGTGGATCATACAGGTTCGAAAAATTCTGTCGGCTACCCATAATATCTCTGCATGTACTGCAGATCTGCCAATATCAGTGGGAGACTGTCAACCGCTTTTGTCTGACAGTTTCTTACGATTACTACTTTATTTAATCTGAAAGATTAGTGGCAGGTCGGGAGATTGGGACGTCCTATTGTTCGACCGATATTGCCGGTATATCTTTCATGTCTAGGGCCAGCTTTAGAAACTGCCAAATCCAGTCATCTGTGTTTTACTAACCTTCTGCTAAAAGGGAAGCAGGCTGTGAGAGCTACTGATCTTTTGCTTGTCTTGTGCACAGAATCCTTGCTAGAAAATAATAATTATATAGAAAATAGAGAATTATAGCACTTAGAGTGTAAAGGTTTTGGAAGATATTTTTACCCCCCAAATTATTTTTGGCCATACAATATTAACAGTCACCAGAATAAATATGATGTAGCAAAGTGGTAGGCATATCAGTAAACACCAGTCTTTCCAAAGGGAGCCATTCTATTTTTAAAGCCCTAAACTTTTAATGAATTCTTATGGCATGACCCATCCTCTTGAACGCCCTGCACAGCCAAGGACCTTAAAGTGAACTAAAGGAACAAGTCACCAGTTTATGATTGCTACCTGGGACATGTAGGTCTTCATGGACACTAAATAGCCCCTAGAATAACATACATTTCTCCCTGCATTCAAATCGAGTTAATTTCTCTACAGTCAGTTCAACTGCAGGTATTTTTGATACATCCTTGTCAAATGTTAAGTTCCGTCCCTCTTGCTTTCTGAGCACTCTTCTCTCTCCAACTATGAAGACCTCAAAGAGGCACCTACTGTGCATGCCTGATTTCTATTGGAGCAGAGGCAGTGAGCATACACCTCTTCATAGTCAAAGAGAAGATTTATCGCAGCTGACCAATCTCATGGTGTGCCATGGTTGCTCATTTATTTTTTTTTATCAATATTACAGAATTTTTTTTTTTAATAATATGAGTTATTTGATTATAACAGTCTATGACAGATAGCCTTCCTGTAATTTATAGCTTATGGGGTAACAGAACCCATACCTATATTTTAAAAACATAAATAATAGCACACATTTAGAAATAAAAGTTAGTCTTATTAAAGGGGTTATTCACCTTCCAAACACTTTTCAGTTCAGTTGATAAGACTTTTTTAATTGCTTTCCATCTTTTAATTTCTCCAGTTTTCCTAAAATCTAAAGTTTAATGTTACAGTTTCTAGTGTGTATAACAAATGATAACACATGTATCAATTTAATCAATCCAGCGCTGATTTAGAAGGTGAAAAATTAAACATTACACTTCAAAAATAGAAAGTGATTGTAAAGTCTTTACTTCAGGTGACCAATCTGAAACCAACTGAACTGAAAAAAGTGTCTGAAGGTGAACAACCCGTTTACATTTATTCCTTAGCCTTTGCTTTCCCGTCATAAGTCTGGGGTAATTAGGTTTCAATGCAACACCCATACATAGGCATTATGTTTTTTATATTTTTGCAGGCTGAGAGAAGTTGATGTGATTCCTGCACCTGCTCTATTGATTTGAATCTGATCAGCCTGCATGTGCGGACAAACAGCAGAGCGGATGTCAGTCAAGAGATGTCTCTTACTATTCTATTAAACCTTACTAGTTGGTATAGATCTTTACAGTGTGTATAGGGTGATTATTCCATTAATTTGGTTATGCTCTTTGGGCTTTATATACCGTATATGTCCCATATACCTGTCTTTTATGCACAGAGACACTGCTTTCCTGTTGCAGTTTTACAACAAGCTGACTACATACACCAACTATGAAAAACAGCATAAACAGTTTCTAAATGTACTCATGTACAAAAGATAGTTGGACAGATACATGGGCGTATACATTTAAAAATTATATAACTGTCAACCACCTAGCAAGGCTAAACAGAATTTTAAACTATCCTCAGGAGAGGGATAGAAGTCACTAAGAATCTCTTTTCACAGGAAGCACAGGTAAGAGTTGTCTCTTCACACACACACAAAAAAAAAAGCATAATAAAAAAATTCCTTTTATTGCGCAATATAGCAACTGAAGCAGTCACATTAAGACTATACTTTGCCAATACTGGCATATCCTACAAAACGCTTATCCCCTTATTTATGTCATTTAAGCCTCATGTAAAATTTTAGGTAACACAGATACATGGTCAATTGTAAAAAACAAAAAATCTATAATTAATATATATATATATATATATATATATATATATATATATATATATATATATATATATATATATATATATATATATATATTCATTCAGAAAGTACCTGCACTCAATCCCTTCTGGTTTGGTGTGGGTGCTGGGTCAAGTTTATGATATACAATCTTCAAAAATGGATCCGCACTCCAAACGATTCAATCAAAGTAAAATTTATTAGAACATCACTCATGTGTCCAATATCTAGTATAGGTCAATCTAAAAACAACTGGACTTGCTGAGTAATCAATGAAGACGTTTCACTACTCATCCGAGCAGCTTCTTCTGTTCAACTGACTGCTGTGGGAAGTTCTCGGCATATAAACTCTTCCACTAATCCATTTACAATGGCACATTGTAACTCTTCAAAGAGGTGACATCTGAAGAAACTCACAGAGGTGTTGATTCTGTGTAGTTGTGATAGGATTATCCAATGTGTCATGCAACTCCTAGATACAGGTGTTACTTGTGAGAGTTGCATGAATGGATGTGTGAAGTGTTCTGAATCCGCCGGGGTACAGATTTTAGATTGACCTATACTAGATATACTATGACCTGGATGAATGAAAATCTTCATAGTCATGTGTCCAATGTTTCGGCCCACATTAGGGCCTTTATCAACGTTGGACACTTAAGTGATGTTGTAATAAATTTCACTTTGATTTAATCGTTTGGAGTGTGGATCCATTTTTGAAGAGGATATATAGATATAGCCTGTCTAACTATTGCCTGGCTACAAAATTCCATGGAGTGCTGCCACAGTTTGCTCTCATATCTATTTTTATATGGATTAGCACCCAGGTTATGGACATTGGTTTAAGGTTGTGCGTTCCTACCTGCAAAGAGAGAGAGAGATATAATATATATACACATACAAAAGTCTTTATGTATATACATACATATATAGATTGATAGATAGACAGATTAGGGATGGACAGAATCCACCATATGTGGGGTTTACCCAAATTCTTAATGAAAGATTGGAGAGAGTACATGCAGTGCACCAACACTAAGGGCAAGAGGTTTGTACATCTAGGTATGGGTACTAAATTACAACTGTGTGGATGATACAACACAACTTATACAGTAATTTATGTGGTGATACGTCCTTGTGGTCTCATCTATAAAGCTGAAGGGACAATTAAGGCTAAAGCAAAATGAAGCTTAGCTCAATAATGGATTAAAGTGACTGTGGGTTGTTCTGTATGTATATATGTATGTATGTTCGCAAAGTTTCACCTCTGTTTGCAGAAAAAAAATGTCCATAGACTACAATGGATAGTTTAAAAAAAAATAAAAAAGTCGTTATATAGTTTGGTGACTTTTTTTGCTGTTTTGCAAATTTTTGGCGAACTGAAAAGGGTCAGATTCCCACATCATTAGTAATGTACAACTGTAAAATTGATTGTTTATACAATTACTAGGAGACTGATGTGATGTCACTTCCTAGTAACGCCTTTAGACAGGAGAATATATTGTATAGAATATATTTGTACTCTCTTCTGTGAAATTATTTCAATAGGCTTTATAAAGGGCAATTACATGACTGAAACATGACCTAGTTGCTAAGCTTATTTTTTTTTTTTTTTAATAGTTTTTCACTTGTGCGTTTAATTCACTATTCCGCTTGCAACTTTTGCTGTACACACACTATTTTTCCAATAATACATTGTGTTTATCATGCAACTGTCATGGTACAGGCCTGTAAGAGTAGGAGACATTTTGTGCAAAAAATAAGAACGCACCAGTGCATTATACTCATTTACATATAGAACAATTGTGCTTAAAAAAAGTAGTGTTTCAGGCTGATAAATTGAATATTTCTGCAAAAACCCTAATAATCCCTCCCTTCACTTCCTGCTCCCTGAATTCCCAGGCTGTGCAGGGGAGCCTGCGGCTCTCAGTTCACTGCACTGTAGGACAGGAACCAATCAGCAGCTAGCAGGACCTGATAGGGAACTGAAGCATGTATTTCCTTGTGTGACTGCAGGGCTGTCCCCCTCCTACTGTGCTTCTGGCAGGGACCGTTAGGACACGTCCAACCCTCCTTTGAAACAGGGACCAGTGAACATCTATAGGGAGCTCTAATAAAGGGGCTATTTTTAAACATAATACTAATTACCATGTAAAAGCAACACCATATATTACTCATAATTGAATACAAAATTAGGGTTTTTTCATTTATCCTATATGTCGCCTTTAAAAAAGTCTAAGGTATCCTGAAAAAACATTCTGTCATTTAAAGCCACAGATAGTTAACAGGCCTCTGCTCAATAAGGTCTGGAATCACCCATGTGTAAAGGGATCACAGCCCTGCTCTAAAACCATGGACTGATAAAAGCCTTGTCATGTGGAAGCCTGTGTGTTTGTTGTATAACAATTAAAATATCCTGATACTGGTGGCAGCAAGTTTTGTATGAGTTTTGTGGGTGTTGGTTGGTGACGGTGTTTGGTGTTAGTCTAACCCAGGGGTCCCCAACCTTTTGTATCCGTGAGCCACATTCAAATCTAAAAAGTGTTGGGGAGCAATACAAGCATGAAAAAACTTCCTGGGCTGCCCAATAAGAGCTTTGATTGGCTACCTGGTAGCACCTATGTGAGCTGGAACATTACAGGAGACTGTGTTTGGCAGTACGATTGGTTTTAGTGCAACCAAAACTTGCCTTAAAGTCTGGAATTCAAAAATAAGCACCTGCTTTGAGGCCACTGGGACCAACATCCAAGGGGGTTGAGGATCACTGGTCTAACCTGTGTGCAAGGTGTGTGAGAGACTGAGTTAGTGACCCCTGATAGCCACACCTAAAGTCATAATATGACAGAAAAAAAGGGGAAACTGTGGCTTAATCTTCCTGATTCACTGCATGCAATTCTACTCCCACATAACCAAAAACAGAATTCGTTGTAAGGGAACCATATAGTCTGGACATGTATGACTGCTTTTAATGCCATATAATGCTGCACAGTTTTTGGCACAACTATGGAGTCCTGTTTCAGACTTCTATTACCTGTATGGGGGTGCACCTTGTATATATCCATTGCAGCCTCTGAATACATTTGCTTTCATGTAATTGGAAAGTTGCAGTGGGATGTAAATTCACAAAATACCAGTAATGAATTATCATATATCTGTACTTGTAAATGTCTGTTACTTATTTACAGAGGCCTAGTGTAGCATTCAGCAATATCTCTATCTATATTACAGATATTGCACTTATTTGTATATCTATATACCTATTCTTCCCAGTCCGAGTGATATCACTAAGCATAGGAATTAGATGCCAATTTGCTGCATGATGAATTTGTGCATATTTTTTTTTATTAAGTAGAAAAAAAACTTTCAGATTCAAAGGTTCCGCTGTATCTGATGGATCCTGCAGTGCTGTAGTATACTGAACTGTAATAAAGCTATCTTGCAAGCATTTAGAGTGGTCTGTGTTCCCCACTGAAGTGATTTATTGCCTGTCCTTGGAGTGAAGCTCTGTAGATTGTGTTTGATGCATTGAGCCTGTTACAGGCTGTGTGCCGAGTACCCATCTATTGAATCCTGCAATGGAAAGTGTGAATAAAATTGGAAGTAGAGATATTTCAGATATAAAAATATATAATGACTCACTCTTGTTTGGAATCTCTTTTCAAGATGTGAGGATCATAATCATGTACAATATAAAAATAAGAGTATTTCTAAGAGCTTACTTTGCACAGGAACTTGTATGGAAATAGAGATGTCAAAAGTGTCTTATGAATGGATCACAAAATACTTACAATTTGCAAAGTATTGTGTGGCTTTGGAAACCGATAAATGCATTTTAATAATTTACAAAGCAGATACTTGTACATTATTTCCCATTTGATGGACCAATCTATTTAGTGCCACAGCCCTTATGAATACAGCCATAATAAAGCAGACTCTATAAATCTCCACAAATGGAAGGCCCTGGATGGGTCAGAACAGTTAGCAGTTTAGTGTGGTTTTCATATCTTTAGGTGATTTACATGCTCTCTTTCTTTAATTGTAAGGGTATAGATATTTTAATAAGAGCACCTAAATTTATTTTCATAACCCTGATAAAGTTGCAGAGTTTTAATATACTTCTGATAAGGGGTATAAATCAGAAGCACTTAGGAAAATCGTCAGAATGGTAATATGACATTAATACCTTGGAATGCTGCCAATTACCCTGTCTGGTAACCACCTGGGTGCAATGCAGATTTAGTTTCCCTCTGACATCATAGGTTGCTATGGAAATCAGTAAGGCGACTTTTTCAGATAAGGTAGATGAGGGCAGAGAAGGACAAACCATAGCCTGATGGTAAAGCTTCACAAAAATGTGGATGTAACATTTTATGTTATTTGCATAATCATTTTCTAAAGAACAGAGTATGCCCATGCTGCTACCAAACGTGACTACATGCAGATCTAAGATACTTCTCTAAAGAAAAGATAAATCCAAAAAGGGTAAAAAAAAACCCATAACGATCAAAAAGAACAAATGTCCAAATAGTGGAATATATACAAATATACAAAGGATGGCTGTTTTCCCACTATAAATAGAAGACACAGACAGAGAGGGTGCTCACTGGAAATATGGCAGAGATTCATTGCCTGCAAAAACTGGAAATCCCTACAATCAAGATATAAAAATAAAAAGGACTTTGCCATCCTTTCAAACAATTGCCTCCCCCCCTCAATTCCCCTCCCTCCTTTAACCAGTCCAGCCTCTCTCTGCAATATGACAAATGCAGAATCTTCTGGAAGGGCTGGTACTGCCTCCCACTACTGCTTTGTTTCACACATATCACATCGGAGGCCGGCTTTTAACCCTTTCTTTCTACTTATTTCTTAAAAAAAGATTTAAAATAAAAGGAAAGTGCACAATGCCTCCATGTTTCCTTATATCAAGTAGTTCTGTATATGAACAGATTACTGCCCTTAATTACAGCATAATTAAAGGTTTCACACTAAACAAAGATAATTTTTATATATATATATATATATATATATATATATATATATATATATATATATATATATATATATATATATATATATATATATATATATATATATATATATATATATATCTGCTGACATTCACTGGCAATTCAATTAAAATGAAAAGTGGAAATAATAATAATGTTATTCTTATAATAATAGTCAAGCTGTCTACAAGATGACAATGGCCAAATTAATTACTGCCAGCAATGTCCACCCATGCAGTTCTTTGGACTGTTAAACTACAAATATCAGCATTCCCCCATCAGCTTGAAGTTTAACAGCAGGAGGGCCACAATAAGGAAATTCCTGTTTCAGCAACATGTTTAATAGGCTCATGAAATAAACACAAAACGGCTGATGCTGGATTCAATCCTGCATGGAGGATATAAAGCATAGGTAAAACACACAAAAGGCAGGTTATCTGATATGTTCCAAGGATCAAATGGGGGGCACGAGTTCTAGTCAACTTCAGGTGGTTAATACATATTCCATTTGTTTGTGATTTGCAATTATGTGCACATACCATAGTAACATGAGGCTTTGCATGACCCAAAAGTGCCCTACCTACAGGGAATTACCGTCAGGATGGGGATAAGGGAAACAGGAAAGGCTGTCCCTAATTTCCAATGGCTACTTAACATGCATCTGTTCAGAAGTTGTGAAGTAACACCCCCCCCAAAAAAACGAAAGTACATTTATGTGATGTCTCACCCCCAGTAGAACTGCAATGACAGCATGGTGCATTCCCTACCTACTGGGCTCAAGGGTAAATGGAGAAATGGTTACTGCTACCATTAAAGTGTTGCCTGCATAGAAGCTTCTGATGAAGTGTCAGGGAGCCACGAAACGCGTCAAGCAGGCAGCCTAAGTGTGTGTTTTGCTGCTGTAATTATGAAGATTTTAAATTAATTTTTGAATAAATCTTGACTTTTGTTTTTTTAAAGATTTTTAACAACTGGCCTCCTCGGTGCTCCGTTCTTTGAATCTATTATGGACAAGACATGACTGCAGGGGATGGCGGTGCACGTGCAGCATGCTGAAGCCAGTTGAAGTCCGGTAAGTGCTCCCACTTAAGCTATTTGTTCTGCATAGAAGGCTATAAACTCCTAATAAGTGTCTAAGTCTGTCAGTCACAGATACTCAGTAATGGGGCTCATTTATCAACACTGAGCAAATTTGCCCATGGGCAGTTACCTATAGCAACCTATCAGTGATTACCTTTTTAAAGCTAGCCGCAAGTAAAACAATGATTGCAGCAATTTGATTGGTTGCCATGTTGTCCTGCCCATCTGCCAGTGTTGATGAATGACCCCCAATGTGAGCAGCAGCAGCCCATGCAAAAATGCAAATCTGACAAGACAGGGTCTCAAAATGTAACCGGCAGGCAGTAAGAATGTAGCAAATGAGCAGAATGTGGGAGGGGCCATAGAAAGATATTCCTGGGCAAACCCCCTCACAGCTTTACCAAAGATCATAGCATGAAGCCAACACATGTCCATTGAGAATAAATGACATTCCATAGAGGCACACGGCCGCAAACGCAATTATTCTTTCCCACTGTACATGCACTCGGGCTGCGCTAGTCTCTCCTGGTGTTGCTGGACTACAAATCTCAGCATCAGTAGATGTTCTCAGCTAGCCAGGCAGGGTGTACATGCCGGGTGCATATGCCGGGTGCATACTAATGCGTCTAGGGAAATCCAACGCGTTGCACAAAGACGTCCCCAAAGACAGGAATGCCCAGGCTAGTCCAGTCACACACAGGGACATATAGCTGCGCACCTCTGCCATAAAGACTCCCTGCTGCAGTAAGAGCGGGACTAAAGGTCAGCAGGTGACAGTCGGGAGTGAGGAGAAAAGTGACAGTTTGCAAGAGTTACATATATATATATATATAATCAGTAATGCCCACCTCGCTCTAAAATACAATTACACCCGTGCGAATGAGTACGTATAAATGCCCTAAAGCAGTAGTAACTGGTCAATTCGAGTAGTGAAGTGGAAGAGTGGTTACTAGGTTGGCCGGTACAACCCCTCCCCTCCAGCTCCCAATCGCCACACTTACGGCTTTCATAGCAGCCGCCATATCATCATATCTCTCGGCTTGCTCCGCCAGTCGGGCTTTCTGCACCAGCTGCTCGCGGTCCACCATGTTGCGGTGAGAGAGAGGCTGTGTGAGGAGAACGCGAGGATGTGTTCGGGGCTAGCGATTCGCGCTAGACTGCAGCTCAGACAACACAGAAAAGATGAAGAGGTGGAACCAGAGCACAGACTCCCTTTAAGCCAAAAGTGTCTTTTAAGTTATCTACACGTCTCCTTCCTCTCACTGTCACCTACTAGCAAATAACGGTGCTTGCCTAGCTACTACCCTCTGTCTGTAGCACCACCAGCGACTGCCCCTCTGCCGCTCCACCTCCCAATCTCAATACGGCCTTTTGACGTCATTTCGAATATATATATACATATAAGTCCCGCCTATTTGGCGCCGTCACCTACCGTAAAAGGGCAGCAGTTTGTGCTTCGCTCACTAAAAGGTCTTGGCTGACTGTAGTTCCAGGCAGAAATAGTGCGGTACCAGGGTGACAAGGTAGGGCCGCATGGTTTGATGGGAATCGTAGTTTTTTTAGACATGCGGTACCGATGTACTTCTAGGGAAACGCCTTGCACGAAAGACTACGACTCCCTCCTTGCTCTCTTGTTTCCAGTCGCTTCTCGCCTGCATTGACACTGGGCATTATATCTACAATTCGAAAATGGTCAATGTCTGCTAACTTGAGACTTCCAACAATAAAGTTATAGTTTTTCGTGGCCGAGTGAGATATTCTGCGTTATGTAAATTAAGATCATAAATTAGAAGACAGTAAATCTGCTGCATAGTTGCCTCTGTCTCGTGACCTGACTTGATATTGTTCTTGTTGCTCTTGGGTGCTTCATAAATCGATTTCTACACTGGTGGTGTCCTTCCATTGTCACAATATCCCATAATATAATAGGCTGCATTCTGACTGGTAATCTCTCTGCTTTACACAATATTATTTACTGTAGTAGGAGATGTTTTACTGCATTTGAGTCTCCCACACTTTTTACTAATTTATAGTAATGCACAAAATATAGAATACTATGCCACAGCACAGACTGTATACTGTGTTATTACAATACAGCCTGGCATTTTTCATCTGATAAGACTTCCACAGGGGCTTCTAAGCACATGAATGAAGTCACAGCCTGACAAGTTTCGTCTGTTGTGACTGGGAAATGCAACAAATGGAATATGTCAGGCTGTGACATCAAGCTAGGAACAAAGCAGGATCCCGCACACCCAACAAATAACTGCAATATGCCTGGTGCTCACTGGCAGAGGTTCGGCAGCCCCACAACAGAGTACAGCAAAGGAATTCCAACGGCACACAGGACTGTGAGAAATCTTCAGATGCTCGCACTCCGCATTGAAATAAATTTTTGAAGATTTCTCACAGTCCTGTGTGCCGTTGGAATTCCTTTGCTGTAGGCTGTGACATCATCCAGTAGCACCACTGCCAAATGAACATTCTGCAGAGTAGAGGAAGCAGCCTGCTTTCAATCCCCAGACTGCTGGGAATGAAGAGAACAGGTGTTTAGGATAGACTTTATATTATGTGAAATTTAAAACAACAAATATGTCAGTGCAATTTTAAAGGTGACATACTGGGCCAGATTCAGTTCAGTGAGAAAAAGTTATCTTATGGTTTATCACATGAAAACTTGTGGACAAGATTCAATTTAAAGGGATACTGTAATGGGAATTTTTTTTTTTTTTCAGAATGAATCAGTTAATAGTGCTGCTCCAGCAGAATTCTACACTGAAATCCATTTCTCAAAAGAGCAAACAGATTTTTTTATATTCAATTTTGAAATCTGACATGGGGCTAGACATATTGTCAATTTCCCAGCTGCCCCAAGTCATGCGACTTGTGCTATGATAAACTTTAATCACTCTTTACTGCTGTACTGCAAGTTGGAGTGATATCACCCCCTCCCTTTCCCCCCCCCAGCAGCCAAACAAAAGAACAATGGGAAGGTAACCAGATAGCAGCTCCCTAACACAAGATAACAGCTGCCTGTTAGATCTAAGAACAACACTCAATAGTAAAAACCCATGTCCCACTGAGACACATTCAGTTACATTGAGAAGGAAAATCAGCAGCCTGCCAGAAAACATTTCTCTCCTAAAGTGGAGGCACGAGTCACATGACCAGGGGCAGCTGGGAAATTGACAAAATGTCTAGCCCCATGTCAGATTTCAAAATTGAATATAAAAAAAATCTGTTTGCTCTTTTGAGAAATGGATTTCAGTGCAGAATTCTGCTGGAGTAGCACTATTAACTGATGCGTTTTGAAAAAAAACATGTTTTCCAATGACAGTATCCCTTTAAGGATAAAAAAAAAAAACGTTTCTCCTAATCCAGTTCCAGTTTTTGCCGATAGAATTCAATAGAGTTTTCACGTGGTAAACTGGGATAACTAATCTCAAATTGAATTCAGTCCATGACTTTTCACCTGATAAACCTTTTTCTCACTGAATTGAATCTGACCCATTGTGCTAGTGCTTTATGCAATAGAGAAAAAAGTAGTGTTCCAGGTTGATTTATTTAAAAAATGAGCAAAAACCCTACTAGTCCCGCCAACTGTTCCACTTCCTGCTGCCTCCTTTACCAGACTGTGCAGGGAAGCCAGCAGCACTTAGCACAGGGGTGTCCAAACTGCGGCCCGAGGGCCACATGCGGCCCAGGATGCATATGAATGCGGCCCAGCTTGAAACGCTTGGTTCCCGAGGAAATAGGAGGAGGGGGGACTCTGCCCATTGCCCAGTTAGTAATAATAATATAATAATACGTCTATTTAATATCCAGGTTTCCCATATTCCAGTGTATAGTGCCATCTGGTTATCCAACTGGCATTGCAGTTCTTTTCTGTGTATTTCCTTTACTCTTACAAATCAAACATGTTTTGGCGTATGTCATGTGTGGCCCCAGACAATTTTATCTTTTGTGGCCCGGCGAGCCAAAAGTTTGGACACCCCTGACTTAGCACATTGCACTGTAGGATAGCAGCCAATCAGCAGCTAGGCTGACCTGATAATGAACTGAAGCCTGGCTTTGCTTGTGTGATTACAGGGCTGTGATTGACTATTCCCTGCTACTGTATTTCTGGCAAGGATTATTTGGACACTCCCACCCCTCATTTGAAACACATAGCAACTGTAGCAGATCAATAGGGACCAGGGCCGCCATCAGGGGGGGACAGGGGGGACAAGCGTACCGGGCCCGGGCATGAAGGGGGGCCCGGCAGCGCTGCATTTTTTGAAGTTCCGGGCCCCCCTTACGAGCGTCCTCCCTCTGCGTTGCCGAATGCGGAAGTGCCGAAAAGCCGAAGCCGATGCGCCGAAAAGACCCGAAGTCACGGAAAAAGCCGAAGTCCCGAAGCGCTGAAAAGACCCGAAGTCACGAAGCGCCGAAAAGATCCGAAGTCACGAAAACAGCCAAAGTCCTGAAGCGGCGCAAAGACCCGAAGTCACGAAAACAGCCGAAGCCGAAGTCCTGAAATGGCGCAAAGACCCGAAGTCACGAAAGAAGGCGAAGTTGAAGTACTGAAGCCATGAGTTCAATTCTACTGAACACCAGTTTGTGTATTTTTTTTTTTTTAATCCCCTGGCCACCAATGTATTATTTTAATATTCTATAGGCCCCTGCCACCGATCTTTTTGTAAAACATTTTTTTTTTTGGGGCCCCAATTTTTTTTTAACTTGTAAGGGGCCCCTTGCCACCAATGTTTTTTTGTTTTTTTTTTAATTTTTTTTTAAGAAAAAAAAAAATTTTTTTTGAGGCCCCAATTGTTTTTTAACTTGTAAGGGGGCCCCCGGCAATTTTTTTTTTTCAAAAAACTTTTTTTTTTCCAAAAAACTTTTTTTTTTCCAAAAAACTTTTTTTTTTCCAAAAAACTTTTTTTTTTTTTGGGGCCCCAATTTGTTTTTAACTTATAAGGGGGCCCCTGCCACCAATGTTTTTTTTTAAAAAAACATTTTTTTTTTAAAAAAAAAATTTTTGTTGGGGCCACCAAGTTTTTTTTAACTTATAAGGGGGCCCCATGCCACCAATGTTTTTTTAAAAAAACATTTTTTTTTTTACATTTTTTTTTTTTGGGGCCCCAATTTCTTATAAGGGGGCCCTGACCATCAATAGCTTTTTATAACTTGTGTGGGGGGTTACTTTTTTAGCGCTGATGTCTGTGTGGTCTTTTAACTGTCTTTTAATATTGTTGTACGGGCCCCGTGATTTCTAATGGCGGCCCTGATAGGGACCTCCAATAAGGGGGGAGTGGGCCCGACCCTGATTGGTAGCCAAGAAAAGTTATGATTGATGACTACATATTAAATAATGTGGGGTAATGTAGAATATGCTGAGACAATGTGCTGTGTTTGCAGAAACAGAAATGGCAGCCAATAAAAGTCATATGCATAATTTGCATTTCAGGGTCCCTACAGGCCACGCACTTAGGTAAATCTATGCATACTGGGCAACAAACTGTTCATTCAAAGGAAATACCAAAATGGTATTAGCAAAATGTAGCCAACAGTAGAATGGGCAACTGGACACTCCAAAGGATTTTATTCAAAGTTGCATTAAAAAAGCATCATCTCCATCCACCCTACTTGTTTTGTGTCCAAGGAGATTTAGTCATAGGCTTTTTTGCTTTAAAGTGGGGAAATCAAAAAGTTTTGGTGGGTGAGGCTTATTATAACAGTGGGTGTGGCTCACACTTGTGGAAGGGGCTTATTTTAGTACACTGTTGTTCATAAACAAATTTAATGTTGCATCTTTCCACCCATGCTTAGTATGTTTACTAAATCATGTCATTTTTTATACTTGACCTCTTTCTGTTGTTGTATCTTGTATAGGCTAATGTAACTTTGCTCTGCGGACTATGTCCAAGCTGAATCCACTCCAATTCATTATGAACACTATTGCCACATTCATACATTCAACTATGTCACACCTATATAATCACCTCTCTAATCACCAAGTACAACCCCCTAGATGTAACATTTCGTCTGCACATGACCACCCTCATTCCTCCTCACTTGTTACCTCTTCCTAACTAACTTCCTCTTCACTCACACCTAACTACTTGTTTTCAATGTCTCACTATGCACTTATCATTACTACGCTAACCATCAGTAACTCTACAATTACTGTAGAGTTGCTGTATTTGTCTCACTTCCTTTCCCTCTTAAATTGTAAGCTTTTGTGAGCAGGTCCTTACCTATATTGTCTCTTACTACTCCAGTATTTGTCTATAGTATATTTCCCTTTTTGAGTCCAAACATGCACAGGTGCTACCCGATAAACCCAAAGGAGTGTCTTTAAAAAGGGGCATTATTAAGGAAACCAAATACTCATAGGGCACAGAGCAACAGCAAGTTAAACAGTTATATTATCATTTTCTGAAATGTGTGTGAATTTTCACTTCTAGGGAAATAGTTAATTTAACACTTCTGCTTTACAGTCCATATAGTCCCAACTTCCCATCATCAATAACATGTTACACCACAAGGTTCCTAAGCACCAGATTCTCATAATACAGGGAGTATATGAAAGTAAAGTATATTTTGTGAAGTATAATTAGAAATTAGGAATGGGTTTTCTCTGCCTATTGAGAAGCCGCCCTTTAGCTCCCTCTCACTTACTACTGGTGTGCACTGGTATTCCACCCTGATTTTGTCCCTCACTACTGTTCACTGGTGCATTGGTAGTACACCCTGTCAAGCAGAAGGTGCAGGTGCAGTCTTAGAGACTTCCATCTTGTGCATCACCAGTGTTCAGACTTAAGTGGAGATCTACCCTCAAGTATTGCAGTGCCATCAGACCTCACAAACACAATTTGAAGCTGTGCTATGGTCTCCCAATGTAACCAAACTTACATCCACTTTATACAAGACTTTGTTACAAATGTGCCCCCCGCCATTTAAGGTAGCATATCAAAAATGGCTAGCCGACATCCCAGACCTCGAAGAAGAAGAATCGGAGGAAGCTACAGATAAAGGTTATACTCACCTTTATTCTATACGCGACAAATTAGTGTACTTTAAATGGCTTCATCAATACTATATCACTCCTGTGCGATTAAAAGCCATGGGAAATAACCCAAATGCTAGATGTCATAGGTGTGGGGCTGAAGGAGCCACCTTTTTGCACATGGCTTGGTCGTGTCCACCAGTCTTCAAGTTTTGGATCGAAGTCATGGATATCTTAGCAGATAAACTGGATTTCCCTAGGCTACTGACCCCACAGGTATGCATATTAGGAGTCATAGATGAAATCATATACACTAATCATGCCAGAGTTAGATACCGAACACTATTATACTATGCTAAGAAAGTAATTGCTATGGCATGGATGGGTCCTCAGCCACCATTAGTCCAAAACTGGATAACGTTAGTGAATCAGAATCTGCCTCTCATTAAACTTACCTTACTAGCCAGAGGCTCATTGAAAAAATTTGAGAAAATATGGAGTCCATGGTGGGAAGCAGGGCTTGGGGGTCAGGGCTCCCGAACATAAAAGAAATGTATCTCCTTACTGCTAAAGGTAGTAATCCTTATTTAGAACTTGGTGTTACTGTCCAATTTTTTGATAATAGGAATTTCGCAGGCAATACTCACTTCTTACTGTATGACAGTTTAAACTCTATTTTAGATCTTGAATGTATCATTCAAATAACTGAGCACATTTGTACGTATATGTTGTATTCCGAGCTATGTAATATTAACTCAACTGCTTTTACAGCATATATTTTGTTTTATGTTTAATGTGTTATAAAACAATAACATTTTACCTTTAAAAAAAAGTATTGCAGTGCCATAGTTAATGTACCTTTGCTGATTTTCAGACTAAGTGTCATTTTTCGATAACACCCATTTTTCAATATAATGCTTTAAAAATCTAAATGGGAATTACCCAAAAGTATGATGTAGACGTTGGAGGATGTTTCTGTGATCTACTGTTCACCAGCTTTAGAATAAGTCAAATAGAAAAAATTGGGGAAGGTATTGGTACTGGCCTCTTCCACCGCCAGCAATAATACAATGCAAAAAATGAAATAACCAATACCTTGTTCAAATGCAGGGTGATCCCAAATTTATTGTAGTGCTCTTGACATGTGAGTCATGTTCAAACGTTTCGGGACAAACAAATGCCCTTCCTCAAGTGACAACCCACCATAGATCCCGACCCTGCTTATATAGCCATATAAATGGTGCCATCTAGTGTGCGGCAACCATATAGCACGCAATGATACATTGTATACAATTAACAATCCAAAATTGTCTCAATAGTGAGATTTGAAATAAACTGTGATACAAAGTCCATAATTTGTTGCTTGTGAATAAGTATCTCCAAAAAATCAAATTCAAAAGTGTACATTAAAATTTAAAAAAAATTCAAAAATCAGAGTCCTGAACAAATCTGAAAATCGTATTCAGTCCTCCATATTAATTATAAATATAGGACAAAGAACTTCTATCACATAACATAAGTAGTTATTACCAATTAGTTATTTGCCTGCCTGCGGAAAAGGAGATGATTCTATGCTATATTTTTCAATTCATGTTCACCTTTTCCATCACTGTAAGAAACGGAGGGCACATATTAAGCAACAAAATTCATAAAAAACACGTATAATTCATTGCTTCATTAAGGCCCCTAGGTGCCAATGTATTTAACTTCCAGATCCAATACGTTTCCCTCTGAAGGAGTTTCTGATCTGTGTTACCCGATTTAGTTGCTATCTCTTCTAACACCATCCATCGCAACTGTGAGATGGTGTGATTACATTCAGCCCAATGTCGACTAACAGATGTAGGTTTGACATTAACATTCCGTATAGCACTCCTATGTTCATTGATTCGTACTCTTACCATCCTATTAGTTTTGCCCACGTAGGCTAACCCACACGGGCACTTCAATAGGTAAATGACATTGGTGGACATACAAGTGTGGTATCCTCTGATTTTAATCTGTATCCCTGAGGTGGGATGTGAAACAGCAGCCCCTTTTATAATGGCATTGCAATTTTGGCAAGAGAGACATGGAAACGTTCCCATTAGTGGTTTGCCTAAGAATCTTTGGGTAGTCTTTGAGTGATTAGGGTTCATATCACTGTGTACCAATTGGTCACCCAAATTTTTCCCCCGTCTATAAGCAAATAAAGGATAATCAGTGAATACCTTTGAGGTGCCTGGGTCATTCATTACAATTGGCCAATATTTTCTAATGACCCTCCGTACCTCCTTCGAATGGCAGTCATAGGTCGTCACAAAAGGGATTCTATTAGTTACACTTTCCTTTTTGTTACATTTTAATAAATCAGTTCGTGAAATCCGATCAATTTGCCTTTTTGATTCTTTCAACAGTTTTTCAGGATACCCACGTTCTCTAAAGGTATCTATAACATTTTCACTCATTTGTTCATAAATATATGTATCCGAGGTAATGCGTTTACACCGCATTATTTGGCTCTTTGGTAAACCCTCTGTTGTTCCTGGTGGGTGAAAACTGTTATATAATAGCATGTTATTTTTCTCCACTTGTTTTCTATATAACATGGTGGATAATACATTAGATTCACGGTATATTGATACATCAAGAAATTCGATACGTGTGGTGTCCTTATGCAATACAAATTTAATAGTAGGATGCACCATATTGATGTATTCAATGAACTGTGAAAGTTTACCCTTAGGGCCTCGCCATACGAAAAAAATATCGTCCACAAATCGACTATACCAGAAAATATGGGGTGAAAACATGGCATTCTGTAAGATTATTTTCTCTTCCAAATCGTACATGAAGATATTAGCATACGTAGGTGCCATATTTGCCCCCATACTGGTCCCTTGTTTCTGTAAGAAAAATTTCTTATCAAAACGGAAGTAATTTCTAGTAAGGACCAATTCTAGTAATGAACAGATTAGTGAAACCAACTGGGGGTCATCAAGATGTTTCCTTGAAAGATGATGACGTACACTTTCCAACCCCTCATCATGCGGTATGCATGTATACAAGCTGGCCACATCCATTGTACACAGGTATACCACTTCATCTTCAGGAATATAAATATGGTTGATTCTATTTAGGAAATCAGTTGTATCCTTGAGACATGTAGGTAAACCCTGTACAATGGGTTGCAGATAGTTATCTACCAATATGGCCAGTGGCTGTAGTAATGACCCACTCCCTGATACAATGGGTCTCCCAGGTGGATTTAGGGGATCCTTATGTATTTTGGGAAGCAGATAAAAAACGGGTGTCCGTGGAAAGTCCACTGTAAGGGCATTCTTCAAATCAGTATTAATGACCCCCTCAATTTCTGCTTCATGCAATACAGAATCAATTATTCTTTTAGTCTGCCATGTAGGATCACTATCCAATACCTCATAAGATATGCCATCCCCCAATTGTTTCTCAGCTTCACTTACATATTGGATTTTATCCATAATGACCGTGGCTCCCCCTTTATCCGCCTTCTTAATAATAATGGAATTATTACTACGTAGGCTTTTGACCGCCATTTTTTCGGCCTTAGAAAAATTGCGATATACTCTATTTGTATGGGGTCTAGACCATGTGGAATTGCATTCTTTGTTCACCAAACCTTGAAACATATTAAGTGCATTGTTTTCAATTGGAGGGTCAAAAACACTCCTTTTCTTAAGATTATGTGGTACATGGACAATGGCATCAGGCTTAGTCACAGTTCCCTTGTCATGGAACCACATTTTCAGTCTTAAGTTTCTCAAAAATTTGAATAAGTCAATTTGTAAGTTAAATAAGCCTGCATTATGTACAGGTACAAAAGTCAAGCCTTTATTGATGACCCGGTGTTCCATAGGCGTAAGTACATGTGTGGAAATATTATGAACAAGATTATGACCCGGCTCACCTTCTCTCTGCTCTATTTGGTCATCTGGCGTGTCATCATGGGTCCTTCCACATTGGGAGCCTTGTGAGCTGTACGAGCCTTGTGCTGCTGTGACTTGCGCCTGGCTGATTTCCGTGCTGATAGACGGGGGAAAAATTTGGGTGACCAATTGGTACACAGTGATATGAACCCTAATCACTCAAAGACTACCCAAAGATTCTTAGGCAAACCACTAATGGGAACGTTTCCATGTCTCTCTTGCCAAAATTGCAATGCCATTATAAAAGGGGCTGCTGTTTCACATCCCACCTCAGGGATACAGATTAAAATCAGAGGATACCACACTTGTATGTCCACCAATGTCATTTACCTATTGAAGTGCCCGTGTGGGTTAGCCTACGTGGGCAAAACTAATAGGATGGTAAGAGTACGAATCAATGAACATAGGAGTGCTATACGGAATGTTAATGTCAAACCTACATCTGTTAGTCGACATTGGGCTGAATGTAATCACACCATCTCGCAGTTGCGATGGATGGTGTTAGAAGAGATAGCAACTAAATCGGGTAACACAGATCAGAAACTCCTTCAGAGGGAAACGTATTGGATCTGGAAGTTAAATACATTGGCACCTAGGGGCCTTAATGAAGCAATGAATTATACGTGTTTTTTATGAATTTTGTTGCTTAATATGTGCCCTCCGTTTCTTACAGTGATGGAAAAGGTGAACATGAATTGAAAAATATAGCATAGAATCATCTCCTTTTCCGCAGGTAATCAGTATTAGAATTAACTAATTGGTAATAACTACTTATGTTATGTGATAGAAGTTCTTTGTCCTATATTTATAATTAATATGGAGGACTGAATACGATTTTCAGATTTGTTCTGGACTCTGATTTTTGAATTTTTTTTAAATTTTATTGTACACTTTTGAATTTGATTTTTTGGAGATACTTATTCACAAGCAACAAATTATGGACTTTGTATCACAGTTTATTTCAAATCTCACTATTGAGACAATTTTGGATTGTTAATTGTATACAATGTATCATTGCGTGCTATATGGTTGCCGCACACTAGATGGCACCATTTATATGGCTATATAAGCAGGGTCGGGATCTATGGTGGGTTGTCACTTGAGGAAGGGCATTTGTTTGTCCCGAAACGTTTGAACATGACTCACATGTCAAGAGCACTACAATAAATTTGGGATCACCCCGCATTTGAACAAGGTATTGGTTATTTCATTTTTTGCATTGTATTATTGCTGGCGGTGGAAGAGGCCAGTACCAATACCTTCCCCAATTTTTTCTATTTTTCTGAAGATTTCGTAACTCTTTCAGTTGGGTAGACAAATAGACATCATTATGTCATTTGAAGATATTAATGTATCTACTACTAAAAGTGCTGACACGTTTAGCTTTTCTCAACAAGAAAAAGCTGAGATCCTCTCGTCAATTACCTGCTCATTCACTGAGATACAACAAGCCTGTGTAACTACGACCAAAGATTTGAAGATTAAAGCTGAGGCCTTATCTAAGAAAGAAATTAGCTTAAGCTTACATCAAAGTACATTGGCTGAATATGTGAAGGCTTCCAGAATTCCCAGGGGATTACGATGCCCATTAACCCCTTTGTTTCATAGACAAGACAAAGAATTCATGAGCAAATGGCATGCTATATTGAATCGGTGTTCCATTGATTTGATGTTATTAACAATCCAGAGGCTGCAGACCGACATAAAGGAAACTCAACAAGAACTAGCTGTGACTGTGGCCGAGTTGAAAACAAAACTCACCATAAACGAATACGACGCTGATCGTGCTGAATTACAAGCCAAACTGTCGCAGTTCCGCACTGACCTACTCCAAAAGAAGCTGCAGAAATATAAGCGGGACTCCCAGGACTACGAAGCGGATCAAGTCTACACGTGGGCGGCTACGAGAGGGAGCGCTAGGACCCAGAGGCGGAGGTTTCCGGGATGGCGCGCCTCCTCAACGTCACTCAGCACAGACGAGGAACAACCGCGTGGCACTTCTCAGAGCGGCCGGAGTTTTTTAGCGGAGGGTACTCCGCAAGACAAAGGCCACACTTCGAGAGACGCCAGGGAGATCGAGGCAGCAGGGATAGGATCCAATTCAGTGCCATCAGCACGGAAATCAGCCAGGCGCAAGTCACAGCAGCACAAGGCTCGTACAGCTCACAAGGCTCCCAATGTGGAAGGACCCATGATGACACGCCAGATGACCAAATAGAGCAGAGAGAAGGTGAGCCGGGTCATAATCTTGTTCATAATATTTCCACACATGTACTTACGCCTATGGAACACCGGGTCATCAATAAAGGCTTGACTTTTGTACCTGTACATAATGCAGGCTTATTTAACTTACAAATTAACTTATTCAAATTTATGAGAAACTTAAGACTGAAAATGTGGTTCCATGACAAGGGAACTGTGACTAAGCCTGATGCCATTGTCCATGTACCACATAATCTTAAGAAAAGGAGTGTTTTTGACCCTCCAATTGAAAACAATGCACTTAATATGTTTCAAGGTTTGGTGAACAAAGAATGCAATTCCATATGGTCTAGACCCCATACAAATAGAGTATATCGCAATTTTTCTAAGGCCGAAAAAATGGCGGTCAAAAGCCTACGTAGTAATAATTCCATTATTATTAAGAAGGCGGATAAAGGGGGAGCCACGGTCATTATGGATAAAATCCAATATGTAAGTGAAGCTGAGAAACAATTGGGGGATGGCATATCTTATGAGGTATTGGATAGTGATCCTACATGGCAGACTAAAAGAATAATTGATTCTGTATTGCATGAAGCAGAAATTGAGGGGGTCATTAATACTGATTTGAAGAATGCCCTTACAGTGGACTTTCCACGGACACCCGTTTTTTATCTGCTTCCCAAAATACATAAGGATCCCCTAAATCCACCTGGGAGACCCATTGTATCAGGGAGTGGGTCATTACTACAGCCACTGGCCATATTGGTAGATAACTATCTGCAACCCATTGTACAGGGTTTACCTACATGTCTCAAGGATACAACTGATTTCCTAAATAGAATCAACCATATTTATATTCCTGAAGATGAAGTGGTATACCTGTGTACAATGGATGTGGCCAGCTTGTATACATGCATACCGCATGATGAGGGGTTGGAAAGTGTACGTCATCATCTTTCAAGGAAACATCTTGATGACCCCCAGTTGGTTTCACTAATCTGTTCATTACTAGAATTGGTCCTTACTAGAAATTACTTCCGTTTTGATAAGAAATTTTTCTTACAGAAACAAGGGACCAGTATGGGGGCAAATATGGCACCTACGTATGCTAATATCTTCATGTACGATTTGGAAGAGAAAATAATCTTACAGAATGCCATGTTTTCACCCCATATTTTCTGGTATAGTCGATTTGTGGACGATATTTTTTTCGTATGGCGAGGCCCTAAGGGTAAACTTTCACAGTTCATTGAATACATCAATATGGTGCATCCTACTATTAAATTTGTATTGCATAAGGACACCACACGTATCGAATTTCTTGATGTATCAATATACCGGGAATCTAATGTATTATCCACCATGTTATATAGAAAACCAGTGGAGAAAAATAACATGCTATTATATAACAGTTTTCACCCACCAGGAACAACAGAGGGTTTACCAAAGAGCCAAATAATGCGGTGTAAACGCATTACCTCGGATACATATATTTATGAACAAATGAGTGAAAATGTTATAGATACCTTTAGAGAACGTGGGTATCCTGAAAAACTGTTGAAAGAATCAAAAAGGCAAATTGATCGGATTTCACGAACTGATTTATTAAAATGTAACAAAAAGGAAAGTGTAACTAATAGAATCCCTTTTGTGACGACCTATGACTGCCATTCGAAGGAGGTACGGAGGGTCATTAGAAAATATTGGCCAATTGTAATGAATGACCCAGGCACCTCAAAGGTATTCACTGATTATCCTTTATTTGCTTATAGACGGGGGAAAAATTTGGGTGACCAATTGGTACACAGTGATATGAACCCTAATCACTCAAAGACTACCCAAAGATTCTTAGGCAAACCACTAATGGGAACGTTTCCATGTCTCTCTTGCCAAAATTGCAATGCCATTATAAAAGGGGCTGCTGTTTCACATCCCACCTCAGGGATACAGATTAAAATCAGAGGATACCACACTTGTATGTCCACCAATGTCATTTACCTATTGAAGTGCCCGTGTGGGTTAGCCTACGTGGGCAAAACTAATAGGATGGTAAGAGTACGAATCAATGAACATAGGAGTGCTATACGGAATGTTAATGTCAAACCTACATCTGTTAGTCGACATTGGGCTGAATGTAATCACACCATCTCACAGTTGCGATGGATGGTGTTAGAAGAGATAGCAACTAAATCGGGTAACACAGATCAGAAACTCCTTCAGAGGGAAACGTATTGGATCTGGAAGCTAAATACATTGGCACCTAGGGGCCTTAATGAAGCAATGAATTATACGTGTTTTTTATGAATTTTGTTGCTTAATATGTGCCCTCCGTTTCTTACAGTGATGGAAAAGGTGAACATGAATTGAAAAATATAGCATAGAATCATCTCCTTTTCCGCAGGTAATCAGTATTTGAATTAACTAATTGGTAATAACTACTTATGTTATGTGATAGAAGTTCTTTGTCCTATATTTATAATTAATATGGAGGACTGAATACGATTTTCAGATTTGTTCTGGACTCTGATTTTTGAATTTTTTTTAAATTTTATTGTACACTTTTGAATTTGATTTTTTGGAGATACTTATTCACAAGCAACAAATTATGGACTTTGTATCACAGTTTATTTCAAATGTCACTATTGAGACAATTTTGGATTGTTAATTGTATACAATGTATCATTGCGTGCTATATGGTTGCCGCACACTAGATGGCACCATTTATATGGCTATATAAGCAGGGTCGGGATCTATGGTGGGTTGTCACTTGAGGAAGGGCATTTGTTTGTCCCGAAACGTTTGAACATGACTCACATGTCAAGAGCACTACAATAAATTTGGGATCACCCCGCATTTGAACAAGGTATTGGTTATTTCATTTTTTGCATTAGAATAAGTCAAGACAGTGTGAGACCCATCACAAGTTTTAAGTGCTACTACACATGCCCCATCCTTAAACATAATATATCTATAACCAAAAAACATATTTGCTGGCAATAGAATCTATGATATATAAATGATCGAAATGGAAGTGTCATGTGCAGTAGAACTTGCATATCCAATGATTATTGGTTCTAGGAATAATCCATATAAACAGCTATCCCCTGTGGGATCCCTTTTAATTCACAGAACCCTGTCAGCTATTTGTTCTGTCATAGAGCTGCACATCAGATCAACTTTCAGCCAGGTCCACGTTCCTCTTTTTCCATTCTTCATTCTTCTCAACTTTTGATTTCATGTGAAAGTCTATTCAGCTATTTGTTCTGTCATAGAGCTGCACATCAGATCAACTTTCAGCCAGGTCCACGTTCCTCTTTTTCCATTCTTCATTCTTCTCTACTTTTGATTTCATGTGAAAGTCTACTTTGCTACTTTGGAGCCAGATACATTTACTTACTAGGGACTTCCAGAAGTAAGGACCAAGTGGATAAAATTTGTCAGTAAAGTCAGGTAAAGACATGTTGAATATAGACACAGTTAAGTTTTAATTATTAGTGTTTAAAACAAAATAAGGAATGCCAGCAGGCAAATTCTATGATTATCTGGTAACAAAGCAGCAATCAGTAACAATAATTGCCCTTTTAAAGGGACAGCACAGAATTCACTATACATGCATCTGACATTGTCAGGCATGGGGCATCAACATTTTTCTTTCAGTCATTGTTCTTGGATGAGAATAGCATGAATGCTTCTAATTTACTGGTCCTAGTTTCTTATATAACCACATTTATCCATTTTGTAATTGTCAAAATGAACCCCTTTTTGCTGATTTCCCTGAAATCATTTATGGATTCCATGTTCACTGCTGGTTTCTCCTAGATAAAGGTCTGACATCAGTTTAGACTTGGAAATTAGTATATTGATATGACAACTGAAAACAGGAGGTTATTTTAATTTCTAATGTAATCAGCATTTCTTGCATTTCCTTCCTATCTGACAGCTCATTAAATAATCTAAAAAAAAAATACCTGCCAATTAATTGACATTTTAGTCAGTAAAAGTCAGGAAAGAAGTTTTTTTTTCTTTTGAGACAAATTTGTGACAATTTTATTGGATTTCATTCATTTTTCTCCAAATCAGGCTGGTTCAGCTGAAGTGGTGCAGCCTGGATGTTGTCCTCCAAGGTATTTTTATGGACCACTGCCTACCTATGGCCTTGCTAGACAGCTGTGTCATTATCAGCTTGATATAATCCAGCTGCTGTTATTTCAAGGTTTTCCTTAATACAGTGGTTCTCAAACTATGGGGGTGCCTATCTAATTTTTGCCTGCCATGTTGGAAGGGGAAAACCATACCTTACCTGGCAATGTGTGGCACATAACCAAGGAAAACAAGGGGGTGGGCAAAGGTCCAAAGTCTAGGGTAGCCTAAAAACATCCCTGAATGCAAGCAGATATTAAGAACTCTAAAGTAATAATATCTTACTTATTCTACTTTCAAGATTAGCTGAGCATTATTAAGTTAATATGTTTTGTTTTACTTTAGTTTTCTTACTTAGCTCTAATAACAGCTTAGGTGTATTCTCCATCATCAAATTCTTCTAGGACACCTAACTCTCTAAGCTGTATAAGTTTGTGTTATAGTCCTTCAATGGCCTGGTAATTCAACTCTCTGTAATACACTTTAGCTGTATAAATATAAGGGCAGGTGTTATTTGGATAAACACTCATCTGGAAAAGGTTAAACTACTCCTCTTCATAGAACAGTCATTTACACTTTAGCTACTTTTATTAGGGGTGTAATAAGTGGCAAAGTAATGCTTAGTGGAAGGTGTGACCCCAATAGCATAGTTTCACTTATTAGGGTATATTTATCAAAGAGTGCAGTTAGAGCTAGAGTGAAATACCGCATCTCCCCATTCATTTATATGGGATTTTTAAAGGAACAGTTCAGTCTGAAAATAAAAACTGTGTGAATAGATAGGCTATGCAAAATAAAAAATGCTTCTAATATAGTTAGTTAGCCAAAAATGTAATGTATAAAGGCTGGAGTGACTGGGTATCTAACATAATAGCCAGAACACTACTTCCTGTTTTATATCTCTATAACTCTGAGCTAGTCAGCGACTTGAAGGGGGGCCACATGGGACATATCTGTTCAGTGAGTTTGTAATTGATCCTCAGCATTCAGCTCAGATTCAAAAGCAACAGATATGACGCATGTGGTCCCCCCTCAAGTCTCTGATTGGTTACTGCCTGGTAACCAGGGCAACCAGTCAGTGTAAACGAAGAGAGCTGAAAAGCAGAGAGAGGTGGTATTTCATGCTAGTGGACTGTGGCGATCTCTAACTTCACTCTTTGAAAATATACCCCCAAGCAGTGTCGGACTGGGACACCAGGGGCCCACCCAAAAACCTTTGACCAGGGGCCCACCAATTAATCTTAGACCAGGGGCCCATTCTTAGTACTATTTTTCTTCCTCTCCTCACTCAACCTCTATTCTCCTAGTTTCTTTTGTTTACAAACTATCCTCTATTTTTCCATCTATTGAGCATCTTTTTTTCTCATAGAAATAGGGAATGGCCATGAAATAGGCCAAATGTTTAGAAGAATGAGGTACCACTGACACCTGGACGCACTGGGACTTTTCCTGGTATCCCAGTGGGCCAGTCCGACACTGCCCCCTAGAGCGAAATTCCACCACTATCCATTCATTTGTATGGAATTTTTAAAACAGTATTTATCAATGAGTGAAAGTGTAAGGTCGCCTTTTGATAAATATGCCTTTCAAAATCCCATAGAAATGAATGGAGAGTGGCAGAATTTCACGCTAGCGAATGTGGTGATCAAGACAAAAAGGAACACCAAGAGCCCCAATAGTGTAAAATGTTTTTACAAGGAGTAATGGTAGAGTAAACAAGTTAATACTCACAAACCAGGGTTACCGATAGGCAACCACTGTATAGGCAGCTGGGGAGATTATCCTGACCCCACTCAGAAATAAGACGTCGCTCTCTGTAGAAGAAGAAAAAGGGGATGATACCCCTCCACTCGGGGTGGACTCGTTATAGTAGTAAGACAAGACAGAGGCGCCAAAAGGGTAAAATTAGCTAAAAACACTTAAAAACCCAATGGGTAATTCAGAGAAGGTAGTAGTGGACTTACCTCCTCCAAGCAGACACCAACGAAAGTGGTAATTTTCAGTAATAGTTTATTCACAAAACAGTATTGCAACGCGTTTCGCAGGCATTTCCTGCTTCATCAGGCAATGTGGAACGGGAGCAATAACAACTAAAAACACAGAGACAGGCAAGTTTGTAAAACATTATTGTATACGGCTGTTCGAATTATGGGGAAGTGTAGATACTGAGTGATGCCATTGGGCCAAGTATATGGGGGGAAGGGGAAACAAGGGGAGGAGAAATAGTTCACAGCATGGGGAAGCAAGTGCTGATGGACATGGGGGATAGGCTGCTGGTATATATTATCTAAATTGGAAACCAAGTATCTGGGTGGGAGACATAATAGGAGACATAAAATAGTAACATAATAAAGAACGTGAACTATAGTAACATAAAATAGGAGACAAGGGCATCACTCAGTATCTACACTTCCCCATAATTCGAACAGCCGTATACAATAATGTTTTACAAACTTGCCTGTCTCTGTGTTTTTAGTTGTTTTTGCTCCCGTTCCACATTGCCTGATGAAGCAGGAAATGCCTGCGAAACGCGTTGCAATACTGTTTTGTGAATAAACTATTACTGAAAATTACCACTTTCGTTGGTGTCTGCTTGGAGAATGTGGTGATCAGTTAACTTTTTGATAAATGTACCCCATTTTGTCTTTAAATGCTCAATAGAGTTGCTTAGAAAGAAAGAAAATTTCAGAATACAAGCATGGTCTTTTTTTACTTCCAACCTGAGAGAGATTGGATAGTATTTGTAGTAGTTTATGGTCTTGAAGCCACCATACCCTCAGATTTCACTGCAAAAACATTCATAGTACCAGGGGAATTTGCTGATATGTTTTCTGTACTGGCTATGACAAGACCTATAAAAATACCTAGGGAGTTGTCCCTATTATGGTGATTTCCAGTTAAAGCCCTCTTTGGCTGTCAACAAAACTGCAATAGAAGGACTGTGAGATTTGCATGCTTTCTATATACAGGTGGCATGGAAATGGTTTGCTCTGACTATGGGGATTATTTACAATGTGCAGGACAGTGTGCAGTACAGGTGTTAAAAACTGGCAAAAAGGACCATGTTTTTTGCACCCTACCTGGCTTTCCAAATTGCTGTGCAAAAGCCAGTGCCTCTCCAAAGAATACAGCACTGCCTGCAGTTAGCAGTGATGTTCCATGATTCATATACAGCCCCCCAATTTGCATGTCATTCAGATGAGAAAGTTGGGAGCAATTCAGCAATCAAACCATATCAAGCAGCTACTGAATTCTATGCAACAAAAAATGTATTTAGCGAACAAAGAGTAACAGAGATTTCTAGGCTGATCACATAAAATGAGCTGAGGCTAAATCCAATAAAATTGGCTGTCTGAGAAAGCGCAGGTTGCCTTCTTTTCTGGAAATGACTTGTAGCAGTGAAGATGCTTTAATAATTAAGCAGGCTAGTCAGGGTCCAGATGTCAGCTCTTATTTAATAAGTCTACAGGAATGGCACATATGCAGCACTTAAGGCTGATAAAAATAAAACAAAAAAAAAGACATTCCCCTAGGTTTTATAAACATATAAGCTTCCTTCATTTTTATTTGCACTGCAAATAGAAAATAAACCCTACAGTGCATGCTACTCATAATTGAAAAAAGGCGTCTTTTCAAACTGTAAGTACAGTAAGCAAAGTGAAATTTATAGAACAATCGTCATGCTTTTTCCCAGGGTCGGACAGTTGGACTGGGTCAGCGGGACACCAGGAAAATACCCGGTGGGCCCCAGCAGAGACCTTCTCCCCCGGCTGACCAGCTGCTGTGCTGTGTCGCTGCGTTTTTTGCACATGCATGCATCAATCGTTTAGCATTCGGGAGGGGGCCCCCAGGGAGGGCCCTTCATTATGCAGCCCTGGTGGGCCCCCAAGGCTCCAGTCCAATGCAGCTTTTTCCAACAATGCAGCATTTTCCCCACAGAATTCCAAAGTTTTTAAGGTCTACATGGGGAGTTACATATGACCCAATTGTGCCAATTTGTCAAAATGAATACAATTGCACTCACACTTTCAACATGACTTAGATGCAATTGCAATAAAAGTCTGGTTGGCCTCATTTCCAGTGTTCAGTGTAAGAGTGACATGTGCGTCTGCACTGCTCCTATTGACTCAAGGTGGCTTTAGGTTCCCACAGCACCCTGGATCAATAGGTACAGAAGCACTCAATTCCAAACAGGAGGAGCCAAGCGCAACTATATTCAAGTGCACAGTGTTTTTTTAATAATTTGCCTATAGTATAGCTATTGACCCATATACAGTAGATATTCACCAAAAATGTGTGGCTGCAAAATTGGTTCTTATGCCAGAATTTAATCTTTTTTTTATTTCCCCTCTGCTAACATTTTCTTGTGACAGCAATAAGTTCATATCTAACTAGACCATTGGATCCCTGTCAAGCCTAGAAATGGGAACCCAAACCAAAAAGAAGAGCCTAATATAAATTGGACCATTTAATGGCTTTATGGGACTTGGCCTTGTCAACTTTAAATCCCCTCATCTTTTAAAGCAATGCTGTGTGTGTTTTATGAGGCACTTGAATACTGTCTGTTTTAAGAAGGCTTTCACTTATAATATAGTGCAAATATATAGTTATATAGTAATGCATAAAACCATTTGTTTTTGGATTTGCCCGTATATTACGTTTTTCACAATAAATTTGTTTTTCACAATAAATTTGATCTAAATACTAACCTTCATTTGCATATTCAATAAATACAAATATGTAACCTTAAAATAAATAACTGCATTCAGCTGTCAAGTATTTTCAAGTCATACAACTGTAAAGATTCACATTTGAATCCTTCAAAAAGTTCTGATTTGTTCAAATCCTGATGAATCCTGGATCTGTTGCCCATTTTTTGGACCATGACTCCTCACAAAGCAGGAGAATGCCTCCTAATTGAGGTTCATGTTTCTGCTTAGCTTAACCATTTATTTAAACTCTCAGAATATTATCTCAAAATGACTTATGCTTGCTAATAGAGTTTAAAATGTCATGTTAGTGTTGGCAGTACATTACATACAATTATGTTTGATGGGCACCTATTTGAAATTTTAGTTCTACTCCCTGGTTAGAGTGCTCACCTGCTCTTCATGAAGGACCAACTACACATTTTTGGTTGAGCTGCTGAAAAAAAGCTAAATAACTAAATGTAAATTGTCTTAGAATAGCTCTCTACATCACACTAAAAATTAAAAGTAAACCTCATAGGTACTACGTGCTGGCAGAAAAATGATTTCAGTGCCAAGCACATAGTAGCTACATGCTTCACATTAAAATGCTTCCTCGCTGCACTAGTGGCTTTTGCCGCTGTGCAGTGGGTCAGATGGCTCCCCTAAGCAACGAGCTAATGGGACTTCCATGTCAGTACTGCGACACTGTCATTGCAGGGCCTAACTTCTTACCTAATTGTTGCAGGACCAGGCAGCTCCGCACCACCCAACGCAGGACCCGACTTCCAGGCACCCAGTGCCCACCAACTTACTTCCTGCTGCCTAGGATCCGTGAAACTGGGACCGTCCAGTGCTGCCAAGGACCCTCCTGCTTTTACAAACTGCACATTTTATTAAAAATTGGCTTTTTTTTTCTTTTGCAAATATTTACACATATTCACATTTACACACTTTTTAGAGCTCTACACAAATGCATACGCAAACACACACATACTTTTTAAACTTTTTTAAGTTCTTTATTTTATCATTTACATTTTGCTTTTCCCCTAAAACTGTTGATATCACAGCGTGGCTAGTATTCTGACCACTAAGCACTCTGTTGGATCAGTTATTTTATTTCATTTATTTGCCTAATTACCATATATACTCGTGTATAAGCCGACCCGTGTATAAGCCGAGGTACCTAATTTACCTAAGAAAACTGGAAAAATGTATTGACTCGTGTATAAGCCTAGGGGCCCCATGTCAGATTTCAAAATGTGAATGTGTAAATGTGTAATCATGTTTTATGGCATAGAAATCTATCTAAAACTATTTAAAAGAGCCTCCCCATAATTCCATCAGCAGGAACATGACACTGCAAAAATATGCTTACCCTGAGAAGGATCAGTGTGGGCCAGGTTATAAATAGGACACAGTTCTCTAGCACAGACGCATAGTGATGCCACTGCTGATCCGACGGGGTGAAAACATCAAAATCCCTCATAAAATGGCTGGAGAAATGTTCCCCTTTACACCCAGCACCCTGCGAGCCCTGCAGAGACAGAGGGAGCAACTGGAGAGCGAAGATCGAAGGAGAGCGTTGAGCATCGAACTCTTGTCCCGCAGAGCTTTGACTTCCAGCCCAGCAGTGCGACCCCCTGTGACCCGGCCCCAGCAGGACTGTCTGTGACTGACTGTCACGATTGCCGCCCGGAGCAGGTCCAGGAGCTCCGGGCGGCGCGTCCTTCCCTGCCGGCGTTCGCTCCCAAAATGGCGGCGCCCATGGCCGCCACGTGGGTAGCGGGTGACAGTCAGTCACAGACAGTCCTGCTGGGGCCGCGGAAGGAGCGTATCTACGGTATGACCCGCGTATAAGCCGAGGTTGAGTTTTTCAGCACATTTTGGGTGCTGAAAAACTCGGCTTATACGCGAGTATATACGGTATACTTGATTTTTGCATTGTTGTTCCTTATGTAAGCATAGTTTGTAGTTTTGTGGTTTGGAGTAGAAAGACATAATTACCCATTTTTGGATTCAATAGAATGTGTACTTTCCAAAAATATGTGGTTTTTGGGGAGTCTGTACTGTAAGGGGTCTTACGGCACATAATATACAATCAGGGGGCTTTTTTCACAGAAGGCAAATTGGCAGCCGAAAAAATTCATATGCTCTGTTTTCATCTGGGGAACGTATAGTCCACCCACTTTGGTATATCTGTGTATATTCGGCATCAAACTGTTCAGTAGTCCCTTGGCATTAATATTTAGGGTGTTTGGTTACCTCAGCCTTGTGGTGGGTTACTCATTTTAACAGGAACTTCACTTGAGTAGGTGAGATTGGGATTGAAGTGTAGTAACTTCTTTTCATTGAAGGCATATATGACACTGCACAAACCCTTAGGTCCCAAGTCCACAACATGCATCCTAGAATATGCATTTATAACACTGGAAATAAATAACTTGTATTTATTTGGACTTGCAGTTTCATTTATTACATGCACGTGCAGATTCCATTTGAATAAAGAATTTATGAAATTGCATATTACAGATAAAAGATTTTGCCATTTTGAGTGTGTGTATGATTGCAAGATGCACCAGTTTACCAGGGGAACACAAAAATAAGAACAAAACTGGGAATTGGGAAAAGGATATGGTAGAAGATGGAAGAGGCAACAAACTGTGCAAAATAAAATAAATCAAATCACTTGTAAGTGGTGCAATTTATATGCCTGAGAATGCCCCAAGACACAGAAAGGATCAGCTTTGATCCATTCTTCTGCTACCATAAAATCCCCCCCTTCACCTTGTGACGTAATACTACATGAATGTCTTAAGAAACTCTAGTCTGCCTCTGTTCTTTCACAAGATCTCACTTGCACATTTGCACTCTTGTTCTATATGTTTGCACTTTTATGCCTCTTAGGCATGTACTTGCACCATGACAATCCGTTGGTGGTGTGTACACATATTACTCTGCATTATGTTATATGCTGTTATATGAGAAGTGAGTGTCTGCACGATAACATTAGCTATAAGGAAACATAAACATACCATCTAGTTTTCTGATGCACATCTGATTATTTATTGCTGCAGTGCCCTTGCTTGGCATCCAAGCTTGGATCCTGTTTCTAGATTTATCTGATGCATTTCATTACTGCCCAATATATTTTGACCTTGTCCTTTTCTCTATCATTTATTCCTGCTGCTTGCCTCAACCTTTCACCTGAAAATAGACATTATTTAGCTCATGCCATCCCCAATATAAGCTTCTGCCCTTATCTGACCTGCTCTGTATGATCTCTATTCCATTCCCTTCAGGCAGTATTCTGCTTTATCACAGGGAGCTGTTCTTGTCTCCGGTCACTATGGGTTCCCTTCATTTTTGTATGCTGAGCATTACATTAGTTATACCAATGTTTGTTGCAGTTCAGTAACCCATAAAAACCATTAATATGTCTACTTTTATTATTCTTACTGTACTAGATAAGTAAAAGCTAAATGCTGATCCATTAGCAAAAAGTAATAATATACTGGGTCAGCGTTATCTCTGTTACTACATTACCTGCCTATCAGGAAACGTGTGAATTTTCTTGCTTATTTTATGTTTGCACTTTGAAAAATACAAATTTACATTCTCATGTCTGTGTGTTCCTTAAAAGTCTTGGCCTTACGATGGATGAACTTACTTATAATCATGGCTATCCAAGTAGAGACCTGTGGGTCAAATGTAACCCTCCATGTTATTTACTGGCCCTTGTTTACCTATGGGCTCCATTGATTGCTGTGTACGATATCATCATTTTAATGTAATCTGGCCTATAAACATGTAGTATCTCAGCAAACTGGAAAAAGTTGCTGCCAATATATCATCCTTGATACTGATGAGTGTCCATTCACATGCATGAATACATTCTGTTGTTCAGTTAATTTGGGTCAAACGCCTGAATGATGTTAACTGAAGGAAGTGAAGAGGAGCTACAGGACCCTTTCCATTTCTTCATCTGCCAGTTAACTATGCACTCGTTGACATGGTCAAACATGACAGACTGATCATCTGTAATTTGACAGGATCACAGGATGGGTCCTCAAAACTGACCCCTGACTGGCATACATAACCAAGCTGTAAGCCAGTATGTACAAAATCCTGACCAAATCTGGCCAGTTTTGTGGCTGACAGTTTTGCCATAGTTAACAAAAATTATTTATTTTGCTGTTTCTTTAATACTTAAACGTCACAATAATTAAAGCTGGCCATAGATGTTGAGATTTTTAAAAGATCCAATCCTCATCGTGAGACCACGATTTTCTGGGAACGATCGTACGATCGTACAAATTGACCATCAATTTGACCAATTTGCCAGGAAAACAAAGGGGAGCTGCCTGCTTGGCCCTGCAAACATAGATAGATTGCACTGGGACTGACAAAGATTTTTTAACCTGGCCGATCAATTTCCTGACAGATGTCGGCCGAAAAATCGTAAGATGTACGATCGTTCGAATCCCACTAACTGCACGATAATTTAGAAGTATTGGTCGGACTTCTCTAAAATCGGTCATTCGGCAAGAAGAATCATCGCGTCTATGGGGAGCTTAAGGCTGAGGCCAAAGATTAAAAGAAGCCAAGAACTTGAGAGCGGGCTTGTATTGAGAACTGTGTATTTTGTTTAGCACATTACTATTCCCAGTTGATTGTTCTGGCAGGGAGTGAGTTAAGATAATTGCTGCAGGCACAGTTAGTTCAATAAATTAAATGCATCTCCAAGGGAGCCTGTCATAACCCAGTGAAGTACAGCATACAAATTGTGCAGACAGACCAGTCCAACCCTAGCACGGCGGCAAAAGCTGGAGCTTCGTCCAAGAATATAATATTATGTATAACAGAGGTGATACTGGCTAATGTTGACTTTGTACTATTCCTAAATGGATTATCATGCCCATTTTCATTATATCAACACCCTCTCACATTTTTATTCCAAGGAAAGACTGCATTGCTGAAAAGCAAACCAAGCTTGATGCAACGCTGTAAGTGAACTGCAATGACTTCTCATAAATGTTTGTAAAGACTGAATATTAGAAGATAACAGCTTCTTTCAAGAGCTACTGAAGTCGAAAGGCTTAGCCCCATCATAAATGGATATGCCAAGTAAGATTTAGGAATATGGCACATGGGCATTTTATGCAATTGTTAATTTGAATTGGAAACACCACAGGTCACCTCTTACACAGGTCATAATCCCCTGAAAATGCACATAGTCACTATTCAGCCAATAATTATCTAAGCATGTTGCTCTAGAGCTCTTGTCATTTAAGATGATGGGAAGTGAACTGCTACTTGACTAAAAGAAGCAACAATCAAAATGTGTTGTTTGCCATTGCTTTATTGTTTTTCAAACTATGGGCCAGGTTCAAATCAGTGATAAAAAGTTACCACACATGAAAACTCATGAACGAGATTCAATCCAAGGAGAAATAACTTTTCTCCAAATTCACTTTCTGTTTTTCCAATTAGCCCTAATAGCCATCCTAAGCTGTACTTGAGTGAAGCAGAACATAAATGCAAATGCAGATTATTTCCATTTGCTTGAAAGTAAAGGTTAACTTTTCCTTTAAAATTAATTCGATCGACAATGAAATACAGTGAGTAAAGCAATCATTCTGATGTTCAGGGGACTGGATATCCATCTTTAACACAAATGAATAATATATGTTATTTTACTGCTAGCATACAAAAAGGTTATGCCGTGGTATAATAATAGGATTGGCATATTATCTCTTATTAAGTACAATTTTACCTCATATTAAAATGAAAAGACTACAATGATGCAAATGTGTAGAAAAGGAAGATTTAGAAACAGGACAAATAATTTTTTAATGCAGATTTAGCATAATTCTGTGTTTTGTTTGCTATCTCTTGGTAGTCACACGCTAATTACCTATCGGGATTAGGCAAATGTAAATTACAGAGATGGATTTTGTGCATTAGCTAGGGTTGAGCTTTCTAAAATTCAGGAGAGCGGCACTTCGATGTATCCCTCAGGATTGTTCTGCAGAGACTGCAGGCTAAAGGAAAACCACGTGATGAGGAAGGAAACTGGTGCAAATGTAATCATCTGCAAAGATACAAAGCCAAATCAGATGGCATTCTAAAAACCTGCTAATTTCAAATAGTGAAAATATAGTTTTCTGTATATCTGAAATATTACTTTTATCTACATTTGTATCTATGAATAGCTTTGTTTGATCAGTGTTTATGATGTAGAAGTCACTGATCTTCAAGCGAGAATAATAATAAATATCAGATTTGGGGAGACATCTTTCAACAGAAGTCAGAGGTGTGTTTTTAAACATATCTAGGTTACTAGACAAGTAGCAAACTTTAGGCCATTTTCTTGGATTATTTGAATAAAATGGCATCTATGGGAGATGGTCTTTCTGTAATTCGGAGCTTTCTGGATGAGTTTCCGGATAACAGATATTATAGCTGTACAAGTTTTTGTCTCTTAAGTTCTGAGTAGCTAATACAATGCTAGATCTTACGAATCATGATAAAAACAAAAACCTCTCTAAATATCCATATGCTTTATCACCCTGAATTATACTGGTATGCGTCTACCATGTAAAACTGATCTGTCTGCCAGTCACTATATTAGTTATGCATCCCTTGAACAAGTGCCATTCATTCTGCATTTTGCATTTCAACATCAGTTTGATACTGCTATTTAACATCTGCAACTAAACATTGTTTAATATGGTTTTACATGATCGCTGCAAGGAAAGTTCTTTAAAATTAAGTTGCTGATACATTCACAGTTGCTATAGCAATGGACAGATTCAAAACTGAGAATTCATCTAGCGTTCTGAAAACGCACATAAAACTACTTTCTTTATAATTTGATGTTTCTTTAAAGCACAATATATAAAAGTACTGTTTTCCTGCAGATCAAAATTGCATTACAATTAGATATTTTATTGCAAAATCAGGTTAATAAATAATAAATGGTAAGACCAAATGCAAGTCCATGGCCTGCCACAATTAGAGGCAATTGCACTCTCTGCACAAGACCAGTCACATTTCCAGTTACAAAAATGTAAATTCATCTTTTATTCTGCCATACCCTGAGGCAAGTTTCTCAGCTTGCCTCATGACTGGAATGGAATACTATTAGCACATCATTCCATGCCCAGTGAAGCTTGCAGGCTAAGGTCACTAACACATTTACACACACTACCTGGCTGTAACTCCACAAAGACATAGAAAGAACATACACACTCCTTGCAAATAGTACCCTGGCTGCAATTAAACCTAGGATCCCATTGATGCAGTGGTGGAATTGCCAAGGGGGCAGGGGGGGTGCAATTGCATCTGGGGCTTCACCCCCTCTGGCCCCCAGCAGTTCAGTGCAAATTTGATGCATAGATCGCATCAGGAGGGGTGGGGTGCCCAGTTGCACAGCCTGCCCCCCAGCCTGGAGATGGGTAGTTACATTAATGCATTGATGGACTCCAACAGCACTAAGCATTGTTCCACTGTGCAATCAGGTTTTTAGGAGCTTGCGCAGATTTAACCATTTTTGCCAACATTTTTAAAAATTAAAATCTTTATGCCTCTTGGCAACCATTTAGGGGATGTAAACCATAATGTAACATGTAACATGATTACAAATTTACATAAATTCTTATTAAATTCTGAACAGTCAGGTTTTTAATTGATTACTAAAGAATTTGGTTTTGGTTGATATTATTGTGTTTGTAAATCATCATTAATCCAATCTGATAAAATTCCAGAGGGAGCTGAGTGTTCATGGTGCAGCTTTAATAATCCATACTTGATAATGTTACTTTATTATAGAAAGCTTGCCGAAATAGGTTACAGTAGAGCAAGAGTGTTAACATCTGCTTACCACATCTCTGTGTTGGGAATTACTGGTCTTGTGTAGAGTTTGTGTTGGGCCTATGTAAATATGTATTAGCAAACTGTCTTTACTTGGGAGTACTGGCAGATTCATCTTCCCTATATAATACTACTTAAGCTGTTTGAAGACACTAACAAAATAATGCTAATCTTTTAAAAAACAAAAGTAAAAGTGTATTATAACATTGTAAATGACATGCTGCTGCACTTATGGTATATTAAAAATTAGTATATTTTGTATGTTTGCCTCAAAGATATTACACAAGATACATATATTAGAGGTTAGTAATCACTCATGGGCTAGGTAGGATCTAGTGTGTAAAAAAACAAAAGCCAACACTTTCTCGTACTCTGCACCCTGGCCTGTAGGTGAGCTTACTGACCCAGGTCTGAAACACAAGAGGCTCTGCTTTCTGCTCAGATACCGGACTACCTGTGTTTGGCAGTGCTGCATTAATTAGAGGGGGACATGTGGATTGAAGCATGTAGCCACCCCCTCCTTTGCCCTCTACCTGGTCCCAAGCTTCAACATAATTCAGGGAGTGCCAGAGACACAGGTTGCAAAGAAATTCTATTTGGGAAGGTGGTAAGGACTGCCTTGTGCCTACTGCCTGCAATGGATTACTAATTCAGCTCAATGTGCAGAGTACCTGGACAAGTGCATCTTGAATGAGCACTACATGGTAAATGACCCTTATTGAGTTATTGTCAGGCCACCAAAATAATAACTGATCGAAAGCAAGCTGGCTGAATACTGTAGTTGGTTTAAAAGGGGTTAAATCATTTAGGGTGAGATGCACACAAATACAGAGGTTTAAAAGTCACCAAGAAACATATTCAACTGGAGTAAATCCTTTTTACTATCAGAGTTCTATGAAATTGCTGTTAAAATGATTAACAAACAAAGATAAACCTGCATGAAAAAAAACACACAAACAAAAATAATTATTTTATTCTAGTTAGCATAGGACCAGTGCCAGGCCAGGTCTGTCAGTTGCCCCAGGCAACCCAGCTGGCCGTTAGCAATTTAGGTCCCCACCGCAGCTGTGCGCAAGGACGCGCATCCGAGGACTCGCGTGCGTAATTGTGCGTAACTGAGGACGCGCGTGCGTAATTGTGCGTAACCCTGCGCAACCGAGGACGCGCGTGCGCAACGGCGTGCAGCCGTTGCTGCGTAAGGCAAAAGTAGGGATAGTAACTGAATACGTGCTAGGGACAGCAACGTTGTAGCCCTGCTCCATGCCTTAAAGAGATGTGCCTCCTTATTCCTTATAATACCTGCCATTTGCACCCTTTGAATGATATGTAAGCTAAAAGTATTCTAGGGGATATCCATGTGTCCTCCACCTGTCTTATATGTTAACGCAGCACTGCCACACTAGTTCTCTTTAGAAGTACTACTGTATAAACCAAGGAAGCACAATGACTCTGCAATGACCTAATACCAAAAAAAAAACACTTTATTTCCCTATAGAGGCCTTGGCTTCCGTGGGAAAAGATGTGTTTACTTGAGACTTTGGGAATATGGCAGTAACACACAACATAAGCAGTGTTTAATAATGCAGTCTCTATAACCTTGTTGACACAGCTGGTATGTGCTGTTTGGAAAATCAACAACTGCTCAAGAGGGAGGAACACTGAAAGGTATCATTAAATAGCAGCATTTACAGAAAGGGTCATAGATACAGGGACTAAATCCTGTATGCTGTTTATTAAAATGGCAGTCCTGCATGGTAGAATTCAGAGCAAAATGGTCTAGGACAGTGATTCTAAAAAAGTTGGACTAGCCCCATAATGGAACCCAAAAGAAAGGATGCCGAGTCCAAGGCTTTCCCCCATAATAACATACGTGAGGCAGATTTTGTAACACACATCGCAACAAATGCACTAACTTGGAGTTAGAACATTCAAATGCTTAGAAGTAGCACTGAGTATACTCAATCTGATCCAAGTCAGACATCAGGGAAAAGGGCTGCTGATCTAAAGCCTTCGAAAAGGTTTATGGCACTTGGGTTTTTTTTCAATGAGCTGGAAACACACTATGGGGCAGATTTATCAAAGGTCGAAGTGAAAATTCTAATTAAAAAATCCAAATTTTGAGCTAGTTTTTGTGTACTTTAACTATGGAAATTCGACCCTTGATAAATCTGCCCCTATGTGTTTGTGCACTAAAAAACACCAGCACAGAAGCATACACGCATTCAGCCTGTCAGTTCAGTGTGTATTCATGTGTGATTTTTGTGAGCAATATCCACCCATCACTTTTAAAAATGGAAAACTTAGAAGCTACTGCTTAGATTTCTGCTAATATGAATACAAACGAGGAATGTGATACAAATTTTAAAGTGACGCTATATAAGATAATAACTTGACTAAAGAAATACCTTGATATTGCTGCCCAGTCATTTCAGATCTATTCTTTGCCAATAACATATAGGGGGTTATACTCTGCATGCAAAAATCACGAAAATTTTTTTTTGTTTTTTTTTATAAAATCGTACTTTTAAAAAATCACACATTTTTCAGAATTTATTAAACTCAGTGTATGGAAAAGTTAGAATCTGAAAATCCAGCATCTCAGACCTGTCGAGGTTGCATATAAGTCAATGGGAGAAGTCCCAATGAGTTTTTGATGTGTGCTGGGTTTCGTGCAATACCCTAAAATTTTCATTTTTTTGGGCAAAAAGCATAAGAGATCTGAGTTTTCGGGTAAAAAAAAAAAAAGAGATCTTCAAATTGTGTTTTCTTTTATTAGGCAAAAAATTATTTTTGTGGGCTGATGTACTTTCAGGTTTTCTTTTGGCATTGTCAATTAATAAATGATTTGGTTTGGGGTTTGGTCAGGATTTGCCTTTTTGGATTTGGCTAAATTCAACTGCCTGGTTCAACCAACCCACATCCTTAAAATCATTCGACATGCTTATGTTAGGGAAGGGTTTGGATTCAGTTCAGGTTTCATCCAAATCCTTCATGAAAGATTTGGTGCAATTTCAAAATAGTGGATTTGGTGCATCTCTAGTATGTACAGTTCTGTTCTGAACCCTATTCAGGCAAGAATCACATTTGTTCTCAGCACAGTACCAAACCATTGTATTGCATAGTATATGCAATAGGAGCCATGAAATTATTGTGGCCTATGCCTAAAAAAAGATACAATGATATTCTTTAGAACAAGGCTTGGTGTAGAGTCATCTAATTATTTTACAAGAGCAAAATATAGTACACTGGTTTCTAATCATATAGGGTACATGAAGCATGATTTATGTGCTATGTCATGTGCCCCCATTCTTTAGATCACCTCTTTACTACCACTCAATTACCTGCACATTTATCAGCTGGATGTGCAGAACCAGAGTTAGAGAAGGCAGCAGAGGTATGTGCCTCATATCCCAGTGCCCCTCACTGTTAATTCATAAGTACATGCCTCTTCTTCCAGCCTGCCTCGGTGCTTGACATCATAGTTTATTACAGGTGCTTAGTTACTGAAATATGCATGTTATAAAAATAATGTACCTCCTTGGGAAATAGCTTTGAACTGTCTGCTGCTAGTTAGCAGCTTAAAGCAAACGTCTGATGGTGGCTATGGCTAACTATACTGGTGCAACACTGAGCCCCTGTTAAAACAGAAAGCAGCTGTCTTAAAAAAAATCCCATAAATGTACTTTTACATTTTATTCCTCTTTGAACACCTGCCTATATTGGCCTAGCACAAATGTAACCATAAACCCTAGGAATTAGTATTATTATTATAATCAGCAGTGCTGATATGAAAGTTAGACAGGCACCCAATGACTCTCCATGCTGTATAAGGGTAAACAAAATTCTGTTGGAAGAATCCTTTGGGTTGATGTACATAATTGGACTATTAAATGCTCATTCTCATCGAAACACAGCACAAGCCTGCATATACAGGGTGGTTGTGGAGATGTCTGCAATAAATATCATTCTCTACGAGGAAGCTTGATGAATTTGTCATTAAAGAAGTTAATATCCCTGTTTATCAGTTATTTTTCCTTTCAGTAAAAGTGCAAGTGAGAATCAATAGATTTTTACATATGCTAAGCAATTTGTCCTTTATCTGCTTAACCTGTATTATTATAGTGAAATTCGCTGACCTTGTCCTCATCCTTTTCTGCTGTCTGTCACCCCCAGTGTTGTAGCTAGTATGACCAGGTCACTGTACGCAGGGAGTTTGTAAGTTTTTCCCAAGTCTGTTTGGATTTCCTTCAGGCAAGTTAATTGGCTCCTGATAAAATTAGCCTTAGGGTATGTGCCATGCCTAAATAAAAACCTTGTATTGTGAGCTCCATAGGAGCAAGGAATGATATGAATGAAAAACAATCTCTTTGACTATAATCTCTCCCAAACTCAATCTGTACATATTGCTGACTTTACTTCTTGATACTTGTCCTGAATGGAGAAAGTATATAGTGCAGCATTTTCCTGTTTTGTAATAAACACCCCCTTCCATATCCCATCCAAACAATAAAACAAAGACTGTATTTGGAGGACATAGGGCCTGGAATGCAGGGGACATTTCTGAAAAGCATCCATTTTCCTCTATACAAAACCAAATTCCTATATACAGAACCATGTCCTGTATACAGAACTAGTGATTTACATTACTGATGGTGGAAATTAAATGAGAGAAGTTGTGTAGTCTGTGGTTGCGCAGATTTATTAAGGGCTACATATGTCCTGTGTGTCGGGACCATCAATGTACTTCGCACAGTCCTAAATACACATCTTTCTAAACCAGTCATATTACTAATCACTGTGCACCTCATTCAGTTTAAGGTGATTTGGAGTAATATTCCATATTATTTTTTTTAGATGTAGAATTCACCGGTTTCTTTTGTATTTCTGTGCAGTGACTAAAAAAGACAAGGTTGTTGCTCTGCAAATTGCATCAAGGCAAGCATGGTCTGTTCATAGATATGCCACCTTATAGGGTGAATCCTGCAAGATCACCAGCCCAGGCCAACACTGAGTGAAGAAAAAATGCATTGAGCCTGTGGCCTAATTTGTTTTCTTATTGTTTATCACTGTAAATCTGTATCTGACACAGCGACATCACATATAATAAACTATGAACTAATTCACCTTGATAGAATAATCCACGGCAATAGCCAATTACCTCTCCCTTCACCTCACCTAAAAACCTACCAAAGGACTTCTTCATTGTACTCAGGGGGAGGCTCTTAAGTACACTTGCAGCTCCCTTAAGCTGGCCAAAGACGCAACGATCCGATCATACGAATCGTGGATTCGTACGATTTTCGGACCGTGTGTGGAGAGTCCCGACATTTTTAGTCCGGCGGAGATCGGTCGTTTGGTCGATCGGACAGGTTAGAAAATTTCTGTCGTATGCCGATAATATCTCTGCATGTATTGCCGATCGTATGATTTTCAGTGGGAGACTGTCACTAGTTTTGCCAGACATAACTATCGTACGATTGCTGTCAGAGGTAGAACATTGGCTGATCTGTTCTTTAACTACTTTATTTAATCTGAATGGTAAGACTTTGATCTGAATGGTTAGTGGCGGGTCGGGAGAAGGGAGAGTCCGATTGTACGTTGATTCGTACGATCGGATCTTTGCGTCTATGGCCATCTTAAAGTTGGATATTCTCAGCATGGTATCTAGGCTGCTAAACTTGCTGGATACTGTCTCTCCTTAAAAGATAGTCATAGGCTGGTGATTTAAAATAATAGACTCCTCCATTTTCACCAACCTCCTGACATATAAATACCTTTCTGAAATACTGTCTATTTTCCCAGACTTGCCACTGCTATTCCAAGTTGGTTGGTAGCAGAATGGATTACAGCAATAGTGCCATCCTGGGGTCTAGGGAAACCAGCTGAATGTAGGTCAGTTATGTTCCCCTCTGTAATAAACTAGAAAATGGAACCTGTTTGTTAGACAATATTGAATGGTTTTTTTTTCACTTCTAGTTTCTTTCACCCCTATTTCTCATTTGTCTAAAACATTATTTTTAACTTTTTAAATGTTTCATGTTTTCCTTTAACCAGAGAGATTTTTTTGCCTGATGTTAATAAATGTCATGGGATTGTTTGTGTGTCTGCTTGGATGGGTATGTAACTGGTTAATTGTGGGGGTGAGGTGTACTGTATAAGGATGTACATTTGAAGGGTAATATCATTTTTGGGCAAAGCAGAATCCACCTATGCAGCTAATAGCAATCCCATGCTCTATAGCAAATATACCATGTTATGAATTTAATGGATTTGTGAAATTGGACACTTATACAGTAAATACCTTGAACAATATATTATGCAATAAAATGTTTATGGGATATTTTTCTGTATACCAACAATACACATCTACTCAGTGTCGGACTGGGATGCCAGGGGCTCACCAGAAAACCTTAGACCAAGGGCCCACCAGAAAACCTTAGACAGCTGGTCCACTTTCCAAACTATTATTCCTCCTCTCCTTTCTGAATCTCTTTATTCTTCTACTCTTTTATATCTACTCACTATATTTTCCATTATTAAGCATTTCGCCCCATAAAGGAATATGTAAGGATCATGAAATATGCTAAATGGTTAGAAGCAAGAGGCCCACTGACACCTGGGCCCACTGGGAATTTTCCTGGTATCCTGGTGGGTCAGTCCAACACTGCATCTACTGTACTTATAATCAACCATGCTATATTTGCAATTATATAATATATTTATATTATATATTATATAATATGAACTTAATGGGCGGAATTCCTTCATGTCCAGTCACTCTCATGGGAGCTCCCTCCCAGTGCGGGTACTCTATCGCTGACGGGGGCATTTTTTTAAACAAAAAACTACTGTTATGCCCAACCGGAATGCGGGCTCTATTAGCCCACACCTTTGGTTGGGGATAACGTTTTTACCCAACAGGTGCCCTTTAAAGGCAGCTGTTAGAATTGATACAATAGTTGCTAAAATTCCACAGATGCTGCAGAGAAATATATCAACTAATGTAGCAAATTTTAAAAGTTCAGAATTCTCCTGGATCACTGAGCTGCCAGACTGGAACACCAGAGACACAAACATTACAGTAAAAAGTAAAAGAAGCAAAGTAATTGAAAAACATTTTCACCAGAAATTATTTTTGGTGAACAATCTGAACACAACCCCTTTGATACTTGTCGCACATCCAATATCATCCATTGCTGCTCGGGGGTAGGTTTAATTGAATATCAGTTTGCCATTTTCAATGGCTTCTTCCTTATGATTAGGCTGGGCTGAGAAATCATCAATGAGTTTGTAAGAGTCTGAAGTTAAGTAAACAATTTTGTGGGGTTTAATGCAGAGATTTCTAAAATTGTAAAAGCCATTTCTCAGTGATGATGGTCAGATGCTTTGTCTCCCTAAGTTCACCACTGCTCAAGCTCACTGCGTTTCAAACACCAATAATATTATGGGAGTTTATAACACTTCCGTCCTGAAATTTTAAGGCTGATGGCACTACCATTGGTGACAAATATCCCTAAAAAAACTTTCCACAGAATAACATTAATATTGCAGCAAGTAACAACTAATGAAAATAACCCCATGTGCAAGTCAAATTCCAAAAAAATCTCTTGAATAATTATTGTAGATGGCTGGGCAGGCTACTATATATTTAACCTTATAACTGATGTATATTTAACTGGGCATATAATTGAAAGTGCCTTATTCTCAACAAATTTTATTTTCAAAATGTTACCACCTTAACTTATATTGAAACAGTACATCAATCTGAGCGTACATACTGTATTTATTGCCATTACTACTATAGAGCAGACACCTTGTAAACTATCCCCAGAAGCTACAGCATTGCTAACAGCCATTCACCATGGTATATAACAAATATAAATAGTCTTCCATTTGTAGTATTTTTTCCCACACTTCCTCCCATCTGCGCCCTCTGGATCTTACCACCACAATTAATAGCTAGGACAAAGTACACCATTGCCTAGTGTTCTATGTAGTTACGTTTCATTGCAGTTGGTTATGCAACTGATATATATATATATATATATATGTAAATATATATATATATATATATATATATATATATATATATATATATATAAATAGCTAATATGAATTCATTTTGGCACTGAAAATAAAAAAAATCCAAGACTTCTCAGCCCCAAAAGCAGCAGAGATTTAAGGAAAGTGGTTTGTGTGGTAGATAAGGTAATGACCTTATGTCATTAAACGGGTTCACATAGACCTAAAGACACAGGAACAGGGCATTGACTGAATGTAAACAATGATATCATGGGAACTAGAATGGGTATTACAAATGGCTCCTCTACTCAAGACAATACTCAGTTGCAGTAACAACATTACTTGAAAGTCACTTTAGGCTTTGGTTAACATGTAAGGAAAAATAAATGGAAACCAGCTGCTCTAACAAGTATTAGGTATACTTAATTTGTTTGGATCGGTAATATAAAATCAACTTGACACTGCAATCCCTCTTGTATAAACTAAAGTATTATTATGAGGCATACAGTACAATTTGTTTTATTAATCTATAGATACCATATAATTTATTATCCTCATCATGCATGGTGAGTCCACTCTTAACTGTGATGGTGCCACTTGACAGACAATAGCACAAATGTTATGTGTAGGAGGACAATATTAGCATAAGAAAACCTGGTTCAGAAATTAGACTGAATCTAGAAAGAAAATACTGCATAAAATAATAAATTCAAATAAATGATAAAGACAACCAATATCTTTAGCATAATCTTGTTTTTTTCTGCTTAACCTGATACATTTAATGGGTAAATAAAGTGCAAATTGATCTGGAACAAAGGAAGATACAAATTAAATACAAAACAAGTTAATTTACATATTTTCATGATTTGTTGTTTAAGTAACCGATCACTAAAGTCCACACAACACACCAGCATCCTCTGAGTGGTCACAGTTGTGGACATTCCAGCGTATGTAGGAACATTGCAGGAGGGAGCTTTCATTGCCCTGACATTTTACATTGTCAAATAATATGTACCCATTGCCACGTCCGTACCATGCTTCTCCTCTAGCTTTTAGAGCAGGTCCACAGCCTAACGATCGGCACACCACCGTTGCTGCTTTTAGGTCCCATGCGTCATCACACACTGTTCCCCATTGCAAAAGGAAAAAGATCTCCAACCGGCCTTCACATCTATTGCTGCCATTCACCAAGCGAAGAGAACCTAGCACAGATAGAACAACTGTCAATTAATAACCAGCTGGAGATGCAGAAATGGAAATAAAACAAAATCTTAATACTTGAAATTATATTTGAGTGTTGAAGACTGATTTGCAAAAAAAATAGGAAAGATACATTTAAAAGTAGACAGTACAGGTTTTTGTTGTGCATCTGGCTCAATGTTATGCACCTTCTTGTTATGTAGTGGTGTGCACCTTCTTGTTATGTATTCCTTTGGGAAATATTGAATGAAAAGTGGACCATACAGTTGATTAATGCCAGCACATTGGTATTGTTTCCTTATAAACAATGGAAGAGTTCAAGTCTTAGGGCAGAGACACATGCTCAGATTCGGGGAGATTAGTCGATTAGTGGACGGAAAGACACGCAAAGGCAGTTTGGGAGATTGTCGCCCAGAAGAAGAGGCGATTAGTCGCCAGGCGACTAAATCTCCCCAAATCTGCTTGTGTGGACTGACCCTAAGAGCTCAATCAATGTACATATATTAGAATGCACAATTTGAATTCTTGGTGCAAGCAAATGTACTAATATACACACATCAAAGAGGAAAACAGAGCAAACAGAAGGGCATGATAAACAGTTTTTAATTCATTTAATTACTATGTCTCTGATACTGCTGCTTACGCACAGGTAAGGTTCATACAAAAACATATTGGCAACAGAAACTATACTTTCATTCTCTACTATACTGGGGACACATTGAATTCTAGATGACCTTGGTTACAAACATTACATAATATTTACATGATTAAATGAGAGGGCTTATAGCCGTTTGGAAATTCAGGTATAGCTCATCAGCTCACAATGTTTTTAAGCTATCCAGTACAAAACTTTACATTCTATATCAAAACATGAAACACAATCCCTTGTACTCCATGGGAAACAAATGACAGAGATGGGAAAAGATACTGTGATTATATTTTGCCATACACAAGATACATATTAGTACTAAATGGCTACATGCACAGATTGCACAATACTGCCTGTCATTGCATTTACTGAACAACTGACATGGGGATGAAAGGATTCCATTTTAGAAAATTATACTCCATATATCAAATAGACTCTGACCTTGTATCACAATACCATGTTTGACTGTTAAGTTAGAGGCCCCTTTTAATTATTGTAACGTTGTACCAGAAGGAGAATTGTACCAGAAGCGGTGCCGGGCCAGGTCTGTCAGTTGCCCCAGGCAACTTAGCAGGGCCGGATTTACCCTCCTTGCCCCCCTAGGCCCAGCTACTGTGCCACCCCCCCCAGCGCGCATTTTCTGTATGTGAATCTTTTTCGAATCAGGACATTTATGCAAAAGTGGATCAGATGGATCAACTAGCAGTTAGGCTTGTTTGAGATATATCTATATATATTCTCTATATATAGACACCTTTTTATACATAGATGCAGAGAGAGATGTGTCCCTTGTTTTGATAAGTTTGTCAATTGTGCTCCAGTGGGCAGCCGCAGCATCAGTTAAATATTTATTATAAAATAAAAAAGTCAAATCTTGGCAGCAACATAATCTTTGTAGTTCCTATTTCGGGGGGTTTATTATAATTGTACAGTTATACCCAGTCCTGGAATGGAATCCATAACAATTACACAGAGGCCCAAATAGCCCCCCATCAGCCCACTAAATAGTCAGTGTCTATGGAACCCCACAGCAGCCCCTCTGGCATTTGCCAGAACTCACAGATTGTCAGACTGGGCTTTTAAGTTCTTCACCACCAGTCCTTAAAAATCATGCTGCGCCAGCAATTGGGAACACATCTAGGCCCGCAATTAAATCAGTCATCATAAATATATATGTATGGAGCTTACCTTCTGTTATTCAGTTGCCTCTCCTGCATTCTATTCACTTTTCTTCTATGTATCTGTTTTAACACTTTCCTGTTATTAACATTTTAGATCTCTTTCTGCTCTCTTTTATTTTACCATTTCTATCCTCCACACCTTTTCTCTTCTGCAAGCCTATTATATTTTCCTTTCTTAGCATTTTCTTTTTTATTTTATACATCATTACTTTTCTATGTGCACATCCCTCTCTTTCTATTTCACAATTTTTTCTGTCCTGCTACTTACATGGCATTCTCTCCAGTTTGTCCTTTGCTCTCCTTATTCTCCTAGAGTCTCCAAACTTTCACCCCCCCCAAGTTTTGGTCCTATCTTCAGTGAAGCATTGGTGGTTTAGTGGGCGGACAGCCATAATTTATACTTTGCTTTTCTTTCCTTCTTTGTGCTCAGATTTGTGGTAGGAGCCTGCTTGCTTGCGCGCCTTCATACGTCTATCTCTCTCACAAGATAACAGAGACAGACGTCACGCACGCAGCACAAGCCTGAGCCAGGAGAAGAAACCGATCGCAGAACAAAGAGTTTAAAGGTGCCCACCCCACTGAACCACCAATGTGCGATCATGGATCACCTGTCATTTCGGTGGGTGTGTGGAGGGGGATGAGTGTGCGCGTGTCACTGTGAGTGGATCAGACAGGGGGAGGCAGCCGGTACTTTTTTTTAAAAAAATTGTAACAAAAGAAAAACGCTGCAAGAGAAAAAAATAAATAAAGGCTGCTTATTGTAATTATATGGTCTGGGGCCCGCCAATGGCGGGGCCAGTCCGACCCTGTTCTTGCCGCCCCTAACATCTTGCCGCCCTAGGCCCGGGCCTAGGGGGCCTTTCCCTAAATCCGGGCCTGCAACTTAGGTTCCCCACCGCAGCTGTGCGCAACCGAGGACTCGCGTGCGTAACCGAGGGCGCGCCTGCGTAATTGTGCGTAACCGGTGGCGCGCGTGCGTAACCGATGGCGCGTGTGCGTAATTGTGCATAACCGATGGTGCGCGTGCGTAATCGAGGGCGCGCGTGCGTAATCGTGCGTAACCGATGGCGCGCGTGCGTAATTGTGCGCACACGGTGCGCGGCTAAGGGTGCCCGTGCGTAAAGCACTTTGACTTCACAGAGCGCACCCACTTTTCAATTTTGTAACACTTGCCGGACTAGTATTAGGCTGCATATAAGTGTTTTGTGCCTACCCTTAGTTCCGGCCCTGACCATAAGAATCTATGGGCTGCTGGTTATGGAAAGTAACAGATCAGCTATTTGCTCTATTTCTAAATAAAGATAATGTTAAAGAAGTAGGCTATTACATACATTCAATTTTGGTGTTTGATTTCCCAGCCTATTCTTGTGAAGATATGTGTTTAAGAACATGCCCCTACGATCACTTTATTTTCTGCTGAATCACAGCTAAGGACTGGTTTTGGGCTCACACTAGACTCCAGGCATGACGTTAGCATACCAAATGGCACAGCTGGAAAAGCCCAGTGATGAGTTTATTGGTCTCCCTTCTGCAGGTCAATCTACAAATATGTGCTTCAAAGTATTTGTTCCTGTTTTCTAAGCAACTGTCCAGCCTCTGTCCCAGTTCAGCTTCCTCGTTAATTCCTAATTTACTCTTAAAAAGCAAGAGCCACAACTCCTAAGCTTAGCCTCTCAACAGCTGGGCAGAGCATGTGTGGTGCCACTGACACTAAATGATGGTCAACAAGATCTATGATGACATGGTCATGTGAACATGTTTTAAATGGAATGTCAACCCAAAAAATATTTTTTCCTAATAAATTAAAACATAATTCTAAGCAACTTTGCAATATACAGTCATTATGCATTTTTTATTAAGTTACTTGTATATGTAATGCTATTGAAAGCAGTGTTTGTCCCTTTCTATTTTCTGCTCTGATGGCTCAGATTTTTAAAACAATGTAAGTCAAGGCAGCTGATTAATAGACTGTGCTGGGGAACTAAGACTTTTGCAACACTTTTGTTCAAAAAGGAACAACCAGGAGTAAAGCCGATGCTCCTTTCAATAGCAATTGTTTTTTAGATTAGATGCCACAGAGTATCTAGGTTCTCAGAGGGTGCTGCAATGTGACCAATTAGATGATCTAATATTGAAATCAATAATCAATAATCAAGAATAGCAGTACAATCATCCCTTCAGTATTTATTGAATTAGCCACAACCTCTTTACAAAGCCTGGGACATGAATGCAAGGTTTCCTGGCACCTAAGGCTACTGTTAGGTTATGATCAATACTTTCATACTGGGTCAAGCACATCTAGGACACTATTCTTTAATCCTCACCACAGCAAGCTACAAATTATCATGTCAGGCAACTAAACTCTAGGAGGAGTAGAGGAGTTCTTAATTTCACTTGTAATCAAGTCTGACACATTTAATGCTAGCTAGCTTTACACGATCTGTTATTATTATATTATTATAATTATTAATAATAATAATATGTATTGTTATACAAAGAACATACAGAATGACATACATAGCGATCAGTAACTGATACAAAACACATACAGTATATATGCATATAGATATTATATTATATATATTTGTATAATGGATGGCACACCACTTCCAAGTTGCACCCAGTTGCACCCACATCCGCCAACGTCATGTTGGCTATACATGCTTTACTCAATACACGTGTGGTTGCTGATTCTTTATTGGGGAGATATACAGTATATATATATATATATATATCATCCTGACGACGGTTCAGAGAGAACCGAAACGCGTTGATGTGGGGTAGACTGTAACACTCCAATAAAAATTATTCTTCACAATACCCGTGAGTGCTCTTAAATGATTCAATATATATATATATATATATATAATACAAGTGGTGTCCGCACTGTGCCCCTGCTTCAAAAACCTGGGTGCTCGGTCAAATAATTTATGTATACGGTGATTCAAAGTGGAGCTGCACTCCAGTTTCTTCGAATGTGCAAACATTTTTTATTGTTACAGTATCACTGGTGCATCCAACATTTCGGCCCCCATTAGGGCCTTTATGAAGCATAAAGTGCTAGTGAAAGTGCAAGGTTTTATTCACTTACATCAAAAAAAGGTGGCAACAATAAAATCATCTCATTAACACTTAAGAAGAATTTTTAGAGCAAAATATTTAAGGGTTACCCATCTAGGTGTCAAATATATATATTTAAAGAAAATATAAGGACATTAGCAAGGGCCACATGTAAAATGTACTGTGTATGCAGCTGTGCTGTAAGCTTTATGGCTTATTGCAGTAGGTTTTATTCTCAAGCTAGAGGCTAGTTCTTGTTAAGGTCATCTCTTATTTATGCATATGATCAGTTTAGTAATACACAACCCCAAACTGGAAATTTGTTGCTTTGTAGCCTCATCATGAAAAGTCTTTAATCTGTGTATTGTGTATAGATTGGATGCATTTGCGGTTTTCACAACATCCATCCCCTCCCCCATGGTAATGCTCACATTTGCACTCATTTCATAGCTACATAGATGATGTTAATGGGCCTGTCCCCTCCCTTTCCTTTCCAGCATAGAGACCACAGGCCCATTAAGCACCTGCCATAGTTAAGGATTTCAATGGAATGATCAGCTCCAGGAAGATGTTTAGCTTTCTATTTTTGCCCAGTAATGATAGGCACATGCTTAGTATTAATAAGGAGTGCAAAAATGTTAATTTACTGGTACCTGTTACCTTTACACAGTGCAGCAATCAGGGGAGCACAGGTAGTACAACTCAGTGTATCACTAAGGGTCCCAAATGTTTTCCCAAATGTACAGAGCTCCAAAAGAAAAATTTGGTTTCTGATGGTGGCCCTGCATATTACAGCATCTGTAACCTACCTATTTGTCAAGCTGTGTACATAAAACTGATGATTGAATACACCACAGATCACCATCGGATCTGCAGTTGTCATTGCCGTAATTAGGGATGCACCGAATCCACTTTTTTGGATTCGGCCGAACCCCCGAATCCTTCACGAAGGATTCGGCCGAATACCGAACCAAATCCGAACCCTAATTTGCATATGCAAATTAGGGTTGGGAAGGGGAAAACATTTTTTACTTCCTTGTTTTCTGACAAAAAGTCACGCAATTTCCCTCCCTGCCCCTAATTTGCATATGCAAATTAGGATTCGGTTCGGTCGGGCAGAAGGATTCAGCCGAATCCGAATCCTGCTGAAAAAGGCCGAATCCTGGCCGAATCCCGAACCGAATCCTGGATTCGGTGCATCCCTAGCCGTAATGAATGTTTCCTTGAATGTTTTACTCCATAAAAGATTGGCATTGAATGACAGCATGTGCAGTAGAATGAAATAGCCGACTTTTTTGTTAAAGTACAGCTTTTTACACTACTGCACACCCGTGAGAAGAAAGAAGAAGCCAAAAGAGGATCGCTCTGCGGTGCTTGCTGGAAGAAGACAATTACAAGAGTCCTCAGCACTCATCTGATTCATTAAGAATTTTTTCGCTTCATTATACATTTTACAACAGGGACTAGTTTTACCTGCAACTTACTTGCTGCTTTCAAAGTAAAACTCCCAAACTTGGCTGCCCTTTTATTAGACACCAGTGGGATCACCTGACTATAGCTGGGAAGCATGGGAGCTACAACATGGAGCTGGTCACTGCTCCTGTATAACTATAACAAACAAGGGAAAGTTGGATATGGGATGACTTTGACGTAGTTGGCCAGCTTAAATATATTGCAATATATGGACAAACAATCCCTGTTTTGTTTAAAGGGTAAGGAATTTTTCAGTAGCAGTATGCACAAAATGTATCTGTCTTAAATATATTGATAATGGGTTGAGCGCAGAGGACTCTTGTATTTGTCTATATGTATTTTGTGGTCACAGCCTCTTTGCACCCCCGCCTAATGGTTTTAAAAACTAGTGGTGAGCAACTTTCCCTTGCTTGCTGGAAGAACCCCAGGTTAACTGCATTAAAATCTATAATAGCATATTTTCAGCTTTCAAATAATAATGGACCACTATGTGGATTTAAATGTATATTGTAGAAAAGCTTCTATTCTAGACACAGAAAAGCATCAGTTGGTGGTGTACAGTAATAGCTCTTCTCACGTAACTGTGTAGAAAATCGCAAATGAACTGAATGTTGATATTCAGCCATGGACAAAAAGATTGAAGCATCATTTTATGAATCCTGAATCTCTGTGATTAACAGAAATTAACATCTTGGGCAGTCATTTCACTTATAGTTGTGCAGAACATACATGTATTCTTCGTTACTGCTTAGGATGCCTTTCATGAGAGAGAAGCTGCTACCATTTTCTATGATTTCATCTGCCTGTATGGATAAAGCTCCTCTATCTAACACTTGTGTAATGACTGCCGATGCTCATGCTCAAGAGCTGTGACACGGTCTATTAAAGGTTAATGCTGTTGCTGGGCAGAATTCAGCAATCTCCCCCTCTATTCTAGTCTGCAATGGGAAAACTTGCAGCTGAGCTGTAGATCTGCTCTGCAAGAAGATTTATATAAAAGAGAACATTCCTTTTTGTTTCTCAACCTAAAACAGAAATCCCCGCCATCTTACAAATTATACAGAGATTTGGCGTAATTGCAGGATTTCAAATCAATCTGGATAAATCAGAAGCCCTCCAATTATATCATACAGAAAATACAGTTTGGCTTCCGCACTTCCCTTTTAAAAAAATAAAACAAAATATCAAATACCTAGGCATAAAAATTCCCTCACACCACAAAGATTTATATTCCTTAAACATTAGGAAGATAATTGACACCATACAACAAGAAACGCAGCAATGGAAACACATTAATCTATCATTCCTCGGCAGAATACACTTCATTAAAATGATCCTATTCCCTAAACTTTTATACCCAATACAGATGTTACCATACTATATTAAACCAACCGATCAAAAACGTTTAAACCAAATATTTAGAACCTTCATATGGAACAGGAAACGCCCACGGATTAGTCTCTTTAAACTACAACAACCTAAAACTTTAGGCGGTCTCAATTTCCCCAACATTAAGGCCTACAATGAAGCGGCACTCCTTCGATATGCAGGAGACTGGATTCTTGATAGGGATCTCTATACCACGCTTTCCTTAGACCAATATCGCACGGATAACCACTCCTTGAATTATCTACTGCATACACCTATACAACATATTCCGACGCACATAAAAAACAACCCGTTATTCCTAGACACGTATAAGTCATGGCACTCTGTCTGGAAACAGCAGAACATATCACAATATATCTCCCCTTACATATCATGGATGGGCAAATATAAACTTTATACCTGGTATACGAAATCCCATTCTGCATCACTGGAGTGTCAGTGGCCTACATAACATACATGACGTATTAGACAATGATTCCTCAGTATTCTCTTTAGACAAAATGACAGAAAAATTTCCGTTTACAAATACCCACATATACTTGACTCTGCAAATCATCCACTTTGCGAACGCTACATTACAACTCCTAACAACTACAGACAAAAACAATTTCCTGAACCAACTATGGAAGCATAAAACCAAGAAACTTTCGACTTCACACATTTATCACACCATTAAACCACTATTAAACGTAGATGACAAAGACAAACCTAACTTCAAATGGACTACGGAAATTCCTAACACCACAGACTTGGACATTTTGAGACAACATAGTAAAATTATGACATCACTTCCAGCAAGTAGATATCAGGAGATGTCATTACAAATTCTCCATAACTCCTACCTTACTCCAATTAGAAGATTTAAGATGGGTAACCTCCCCTCAGACGAATGCTTAAAATGCCACGCTCCTGCGGCAAACCTGATACATACCTTATGGTCTTGTCCCTTAATACAATCCTTCTGGAAAGAGGTCATCTCTTATGGTGCGCAGGTGACTGGGAAACCTCTCCAAGCACATATAGAATGGGCCCTATTCAGCAATCCCACTTCGTTCACACAACTAACAAAAACTGAAAAGCACCTCATGGGAAGACTGGCTGCAGCAGCCAGGAAAACAATACTACAACAATGGCTACACACTGATCCCCCTCCATTGGTATTAGTACAACAAAAGTTACATCACATGTTCCATATGGACTGGTTGGAAACTGTAACCAGGAAAGAACATGATACACCAAAATTCGTCAACACCTGGTCTACCTATATATCACACCTCCCACAACGGATCAAATGCCTCACGATCTACACTTTCAGACATACGCCATGGTATGATATGGAAACTCTCAAAGGCCACCCTTTGCTCATTGAATCATCCCAACACTTGACAACATTGCAACAAGAATCTTTACAATCCGATACAGCACCTCCCAGAAGTCATGAAACTAACAGATTGCTGACCTCTTATCTAACTCTCCCCTCATAGGATCTACGTCCCCCCCCATGCTTTTCATCGCAACTGAGCTGAATGTTTAAATTGTTATTGAAATGTTTACGTTTGATATCATAATCACTACAATGTCTGCTCCGTGAAAACATGTCAGAATATATCTTGTGATTTTGCTTTATCACCTCAAATAAAAACAAGTTATAAAAAAAAAAAGAGAACATTCCTGCTGCAAAAGGGAAAGCCTTTTGTGCCATTCTGGGAATTAACCCTTTCCAGACAAATGGAAATGGGAAAGGGCAGCTTCGTAAATTCTAATATATGGCTTTAATGATGCCAAACATGTAACATGACATAACCATACGTCAAAGAGAAGCCAAAGGATTAATACAAGCTCCAGGGAAAGTCTGCTGTGTGGTATATTCCATTTTAATTTTGAAAGTACAAGAATCCTTTTTGCATGACTACTGCACACTTACCATCTTTTGGAGGTGTTGCCGATTCAGTTGTTTCTTCAAAACCATTTGCTTTAGAAATCCATTCGGACTCCTTCACACCTAATAAAAATTAAACAAACAGTGATTAAGAACATATTAAACATTTGCTATCTGAACTTCCTATAATTAGATATCATATGTACATTAATCTATATTGATAAGGATTAGAATTTTGGAGAAAGCAACATTAGACACCTTCCCCAAAATTACACTCACTGCTGATCTTTTTAGCATGAGCTTAATGCTCCATTTCATTGGCAACTCTTATCAATCAGGGGGGCATTTGTGTTGATCAGGATGTGAAACAGTTGCACAATTTACTTCAGGTCTAGTTAGCCATAGTAATAATTTACTGGTCTGCCATTGAAAGGAAACATCTGATTGGAAGGGGTGACTATTCATGGGGCAAACTTTGGTATTGTTATTGTACTACATCAATCAAGATAACGGTTTATTGGCTTAAAGAGATACTGACATAAGAAAATAACCCTTTTTATTATCTATCATAACATTGTCTTTGTATGCTATTTATAATTTTGCCATAAAAGTATTTGCCTGATGCTTTTATATTACCTTTCTTACTACCCTGTTCCTCTATGTGGGGACTGCCATATTTGTGCAGCAGAGACAAACCAAAAGATTGCGGAGCATGTCGGTCACTGAATCTTTAAAATCTTCATTTATTGAAAATCGTTAAAAACATGAACAGCTGTGACATATTCCCCTACGCTTGACGCGTTTCGTGGCGTCTCGCCACTTCCTCAGAAGCATAAGGTATGCTAACCCCCATATTGGTTAATATAGCACCTCAACAAGCAGACACACCCATAGAAACGCCCATAAAAACATTAACCCCAAAAGGGGATTTTTACATACATAAGTTAACACCAGAAAATACCAAAAAACCAACAAAAAATATATATATAATAAATCATATACACCCATCTCAACATACGCTAGACAAATTAAGTGTTACAAATTTGCTACTATGAAAATAGGAGGAAATAAAGTATACAATGTTAGGAAATAGTTATATTGTATCTTACAATTAAAACCTCTCAATGTAGCAATTTGAAGCTGTCTGACATGTTCTTAAAGGGGTAATTTTAAATTAATAGCGTGTTAAAGTAATTAAATAATATGATCTCAGAAAGTAACAATATTAGATATATACTGTGTATTGAACAGTTATAAACACGCTAGGGAATACACTAATTACAGAAACAAGCGAGTTCCCACTCTCGATTTAACCCTCCATAATTTTCAGTAGTTTTCAACTGATATATCCAAAAAGCCTCAAGGCGACATAATTTTTGATCTAAATCACCCTTCCTCATATCTTTTCGTGGTCTGTCTATAATTTGAAAAGTTACACATGATGCGCCCTGATGCTTGTCAATTAGATGCTTTGCTATAGCTGACTTAGTATCAAAACGTTCCACAGCTGACATATGTTCAGACACCCTAGTGCTAGCTGTCCTGATGGTCTTACCCACATATTGGGATCCACAGCTGCAGGTTGCCATATATATAACTCCTTTTGATGCACAGTTAAAATATTGTTTAATTTTAAACCCTGCGCCAGTTACAGTGCTGTGAAACGTTTTAGATACTTACATGAGTGTACATGTTTTACATCTAGTACGTCCACACCTATAGGAACCTTTGTATTTCAACCAAGCACTCTCGTCACTCTGTGCTTTGCTGGTATACAAACTTTTGGATATATGTGCTGCTACATTAACAGTAGTCCGTTAGCATTAGAAACTCTAACTGACAGGTTGGCAAAAGAGGAAGAAACTAAATTTACGCACACCGGAGTGCTTTAATATCAAGAAACTTTATTGGTCCATGTTAAAAGGCACACATCACATCTAGCTTGACGCGTTTCGGGCACAGGCACCCTTAATCATAAGGTTGGCAAAACAGTCAGGTTTAGGAACTTCAAGTGACAATTACTTACAAAAGCAGAACTATCAGCAACAAATGATCAACATGACCTATAGGTAACTTTTAATGTAGATTATTATTTTAAAAAGACAATTTTTAGGGGGCGATTCACTAACTTCGAGTGAAGGATTCAAAGTAAAAAAACTCAGAATTTCGAAGTGTTTTTTGGGCTACTTCGACCATCGAATGGGCTACTTCGACCATTCGACTACGACTTTGAATCGAAGGATTCAAACTGAAAATCATTCGACCATTCGATAATCGAAGTACCGTCTCTTTAAAAAAAACTTCGACCCCCTAGTTCGCCATCTAAAACCTACCGAACTCAATGTTAGCCTATGGGGAAGGTCCCCATAGGCTTTCCTAAGTTTTTTTGATCGAAGGATATTCCTTCGATCGTTGGATTAAAATCCTTCGAATCTAACGATTCGAAGGATTTAATCGTTCGATCGAAGGAATAATCCTTCGATCGTTCAATCGTACTATCTGCGCTAAATCCTTTGACTTCGATATTCGAAGTCGAAGGATATTAATTCCCAGTCGAAAAGGTCCCCATAGGCTTTCCTAAGTTTTTTTGATCGAAGGATATTCCTTCGATCGTTGGATTAAAATCCTTCGAATCTAACGATTCGAAGGATTTAATCGTTCGATCGAAGGAATAATCCTTCGATCGTTCAATCGTACTATCTGCGCTAAATCCTTTGACTTCGATATTCGAAGTCGAAGGATATTAATTCCCAGTCGAATATCGAGGGTTAATTAACCCTCGATATTCGACCCCTGGTGAATCGGCCCTATAGTGTCAGTATCACTTGGGGAATACTCGAACAGATGCATCTAAAGTGCATGTCTCCTTTCACTGCAGCTGTGGTGCAGGATACAATATTTATGCAATAGCTGCCCTTTGCTATAGGTGCCAATATTGCAGGCAGGAAAAGGTACATTTCTTATATTTAAGAAGTGGTTGCTACTGTGGAAGAGCACAATGTACTGAGCATTTTTCAAACACTGAACAAAGTTGCTCCTGGGCAGTAACCCATAGCAACCAATGAGATGTTTGCTTTCAGTCTTGTAGCAGGCTGAAAAGGCTAAACATTAGATTTGCCCAGTGTTTATTAATGAGCCCCACTGCTTCATGTCCAGTCCCCAGGGCATCTGGACCTTCAACAGAGACGGATGCCAGAGAAACTAGGTAATGGGGAAGACTGGCTATGTCAGTCTCTATGAAAAGAATCTTCTTTGTTTGAAACTCTCAATGAGATTATAATTGCACATGTCATCAACTAATCACCTTGGCAGATAACCCCTGCATCCTCATGATGGCCACAGTTGTGCTGACCCCAGCCTAGGTTGAAGCAATCTGTTAGGTATTTCTCTGTACCAACACAGTCCACATTGTCAAGGAGGATTGGACCACTACCATAGCCAAAGTAACTCAAAGTGGTGGCCACAATGGCTGGGCCACAGCCCGTCTGTTTGCAAACCACCTGCGCATTGTTGTAATCCCAGTCATCATCACACACAGTCCCCCAGGTGTCTTCATAGAGAACTTCCACTCTGCCTTGACAACTGCTGTTTCCATTTACTAGCCTAATGCTGCCACCTGTCGGACATAAACAGAAATAGCAAAAGAGAAATGAATTGTAACACAATTTAATAGGACTGGCTTTCACTTTATAACAATGACGCTATTGCCATATTTTTTTTTAGCATTAGTACATTGACTTGAATTTCACACGTGAGTATTAATACAATGTGTCTGTAGAATTCTATATAGGTATGAGACCTTTTATCCAGAATGCTTGGGACCTGGGAGGTTTCAGTAATATGAATCTCCATACTTTGTCTTCTAAAAAATTATTAAATATTAAATAAACCCAATAAGACTGTCTCCAATAAGGATTCATTATATTTTAGTTAGGACCAAGTACAAACGTACTGTTTTAGTCAATCCTTTTTAAAAATTTTAATTATTTGATTAAATGAAGTCTATGGGGTATATTTATCAAAGAGTTAAAAGTGAAGTTCTGCCACTAGATTGAAATTCCCCCACTTTCCATTCAGTTCTATGGGATTTTTAAAGGCGTATTTATCAAAGGGTGAACTTTCACTTTTACCCATTGATAAATATGCCTTTCAAAACCCCATAGAAATAAATTGTGAGCATGCGGAATTTCACTCTAGTGGCGGAACTTCACTCTTTGATAAATTTACCCCTATGAGAGATGGCCTTCTTGAAATTTGGAACTTTCTGTATAATGGAACACATACTGTACTTACAAATACATTACTTAAAAGGAACATGAGAGCATGCTAATTGCATTTAAACAAGGCCAAAATCCAAAAATGGTTTTATGCTGTTTATGTCACTGAAGCATTATTGCATTAATAAACATCCTTTCCCATTTTTACAACTTTATCACAAGTCAATATATATCATATGTATATTCTTCTCCATTAATTGACAATAAGCATGACATCAAAATATCAAAATATTTGGTGAACAAAACAAAATATCATTAGCAGTGAAAAAAGGGATTCAGTCGTCACTATGATTCATATACAGTCTGGAACTGCGAAAGTGCTCAGAGGGTTATATTTACATAAATTATTTTGGGGATTTAGATCTTTAGTTCCCTAATAACTGAATGATTAACATGCATTTTAATGATTTGCTCATTATCTAAATGTTACTGTCTTTGGTTATAAAATTCACAACATTTTCTTTAGTTTATTTATGGAAAGAATAATTACCCACAACTAGACAGGAATATATATGATTTTGCTCAGAGCTTAAAGAGATATTGCCAAACACAAAATCCTGGGGTCTAGATGATACATGAGACACATGGGCTTAAAGGGTAGGCAAAGTCTAAAATAGAATAAGGTAAGAAATGCTGTATTTTGTATACTAAACATAAATATAAATTTACTGCACCACAAGCCAAAATAAACAAATGATTTATACTTTCAAAGTTGGCCACAGGGGGTCACCGTATTGTAACTTTGTTAAACATCTTTGCAAGATTGTGCACATGCTCAGTGTGATCTGGGCTGCTTAGAGATCGTCATAAATTATCAAAAGAGCACAAGTCAAATAATATCTACCAGAAGCTGATACAGCAAGACTGATTAATAATGAGAATATGCAGACTGCACTGGGTCCTGTGTTGTCATGTAATCTAATGTGGATTTTGTAGTTTTTGTATTGTTTAATACAAACTTTCTCCAACTCTGCAGAACCAGTGGCTTCAGCAAAATAATCCTTCACTGAGAATCCCAGTTTATCTGTTTAAATCTGGATCCATGATCTTTGTCCATGCAGCTGGAGTTGGAAACAGTAAAGGGGATGTAAAGGCAAAAATAAAATCCAATACAAATTTCTACACAGTTGCCGACTGCTCTACAGGGAAAAAAACAAAGCTGCTTGAGTTGTGCATGGCTGGGAAGTAAGGCAGGGGCTCCCCCTGCTGTTCATAAGTATGACTGTTTCTCTGCCCAGCAGGTAGGGACCGTCTGACAATTCCTATCCACAGCAGTAAATGAAGGGAGAATTTCACTGCATACAGTCAGGTTTCTCATAAAAATGGTACACATTTTTTAATCAAAGTATATGGAGATAGGTTTCTTTTTAATTAAAGAAAGTAAAAATGTGATTTTATTGTTTTTCCTTTTCATGCCTTTTAAGGTCACATTTTTCTCTGAAGTGTTTAATTAGATATAGCCATTATGCAGAGGAGACACATTGGCTGCAGCATGACACTCTTTTTTTATACCCCACCTCCAGTCCCAGCAGCTATGAGTTCAGTGGATACAGCACACCTTACCGCACATATATGTCACTATACGTTTTCCTTTTTTTTCAGGGCTATGACAGATTTTGAGATAACTTTATGGGAGCTGTAGAAGCACAGACAGTAGCCTTAGGCAAGCAACTGTAATCCATATAAAGTCTGTTTTCTACTAGGCTACCCATGGTACTTCCTATTGCTGTCAGTGGAAAGGCTCCCTTGGAAATGATTTTGAATGCCAGAAATGTCTTCCACTGGATTAAGAAAAAAGGCTCTAGTGGCTCTGTTGCATTTATATAGACTTAATAATGGTATTTGCCATGCTCAGAGAGAGAAAATAATTGGATTCATCAGATAACAACACTTTTGTAATTGGCAGGGTGCATGCTTGTCAAATTTTGCGTTGCACCATACGATCAGTGTCTCTGGACACAGGTCCTTGCACTCCACAATTTAGCACAAGGATCTCTGTTTCCATATGAACACAACACTACCTACTACCTGCATTAGGAAATGCTGTATTCATTAGGGCCAGGGCTATGGAGGCAAAAAGACAGGTGTCAAGTAAAAGGCTGCATTTGTACCTTGGGCTGGATTAAACATATCCACAGATGCAGGTGTGCTGTAATGAACACTAAGGAGCTCAATTTTGGACCCCTTTTTGCTCTTCTACCCAGAGATTTGATATTTGGGGCCCAAAGTGTTTTTACTGTGCAGATTTTATGGAATCATCCTGTGCTCTCTAGTTTTTTAAAAAATATTCCTTTATTCCACCTTCTTAAAGTCTGTGCTCATACCATACCCCTGTAAATAAATATATACTCATATTCATTATCATTATTATTGTAGAAGAAGCCTGGCTATCTGTAACTTATGGTACAACTCTCCACATCTATGAAGTTACCCAAACAATCATGCTGATATGAAAAAAACACAAAGATGTGGATAGATAGCACAGATGCGCAGAATATCTAAGGACAGGGAAAATCCAATTCACTATGGGGTGGGTGCCAATATTTTAATGTTTTACTGATTTTTTTCTATCTCAGATGAGGGATTACTTAAATATATGATTCAATCTTGGAAAAAAATGAAAGCATGAAACCAGCAATAAAAACAAGAATTGTATCTGCTATACAGAAACTCATTATGCAGGAAGCTCTGAATTATGAAAAGGCCATCTCTCTCAGACTCCATTTTATCCAAATATTTAAAAATTCCTTTTTCGCTGTAATTAGGATTCCTTGTACTTAATCCCAACTAAGGTATAATTAATCCTTATTGAAAGCAAAACCAGCCTATTGGGTTTATTTCATGTTTACATGATTTTCTAGTTGAATATGAATGGAATGAATATCCAAATTACAGAAAGATATGTTATCTGGAAAGCCACAGGTCCCAAGCATTCTGTATAACAGGTCCTTTATCTATATTTAATTTATGATGTGCTATTTGCAGAATATACCTCTGCCTTTCCAACCAGTGCACATGATTTGAGTCCATAAAAATGGATTCTTAGAAAGAATACTTACTTTTTCTACCAGACTGGAGAATAGAAGTTACGAGAAAATCTGTCTCTGGAGAGGGTTTATCTGCACCCCATGTAGCTGTATAGAATAATTCGAATAATTAAGGTAAGCTATAGATTATGACGAGCAGTTGTGGAGGAAGTAGGAGGGGCTATTTTTCCTACCTGTCGCTGTGCCAGTAGGAAATGCTGCAGCGTCACCAGTGGCTGCTGTGCTGTTGGCTGCTGTTGTCGCACTCCCAACACCTAAACAAAAAAAACCCAGGATGCTTTAAAAATTGTCTCCATGTGCAAATACAATAATAAATCTTAAATCTCAGAAAGTCATTGGGATTTTGCTTGAACTTGCCATAAATGGTATTTGCCGTATTGATCGGAATATTTCTAAATATATTATAGAATGTATCCTTGTGTTCTGTCAGGGAGCAGTGGGTAAGATAAATGTCTCTGTTTTGCTTCAAATGCCCTAGTTTTCCATTCGTAGCTTTGTAAAATTACAGCCACATTGTTAATTTTTGTTTGTCTTCATGTTTTAAAAAGTGCGGGTGGATTATTAGTAATGTTGGCATATGTTGTAAGCCTTTTGCTGTTAAGGGACATTGGAAGTTGCAGGTCAAATGGCCAATGGATGAGAATTCTAGGTATGACTCAACATCTTACATAGCTGCAGTTTGGGTTTCCCAAGACCAAATCTTAAAGACTTAACACGTGTTCCCCAGTGTGGCTCTAGATTAGTGGTGCCCAACCACTTAGCATTAAGTTCTACAACTGCAGTTGGATTGTCAGGACTGTGGTACAGTACCAATACAAATGTAACATTTTACATGCCATTAAAATACACATTTGTTACACAATTGTTAAATAATATCAAGCATATAATTTTTGTAAATGTTGATAATGGTAAAATAGGGTGAAATAATGGTGCGCTTGTGCTCCATAAAGAGAGAAAGCATGTCTGTACCAAAAAGTTATCCAATTTCTTAACTAACCATTAAAGAACCAATTTGGGCCCACTGGCATATGCCTATAGTGCCTGGATAATCTGCTTTTGGTACCACTGGCTGTAGCAATTTAGCACAATCTGTGAAAGCACAGCTAATGTTCCATATGGAATTTTTGTCTGGATCAAAACTGATATCACTCCAGACAATTTGTAATATACTAGTAAAGGGCTTGAAAATATACACTATATGACCAAAAGTAATAGAACACTATATATGGCCAAAAATATCTGGACAACCTTTGTTGTATATATAGTATCTCCTCAGTTTTAACTCGCATTGTTTCAGTTTCAAACTGTCTATGGAATCTTCAGCCCAAGAACTATTTATCCAACCTTACTAATGAGATGTTTAGCAGAAAAAATGACCAACATATTAAAGCCATGGATTTTAGTATGAGATGTTGGACAGACAGGTGTCTTGATACAACTTTTGACCATAGAGAGTAGTACTAATATTTGGGTACATAAAGAATTCATTATGTTTCATACTTCATTATGGAACATTGAGTTGCTTAAAGATATGTTGATAAATCACATGCAACTGCATAGCAGGACTACAATACAATTCTATGGTTTCTTTTAAACAAATTCATAGGAACTAAGCCTTAAATGTTTATAGTATTTACCAGAACAAATGATGCCTGCATCTTCATGATGCCCACAGTTGTGGATTCCCCAGCCAAGACTGTAGCAGGCAGAAAGGTATGGCTCTGACCCATCACAGTTGACATTATCCAGTAATATTAACCCTGTGCCATAGCCAAAGTAAGCATTACTTTTGTAGTCCAAGGCTTGACCACAGCCAACCTGACGGCAAACAACACTTGCATCGCTGAGGCCCCAGTCGTCATCACATACCGTACCCCAGTTTCCTTTGAACAGTATCTCAACCCTTCCTTGGCAGGAGTCAGCTCCACTAACTAATCTGATGCTGCCATCTCCTGCAAATATACAACAATTGTGCATTTTAAATTTGCTTCTGAAACAAAGAAACATTTATACCAGTGCAGAGCAACAGTACATTATATTAAAACACAGAATACAGAACCTGGTTGTGGTTTGGTATTACTGGTCCTTTAAAAACATTGTAAATATCTCAAGAAAAATCTAACTAAATCTATAAAAAAAGAAATGCATTTTCAGCATCAACGTAAGTGTGAACAATGTAACTCTTACTCACTTTGACCATTCTGCAAGGAGGTAGAGGCAGCTTCTGTCGAGTGCCCTTTGCTTGCTGGCGTTGGTAAGAACTCTGCAATAAGTCTATTGTCAATTTACTTTTAAAAATAAAGACAAGTTAAGTGATACAGTTTCAATGTAAAAGTGTTCTGGCAGAGGGAGATCATGCACCAATGCAAAAGATGCGGCATGATGAGCTGATCTATGCTAAAATAAAATAGATTCAAAACAGGCAGACGGTCTGCCTGTTTTGAATCTATTGAATGTTAGCAGTTGGATACTGCTTGACAGAGCACCTGGACAAGTATATGCGGTGAGCAGTAGCGGTCTCTTACCCTGGTTTCCGATCTTCATATGCTAAAATAAAGCAGCACTGTAGTTACAATGCACAACGCATCTCTGTGTTAATGTGAAGCCGAGAATAAAAAGCTGATATATACTCAATATTTTCTCCTTAACCCCAATATCTTTAATGGGTTGCATCAGCTCTGAAGTAGTATAAGACAAACGTATATATTTATGCTGCTGAAAATGCACACTGACACCAATGAAAGTTTTTTTTTACTTCTTGCCATGCTGGAGGAGATTTAAATAAATAAAAAGCTAAATATTTGCAAACTCCTCCCTGCCTGTTATCCACCCAGCCTTCATCTATCTTGTTCCCTACACCAAACAATAAGGCCAGTGCAACAAGTGATAGATCCCTATACATTAATTTTACTAAAAACAGACCCCCACATCACTAAAGTCTGGGCACTCATGGATTAGGCACTCTCAGATTTGACTAGCCTTCAATTAAAAACAACTACAAAAATCTAAAGTACTGTAAATGTTAAAAATGGGAGGAAAAACTACAGACCAATTTTCTAGATTATATTAAAGCTACTTTTAAATGTGCAGCCCATATAGTACATAAATTCAATATATAAATCAGGTATGGACAACCTTTGGCCCCCTGATACAGCAACTAACTACATTTAGCAGCCTCTTTTCATTGGGTAAATTTGTGGATGGACACTGGGAGTTGTCTTTGAAAACATTAATGGACTCAAACAAAATTAGGAACCATCAGTTCATACTATAATAATTTTTCCTATGATAGAAAGGAACCAAACCTTTTTACCATTACATGTGACAGCAACATCTTCGTAGTGGTAGCAGTTGTGGATTCCCCATCCAAGACTCCTGCATTGGCTCAGTGCTGTCTCTCTTCCTTTGCAATCCACATTGTCTAAATGAATCGGTCCAGTGCCCTGACCAAAAGAGATCCTGAGGGGAATAGCAACTGCATGGCCACAGCCCAACTGCCGGCAAACCACATTAGCATCTATAATGTCCCAGTCATCGTCACATACTGTTCCCCAAGTTCCATTGTGTAGAACTTCAAGTCGGCCTTGACATCGGTTCTTCCCATTCACTAATCGAATTCCTGCTAAAAAAATGTTTGGAAAAAGGCAGTAAATAAGTACTTGAGTATACTATTTTTCGTACATGACTAGAAAAAACTTCAATGGGAGGGAGAGTTAGTAAAATGCATTGGGTGAGAAGGAGAGGTGCAGACGGAATAAACATTATTGTATCTGAATTTTCAAAATATGGACAGCAGCATGTACTATATGTGCCTGTTTTAAAGAGAAGCCAATGGAGACTATAATTTTACTTTTTTAAGTAGTGGAAGTCTTTGGGAATGCTTGAGGACTGTGCAGCCTCTCCAAATATCAGTGAGCTAAGAGCAGATACATTTTGTATTGTTGATCCTATTATTGTATCTGAAACAGAATGATAGTTCCAGCACCACTTCCTTCACCAAAGTGTTACTGCAGTGCATTGCAAATACATCTCTATTACCTTCAAAACATGCACCTATTATTAATTGTCCAGCAACCTGGGCTCCCAGCAATACATTGCATTTTCAAAATGCATTCCTTATACAAGGACACTGAGAGTGTTGAGATAACTAAGAGTATGTCTATTAACAAATTGTAGGATCAACAAAAGGTGTTTCATTTTTATGATCAGCAGATGTAAGAAAATGCTGAAGCTGTTCACTGCCAATGAGACCATCAAAAGATGGAGAGAACAAAACAGGAGAGCTTGCTAGCGGTTGGCGGTAAATGAATAGTTGACAGAAACAGTAAAAGAAGCCATCTGAACAACTAGAAAGATCTCAAAGAAGATCAATTCCCACAATCACTTAAGCCTATTCACCAATAAATTGTCTTAAACTAGATGAGGGCATTTGCTGCTGTCATGACTTCCACTTACTCTTCCATTCAGGATGCAATTTACCATGATACTTTACTTTACAAATGCATGTAAATATAGGGTCTCCAGTTATTTAGCAAAGAACACCTGTCTTACCTGCATTTTCTTTTTTCACCACTGATATCTGATCTGCAAATACATGGAAGAATATAAGAAATCAACAACATACTGTAGTATGTATTTGCTTACACAGTACAAACTATTGCGAGGAGTACACCAATATAATGGACCAGAGCGTTTTTTGTCTGATTCAATATGGAGAGTTCCTTACTCTAGGTGGGCCAGCTTCCCACTTTATCTTAAAGGGATTCTGTCATGAGTTTTATGGTTTACTTGTTATTTCTAAATTACTCTGTTTACATTGCAAATAATTCACTCTACCAATTTTATTTTTGTTTATATTAAACTGTATTTTTTAGCTGTAAGATTGACATGGAGGCAGCCATCTCAGTGCATTGTGCCTGATTCTGAGCTTTGAGAAGCTTTGAGAGCCAGCACCTCAGGATGGAACTAGGTCATGGTAGACATGAGAATAGCACCCAAGTAGTAAAAAGCAGGGGTTTTCCCAGACAATAAATAGAATATATTGTTTTTAATGGCCAATAAAGCCAATAAATAAGTGTAAACCTGGGCTTTTAGCTAAAATATAATAAATAAAGAAACTGAGGCTATGTGAAAAGTACTAGGGGTCATTTAAGACCTGAAGGGTGCAAGAGCGCCCTAAGTGCAAACCAAATCAATATTTTGAATGTTGCATGAAAACTTCTGGGGGAAATAGTAGTGCATACAAAAATGCTAGAAAATAAACTTTTGTTCCAATTGCAACTTTCCATAAATAGTAGAAACAGTCCTCCTTGGAGAAATTTTTTTTTCTCAAATTCCAGCTGAAAAAAAATGTAAATGTTAATAAATCTGCCCTATGCTCATTTACTGAGTTTAGTAAGTTGAACTTTCAGGTCACGTGTAAACAAGCACCTATACGTAGTTGATGGACTGTGCCTATAAACTAAAATTGAGTGTGTACTGAGTTGGAAACCTATTTCATACACACAAAACAAAGGTGGATGAAAAACTTTTAAACACTGCCCCTTCCATGCATTTGGAGCCATCTTGAAGCAAGTGCATTAGGAGCAGGCATGGTATTTTAAGGCAAATTAATATGCCTTAAAAGTGCCTTACTATGAGTGCTTCTTAAAACTTCAACACTGTATTCATAATCTTGCATTTGTATATGTCCTAAAGAAAAGTACTCTATTAGCGGTCTGCTTATGGCTTGTTAAATAGATCAAATCTCATCTATGCCTTGAACTCTATCCACAGGTCTAATATACACTAAGCATTTATAGCTCAGAGGAAGAGCCAAAAAAATCATCCATTACTGCATATATCACCCCAACATTTCTGTATGCCTACAACACACTTTGATATTTGTCTATCACAATGCTCTCAGGAGGAACTACTGTGATTAGTGATGGGCGGATTTATTCGCCAGGCGCGAGTTCGTGGTGAATTTCCGCGTTTCACTGCCGGCGAATACATTTGCCTTGACTTTAATGGGTGTCAGAATTGTTGCCAGCGTCGGAATTGTCAGAGTTTCAGCATTTTTTCGCTGTTTCGCGAATTTCACAGGAGAAAATTCGCCCATCACTATCTGTGATCAAAAATCCTCCCTTGCCTAACGTTTAGCATATGGTTGCAACATCAGGTGGGAGCAACCAAGCTAAAAAAAGAATGATGAAGCTTGAATAGAGCTGCTCCTGCCTGCAACCCAACCCCACCCGCTCGCTGCCCGCTATTACACATGTGTCAATTTAAAGGGGCGTAGCAGTGGAGAGGGTTTTTTTTATGCTAGAGGAGCCCAACCCTGTGATCCAGGCCCCCCTGTGACCACAGGGTCTGCTTCCTGCATAGTTATGCCACTGAAAGAAGAATAAAAAGTGGTAAATTCAACAAAGAATTGACAAGAGGAACTGTTTAATCAACCAGCGACAATTCTAACAAGTATTAAAGCAATGGAAAATGAAAAGGAAGTTTCATCATAAATTAGTTTAGTCAACAGTCAGATTAAAAATTCAATTCAAGCTTTAAAATGTTATTGCATGCTTTTTCCATGCTCTGTAATATTTGTGCAAAAAGGCAATTCTTTAGTAGGCGTCTCCTGCAATGCACATTACACCCTTCGCCCCTCTCTGCTTACCTTTTCTGTACAAGAGGGGGCCATATCACTAGTGCAGAGAATGCAATCCCGTTTTTTTTAACAGGAATTTGGCTCTTAAAGCTACTAGGGTTGGCAAAATGCATGAGGTGACTTGCTCAACACGTTTCGTTGGCGCAGTGCTCCTGTTTGGGCAGTGGCATGGTCTGTGGGTTTGGGGAATAATTACTTAGTAACAGTTGTTAACTTTAGCTTGGCTAATGCAGTTACCGATAGCAAACAATCAACCATTGGTGTTGAACTACTTGGTATACTCAGTAGCACATATTACACCCTATTTTAGGAAATCTGCCCCAGATCCCTGCTTAGACCATAGCTGTGTTTTAGAGTTTAGAAACATATAATATTAACCTCAGACTTTTCAATTGAATTCTCACATAGATAGACAGATTTAATCTGTTTTTAGTTATGTAAATAAATTGCAGGCATAAAAAGATCATGGGTAAATAAGTGAAACACAACTCACCACAGTTTGCCAGAGAGAGATTTCACAGCTTATTGTTCATCTGTATGGGATTTTAAGGAATTATTTATCAATAGAGTTATCTATCTGATTCATCCACTGATAAATATGCTCCTAAACACCCCATACAAATCAAAAGAAAGCTGTGAAATTACCCTCTGGCTGTGGAGAACTTTGCTTTATCATTTCATACAGTAAATATACCACAATGTTTCTCAGTCACTAACATCATATAATTTGTTCAACTTTCATTTCCCTATGGTATTTGTGTATTGAAAATGTTATGAGAAAAGGTTGGGACATGGACAGTTTAATGTAGCCATAAATGGCACTTTTAGTATAAGGGATGATTCAGTGACCATTTAAGTTATACACAACATATGAGAGTTTATATCTGTTTCCTTGTTGTAGTCACAATCCTGCAAAAAAGATTTGAAGGTAATGTAATACTATACAAGTGACAAACTATACATCGCACCTGATGGGTTCAGTAAAAGAAGAATAATAGTTGTTGGGACAATGCAGGCTGTCAGAATCCAGGTCACTGGTCTTACAATTCGCAGCTCAAGCAAAGAATGAGAACTTATTATCATTTCTGCTGCTGGGCTCTAGCACCAGTAAACAAATGTTCCCCAGATCCTTGGAGAACTCAGCACACCTAAGGATAAAAAAACAAGTTAATGTATGTTTATTTATTTTATTTATTTATATTGTCTTATTTACTCAGCAAAACTGGTAAAATCAGTGCAACTTTACAATTAAAGCCATCTCGTATCATCTTTAAAATTAAATGGCCATTTCACATCTCACTTATTTTTGCATCTCATCAAGATAATTGTTAATATATACAATATACTCTTAAAAATACACCTTTTGTTTCCCCAGATGTTCATTTAGCTAAAGATATTATTGGGTACCATGGCCCCACAACCCTTCGAAGAAAATAAAACTTCCCTGCTACCCCTGATCACTATAATGCCCATATACACACATTAGTGATCATTTACAAAGGCAAGTGCAATGTGCAAAAACTTTGCACATTGCAAATATGGGAAATGTTGCACAATGGTTGTTTCCCATATTTGCCACAGTTGTTCCTAGTTAGTCAATATAAACACAACTTGCTTGGGTTTTGCTGCAAATCAAGTGCAATTGGAGTCTAGCATTTTTAAAGTGGGAATTACAGGACTTCTGGAGCATGCATTCAAACACCAGAACAGTATATATGCTTGTTGAACATACAGTTTCAAAACCATGTTTAGTAATATGGAGTATCCCTCTTCTTTGCTCTTATAAAATTCTCCACTCTTCTAGAAAGGCTTTTCATAGATTTGGAACATGCTTCCATTCAGACAAAAATAAGACAAACAGATGTTGGGGGATGAGGTCTGACTTGCAGTTAGTGTTCCAAACAGCGTTTAGGGGTCTTTACAGGTCAGTTAAATTCTCCCACACCAGACTTAGTAAACCATTTCTTTATGACTTTACTCTGTACACAGTGAGATTGTCATTCTGAAACAGAAAAGAATCTCCCCAAACTGTTGCACAAAGTTGTAGTTCTTTAAAACGTCATTGTATACTGTACCAATAACATTTCTCTTCACTGGAGCTTAAGCCATGAAAAAACAGCCCAAGACTATTATTACTTCCCTTCCAAACTTTACTGTTGGCACAAGCATGCAGAAACATAGTGTTCTTTTGGCCAGGCCCAGAATTGTCCATTAGACTGCTAGATGGTTAAGTGTGATTCATCACGTGAGAGAATATATTTCTATTGACAGTGTGCTTTATACCACCCCAGCTGGCACTTGGTAATGTACATAGTGATCTTAGGCTTGTGCACAGCTGGTCAACCATAGAAACTCACATGTAAAGATTACATTTTAAGTAACAAAGTAAATTACTTTAATATTTAGATAAACTTACTTCAGAGAGTGCTCTTCAATAACAGAGACATGTATCCTGTTTTGTTCCCACAGCAAACACATCTACAGTGGTACAGAGACCTTTGGATTTAGAATGAACAGCACCTATAAAAAGAAATGACTTGAGTTATACTAGACTCAAATCTGTCTTTTTCACCACACATTCAAACACTTGCATAATCTTGTCGTATTCAACTGCGTAACATTGCCCGAATACGACCCTATCTCAGTTCAGAATCAACTAAAACACTGATTCAGTCTCTCATCATCTCCCGCCTTGATTACTGCAACCTACTCCTCGCAGGTTTTCCAACAAGTCACCTTTCACAACTCCAATCTGTGCTAAATGTGGCTGCTAGACTCATTCATCTATCTCACCGCTCAATATCAGCTGCTCCCATATGCATGTCCTTTCACTGGCTCCCAATCTCCTCTAGAATCAAATTCACATTACTAACACTCACATTCAAGGCCCTTAATAATGAAGCCCCTACCTATATTTCATCTCTGATCTCCAAATACACTCCTTCACGCAACCTTTGCACAGCTTCTGATCTTCGCCTCACTTCTCCTCTCATCACTTCTGCCCATTCTCGTCTACAAGACTTATCTCTGGCTTCTGCTTTTCTCTGGAACTCTCTGCCTCGAGCTGTCAGACTTTCCCCTTCTTTCAAAACTTTCAAGCGCTCCTTAAAGACCCACCTGTTTAAAGAAGCTTATTCAATGTACCTTAATTAATCAGTCATTGCTGTATCAAAAACCACAAAATTGTTTCTAAAATCCTAATGTCTCAATTGTACCCTAACCTTTAGTTTGTTAACTCTAATTTGTAGGACCCTCTAATCCTTTTGTACTCTGTAACCCTTGTTTGTTATACACCATTTATTCCATTTGTTATAACTAAAGTAAAGCACTGCGTATCTTGTCGGCACTATATAAATAAATGATGATGAATGATCCAACAGAAGAAGCACAATATTGTAACCCTCCTACCATCTTCCACCAAAAAAAAATGAAATATCCATGTGTGCTCCTGCCCCTCAGAGCTCTGTTAGTATCATGACTGGTGGGGCTATGGCAACTGGAGATGTAGTCACCCCCCATCCCCAGTCGCACCATGTATGATTTTTATTTTTTTTTAATATTATTATTATTCTCATTTGGGTCTCTTTTACAAGCCCTGGCAGGAAACATGCATTTTCACAGGCCCTGAGACTTTCCACTTGGGAACAAGGACTTTGATTGCCTATGCTACATAAACAGGATGCCAGGGATTTTGAACATGGTATTTTATTGCTACATGGTAGTTAATAATGAAAGCAAAAACTGTAAATTTTTAGCATTAATTTAAATGAGAAAGGGAACCTCTCATCTTATGGCATGAAGAATCTTTACCCTATTCACAAAAACTACCCTTACAATAGCCTAAGTGGAGAACATGTATGTTGTATGTTCTTTGAGTTGTACCTCATTATTGTATTGGCATAGCACAAGACTGCCCATTCTTGGTCAAGCGGCAGTGCTAAAGATCCTGGAGTTAACTAATGACACCCTAACTCAATACTGTGCAAGTGGAGGCCCACCTGCTTGCTGTGACACTCAAAGGTATTTCTGTGGCCCCCAGTCTAGCCATGCATGCCATAGACTTATTTTTATGATAAAATTTTAATATAACTTGATTCTCAAATGTCTTAAATTAAGTTATGGGTCATAGTATGGAAGACGTTGGGCAGCCCTGCTGATGTTGAGCTGCCTACTGGCTACCCCAAGAAATGCTCTCCCTCACATTCTTGCTACATAGCTGCAAAAATAATGATGCTTGAGAAAAAATGCATCTAATTTAAATAAATACCCTGGTGCGCATTTACTGTGCCTTAGACATTTTTAGTTACAAATTATGAATTATAAGTGCCCCCAAAGCACTTTTTTCTCACGATCTGGCTGCAGGTACAGAGATGCAGGGTCAATACAGGAGCCACCACTTTAAGAATGATACAGGAAAACTTTCCTCTGGTATGTAGTACAACATTTACATCTGAGTTCATATGCTATGTAGGACTGAGTAAAATTTGCACAGCCCTTTGAGGCATTATTTATGGCTGTAGCTAATCTGATATAAAGATGAAGGCAGACACACACAAAGAATAGACATTCAGGCTCTGTTCTCATGTATAGTGTTACTGAATGTAATGCACTTGTATGGCTGCAGAAAAATATTCCGGTTGTAATGGGATGAAAATTAATCTACTCACTAATTTAGTATTTTTCAGTACTTCATTCATCTGCCATGTACTGTGATTCTTGTGGAATAATGTTGCCTTTTGTCTACTGAGGTCCTTTCCTCCCTCCTCATTTGCAAAATACAGAAAAATGTCTGATATGTGGGAGCTGAGCCTGTGCATAAAAACAATAGTGGGTAAGAGATAATAGACCTGGTTATTTTTTGTAATAAAAAGGCACTGGAAAACAACGGTAAAGCTAGATGTGATTTTCTAAAGCTACAACATGTAGCCATCAAACTAAATGTTGTGCCATTACAAGGCAAACAGCAAATGTTCAGTACTCTGTAATAGCAGGGAATTCAGTTTATTCTTATATTTATGCTTTGTACAGAAGAACTTCCCATCTGGCTAAAAACAAATAATCCAAAGCACACTTCATAGTTTATTGATGTGCAAAGGGCACTGTTTGAAATCATTTTCCAAACTTTCCCACCAAATTTTAACATGCTGATCTAGATATATTGCTTAGAAATACAGTCTTCTTTGCTATTGTGACACATTTAGTTCAGTACTGCAACACACTATCACTATTTATACTCCTAATAAGTTGTGAGAGCATTAAATCCTTACTAAACAAATTAACTTTTCTTAGTTTAAGAGCAAGTAAATGTACTTTTACTTCTCATGCCTCTATACTAATCAGAAGAAAGGCTTTGTCAAGATATATATATATATATATATATATATATATATATATATATATATATATATATATATATATATATATATATATATATATATATATATTATATGAGTGACTATACAAAGACTCAGGGTCACAGGTTATGTGTTTTTATGGAGGTTGTGAATCTCTAAGGTGACTTTTAATATCCAAAAAAATATATAAACTGCTAACCCCATTTCACCAGCCTTCAAGTGTAAACAGTTATGCCTGGGGGGACCCTTCCTCTATTCAGTAACAATTTGTGACAACAGGCATGGGATCTCTTATCCAGAATGCTTGGGACCTGGGGTTTTCAGGATAATGAATCTTTCCATAATTTGGATCTTTGTATTTTAAGTCTACTAAAAATTCATTAAACATTAAATAAACTGAATAGGATTGTTTTGCCTTCAAAAAGGGATTTGGGGTTTTCAGGATAATGGATCTTTCCGTAATTTGGATCTCCATATTTTAAGTATACTAAAAACATTAAATATGCCAAATAGATTTGTTTGCCTTCAATGAGGATTCATTCTATCTTAGTTTGGACCAAGTACAAAGGACTGCTTCATTATTACAGAGAAAAGGGAATTCATTTAAAAAATGTTTAATTATTTGGATAAAATGGAGTCTATGTGACTTCCTGTAATTCGGAGCTTTCTAGATAATGGGTTTCTAATAACATATCCCATATCGGTACCACTTAACACAATAGATGCATGTGACTTAATGCATAATGACTTCTAAAAGTATTATACTTATTTATTATTTCTTATAATACACATTTTATTGAGTGATATTACATAAGTAAAACCACTAAGCACAGGTGTAACCAGTGGCATGACTAAGCCCTATTTATAAAAATATATTTTACAGATTGCTTGTGGGGTCTATTTTCTCTGTTCTATCCCAAATTATTGTACGCATATAAAGTGTACCGGTATATGCTTGTAGGGTTCTCCATTAACTCATCTCTTGTATTGTATCACATCTCTACCTGTGTTTGCACAGTAATTATCTTTAAAATAAATGTTTCCTTCTTCAGATAATTATGTTGATGTTACTATGCCTTAATAGGTTTTAGAAATAGAAAGTTATGATTATGTTACTATGCCCTAATAGGTTTTAGAAATACAAAGGTTTTATAAAATAGTATTTACATGCAGCTAGCACTATTTAAACCAATTTATTTTAGAGAGCAGTAAACAAATAGATGATAGATAGATATTGTACATAGTTACATAGTTAAATCGGGTTGAAATAAGACAAAGTCCATCAAGTTCAACCCCTCCAAATAAAAACCCAGCATCCATACACACATCCCTCCCCATTTTCACATACATTATATATACCCATATCTATACTAACTATAGAGTTTAGTATCACAATAGCCTTTGATATTATGTCTCTCCAAGAAATCATCCAAGCCACTCTTAAAGGCATTAACTGAATCAGCCATCACAACATCACCCGGCAGTGCATTCCATAACGTCACTGTCCTGACTATAAAGAACCACCTATGTTGCTTCAAATGAAAGTTCTTTTCTTATAGTCTAAAGGGGTGGCCTCTGGTATGGTGATCCTCTTTATGGGTAAAAAGGTCCCCTGCTATTTGTCTGTAATGTCCTCTAATGTACTTGTAAAGTGTCATTTTATGTCCCCTTGCAAGTGCCTTTTGTTCCAGAGAAAACAACCCCAACCTTGACAGTCTACCCTCATAATTTAAGTCTTCTATCCCTGTAACCAGTTTAGTTGCACGTCTCTGCATTCTCTCCAGCTCATTTATATCCCTCTTAAAGGAATAGTTCAGTGTGAAAATAAAAACTGTTAATAAATAGGCTGTGCAAAATAAAAATATTTCTAATATAGTTAGTTAGCCAATAATGTAATGTATAAAGGCTGGAGTGAACAGATGTCTAATAAAACAGCCAGAATCCAACTTCCTGCTTTTCAGCTCTATAACTCTGAGTTAGTCAGCGACTTGAAGGGGGGCCACATGGGACATTTCTGTTCAGTGAGTTTGTAATTGATCCTCAGCATTGTAATTGATCCTCAGCTCAGATTCAAAAGTAACAGATATGATCCGTGTGCCCCCCCTCAAGTCACTGATTGGTTACTGCCTGGTAACCAGGGTAACCAGTTAGTGTAAACCAAGAGAGCTGAAAAGCAGGAAGTAGGGTTCTGACTGACATGTTATAAGTCAAATCACTCCAGCCTTTATACATTACATTTTTGGCTAACTAACTATATTAGAAACATTCTTTATTTTGCACAGCCTATCTATTTACCCAGTTTTTATTTTTACACTGAACAATTCCTTTAAGGACTGGAGCCCAAAACTGCACTGCATACTCCAGATGAGACCTTACCAAGGACCTATAAATAGGCATAATTATGTTTTCATCCCTTGAGTTAATGCCCTTTTTTTATGCAAGACAGAACTTTATTGGCTTTAGTAGCCACAGAATGACACTGGCCAGAATTAGACAACTTGTTATCTACAAAAACTCCAAGATCTATCTCATTTAAGAAAACTCCCAACACACTGCCATTTAGTGTATAACTTGAATTGATATTATTTTTGCCAAAGTGCATAACCTTGCATTTATCAACATTGAACCTAATTTTCAAGTTTGCTGCCCAGTTTCCCAATTTAGACAAATCACTCTGCAAAGTGGCAGCATCCTGCATGGAACCTATAGTTCTGCACAATTTAGTATCTGCAAAAATAGAAACAGTACTTTCCATGCCCACCTCCAGGTCATTAATGTTGAATTTAAGCAAGGGACCTAGTACAGAGCCCTGCGGTACTCCACTAACAACACTGGTCCAATTAGAAAATGTTCTATTTACCACCACTCTTTGTAGTCTATCTTTTAGCCAGTTCTCTATCAAGGTACAAATATTATGTTCCAGGCCAACATTCCTTAACTTAACCAGTAACCTTCTGTGTGGCACTGTATCAAATGCTTTAGGAAAGTCTAAGTAAATCACATCCACTGCCATCCCAGAATCGAGGTCCCTGCTCACCTTCTCATAAAAAGAAATTAAGTTAGTCTGGCAAAATCTATTACGCATAAAACCATGCTGGTACAAACTCATAGTATTATGATTTGCTATGAAGTCCAGTATCTTATCCTTTATTAACCCTTCGAAAAGCTTTCCTACCACTGACGTCAGGCTAACTGGCCTATAGTTTTGAGGCTGAGAACAGGATCCCTTTTTGAATAGCGGCACCACATTAGCAATTTGCCAGTCTCTCGGCACTATGCCAGACCTATCTATAGATGGATAGATAGATGCAACTCCTAATAGATAGGGCACTATGCAGGAAGGATTGCCCTGGTCTAAACTTCCAAATTAGGAAAACCGGGCAGTATTCCCTATGATTGACACGGCGATCGGCCGATAGCCGTGTCATAGCCACGCCCAACGTCACAATCCGTCACCTCTGTGGCTCTGCCCGCCCCTATGCGTCACAGCCGACCCCTTCTGTGTCATAGCCCTGCCCCCACAGTGCTAAAACTTGGCAACCCTATGTGCAGGTGAGTCAGGTTCTTTCACTCCCATCTCTGTATGGGCCTAACTTTGTACATAGGGGTATTATGGTAGTGAAACAAAGCAGGGCCTACCGCAAACTGTTGCCACAGAGTAGGGAGCCTTGGTTTGTAAAGAACCTGTGCTATAGCAATGTTGGGTGGAGCTTAAGTAATCAATTGCAATAATCAGAATGTGTGTCCACATACTTTTGGCCATGTATTGTAGTTGCAAGTGCATAGAGTGCAGAGAGATTTACTTGGCGCAATTATGTTCCCATAGCATAGCACCTATTTTTCAATAACCGATCCCTACAGTGCTTTTGTTATTTTTACATATCTCTAGGGTTTTTTTCTTGCAGTGTTCAATCCTCTTGATATATCGTATTTATGGTCATTCTAATAAGGTTCTTTGACATACTTTATTGTCAAGGCTTAACAAATCATATGCATCACACTGTCTGGAAACTTTTTACAGAAAACCAAGCTAGATGTATATCCATTATCATACTAGTGTCAAGCACCATATTTGCATATGGGTGGGAGATTTTCTGACATAATTATGATATGAGGCTTGCCATTTAAATTACAAGCAAAAGCTAGTATACAATGGAGTATCTTTTGCAAGTTCCTTCATGTGACCCCAGTTGCTTAATAATTTATTTCACTCCAAAAAGTCCTCTTGTGCTGCAGTGTTTCATGTACTTATGAATAAACAAAATAAAAAAGACAAAGATTTTCGCCTTGAGAAAGCTTGTAAGCGAAACGCGCGTTGGCGAGTCGCTCAATCCATGAGATTCTTTTAAAAGATTTTTTTCCTGGTACTTTTGTTGGGTTGGATCTGATTCCTTATTGCTGCGGTTTTCTTTTATCTTAATCAATCTTCCTTCCTTTCTAAGGGGCCGGTGATTTGTGGTTTATTAGGGTTAACCAGTCTCTATAAGATCAGGGCAAGTTAATATACCAAGGCCACAGTCTCGGTTACCCTGTCCTGGCTTCCTCTTTGTGGTGTCCTAGTCTTAGAAAACAACAGGCAGTCAGTTTTGGGACAGCTCCACCTTCTTATATTTCATTATATCCTCTCTCTATTCTACTGACCGCAGTATTTGGTTTTAGTTTTTAATCCTAATTTGGTCATTTTTTAACTTAACGAGATCTTGTAATTAATTTAATCTCCAGCAATTATCATATATACAATAGTGATTAATTCAATATATTCTTTTGGCTTTTAATAATTTTCACCTAATTTATTTTCTTACACAATTAATTGCACCTTTAGAAGATCCTTATCTTTTTTATCTTATCCTCGTTGGTTTAGGCTAACCATGAATTTTTATTGGGTATGATAATTGACTAAACTACCTATGGATATCATGCACTAATTGGCACTTTATAGAATTTTATCAATTAACTTAAAATCAAGTAGCTGTACAATTGATTAATTTATTTGGAGACAATTATTGCACTTTAATCTAGTTTTTGAATTAACCTATTTAATCTTAAGAGCATATTGTATGCTGGTCATTGATTAAGTTGTTACCCACGGGGTATCCTTTTCTCTTTATATTTTTAAGTACAGTTGTGTTTCATGTACTTGTCAGTGAGCAGGTCAGGAACGGTTGCAGCAGTCTCTGTTCTTGACCATACACATACGCATTACAGACACTTGTGGGAAGTACTGTATATGTCCATTAGCTCCTAGTTGCTCTTGTGCAAATACACATAGTCCAGAACAGATATTCCAAAAAATAATTCACTGGCTAGCATGGATTTTTTAACAATACAATAAATAAAGCCACTTCCTGCAGAAAGATTTCTATTGGACTTGAAGTTACAAAAAGTAAATTCCATAAATTTTTATCACTGGTTTATAGAATATAATCTCCTCTGCAGTCATTATTTTCTCAAGGTTTCTTTTTAAAATGTCAGACAAAGAGATTTTTCCATAAACAAAAATAAAATTTTTACAAAAAGGTAGAAAGATCCTACAAACGTTATATTAATAGAAACAATTTAATACTGGCCTACAAAAAGGCAATAGAGCTTTTCTCTTACAAAAGAAAGAGGAGATACACTTAACTAATATAGCAGACCCAAAATACAAAACACCAATTGGTTTAAATCTCTACCAATTAATCTACATAATACAGTATATGGTTAGAATATGGAATACAGGTATGGGACCTATTATCCAGAATGCTCTGGACCTGGGGCTTTCTGAATAAAGGATCTTTCTCTAATTTGGTTCTTCACACCTTAAAACTACTAGAAAATCATGTGCACATTAAATAGATCCAATAGGCTGGTTCTGTTTCCAATAAAGATTTATTACTGTATATCTTAGTGTGGATCAAGTACAAGTTACTGTTTTATTATAAAAGAGAAAAAGGAAATCATTTAAAACATTTTTGGATTATTTGATTATAATAGAGTCTATGGGAGACAACCCCTCCGTAATTCAGGACTGGATAACTGGTTTCCTGATAACGGATCCTATACCTGTATCATTATTTGAGATATTAGAAATTGAAATTACCTTTATTTTCACTGTGATCATAGTGCAAAATACGGAATATTAGTAACCCTGTAATAAAAAGCATTGAAAACAGGTCTTGTTGTAAAATATGTAAGCGGGTGTTTAAATTTAGAGTTTAGAGAATTTGACTGATACGTACCTCATTTTACTGAATATCTGTTATAAGAGATGGATATATCAGCTTCCAGAATCAGTTCTGTTGCCCTGGGTTAAAATCACATGAAATGAAAAAAAAAAAAAAAAAAGAAGCAGACAAGTACCTGTAGTTGTCATTCGTCATGTAGACAATAAAAATCTTTCATCTCAGCAATACACAAGTGTGTTCCTAGAATTGCAGGTTCCAGAAAGAGGTGTTAGGGTCCTTCTTCTGCACATTAAGGTCACCAGAAAGAATTATTTAAGACAAAATTCTGGAAAAGACACTTGTGGTGGACTGAGGGAAAGTGTGGCTCAAGTTTCAGGAAGGCAGCAGCTGATAGTGCCTAGAATTATTAGATCCTTGGCTGTTGATAGAAAGTGGAGATTGATGGGAGAATGAGGCAACATCTGAAAAAAAATACAGGAATGTAATTTTTTAATACTTACAGCGTTTAAGCTTTTACCCTATTTATGGAAGTATGGATAAGGTGCAAGTAGGAAAAATCATTGATCATTATTTATAATCAAATTCATATATGTGTATGTGTATCAGGGGCAGATGAAACCTGCAGAGTGCCTATACAAAATAACATAATTAAAGCCAATTTTTATCTCAAATGCATTTTAAAAAAACCACAACAGTTAAACATCCAGTGGCCATTTTGTATGTATATATTGCCTATATTACCGACAATGTCCAAGGTGGAAGACTCATACAAGAAATGTACCATTGCTCTTTAATTTACAGTACACCACTCGTTAGTCAAATCCTCTTTTTTCATTTATTCCAGTATTATTACATATGGGTATGTTTTAAAAAAAAATGGAAAAAAAAAACCAGAAAAGGCATTAGTGGAACAGATTCATTGTTAACATAACACCTTTAACCTGAGTTGCATGTCAAAAGAAATTTCATTTGAAGCAACGTAGGGGGTTCTTCACAGTCAGGACAGTGAGGTTGTGGAATGCACTGCCGGGTGATGTTGTGATGGCTGATTCAGTTAATGCCTTTAAGAATGGCTTGGATGATTTCTTAGACAGACATACTATCAAAGGCTATTGTGATACTAAACTCTATAGTTAGTATAGGTATGGGTATATACTGTATAATTTATATGAAAGTATGGACTTTGTCTTTTTTCAACCTGATTTAACTATGTAAAAGGTAAGGTTCAATTTTTTGACATTCTGATGTAAGCATAATGTACCTGAATTGGTACATAAAGGTACAAGGCTAGACAAGGTTTTAGTTCCTATGTTGTTTCAGATATAAATAATTCCCTAAGAAGTTATGGCACTATAATAAAGGTACAAAGTAATTTTAATTCCAGTCACATGACCAAATGGTGGAATTTTTATTGAATAAGAATTCTGGAAGTCGAACTAAAAATAAATGAAACATATCCCTTTTGTGTCCAAGCATACTACTGTCTAAAATCATCTGGGGTGACACTGGGGTGTGTTAAGGGATGGTATTTCTGAAGCAAAGCCCTTCCAAAGTCTGCCAGCTATGTCTTATAAAAGAAATAGAACTATTGGGTCCATGTTGGTAAAATCAGGTTTGGGGGGCAGTTCGTATAGACAACAATGTTTCGTGCATAAAACCATTTAACTCTTCCTTGCCTGTCCTGTAATTGCTATTCAAATTGTGTGAAGGTGATACAGTATATCGCCCCTGCAAGGGCACTCCTATTCAAATCAAGCCATAAAATAGAGGAAGGTTGACCAGGCTGTGGCTCATCATTTTGTGGACAAAGGCCATGGGGTTCAACAGCTTAAATTCCAAGTGGTTGATAGCATTCCCAAATTTTGCTGTGGGGGCCGTAGAGCAAGTGAATTATAAAAAAAGGAGTCCAGGTGAATATGATACCTGAAAACTTTGGAACCCTATGGTCTTAATAGGGAATATGACTTCCATCCCATATTTTGATCAGGCCTGTACTTGTGGCAAGGCCACAAAGGCCCGGACCTAGGGTGGCAATATTATAGGGGAGGCATGCCACCTAGCCGCTATTCAATATTACCAGAAGCACTGATGCTCACCTAATTCCCAGTGCTAGTGAGGGTGACTGCGCATGTGCCCCTTCGTGCACTCACGAAGATCAGGGGAGCACTCGCTGGGGGGCACACTTGTTGGAGACCCACTGGCCTAGGTGAGGACCAAGTAGAAATCCTGGCATGATTTCTATAAAATAGGTTTTAATGGGTTGTTACGTAGTTTTATTTTTTATTTTTGCAGATATTATGCTTTGGACACAATGATTATGTGGACAAATGCAAGCAGTCTGAAACCAAGAATAAGGTATATTGTTTGTATTGTGAATTTGTTTGGGAATAATGTTTTAATTGGCCTGTAGATGGCAAATTTCTAAAATGTATGCTTTGCCAATTGTATTTCAGTAGCTTGAAAAAAGGCCATGCATGGGCCTGAAATGTTGCTTCTCACAGATCAAAAGCCATGGGAAAATAATAAAGGCGTTACTCCTGGGTGTTGCTGTACTCCCTAACATTGTATGTCTGGTCGGCGGATGTGGACAGCATGTACCGTGAATCTCTTTGATATGAATGAAAAATTGGGGAGTGCTGACGACCGCAATTTCTACATGACCAATGGTGTTGCTCTCTTGCCTAATCTTTTAGGTTGATGGAGATGGATGTCCACCACCTTTCATCCTTAGTTTGTGCAGCATTATGGGCAGTACATTCAGATGAATACAGCAACACAGTGAGATAAAAACAGTAACACAGGGTACTTACATTGGGAAACAATAGAATTACCCATTAGCTGCAACAGTTATTTTTCATTTTGAAAGATCTATTCTATTCACTTGTTTGCCCTTAATTGATTCAATTCTCTAACTGTTACTGTTTATTATTACAAAGTAAAAGGAAATGGACATGAGCTTAATTTTGTTTATTGGCTAAGGTTGTTTGCAGTATTTTATTAAAAAAAAAACATCTAGTAAGTTATGTACTTGATGCCCTTTCCATAAAATGGTCTCATAATTTTTTTTTGTAACTTAGAATTTTTATTTTTTCATAAAGGAGAACATACAGTGCAAGGAATTCTTACAGGTGAGCTTACAAGAGTCAACAAGATGTAAGCGATGTAGCTCATGTAATTGTCTTGTCATTTAGGGGTCAGTTTACTAACCATCAAATTGCATTTTTTTCCACAAATCACAAATAATTTATGGTTTTCCTATATTTCTATAAAGCTCTAAAAATTCTAAATTTATCAAGCTTTTTTTAAATTCATTTTTAAACCAATCAGAATGTTAGAGGTTTTCAGAATTTTTTTACCATAAATTGTCTGGGAAATGCACATTGTTAGAGTTTTTGTAGTATTCAGATTTTTTTCCCGATCCTTAAAATCGTTTTTTTTCATTCATACCTCCAAAACCACTAAAATCCAACCTTTAATAAATAAGCCTCTACGATGTGATATAGATCTAGTAGATTCAATAATCTTTAGATATTGGGGTATTTTGTAAGCAAGACTATACCGGAATAACCTTTTGTTTCACTTCCAATACAGAGGGAGCGTTGTTTGATTTCTATTTGGATGCAATGGAGATATAGGCAGCAGATAGTACCTTGTTTACTTATTTTTGTGTAGGCTTTGGAAATTGTTTGCAAGGTTTCCACAAAAGAAGAGTAAGGATGGTCCTTCAAAACATTTTGTTTTCCTCGCCAACTTGCCTGCTTTGTACAGGGAGTTTTTTTTGTCATTAATATTAAATCACTCTCAATGATATGCACTTACTTTATATAAGGCACAGCTGTTGTGAAACATACCTCTGTGCCAGATGGCCTATTTATTAGACTACAAGGTGGACCTGTATGGTGGGAGATGCAATCAAACACCTATATCTTGAATACATCTCCAATTGGACTTTTCTGCTTTTAATCTCTGTGCCAGAATGCCTATCAGTTTTATTATTTGTGTTATGGGTGTGACATTTTGTTACAGAAAGATCTGGGTTTGGCAAATTCCAGGAGAACACTACCTGCCCAAATGCACAATGCAACAAGAAAGATTGGTGGAAAAGCAATGTTGATCTGGGGCTGATTTCTGTGGTTTGCACTATGGCAAATCATTAGGCAAATAATTAGGATACAGTGAAGGTAAATCATTAGGATACAGTGTAAAATGTAATTTTTAAACATGATTTCTACTTTGTGGAATTAGCTTGGAGAAGGCTCTTTCACAATCAACACAATAATGCCCACATGCACAAAGTGAGGTCCATAAAGAGCCGGTTTGCTGAGAAGGGAGTAAAAGAATTTAACTGGACTGCACAAAGCCTTGACCTCAATCCAATGTAATAGCTGTAGTATGAACTAGAACACTGCCTGTCAGATCCCCAGCATTAGTGCCCAACCTCACTAATACTTTTGTGAATCGAAGCAAATGCAACCAATAATTTTCCAAATTCCGTGGAAAGACTTTGCAGAGAAGTAGTGGCTATAGCAGTAAAGAGAGGTCTGACTTCAAGTTGTTGAACCCTGTACTTAAAACAGGCTTCAGCAGGAGTTAAGGAGGCTCCATTTATACATTGTGCTCATAGATTTTTGTTGATGTCCCGGCTCAATAGTGTGCAAGTGGATATCTATTTCCCACCAACTTCCCTTACATGGAGGGTGCACTATAAAGTTCACATAAATATAAGTTATCTACAGAGAGCATGGAATGTAGCTGAAATGTGTAACATCTGAGCTGGTAACTGAACTAAGTACGCTTACTTGTATGAGAATGAATCAAGGCAGTGTATGATGTTACAATCTGCTTATAATTTTCACAATTGTTGTATAGTCAGTTTATACCCGTTTGCTATAGGCTGGTTATTCTAAAAGAAGAAATATAATGACAGTGGAAATCAAAATGAAATAAAAACAAAATTTTTACTAACATGCATAGCAATATTCTGCTCTAAAAAGAACTGCAGCCTGAAGTGCTTTAATTGCATTTTTCCATTTCTCAACAAAGATCCTATTGTTAACATGCCCTTATCTAGTCAAGGGAGGAATGTGCTGGGTATACTGGCCTGGTCAGTTAAAGAGAGCAAGGTGAAAAAAGAGCAGCTCAAGGACACCTTGATGAAAAGTGGGACTCTCAAGATAACAATTGATTTGTGCAACAGATTCAAGAGCCTGCAAGCCATTCAGGTTGCACAGAAACCAGGGCACAGTGCAACAAGAAGCTGCAAAAGAAAATAAAATAAGGAATGCCAGAGCTTTGGGGTTTGACTCACATGATAAGCATCTGGCTAAGTGTATTCTTACATTTTATACCAGTACCCTTTTATCCACAAGATTTTATCTTGCTCCTTGGTGAATCATTTCAGCTCTGGAATTATATTATTGAGCAGATTTATACATGAGCAAACCGGGGGAATCCACAAAGATTCCCAGCAGTTCATTTTTTTAACCTATTTTTTTACCCGACAGTCAGGAAGGTGTTAAAGAAATTATAAATTTATCAAAGCAGATGGATCAATAGAAATTCCAGCAGGCAAATAAAATGTCAGTCTTCTCAGATCAGATCATTACAGTGCAGAAAGGAAGGAAATTGTTTAATAGGAAACAATCTATGTTATTTTACCTCTCATTACATTTACTTATTTATAATATATATGGGTCCCTATGTCCTCATTACCTGTCTATGACTTTTACCAGGGTGTATGGATTTTTAATAAGAAAGATTAAAAGGGTTGTTTACCTTAGAATTATCTTTTAGTATGATGTAAAGAATAATATTCTGAGACAATTTATAATTGTTTTTTTTTTAATAATTTTATTATTTGTGGTTTTTGAGTTGGTTAGCTTTCTATTCAACAGCTCTCCAGGTTGCTAATTCAAGTTCTCATTTATCCAGGTCATGAATATATCTAATACAATTAAAGGGCAGTAGCACAACAAATTAGAGTGTTTTCTTCTATGCAGGCTCGACAATGGCATTTTCTTCATGCTGCATTCAAGAGCGACTGTTACTTTTGAGATGGCAAAAACAGCACCCCCACATGGCTGTTCTATGGCAGATGCAGCAAATCACCTGGTTTCTTTCCCCAAAGGGCCCGGCGTGTGAGTCCCAGGGGTGCATTTCAGGGAAAGGTGCCTTTTCTTCGGGCTACATTAATGACTAATCAATATTTCATATTTGTTAAAGCACCAAAACTTCCTTCGCTAATCAGCTTCTCAAATGCTTTCTTTCAAGAAACTTCATCTGTGCCATCTTCTGCATGCTGCCTTCAAGAGCGACCTCTACTTTCTTTTCGGCAGAATCGCACCAAAGCTGCCCTCGCTAGTCAGCTTCTCAAATTTGGAGGTCAACTTCAGGTTGATGCTAGGCAAACCCCTGAAAGGGTTCTGTATGGGGAAAAAATACCCAAGTTGCTGCAAAGGTAAAACTTTTATGGGGGGCCCTGGCACATATGTTATTTTTTTAAAACTTATAAGGGGGCCCTGACCATCAATAGCTTTTTATAACTTGTGTGTGTGGGTTACTATTTTAGTGCTGATGTATGTGTGGTCTTTTAACTGTGATGTGGTGTGGATGGGATCTGGGGGGGCTTGGGCGCCAGGGTGGGCGGGCCCCCCGAAAATGTTGTTGCAGGGCCCTGTGATTTCTAATGGCGGCCCTGCCTGCAGTCGCAGTGTCTGCTTCCTCTATAGTTCCGCCCCTGCTTCCTCTATAGTTCCGCCCCTGTCTCATTCAGTGAGGAGGGTGCAAGCAGCCAGGCTTAAATGCTTTCCCCTGGTATCTTGGCAAAAATCAGCTTCAGCATCTAAAACACAGTAGATCAGAGGAGAATTGCTTAGACTATTTCTTGTGCCACAGTCCTGCTACTGTTGCCTTCAGCAAAAGTGATAACAGTTGTATGTATGCCAAATCTTTGGTGGTAGAAGGATTGGAAGCAGAAGGCTTGGGGTTAGCAGAATATCCAGTGAATGAGGATTTGCAAGCATGAAAGCATCCTGAGCTCCTATATGAAGTTAAATGGGCGGTTCAGTTATAGAAAGACCAATTCTAAGCAACTTTTCAACTGGTCTTCATTATTTATGTTCCATATTTTTTTTAATAATTTGCCTTCTTCTTTTGAATTGTTCCAACTTTCAAATGGGGGTCACTGAACACATTTAGAAACAAATGCACTGTAAGGCTGCAAATATATTGTTATTGCTTTTATTACTCCTCTAGGCTTCTCCTATGCATAATTCAGTCTCTCATTCAAGTGAATGGTTGTAGGGTAATGTGGATACTAGCAACCAGATTGCTGAAATTGCAAACTGCAGAGCTGCTGAATAAAAAGCTAAATAACTGAAAAACCACAAATAAAAACCAATTGCAAATTGTCTCAGAATATCACTCTCTATATCATACTCAAAGTTAACTCAAAGGTAAACTACCCCTTTAAAGTGGGACAGTGATCCCCGGTGGTTCGAGTACCAAGAGTTGGGCGATTAGGAGAGAATTTCTCTAAGAATAAATATTGTCTGTCATTTTTAAAATGACTGATTCACATATATTGACACATATAAAGACTGATTCACATATATTGACACTTTCAAGTTAGATTTTCACCCAGTACTTTCAGCCGCTCACACTAAGTATAATCATGTGGGGGTTCATAGCTGGACAAACATATATGTGGTACTTGCTGCCCCCTAGTGATGGGCTACAAAGTATAAAAATACACTGTAAATATTTTTTTTTATAATATTTTTTTTGATGGGAATAATACAATATAAGGCATCTGAACATCATCTGTTTTGATTCCCACTTAATGGCAACATCCAAATACTAAAACCAAAGGACCTTTCCAAGAGAGATATGTGAGGTGTTGCTGCCATCTAGTGTGAATTTGTGATTAAACTTTTATTGCACACTTAAGAGGCAGGATTATTTGTGTGCCTTGTGTTATTACTCTTTTGGTTGGCTGGATGTGCAGGGAAATCACACATTAGACTCAGAAGTGGACATGCCATACAGTCTACTTGGACATAACCATAATACATCACTAGTTGTGCAAGTCATCCATTTGGTACATAGCAAAATGCAGAAACAGACACTGGTACATTGTGTGTGACCTCTAATTAAATAAACTGCATATCCTATTCAATGAAAATAAACAATATTTTTGCTAACAGCAATCAAATGTCATATATACATGTACCCCCCCCCCCCAGGCTACACCATGTCCAGCTAGGAAACAAGCAAAGTATCAGTTTCATTTGATCCTCTCTCGACAGGTTGGGCCTTTGCTACATTGAAAGGGTGAAGGAATGTTATTGCGCAACTACACCTCACTTGTGCTGCTTGACTAAATAAAAGAGTTGGACACCAGATGGTTCTTGAACAAAACATATAGCAACAGGCTTTATTCTCTTAAAGTTCAAATCAGGGTTTTATACTCACAATCCTTTGAGATGTATCACATACATGTCAGGTAACATCACAGCATTTCAGATCCAGCACTTTGTAACAACCCTGTGGAGATAGCGTACCACATTGCATAGATGCACCCTCAGGATCTCCGTGACCTGGATCCCCACACACGTTGGATCAGGGAAATCACTAAACTAAAATCCCTATTTAGGCTGTGATGCCTTCACTACAGGCGAGTCTTGCCCTTGCTATCCCTCCTCCAGGCTGCTCTTGCTCACTAGTTCTATCTGCCTCACTTTACTACAAATTGTATTACAGAGAACTACCCTATCCTGACTACACCTCATTCACGGGGTTCCTGTATCGCAGACTTCATCAATGGCCTCACCACCCTTGGGACCTTCCCTATACTGGGACCTAAACTCCAGACTGCATCCACTTTCTCCTGGAGTGTCAAGGGAAAGAGAAAGCCTACCTTCTGCCCAGCACTATACTGAAGTGTGGCAGGAACTTGTCATCAGCCTCTGGGCCAATGGTTACATAGTTAGTTAGTTACAAAGTTAAATCGGGTTGAAAAAAAGACAAAGTCCATCAAGTTCAACCCCTCCAAATGAAAACACAGCATCCATACATACACCCCTCCATACCTTCACACAAATTCTATATACCCATACCTATACTAACTATAGAGCTTAGTATCACAATAGCCTTTGATATTATGTCTGTCCAAAAAATCATCCAAGCCATTCTTAAAGGTATTAACTGGATCAGCCATCACAACATCACCCGGCAGTGCATTCCACAACCTCTCTGTGCTGACTGTGAAGAACCCCCTACGTTGCTTCAAATGAAAGTTCTTTTCTTCTAGTCTAAAGGGGTGGCCTCTGGTACGGTGATCCACCTTATGGGTAAAAAGGTCCCCTGCTATTTGTCTATAATGTCCTCTAATGTACTTATAAAGTGTAATCATGTCCCCTCACAAGTGTCTTTTTTCCAGAGAAAACAACTCCAACCTTGTTAGTCTACCCTCATAATTTAAGTCTTCCGTCCCTCTAACCAATTTAGTTGCACGTCTCTGCACTCTCTCCAGCTCATTTATATCCCTCTTAAGGACTGGAGTCCAAAACTGCACTGCATACTCCAGATGAGGCCTTACCAGGGACCTATAAAGAGGCATAATTATGTTTTCATCCCTTGAGTTAATGCCCTTTTTTATGTAAGACAGAACTTTATTTGCTTTAGTAGCAACAGAATGACACTGCCCAGAATTAGCAACTTGTTATCTACAAAAACCCCTAGATCCTGCTCATTTAAGGAAACTCCCAACACACTGCCATTTAGTGTATAACTTGCATTTATATTATTTTTGCCAAAGTACATAACCTTGCATTTATCAACATTGAACCTCATTTTCCAGTTTGCTGCCCAGTTTTCCAACTTAGACAAATCATTCTGCAAAGTGGCAGCATCCTGCATGGAACCTATAGTTCTGCACAATTTAGTATCATCTGCAAAAATAGAAACAGTACTTTCAATGCCCACCACCAAAAGAAGTTGAAAAGCAAGGGACCTAGTACAGAGCCCTGCGGTACTCCACTAACTACAATGGTCCAATTAGAAAATGTTCTATTTACCACCACTCTTTGTAGTCTATCTTTTAGCCAGTTCTCCATGAGTTCTCTATACCATCGGGAACAAAGGTAACCATATAGTTGACCTTCCCAAGGCAGTTTGCTTTTGAATAAGTTTGTATATTTTAATATTCTCAATTCTACATAATTGTTTTAATAGTCTATTTTAGACAACTGTGGCAACCTATCAAAGGTTTGCTTTCATTGTTCAACCTTCATGTGGCTAAAAAAAAGTCAGCCACTAGTTGGTTGCTATGGGTTACTGACGAGGTGCAAATTTGCCTAGTGCTTATAAATGGGCCCATTTATAAATGACACCAGTGCATAGCAGTATAGATCTCTGCCCTGCCTGGTTGCTTGGAAAGCTTGGTTCACAGACTGGGGTGAGATGGAGAGATTTGATGATGTACAGGGTGCAATTGTGCTCTACACTACAAAAGCTAGTATCTCAGTAAACATCTCCTGACAAAGTTAAATTAACAGGTGCATTGTCTTGCAGTTCTAACCTTACCTGATACCTGAAATGGTAAGATATCAAATAATTTCCTTAAAGGAAAACTATACCCCCCAAACAATGTAGGTCTCTATTAAAAGATACTGAGTAAAACAGCTCATGTGTAAAACCCTGCTTCATGTAAATGAACCATTATCATAATAATATACTTTTTTAGTAGTATGTGCCATTGGGTAATCATAAATAGAAAATTGCCATTTTAAAAAATAAGGGCCGCCCCCTGAGATCATAAGATTCACTGTGCACACATACAAACCACATGTAAGGTCACATGAGCCAATTAACAGACAGAGTTCTGCCTTTTGCTTCCTCACTTCTTCCTGTTACAGTTAGTGTTGTAGTATTTCTGGTCAGGTGATCTCTGAGGCAGGCACAGATAGAGTCACGAAATGGTGGTTCAAGGCAAGAGATGTAAACGGGCAATATTTATGTAAATATATATTCCAGTTTGGTAAGATTCTTTAATATGTCATTCAATTTGATATAAACTATCTATTGCTTAAGTATTCATTTTGGGGGTATAGTTTTCCTTTAACTAATCCATTAAAATCCATGGCTAAAACAGTATATCTCTCAAAATCTATAAAGACACTTCACCAGAGCAGTCACGTTTGCTGCCAATGAAACATGCAAATACACAAGGCTCCCTGTGCAGAACATTCAAGGCCATTATCATTAACTGAACACTATCATTTACAGACATTTTAAGCAAAATCAGCAATTTCAAAGTAATTTGACTTTCACTGGACTTTTTTTTTTTTCCCCACTGTCAGCAAATATAGGATTACTGGTGCACATGACTCCAATTAAGTGTAGAGCATGAAAGCAGCGAAAAAATGTTTTGTTTTTTTTTAATAAAAAAGAATAGCAAATTAATGATGTGCTATGCTATTCTCAGATTTCCTCTGGTTATAAAATATTATTCAAATGAATCGATTCTTTGACACTGAGTACTTACTTTTTCTATGAGATTGGAGAATACAATGTAGCCCATTTTTGGCCACCCCCATGGTGCCAAAGTGGTACATCACAATATTTACATGACTTACAGGTCCTGAGTCCCCTTTGCTAGGTGAAAGGGTACTGGGAATTCTTCTTCTCTGGCAGTGCCTCCACCTAATGGGATCCCGGAATACACCTGAGGATAGCCCGATTAGGAATAACATGGAACACACTCTTTATTATATAAAAACCATAACTTTATATAAGAAAAGTGTAATTTAAAGGGGAAGTAAACACATTTACATCACATTAAATATAACCCACTCCCATGGTAACCTATTGCAGTCCATTTCCTGGCCCTCCATGCCAGGCAAAGTCCCGCAACTCCTTTGGCAAACAAATAGTCTCAGTCCCTTTTCACCAAAGAGCACAATAGGCACCAAGTAGCAATAGCAGCCCAAAATACCCTTCCCTCCGGTTAGGTACTGGCTCCCTCATGGCAGGCATAAACAAAGCCTGTGTCACAAATGGAAATATGCTGGATCCTCTCTTTTTCCACCCTCCCCTGGCATCACTCACCCGAGGGCTCACACACAGAGCTGGCAGGCTCACCTAGAGCTGGAGCAGGCACAGATTGTATTAGCTTCCAGGACATAGCTCCCAGCACTGTCTATAGCGCAAGCATCCAAATATCTTCCTCTGCAGAACTACAGCTCCCAGCACTATCCATAGCGCGAGCACAAAAGATGTCCAGCAAACTCCAAACCGGCATGGTTGAGCTTCCAGGCTTTTGGAGCACCCTGCATCAGCCCCAGGCCAACGCCGAATCTGGGGGTGCTGCTGCCTGAGGCAGCAGCCCAGATGCCGCCCCCCTCCTCTCCCGCTCCGCGCTTAAAAATTAGCGTTGGAGCAGGTCTAAGGAGGAAGTGTCGCTAGTGCATTAAGCGCAATTGCGCTCTCTGCACTAGCAGAGCTGAAATTCCAGGTTAAAACCCGGACGTTCAGCTCTTAAAGTTACAAGAGGCAGCTTTTTGCCGCCCCTTGTAACTGGCCGTTTCATGGCGACTGAGGCACAGGGCTATCGAACTCCTTTTTAGCACTCTACATCTTTGCATTAGTTCTGATCAAATCCTACATGAAAGTGAAAGTAGGAATCCTCCAGCAGTAATGGCTGAGAGCACATGGCAATCCCCTTTTATAGGGCACAGCGACACCTTGTGGCTGCTTTTGGGATCAGCCATGTTGCGCCAATCCAAGAGCTCTGCCCTTGGAAACTCTAGGAGACCCTGTATCCACCTTGAGGCTTCAAATGAAAAGGGGAACTTACGCCTCAGGGTCCCTACAAGAAGTTATGAGGAAATCTGTCTCAGGAGAAGGTGTTTCTGCACCCCAGGTAACTGTATAGAATAACCAAGATAAGCTATAAATTATGAGAGGCAGTTGTTGAAGAAGTGGGAGGAGCTATTTCTTAGCGTATCTGTTGCTCGGTCCATAGGAAACTTGTCAGGGCCGCCAGTGGCTGCTGTTGTTCAGATCACCACACCTAAAAAGAAAAGAGCCAGGATCTTTTATACATGTAACCCTTTCATCACACTGGTAGATTTGAGGTACACTCATGTATTTAACCCTTTAGTAGCCTAACTTCTCTTTGCATATAGGTGAAAGATACTGCAGTGCCTCCATCTTGTGGGCACTGAGGTATTGCACCTCAGGAGAGTTCTACTAGGACAATAAATCAAACAGTTGCAGTAACCAAATATAAACTTTATACAGCAGAAAAAAACAAGAATAAACAATAGCTGCAGCTTGAACAATATAACCTTGCATAGGGGAACCCTTGCGGTAAATCCAAACCTGGCTCAGTCTCTACCAGAACAGAGTCCCACACTCCACTCCAGGTGGACAAAAACAGTCTCACAGTTCAGTCCCTTCCACAAGAGCTCTTTAATTTTGCTCTTTAAAGGACCAGTAACGTCAAAAATTTTTATTTGAGAAATACATTCTACATGTTAAAAATAATGGGCATGCCCTAATAAGTTAATATAACACACCTAGCGCTTTTTTTAAAAAATAAATCAAAATACCTTTCCTCCATTACATGGAAAACGGCGAAAAGGCGACCAGTGCGCACTCCCGACGCTGTACACACAACCGGAAGTAGGGAAACCGGAAGTCAAAACACAGAGCAGCCGGTAACATCCAAGCAGGCAGTGGTGAGTGAACTGCTGCGCAAAGAGAAAGACTGAGGATTTTAAGCGCTGCACACACAGATAGAGAGAGGCTGAGAGGACAGAATGCTGCAGGGACTTAAACGCTGCGTGGAGAGAGAGGCTGGGACAGAAAAGCTGCCGGCAGAGAGGCTGAGGGGAGAAATGCTCAGGTAGGAAAGACTGCGGGGAGAAAAGTTTAGGAGACAGAAAAGCTGCCGGCAGAGGGGAGGGAAACACTGCGGGGACACAAACGCTGCAGAGTTACAAAAGCCTGAGGAGGAGGAACGGGTGCCGCGAGAGGGGAGGTAAAGGGTGCGGGGAAAAGAGATAAATTATCTTGACAAAAATATTCTGGAGGGGGGAGAGAGAGACATGCTGGAGGAATGCACATAACTGCTGGGCAAAAGAGCAGGGAGATAATGTAACAGGACGGCTGTCAGCTGTGAGCGTGAGCAGAGAAAAGTGACCAGAAGTGACGTCAGTCCAGGAAGAGAGACACAGCAGCGCGCACGTAGGGGAGAAGAGAAGGAGAACCAGCAAGAAGATGGCGGAGACCCCTTGGACACCGTGGGACAGTGCCGGTTCGAGTTTTTTCCTATGTCTTATCCAAACAGCAGGAAAGATCAGCATATTGGAGGTAAGTAATATGTATGCATTTGTTTTTTTTTATTTTTAAAAATTGTGTTACTGGTCCTTTAATAGCACTGCCTGCCCCAAAGTAGCTTTCCTTTGGACAAGCGGTTGCTCCCACGTAGCAGGCTCACAAGAATAACCTGTCCTCACAATGTGGACTCGCATGTGGCAAAAGTATCCACATAGAGAAAATCAAAAGCTGGGCCCTCTTTATGGCTGTAGCTCAAAATGCTTATCCCAAAGCAGAGCACACCTCAGCCTCTCCAAGCTCTCCCTGGTCAGCGGAGGGCTCCTCCCAAAGCCAAATGTGGCTGCTACAGGCAGAAGACTGAGCTGTGACCAGGACCTAGGGGTTTTTTCTAGGTTTGGGATACCAATCGTAACAAAACCTATATGATGAATTATTACAGTTGGGATAGCGGGAGGACTTCCCCACTGGTGATATAAATCTTGTATGGAGATGTTTAGGGCAAAGTTTTGTGACAGACCCCCCCTCCAGCCATATATTAGGCAGTGAAAAAACATGATCAGTGAACAGGAGAATGTGCTCATGCTCAGGACCATGAATTTGCTTCTAGTCAAAATGCTCCTGTTTACTAACTGGCAGTGATATACGCAAACATGGCAGCCCCTAAACCTGCTGTTGCAATGTTGCACTTGGGTAGGTGACACAGGGGGAGCAGAAAGGTTTGATGCTGTTGGGGGAATGTGGTTGGACAGAGGAAACTGTGCCCTGAAATGAAAATTTAAAAATGTCTGGGAGTTGTTCCTCTTTAGTGTCCCCCTTGAATAAGACATACTATGTAAAGGTGTTGTTGCAGCTGAAGAAGTTAATGGCTGTGAGTAAAGTGAATGTAAAGTAAATGATCCCAAGGCTGGGCTCCCAAGCCACTGATGTAAGGGGACTAATCCTATACCAAATTCTGTTGTAAGAGGCCAGAAAGGACAATGGAGTAAAACTGAGCTACTGAGAGAATTAAAGTGGCAGTTGACTGCATGATCATGTTCTGGGATTCACGGGGTTGGTAGTTCCCCAGAAGCAGTTATACCCAGGTAAGAAAAAACGACACTAAGACACTAACCCCCTTATGTAATAAAAGCCCAGGAGCAGTAACCCATAGCAACCAATAAGATCAAATTGCTATTATTTAAAATAAACCAGGCCAGCCTCTGTTAGCCTCAGCAGGCTGTTTTACCAATGTCTCAAAATACAGTAGGTCTGCGTTTCAGGAAGGTGCAAACTTTTTAGCATAAATAAGTTCAACATGGGCTCAAGGAATAATTTGTACCTATTGTTTGAATCACAAATGATTTATGGATGTTGTTATTTCTTCAGCTAAACAGGGGAAACAGGGAAAAAGAAGCTATTCTATATTTGGAGCAAAGTAAATAATGAGATTATGAATTTGCAAATAAGTAGAGGTAAATTATGTAGGGGATTTGTTTGGACCGCAAATTCCTTTGTTAATAGTAAGGTTATGTGCATATTATATGTAACAGGTGGATGGGTCAGGGTCCTCCTAAACGTTCCCTTGGGTTACTATTCACTGGTTTTAGTACCTGGACAAGGGGTCCAACTCCCGGTAGGCACAATCTAATTAGACTCTTTATCCTCAGCTGGGGCCCCCGCTTATGGCATGCAGGAAGGGATTACCACGTAGTATAAGCACATAAAGTATTCACTCTTGATAAAATAAACTTTGGGCGCCAGTGGTTCTTTAAAACAGCAGAACATTTATTGAACTGATAGTACACTTCTCAATACTCACATATTCAAGATTTGTGCTCATATAGCACACTTCACGAAGCAAGTAGTGGCAGCAGGTCATTTATACACAATTGTATTACTCACGGATACTGCCTGATCCTTTTTTAGTAAGCTTTGTGAATTGAGCCGCCTTTCCTTTCTTTGGTGCACAATCCCAATTGAAGGTAACTCACAGCCTTTTTTACACTTCAAGACTCTCTCTTTGCCTGAGCTTAACCACTTGAGTCCCTAACCTGGCAGCATTGTCACCACTAGTGATGGGCGAATTTATTCGCCAGGCGTGAATTCGCTGAGAATTTGCGCGATTCGCCGCCAGCGAATAAACTCGTGAAACGCCCGCGAAAATTCGCTTGAAAAAATTCGCCGGTGTCAAAAATGAGACGCCAGCGCCGTTTCACGAAGTGAAACAGCGCAAATTCGCCCATCACTAGTCACCGCAGGGTGCTAAGACTTCACTAAACTCCTCGTTGGAGCCTTAGCTGCTCACTAACTTTCCTGAACGTATCTGTCACTCCTATATTGACCTATTACAGTTTCTTACCTGACACTTGCTTCACCTATACTGAGGACTACCTCCACCTCAGGCCCTTGAAGCAACACCCCACTTCAAAAAGGTGCACTGGACAGAGGCCTAACACATGGCAGAGCCCCTTTTTATAACCTCTGGGGAACTACTCCCCCTCCCCTATGGGAAAAAAGACCCAGCCTAGCTGACTAAAGGTGGCCATAGATGCAAAGATCCGCTCGTTTGGCGATGTTGCCAAACGAGCGGATCTTTCCCCGATATGCCATTAACAGGCATGGCTATATCGGGGGTAATCTGATTGTTCGGCCGTACAGCCGAACGATTAGATTACGATGTGCCATGAGCTCCGGCGGGATCGGTTGGGTCAAAATCAAACCTGACCGATCGACCAAACGACCGATCTCCGCCGGACGAAAGAAGTCGGCACATGCCACACACGATCCGAAAATCGTACGAATCCTCGATTCGTACGATCGGATCTGTGTGTCTATGACCACCATAAGGACCCAGCAAAGCTGGCTAACACATTTACTGGGGCATAGGAAAACCTTTACCCTTTTATAAAATATAATAGTGACATCTACTGGCCAGGCACTCAACTGCTGGTAGAATATTTTCACATAGGACAAAGGAAACAGCTTCCCTTGTGTAACTGAGGACCCAATCAAGGTGTCTAAATTATGCCCAGGGGAACAAAGGACCTAAAGGTTGGCAAAATCTTTACCATCCTACATATATTAATAGTAAAAAGATGCAGGTTGAGGGTGGACAGCTCATTCTAGTCAGTGACCGACTCAGGATATGGTCCGTAAAAGTTTTAATAAAAATGAATGTGAACAAGGCCCGAGGGCCAGATGGCATACACCCCTGGGTTCTAAGAGAGTTTTTTGACCGGCCTCTATTTCTGATTTTCTCAGATTCTCTTTAATTTGGTATAGTTCCTATGGATTGTAGGAAAACTGATATCATTCCAATATTTAAAAAGGGATTACGATCTCAGCCAGGTAATTATAGGCCAGTAAATTTGACATCTGTGGTTTGCAAATTATTTGAAAACTTGTTAAGGGATCACATTCCAAAATGTGTCCTAGTGAATGACATTATGAGCAGCAATCAGCATGGCTTTATGAAGGATAGAGTGCAATACAGTTTTTTTTTCAGCACACCACTTACATTTTCCTGGGTGCATCCGCTCCCAAGGTGCCTCCAAGCCAGCCAAATTACTTTCTTGAATAACGGGATATGAAGCACACCATCCTCTGGCTTTGCCTTTAAAACATTTTATTACAGCGGAAAAGTAACACAAGCTTTCGGGGAAAACCCCTTCCTCAAGTGCATTTATGAAGGATAGGTTATGTCAGACAAATTTGATTGCTTTTTTTGATGAGGTAAGTAAGATGCTGGACAATGGGGGAGCAGTAGATGTGATCTAGATGTGGTCTATTTGGATTTTGCTCAAGCATTTGATACCATGCCCCACAAATGACTGCTTTCTAAACTAAGGTCTGTTAAAGGAGAACTAAACCCAAAAAATGAATATGGCTAAAAATGCAACAAAAATTTCAGCTTCTCAATAGCAGCAATGTAATAATTATCTGCATTAATTATAATCAGCCTTATGTTGGTACATTCTTGTTTTATTTGTACTGTATATTTTGAGGAGGGAATACAGGGATATGGAAGATAGCTCATAGAACAAGTTGATCCATTGACTGGTCCAATTGCCTTCTTGGAGTCAGGAAGAATTTTTCCCCCTCTGAGGCAAATTGGAGAGGCTTCAAATGGGGTTTTTTTGGCTTCCACTGGATCAACTAGAAATTAGGCAGGTTATATATAGACTTAAAAGGTAGAATTTGATCAGTGTCGGACTGGGATGCCAGGGGAACCATAAAACCTTAGACAGTGGGTCCACTTTCCAAATTATTATTCCACCTCTCCTCACTCAACCTCTTTATTCTCCTAGTTTTTTATATCCACTTACTATTTTCTTCCATTATTAAGAATTGTTTTCCCATAATGAAATAGGGAATGACCAGGAAATAGGCTAAATGCTTAGAAGCAAGAGGGCCAACTGGCACCTGGGCCCACCAGGAGTTTTCCTGGTATCCTGGTGGGCCAATCCAACACTGAACTTGAAGGACGTATGTCTTTTTCAACCTAACTTACTATGTTACTTATTAAGTTATAAATTATATATATAAATTATATTTTAGCTCTTTTGATTTTTATTTGTTTTAGTTAATGAACCTCAATTTCAATATACCTGCTGCAGAAGAGGATCACACAGAGCTTTATAAATGGCTGACGATGCCAGGCAAATATATTTAGATTCTCTAATGAGTTAACATTAGGTTTAGGGCAAGGGCTCACACAGCAGATCAGAGGAAAGTGGATCCACTGTAATACTCTCATTGCCATAGCTCTATTGACAAACCTAGCGTCAGCCTGTGTTGAGCTGCTGTACACTTCAGAGTAAAAATGCAGTGTAGTCTGCACAGGCCAATCTAACTTATCGTAAGGAGTTAGTTATTTTTGACTGTAAGATTTTTTTGGGCAGAACCCACTTTGTGGTTTTTGGAAGGGCTGTTTGTGTAAAAAGTGCTTCTCCGGATTTCCAAACTAGAAAATCCGGACAGGACATTGAATGACATGGTGATCAGCCAATCACTGATCTCCACTTCATCAGTCCTGCCCCTTATGTCACCACCCCCAACATCACTGGCCCACCTCCTGTCCGGGTTTCCCCGGAAGGAAATGTGGCAACCCCTCGAATACTCCTCGGTAGAGCTGCTTGTGTCAGTAGCCATAAACCTGGCTATCTCTCCTAGAGAGACCTAGTGACAGAATCTAGCTGCTTACTAAATCCTGCGCTAATAATGGCTCCAAGGGTGACTCCCATACACTTAGTGGAGTCTCTGGCAAAACCCCCCTGAGGCCGCATGGCTCATTTAATACAGTATTATTACACACTGCCACCTTGTGGCCAAACTCTGGAGAGCTAGGGTCATGCTTTGACCCAGGAAGGGGAGAAATACTCTCTCCATAGACTAAGGGTCACCTCTGTCAGGTGACCCTTATTTATGCACAATAAATGAGGACACCATTTATCATTTCCCTGCATTGATTGTAAGCTCTATGGAGCAGGGACCTCATTCCTACTGTGCCTCTTAGCACATGGCACTAAGTCTCTGTGTCATTATACAAATTCTGTGTACTTTGTGTATATTTATAATATTACTTGCCCTCCCTGTGTGTATTTGGTCTTTTATACACTGTACAGCGCTGCAGCTGTTTACAGCGATTTACGAATAAAGTTATACATACATAATCAGAATCATCCAACAGTTATTTTCTGAGGTTTAGACTCTTGCAATCCACTAAATGACCATTGGGTGTCACAGAATGTATTGATAACAACATATAAAGACAAATCTGTATTATTAGCATTTATTTAGACAGTGTTTACATAGTTTGCAGTTCTCAGTAATTCACATCAGTATAAAGGCACTTGTGACTGTGACAGCTAGTTTCACCCTGAAATGTTACCCTAAATCATACATATCACTCTGCTTTAATAAAATAGGGTGATTCTCCCTCTTTCTTCCCAAGACTGATACAGGGGGCTAGGCTGGAGGCCACCTTCTGCTCCTAGACTTATCACAATATGTGTTCTGGGGATGCCTATTGAGTGTATCAAATATGTTTGGAAGAACAAATACCTTCACAGTGATATCCTTATGATGGTGTCAAATGTGTATAAAGCCAGAAGAGGAACTCGGTTGACTGCAAATATCATTGCATGGTTTGAGCAGGCAGCATTATAAACAATTACATAAACCGCTTATTAATCCTTAGACTAATCGCTTCCACCGCGAGGCGACAATCTCCCCGAACTGCCTTCCGCCTGCTTGAATGAGAAAACGCCAGTGCCGCGTCGAAGCGTCGCGAGTGCATTGCACTGGCATTTTCTCATTCAAGCAGGAGGAAGGCAGGAAGAAGGCAGTTCGGGGAGATCGTCACCCTGCATAAGAGGTGATTAGTCGCCAGGCAACTTTATCTCACTGAATCTGCCCTTCTGCCCTTAGCCTTAAAGAGTAGTTCTGATAGTAAAGTGGTAGAAACTCCACAGGCAATGGCGCAAAACAACAGGGCTAGTTTGCTGATAAGAAATGAGTATTCCCCTATATGCAAAGAAATGTGGTTATTTCCTGTGCATAATCTCAACATTCCAGTGTTAATGTGTTCAGGTTCGATTGGAATTACCATCAAGGTGTAGCAGGGTTGGGACTAAGGGTAAGCAGAAGAAGCTTGTGCCTTATCAGGGTCGGACTGGTCCGGCGGGTGCCGGGAAAAAACCTGGTGGGCCCTGGCCTTCATGGGCCCCGCCGGCCAAGACTGGCTCCCTGCACAACTATGATGCCGCTGCTCCTAATCCTCCCTACCTGGCCCCTGCCATGGCTGCAAGAATAAAAAGGTATGCGCTCGGGGGGGGGGCAGAGGAGGGTTTGCGGTTCAGGAAGGAGGCCTTTGATACTGCGGTGCCCCAGTGCCTAATACACAACTAACTTTAGGAGGGTGCTAGGGCCTTAGACACATCTGTTGCCTTCTCTCTTGCCCTGTTAATATTGCACACCTGGTTCTTTCCTTGGGGGAGCAAGCACAGCCAGAGAGAGTTGGAAAAAGTGGTACAAATGAGTAGTGTGGTTTGGTGTTGAGCGGGTTTTGGGGAGGAAATGGGTGTTGTTGGTGAGTGGGGCTGGCATGCAGATACCCTTGCCATGGACGCCTGTATGTTCTGGCCCAGCTCTGAAATTAATAGTTAGTATTCTTTTGTCATCTATGTCTTAAAGGAAAACTATACTCCCGAAATTAATAATAAGGCAACAGTTTGTTTACATCATATAAGGTGACATATTAAAGAATCTTGCCAAACTGATATACAGTGAAACCTCAATTTTACATCCTCTGAATTAAAGTTTTCCCTCATTTTACATTGTTGTTTTGTGGTCCGAATTATATATTATGCATAATATATTTCCCTGATTTTACATGTCCTGGATTTTTTTCTGGTCCCCTGAAAAACTTAAAATGGGGGTTCTACTTGAACCGCCATTTTGTGATGGTCTGTGTTCTGCCTCAGAGATCACCTGACCAGAAATACTACAACTCTAACTGTAACAGGAAGAAATGTGGAAGCAACAGACAGAACTCTGCCCATTAATTGGCTCATGTGACCTAACATGTATGGTTTGTTTGTGCGCACCGTGAATCCTAGGATCCCAGGGGGCGGCCCTTATTTCTTAAAAATGCAAATTCTATTAATGATTACCCAATGGCACATACTATTAAAAAAGTATATTGTTATGAAAATGGTTCATTTACATGAAGCAGGGTTTTACATATGAGCTGTTTTATGCATTATATTTTTATAGAGACCTACATTGTTTGGGAGGTATACTTTTCCTTTTAGATTGGTAGTACTCCTGTATTCAGCCGATTGGCCCATGGGCTGAATGGATAGATAAAATTTTCAAGCATGTCTGATCATCTTCATCTGATATAGGTATGGTTATCTGCAAACCCGTTATTCAGAAAGCTCCGTATTACGGAATGGCCGTCTCCCATAGACTCCATTATAATGAAATAATCCAAATTTTTAAAAATGATTCCCTTGTTTCTCTGTAGTAATAAAACTGTAGCGTGTACTTAATCTAAACTAAGATATAATTAATCCTTATTGGAAGCAAAACCAGTTTTTTGGGTTTATTTTATATTTACATGATTTTCTAGTAGACTTTAGGTATGAAGATCCAAATTACGGAAAGATCTGTTATCCAGAAAGCCCCAGGTCCCGAGCATTCTGGATAACAGGTCCCATACCTGTAGTACTGCAAGATGACATGTCAAAACAGGCCCCCCAACCTGGCATACATGTTCAGCTGGTCAGGCAGCATGGTCGAAATCAGTATTCAAGCAGAACCTGTCCAAAATGCAATTTCTTCTGTTGAAAAATGTGTGGTGCTCTGAAGTGTGCATGCACACTATAGTAAAGTCATACGATTTAGACCAAGAATAGCCAGAGCTGTGAGTTTGAATTTGGGCACACACCATGGATGCTGCTTCTTACTTTATTTCCTTTCTGTATTTTGGACAATTCATTTCATTTACCTAAGTTTTTATATGATTTAAAGTGTAAACTCCATATCATTTCTAATACTCTGCTGACTACAGGATAACTCCAGTTTTAAAAAAATAAACCCTGTCCCTGACAGAAACCGCATTAAATGAAGCCTCAGGGAGAAACATGTTGGGCTGGGTCATGTAAATGCCATTTTGCCTGCAATAATATACAAGATAAAATATATTTTGTCTTTATTGACTAGAAAACCCCTAGGCTTCCTTTACTTCATTTGCAAGTTATCCTGCTGGTTGCACCCCATTTTTCATTTAGAGCAGGAAGTTAGTAGGTGTCACATGGTTGCCCCTCCCCCATAGATGTCTCCTAATTGCTGTGTCATTTAGATGCACTATGGAGTATTGGAGCTCCAATGTACAGAAGAGCCTATAGCAACCATTCATTACAATTCTACATTGCACTTCCCCTTCCTGCAAAGCACAACTTGTACAGTGATTCTAAAGGGAACAACTGCTCTGTAGACAGGCCATTAGGGACACACATTTGCAGCCCTTAGGGCTCCAGCACTAGCAATTATAGGATTGTTAAATGAGGCCTTAATAGAGAAGATGAACCATATGTATACCTCCCAACATTCTGAAAATAGAAAGAGGTACAAAATGATTTTCCGTGTGGAGTGTGGCAACATTTTTCACCATGCCCATTTTTGTAGTCATACCCAAAGTTTGAACATATTTCTGTGGTTTTTATGTGTTATTACAGTTTTGCTAATGAAGGTGAATTGCCCTTTAAGCTGCAAGTCACAGTTTCCCAAGAGACTTGCTTATCTTAAATTGTTACAATTGTTTCTTCTCTTACCTTAATTTGTTACAAAAGTATCTAAGTGCACCTGGCACATTTTCTCGGCTCTCTGCCAAAAGCCAATTACGTTAGAAACTTTGTATCTTTTTCTGGCTGTTCCGTGCAGGAGATAAAAGAGAAAGTCGGAAAATGTTAGTAACAATCTGGGACTGAGGGTTGAGCTGTCAAAATCGGGACTGGCCCGTGAAAAACGGGACAGTCTGGAGGTATGCATATGTAAAAATATTGTACATTTTCTCTTTATCTAATGAAAACAGATTAATTCCTTCAATCACACTTTGGTATTTTACATGAATGAAAAGACATCAATAAACCAAAACAGCCAACTATATTAAAACATAGAATTGTTTATGGAAAATGCCAATAGTACATCACACACCTTTTCCCGGACATTATGACATCTACCGATACAAGGTACAGTAAATAGGTCATTCCAGATAATTGAAACTATACACTGTAATCAGAGATAACCATTACACTCATGATCATTTGCTAAACCTTCACATAATTGTGGATCTGACCTGCAGTAACATTGCGGCAAAGCAGCAGAGATTAACTTGAAAATTAGTCCAATTACCTGTTATTAATTGTTGGAACACATTGTACTTTTGCAGAACCTTTCCAATTGTTAGAAACCCTCTTTTCTTAAAGTGGACTTGTCACCCAGACACAAAAATCTGTATAATAAAAGTCCTTTTCAAATTAAACATGAAATCCAATTTCTATTTTTTATAAAAGCATTCATAGCTGTTGTAAGCTCATTTAAAAATCTCAGCTGTCAATCAAATATTGTCTGACACTCCTCTATGCCCTGGACATAGAGGTGGGGCAGACAATTACTTTCACTTTCCATTCAGCACTTCCTAGATGTCACTGCTCTCCACATATTCCCCCGTTCTCTTCACCATTTTATTGTGTAGGCAGGGCATGGGGATGGACATCAGGTCCCCCATTCTGGTGCACAAACAAGATTCTGAGATGATACAAGGCTTGCCTTAATAACAGTGTACACAAAATGGCTCCTGCCTGCTTGCTATAATTATGAATTCCCAGACTGGAGGAAACAAGATTCAAATAATTTATATAGTGTAATTAAAGTTCATTTTGCTTGACTAATGTGATAAAAAAGGATTTGGAATAATTTTTTTGGGTGACAGGTCCCCTTTAAGTGAAGTTGTAAGAGATAAAAAGATATTTGAGGGCAAAAGTAAAACGGGGCTTGTCAGCAGTCAAGTGCATCTTTCAATGATCAGGTAAGCACTGTACAACAGAAATATGATTCTATACCAAAATCTTGTACAAATATATGTAATTAGTTTTGGGCGAATGTCCAGTTTCACTTCACCGGAAAATTCTCGAAATTCCAGGGAAATTCACAAAATGGAGAAAAATTTTAGGAACGCGAATGTTGACGGTGGCGTCAATTCGTGGGCGTTAAATTCACAAATTTATTCTCCTTCGCCAAAACGCAGAAATTCACCGCAAATTTGCACCTGGTGAATAAATTCACCCATCACTATTTGTATGTCTATAGCAAGTCCAGTTTGTAACTGTTTGGTAAATCAAATTTGTCTTGGTACATTCTTCATTTTGATTCATTATTTAATGAGGTTATATACGTCACTTAATGGCTAGTGGAATGGAATGGGCTGAATGGACTGGCTGAATGGACATAATAACTAAAACAATCTTGTATATCTTGTTCTCTGAATAATATCTTACTGGAGTCCAGTAAGGTTTTGTTCATTGTGGCTTTATAATTAATATATACATACTGTATATATATATATATATATATATATATATATATATATATATATATTTGCAGGGCCAAGCAGACAGCTACCCTCAGTTTTCCTGGTAATATCGCTTGAAATGGTCTTTTTAGTTGATGGACAAATCGTACATTTAAACGATCGTTTTGAGATAATCGTGGTCTCACGATAGCGAATAGATCTTTTAAAAATCTTTACATCTATGGCCAGTTAAAGAATTCATGAATGGAATCTAAAATTTGGAGTATTTAATATATGCTCATGTATATATATATTAGAATGCACAAAATATAGAATTTAATTTTTGGATTAATTTAATTGAATTTAAACAAAATAGAATTTAAATTTGGATTTTACCATATAGAAGATTCCATTCCAATACATACTGTGTGTGTATATATATATATATATATATATATATATATATATATATATATATATAGTTAAAAAAGGAAGACCTCAGAAAGAATACCCTGCCTCAAATATTTTTTTTGTTGTTGTAATTTTATCGTCACCATATCCAGATAATTAGACTTTTTTATCACCTCCCCATGGCCATGTGGCACACAGCGTATTCTCTAATGTACATCTCAACGACAAATAGGTGAGAATCTTTTTCTGAGAAAAGTGGATGACAAAAGAATATGGCAAAGACAGCTGCCTGTACATGCAATAATCACTGGGGCACATTTAGTTTCAATGAGCACATTTGTCTCAGTGCTGATACCCAAATCAAGCAATTAGCAATTATCTTGGCAAGCAAAACCAAATCTGTAATTGTTTGCTATGGGTTACTGCACTGATGCAAATTTACCTAGGGTTCATGAATGATCCCCTGATTTACAAACATTCTGGCATTTGAAGAATTGAATTTATATTTTTTAAAGTTTAATGCATAGAACATTGTCATTTGTGAATTGTGATCTCAAATGCTTTTCAGTTGATTACTGTTTATATTTTTATACAAGGAGAATAAAGCAGGTTATTTAATAAATGGCATAAATGATAGCATTTTAAAATAGTACAACTGACCTGGTATCAGTGAAGGGCAACTTGTACCATGAATTATATATTATTACATGTTACTGTCGAGAATCCATGCAACATATATATTATTGTAATTGTTTCGACTACATTTTGACGGCAAATCCTTTGTGAAGATTACAAATAAGTTTCCATGTTTTGTGTTGTGACACAGATGGGCTAAGAATTAGTCGTCTATTTGGAACCATGTTGTTTTAAACAAAGCCTTTGAGTTTAGATGGCTCCTTTGTTGACTGATGCAGTGTAGAAATAGAGCTGCGCAATATTCTTGTTCTGTGAATTAGATCTTGAAGTTATATGCCCAAATCTTTTTGTTCATTGTGGCTCTGTGTTGATGCTGAACACTTTAGGAAGAATACAACATCCATTTTCAGAGTAAACCTTGCAATGTTAATTTCCAAATTCTAATGCACAAAACATCTAGTTAACATCATATCAATAAGTGAGGGATGTTCATGGACTGGGAGATTATGACCCTTTTTTTTACGTGGGATCATTTTGACTTCATAATGCCCATTCCGCCCAGTAAATAATGTAATCATCCAATACAAAAGATATATAAATACAGCATATATATATAGTGCATAATAAATAAATACAATAAAAAGTAGTCTAAAAGTAAAGAAACGCAAATAAATAGTTTTGCAAATAAATAGTTTTGCATGGTGAACATTATTTTTTTTACAATGTTTAGAATTGCAGAATGACATAATATAACACCATCATCAGATAAAGGCTCAGTTTTTGGAGACTCCCTATTTCTGTACACAATAATATAATCACAGATAATCAGGACGTGTTGGGGCTGATTGTTTAATTAAAACTCATTTCTTCTAAACGGTAATGACAGTTACCACCTGATCTGGGTGCTTCAGCCATGAGGAAAGGGGAGAACCTTGCCTCGGATGTCAGTTTAACAGGGACGGCCACTAGTAACTTTAAGTGGCAAGTGCAATTGTGTTAAAATATTATTGATCATATTACATTTAACTCTCACCCTAACTAGTAAGGTACAATTGCTGATTTGTGCAGAAAATCAGCACAGGAAATGGTTAATGAATGGACACATCTATCTGCTACGTAGGGTTGCCACCTTGCGTCCTGAGGAACTCCGGGCAGGGGGAGGATCCATGATGCAGTAGGGGAGGGCCATGACATCAGGGGCGGGGATAGAAATTGCCGATCACCACGTCAATCATAAGAAATCCTGCCCGGTTTTTTACTTATTTGGAAAAACGGCCAGGCAGTTTCGACCCGAACAGCCCTTTAAAAAAAACGGGCTGTCCGGGTCAAAACCGGACCGGTGGCAAACCTACTGCTACGATAAATATGTCCAGTTATTAACTCTTCCCTGACCATCAAGAAGAAGAAGTTTATAAATAAAAATAAATAAATAAATAAATAAAATTGCTGGGAATCATTATGGATTCCCCAATGCCATATTTTACATAGAGATGTTGTTCTTACATGTCGCCATTATTACATTTTTTTTGAGACATGGTGAAATTTGTAAAGTGATGTCAGCATAGACAGTCCAGCACAAATTCTAACCAACAACCATGAGAAATGCACTGCAGTCATTTTCTGGTAAAACGTTATAATGCTGTTGGTGTCTGGGAAGCTTTAATTCAGTCTAAGCTCCAGGAAGATACTGTATATAAGAAAATGATATGATGATGTTCCAGATCAGTGTCAGTTTAAGGCTTTTTGCTGCACTAGAGCAGCCTATGAAATCTGAAGTGGAACCAAGTCTGTTTCAACCTTTTCTTTGTTGCTTTGCTGGATTGCAGATTGGTGGAGCACTGTTTCAAAGGAACCTGAGCAAAAACTCATTCACATTCAACGCCTTTTCATCTGTAGCTCTAATTTAGGTACTAATGCTAATTCAACCCTATGCAAAAACCTATTATTAGATCTGATTAGCCTAGGGCAGTGTGAATATATTGAAAGCATATATATTTGACTGCTTTCACTTTTTAATATAAATCAAACTACCCATTACTCATATTATTTTCTGTGCTATAAACATTTCCCACTGGGTAGCTTCATTTTAAGTGTGCAGTGGGGTCAGACACATATTTGTTTCTTTTCTGCAAAAGTGTCCAATACAGTCTGACAAATTGAAAAAATAAAGTGTAGTTCTTTTAGGGCAGAGCTGCCTCAACATTGGGCTTTTTTGTTAAACTTACATGCCCAGCTACTCTGTTCCAAAAGCCGTGCACATTTGCATGCATAGTTAACAATCTTTATTAAATACTGTATGCCCCCATTTATTTAAAAAACGTATACTATATATTCTTTTCTAGATAAGCTTTATATAGATTTTAGGGCCATCAAGAGTCTGTTGGGAATTCAAATGAATTAAGAAACTTTTTGAGATACTGTAATAGATTCTGTTCTTAGTATTTGTGAGAAGGGAAAATAATGAAGCTGCTTTATACTAATAGAAGATGAAAATCCGGATGCTGTGCTTACAGCCAATGAACTCTTGGATGATTGTACAAATAATATGTGAAATATATATTACAGACAGGATAGTTTGAAAAGTACATTTCTCTTTAGATGTTAAACTTCATAAACTGAAGTCTTATATTAAAGTGATTTTGTCGATGCTCAAGTGTATGATTTTCTTTCTATACATACAAATATATCAACCTAATTATGACACCATCCTTCAGATTCCTCTTGAGCTAAAACACAACCTACTTTAGGAAGCAAATGTGATTATTTCGAGGGTGGGTTAAAATGTACAGCAGCTTAAAACCCAGCACTTTCTGAACTGCTTCTGTAGCTGGGGCTTCGACTGAGGCTTGGGGTGCGGCTCCGAGTCCGGCTGCGACTGTAGCTGCTGTAGCTGTCATAACTTCTGCTTCGGCTACGACTGTGGGAGTAGCTGCTCAGGGATCCGGAAGAAGAGGGACTTGGACGGTAGTAAGGAATTGGGCGCTTTCGAGCACTGAAACAGGATACAAAAAAGAGTATAAGCTTAGAGGTAATTAACCAATAAGTAGATGTTGAGGTTATAAGAAATGTTGTTATTAGGTTAAAAAAAGTTCATACGGAGAACACATTAGTTCTAAGTTTTCTGACTGCATTGAGTATTCAAGAGTTACGATTTGGTGGGTGTTAGATCTCAGTGCAGCCACTAAGCTGTAACTCTCTATAGCAAGAATAGCGTTCAACCACTGATTCTAATGCTGCTAATTCTAGGGGGCAGGTAGTAAGTATATAATATGAAAAAATATTAATTTGTCAATTCTATGAAAAGGCAGAATATATTTTAATATACATCTCTCTACTGATCTGTTGAACATAGGTGAATATTACACCAGGGCCCACGACTGCTAAATTTAAATTCCCTAACTTCCATTGTGCCCCCAAGCACAAGTAGGGTAAACATGGCGGGGGGGGGATGATTTTGAATTTTCCCTAATGTCCTTTTTTGATTTACCTAATTCAAAAAAATAATTATATTATTATGATAGATTTCGCTTGGTTCTGCTTGCCTACAAGCTTGTTTCTCAAGAACCAAAGGTTAAAGTTAATTGTGCTTAGCTATTTACACAACCACAAATTAATCATTGACAACTCACTGTAAATATCCACACTCTTTATTTGTGCAGATCTGGGAAACAAATCTCATCTCTTACTGCCAGGTAAGAGCAAGGGATAGAAAGTTTAGGCCTTTTAAATATTGTAAATCTTTTAATATGTCACCCAGCCAGTTAGAAGGCTCAGATTCCAAACCGGTGCCGAAACTGGAGAAGCAAGTGGTTAGTACATTACTAGTCCCAAAAGCAAGAATTTGTTAGTGTTTTAGCCCATTTTGCAGAAAAAGATTGCACTCCAGTGTCATTAAATTTGCATGTAAGATTTTACTTCAGTCTGCAAATATTTACATAAAGGCAGAATGATTTTTTTATTTCATCATACAAAGGATGAAAAGCAGAAGAATATGCGTGTTAATATTGGGCATCTCCATTTTGTTCAATTTAAATCAGATACAATGTTCATAGAGAGCAAAGTGTGGATATTTAAATATGTGTAAATATGGTAATTTTGTAAAGTACAACACATTTCTCATGAAGTATGTTGACATATTATAGACATGTTTGCAACTTCATTTATTAGAGCTATCTTCGGTTGAATGAAAAGTGAATGCCACAATTTGGAATGAGTTAAACCAGACATATTTCTGTACATTTGTACAGACATATTTGTATGTTGCCAATCCATTAAACACATAAATATGCATTGTATATATTGCAAATTGAATTTTGTAATGCAGTGGAGTAGAAATATTTTTCCTAAGAGAAGAAACATCTGTTAGAGTTCTGTGACATACATACATACATACAATAAAAGTGGTGCTATTAAAAGTTTCCAAGTAAAGCCCCAATTCTGAGCACACCCTGTGAGAGGTTAGTGACAGAAGGATGGACATCTAAAGCATCCCTGACAGCCAATGAGAAAGAAGAATTTTATCTGGAAAAAAAGGACTGACATGGTTACCATAACAACCAAGCAGACTTGTAATGCAGTTGATTGGAAGTAGATCTCCAAAAGGAACCTTGAGGTGAAATGGAACAGCACACATTGATATCATAAATAATATTCATGTGAAAAAATTTCTAAAGCTTAACATTTCTACAGTAACTTAAATTGCATGTCAATAGGGTATATACATACATATCGATAATATACTAGTATTAACTTTCTATATTAGAGCAAACACATTTCCAAAAGAAATACTCAAGAAGTATGGGAATAAAATGCAAATACATGTACATGTATTTACTAACATTCTCTGTAGATAAAAATATATAATTTAACTGACCAACACTGTATTTTTGAATATGTTGCAAATAAAATCAGATATTCTAAATTTCTTTTTTATTCAAGCATGCCCTCCCTGTACATGATATGTGCATATTACCTTGTAATTCTTCTGGCTTCCATAAAACTCGGAGAATCTCTACGTCTTTTTCGGATTGGTGAGTAACTTCTGGAGCGACGACGTGTCCGGGCTGCCTCTGTATCATTATGTCGTGCTTTGGTGTCACTTTCTTTTTCCCTAAAACAGTTACAAAATGATCTGTTTTTAGCATTAATAGCCTCATGAATGGAAATTCCTACACAATGCAGCTGGGTGGGATTAGACAGTCTAGTGACTCAGTGCAGGATCATTCCTATATGTGATTAGAAATACTGGAAATTAATTCATATTTCTATACTCAGAAATCAATAGACCCCTGAAAGTACCCATACCACAGGGGTTCTACTACTGTGAATGCAGAGAAGGGAAGAGTGAACATCCATTAAAGCCCTGTCGGTTTCCATATTAACAGACAATTTTAGTTTTGTTTTGAGACATATACAGTAGTTGCCTATATTTTGGGTACTCCCTCGATGATGTAAGTAAAGCAAACGTAACGGTACATTAAAATCCTTTTTATTCATTGATTCAGCAATCATCATTGATTTGTTTCCCATCCTTTGCTTACATGCAGATAAAGTTAATTTTTCACAACATTTACCTGTTGGCAGTCTTCTTTTGGGACGCCGATCGGGATCTGCTTCTTACTGACCTCTTCTCACGTGATCTCGAACGGGATGGGGAGCAGCTTGAACTCCAGGAGCTCCCTCTATTACCAGTACTTCTTGCTGGACTTTTCTTTCTGTCTGAGTTTTGTCTTGATTGTTTCAATGAACATTCAGAACAGCTGTTTTGCCTACCACGGCAATGTCTAACTCTTTTCCTATAAAACATATAAACATATGTTTGCATTTCAATGATCAGATATACAGTATTTATGAAAAGTGTATTTCGGGATTATTTTCTAAATACTCTGATCATGAGGAGACATACAGTGTAACTACAACAATGCATATGGGTGCTTAATCTTTCAACAATGATTTGAGTTTCCCTAGTAGGACTGAAATGTCAGATGCACAGTGGATGCATATTGATATAAAGGATTGAAGTACAGGTCTTTTGGTTCTTTTTCAGTGCTCCAGCACTGAACTGCAAGTTACTACTCTGTTTGTATTATGTGATTTGTATTGGTGATCAGTTACTTTTCTGTGTGCTATACTTTATGTGTGAATTGCCAAAATTCCCCAAGATACAATATAAAGTTCTAATATTCATGTTTACACATCCTGTGTTTATGTTATGAAACACATATATACCATATGAATAAGCCAGATAAGTATAAAATGCAGCACATTTTTGTACAACATGCTCACAAGCAGACGTCCTATAGTGATATTATAGTAATGTAATATATTATCTATATTATAATATATATATATATATATATATATATATATATATATATATATATATATAGAATAAATAAATGCCATAATTTCTCAGTATATTTGTTCATTCAACACCTGGTTTGAGCAGTTGAATAAATATATGTATTTAAAGAAAGAAAATGAGGAGGCAAGGTGATCTTACTTTTTCGAAGGCGCACCATGATTTTTGTCCATCCCCACTGTGTGGGATAATACTGATTCCTCAGAGTCACTGCTATAGCCAGTATGGCTTCCTGAATTGGCAGGACATGTCTTATGTGATCTGTTTCTAGCTCGAGATCGATGGTGGTGCCTCTCTGATGATGCAGACTTGGATCGATGATGGTGTTTATCTTCCGATGAACATCTATCACCTTTGCTTGATGAAACAGATCTTGGGCTTCTGATGTCATGCCTATTGTTGCCCTTAAAATGGCTTGGTGACATCTCGACTTTTACATGAATCCTTGAAGATGGAGACAATGTATTGAACCGCTAAACAAGAGATAAAAAGAAGAGAAAAGGAAAAAGAGAAAGATAGAAAGGAACTTTAGCATGATTTCATAATAAGACATAAAAAATGGTAACTCACAGTTGCATACAGCACATTAACACAGAGATTCTACGCTGAAACTAGTCTTCCTGCTTAGCCTTCCAACCCCAACAATGCAGCTCATGCAACTTCGCATGCAAAACGCAACTTAAATTAAAAAAAATAAATAACAAAAAAAAGGAGAAGATAGAAATCTGAGGGTTTAAGATCTCATATAAATGAAAAGAAGATGGAAGGTTTTGTAAGAGTACAAGAGATACAAGTTTGGAAATAAAAGAGAAGGAAAACATTAAATTAATTCAAATAGTGAAGAGTGAGAGAGACATTTGGACAAAACAGCACAAAAACTGGAAAAGAATGAGAGGGGAGCAGGAAAATAAAAATAAATAAATAAATAAATTCACAAATGTTTCTGAAAAAAAATGTAAATTTCATTTTTCATTTTGTCTGAATTCCTTTTTGTCCGGAAGAGTACTGTTGAGCTCTCATCAGCACCCTATGTTCTGAATGTTTGTCACATTGCGATTGTTTTTTTGATTTAAGTCCCTCTTGGTTAACATCCACTTACCAAGAAAGTGGCATTTCCTCCTTTAGTAGGTAAGGTATGAAGAGAAGGGAAAAGTGGGGCAACATAAGTGCATCATTAGATTCACAAAAATGCAAGAAAGATAGAGAGAGAGAAAAAAAAATAATAAAGAATAAAAAAACACACAAACCCACTTTTCCTGGCCGTAATTTGAAATGTTGAGGGAGAGGCCAACCATGTGGTTTGAGTGACTCTTCTGTTGTTTTTGGGCTATCTAAATGTGCACCTGTACTGTGTATTAAGCATTGTTAGGTATTGTATTTTCAGCAGAGTTTAGGCATCAAAGTATGCCTTCAGTTTAATAAAGGGGAACAATTAATCTGTAAAACTTCTTTAAAATATACAATTCTTCCAGAGGAGGAAATAGACATAAGTGATGGTGAGGATATGCTACTTTCAATGCAGATTTGTTTTCTTTTCACTAGTGCTCCACTGATTAAATATAATGGAAAAATCTAATACCAAATGCAGCCTCTTCTTCTGTTTCCTTATTTTGATCAGTCTACTAAGCACTTCACAGTATTGCAAATAAGCACCTAGCTATTCCAACCAATATATTGTGCTTTCCATTTCTATTGCATATCAGCAAAATATATCTGAGGGTAGTACTAGAAAAAAATATCTAGGCACAAAAATACAGGGGTTGGGGTGACGTATCTATGTAATGAGATTATGAGCAGCTGTATAGAATTACATATATGTATTGATTCTGTACTGCACTGGTGTTAGTATCACATATTTCCCCAAATATAAGCACCATTTCAGACAAATTTAAGTGTATTAATAATTGCTGTTATAATTTAGGAAATAAACTATAAATACCATTTCCTAGTCATTGCTTACTTCACAATCCCAAACACAACTTGGAGCATGAATATGACACACAAATGTGGTGAGATGTAGAAGGAATACAGGCAGATAGGCAATAGCATGGGAAATCAAACCAGAAATGATTGTTTTCTTCTTCGGTAGTGCATAATGGCAACATGGCTTTGGTGTACATTTTTTTTCCTTTCTGCTCCAACCTTTCATTGATACATCACTCCTTAGTTTATAGGGACATTTAGAATATAAATACATAGTTATTAGTCATTTAACCTGGCAAATATGAATTCCCAGGAAGGTTTCAGCTAAAATGGAGGTAACATGATAAAGCATATGATTAGGTTAAGGAAGGAAAAGCAGACGGAGCTTTATATTTTATAGATCTAAATTAAGCCAGTTCTTTACAAGGCACAGAGTATAGATGGATGCTCGAAATATAACAGTATATGTATTTTTTTATCTTTCATATATATTTATATGCATGGGCTAGGCTATGATTCTTAGAACTGGTTGAATATGGTGGAATATAGTGGAAAGGACTAAAGGATAAGTCACCTGACTCATGTAGGCCCATATTTCATTGCTCTGTCTCCTGTCCTTACTTTTGAAGCATGGACCAATTACTCCCTGTGCCTAAACCTGTGTAGCAGGAACTCATTGTGACTTACTACTTACGGCAGTGCAATCTTATAGAAGTCGTGTCAGGTTTTTGATCAATAGCCCTATCACTAATTAATTTTTATGTTAATACACAAAAATGGCTTTAGATGAATTGATATGAAAGGCCTGCTTATAAAAAAAACGAAGCTATGCCAACACAATTACTAAGGATAATGCACTAGCATGGCAGTGTTTAACATTTCATATTCTAATGTTGCTATTGGAGTTTCCTGACTGTTATATTAAAGCAGCATTTTTATTTTACAAAATTATTGCTTCTCAACTTAAAGTTTCAGCTCTGGTTGGATATTGCTGCTATAATGATCTGCTGTAGCACCTAACTTCTACAATCAACAGGGATATCTACCCCACAAAAACTGTATTTTGTGCCTCTTTAGAAGGATGTAATCTACCATCATTTGGCCCCACCTCTAATATGTCTTGGATGATTTACCTAGCATTTGTTTTAATACTTAAATAAAGCAATATTCTGTTAGTGGCTAATGAAAATGAGGGGAGTAAATGCAGCTAAAATATTTAAAGCCGGTATATTCCTAAATTTACTGTAATAATACCAGGCCATGTGAAAGCTCAACAGAAAAATATATTCATAAAACCACAGTTAAAATGGAATGGTAGAGATCTAGAAACAAAAGGACATGTCATCTATGATATGCCACCCTATTCATATTACTGGTGATGGTGAGATGGAATGTTGGGTGTTAAGAGGCTCCAGGACAAAGCTACTTTTTTCTGATCCCTTTGCTAATTTCATATTCGGTTGTATTTAACTTATAACACCAAAGCACAACTCAAGGTATAGAGGGAAGATAATGGTATTTTTTGTCCCATCGGGCTCATGCACCTGTATATGCAAAACAAAGCATTTCAGATGTACTGGTGTTCATTTATAAACTCTGGGCAAATTTACTCCTGGGAACCCATTGCAACCAATCAGTGACTGTCTTTATTCAGACAGCTGCAGGTTGAACAATAAAAGCAAACATTTGATTAGTTGACATGGGTTACTACCCAGGGGCGAATTGGCCCAGTGTTTATAAATGACTCCCCCTGTCCTTTTAAACAACCACTTCATATCATACTTACTTATTATATCATACTCAAAATGAACCATGTACTATAGTGAACTAAGCCAATACTAAAATTTAATACAAGACTTTCCAATTTCAATAGAAATATACAATAAACTCTTGGCCCAGTCTCATCCACTGAAACCTATTGTTGTCTTCAGATAATTTTTTAATTTTATTCTGTTATACTACTTTATCTATCTGCAAACTTGCACGCTATAATCTATGCTTACGTTGTATATACAGACTTACAGTAGGTATGTAAAAATGTGGTCCAAAATAAGGTACTATTGTCTACCCCTCTTAAAAGAGACTTTTATGAGTATATTTTATGATGTCTAAAATGAATCTGTGTATTCTATTTAAAATTACTAGTTCCATGTATTAATCAAAGATATATTCATCATTAAATCTCTTTTGGTTTTGGAATAATTTTTTTTCCTAAAATCTCCTTGGTTATTCTGTACGCCACTCAAATACAGCTATGCATTTCCAAGAAATATTTAGAATAATATTTATTATTAAATTATAAAGCTGGAAATGGAGATCGCACTCACAGGTCTTAGAAGTGTTTAAATGTCTTTATTCAGTGGACAAACGCTGACGTTTCGGCTGACACGACAGCCTTTCTCAAAGTGCACTTTGAGAAAGGCTGTCGTGTCAGCCGAAACGTCAGCGTTTGTCCACTGAATAAAGACATTTAAACACTTCTAAGACCTATGAGTGTGATCTCCATTTCCAGCTTTATATTCCAACTTCAACTAGGACTGCACCCAGGCATAATTGATGATATTTTCGTGAGTGCCGGTTTTTCCCTTCACTGTATTATTAAATTATAATATAATTATTTATTATTCTAATTCTCTAGAATAATAGTGAAATTAGGGATGCGCCGAATACACTATTTTGGATTCCTAAATATAAAAAGTAAAAGAATATATAAAATACATTTTTATTTTTTTTTACAGTGCTTGTCATTCTACAAAGCAAAGTATAAAAGTTGACTTATCCTACACTGATAAAAATGTGGAATGAACTTTCTCAACAATACTACAAATAGTTACATTAAAAATTAGTCTGGATTGAGGCTAAAAACCTGTGTGACATCGTAAGAAATGAAATGGAAAAATGTATCATGATTTTCTTTACAGTCTAAATCGGTAGAGCAAACATGTTTCATCCCATGCGTGTTTGGCTCCTGAGCTAGGTAGAAGAATTTTGAAACAGCACCAACATATTTTTCTTTTTTAAAAGCCTTTAATTGTGCATAGGGGCATCACAGCTGCTGTGATGCCCCTATGCACAATTAAAGGCTTTTAAGAAATAAGAAAAATATGGTGGTGCTGTTTCAAAATTCTTCTACCTACCTATGATGATTCCAAAGGAAAGTGGCCATTGAAGTAACGTGCACTGATTTCATAGAATTTGATAATCGTTGTGCTGACTACTTGCTACTACATATGGCTCCTGAGCTACAATGTTATGCTAGACTAGTAAAACAAAAAGATTTTGTCTGGCGGCCCCGTCTGGCATCAAAGCTAAAACTCAAAATCAAGGCTTACAGGCAACAGTACAAGTGCCTTATGTGCATATGGCTAATGTATATTGGATATAGAAGTAAAGTAGTAGTAAAATTGGATTCACAAAATTATTCTACACATTTTTAATCAGACTTGCATAAATTTAACTTTAAAGCTATACAATATTTGTTCAGTTTTGGATAATTCATATCAGAAGAGCTTTAATCAAGTACTTGGATATTAAAAGCACCGTAAGAATCAAGCACCGTAAGAATCACATCACTCCCATCAAATAATGAAAATATAACTTTGCCCTTGAATTCTGAAACCCCCCAATAGGACTGAAACACACTTCTTCCTAAGTACATATATGCATACATGTACATGGGAATACAAGGCTTGGTGGGGTATTTGTAACCTTTTTTTCATATTTTGATCATTAAAAGTTATTATTTATTTATTTAAGTAATGTTCTAATCAGGAAGAAATGGACATAACATAATGAAAAACAAGAGAAAGAGAAAATGAACATTTAAAATAAGCTACTGTGTTTTAACAGGCTCATCTGCAGATGTGAACGTGCAGCGGCAGACACATACCTACCTTCTTTTAATGTCAGATATAGGAATGCAATAATAAAAAGAAAACAACAATCTCCACATTTGGAGCGCAGAAATGGGGGAAAAAGACAATGACTCTTTTAGTAATGACTTTCATAATCCTTAACTATAATGGGTCTTGCTTACACCAATGCACTGTATCATTTGAATGCCCTTTTTATTAATTCGCCATTTCATGAAGAGTTAGGGAAAAGGTTAAAATGAACAAGTATGAAGCTTTCTGGGTGTCATTATTAAACGGTAAAGATCATGCACTGTCACCAGCAAACACATATATAAACCATTTGAAGGCCTTTTTTATACTAAAGGTAACTGAAGGCCAGTAGGAAGAGCGTGGAGAAAGTGAAATGTTAAAGAGCAGAAGTGGAAGCCAAACAGAATGAAATGGCAAATTTAAGTCACTATTTAAAAGGGAAGTCAACCAGACCCTCAGATATTTTTGTGGAGGTGTACAGCTTAACTGTGCTCAGTGATCCCCTGCTGTTATAAGTCACTGATAGATATAAGATGCAGGGCCTTGTTGCTAAAGAAATGTTGTGTTGTTCTTCAATTCTGCTCTAAAACAGAAGGTGCAAAAAGCATAATAATGATAAAGTTATACTTTAGACAGATATTTGAGTTCACTACTTTATTACACAGGTAGATCTAGCCCCTACATATTTAATGTGCCATCTTCATTTTAAAGGCCTATTTATAAGTAGTTATTTCTCATGCTCTTTTCATCAAAAAGTAAAATATGAGGGCACAGAACATGCTGTACTTTCATATTTGAATGTATGAGCCACCAGCACCAGCTATATTTAAACTACAATTATTTTCTGTGGTTTATGGTAAATATCATAGCTAAGGCATAAAATATATATGTATTTTATATACAGGCATGGGACCTGTTATCCAGAATGCTTGGGATCTTGAGGTCTTACTGTAATTTGGGTCTCTCTTAATCATTGAAACATTAATTAAACCAAAAAGGATTTTATTGTCTTCAATAAGAATTAATTATATTTTAGTTGGGATAAAGTCCAAGGTACTGTTTTATTATTACAAAGAAAAAGATGGCCTTCCCTTTCTGGATAATGGGATTCTGGATAATACATATATAGATAATACACTAAAAATATAAATATATAAAATACACTAAAGCAGGCCATAGTTTAGCCCTAAAGAATAATAAAAAGTGGCTGCTTGATGAATGAATAATGTAAAGTAAATTATAATCTCCATCTGTGTCTTAGAAAGCATATAACATGTTTAATTCATCTCTTTTCCACATTTAGACAGAAACTATACACCCATACCAGTAACAACTCATATACATAGTCTGGGTTATTAACAGGAACGTCTGCTTTCTAATTGAAGTGTGTTTACTTATCATAGAATAGCTACAGCACTCGTCAGTTATCTTCCCTTTTAAATTAACTACAAAAATATAATTTTGTAAGAAAAAAATACAGATTTCTGGTTTACTACTAAAAAAAAGCCCACAATGACAAACACACATTAAGAAAAAAAATCTAGAACATCACAGATAAAAAAATAATAACTTGCATCTCTGTTTATGAAAAGAAAATGAAGAAATGAGCGAAAGGACACTAAAAAGACCATTTCTCCCTAAAATAAGTCAAGAAGAATTACCGCTTTTCAAATGACAGGCTAAAGGAAAACACAGATGGGATTAAAAAAATAGAAATAAATTATTCTAGGTTAGTCTAAAATATACTAAACATGCACTTTATCATACTGTTCAGACATCAAGACAAAGAGGGAATATACTATGCCACTTTAATCATGATGCGAAAACGTTTCATAAATGTTTATGTTTTATTGTACAGGAATTTAGTAATGTGTTCACTATTATTTCTACTTACAAAAACATCATTGGTTGGATAAGATATGGAAATATTAAATACGTCAGAGAAGATTACTGCGAGGTTAGTTATATATTATGCTTTTTATTTGTGGTTCCTGTCTAATACTGTACCTATAAAATACCTTTGTTTCTTGAAATATCATTGAATGTAGTTAAATGAGTTAAATGTAGTTAAAGAGTTCAACAGACTGTTCAATGGGTCCATATACAGAACCTCAGTATCCATAATCTACACTAAGGTGATAGTATAATTCAAAAATATTTAAGCCTGAAAATTATGTGACACTTAGAAGAAATATAATAAAATATATAGCCACTTATATATATATATATATATATATATATATATATATATATATATATATACAGGTATATATATTTGTTCATGGTGAAACATCTTAATCCACCCCCCACATACGTGCCCCACAGAACATAAATATACCAATGTATTTTAACTTAGTAGTAATGTTACCCAATAAAGGTAATTGCAATGCTTGTATCACATAAATTCCCCAGTGAACATTGCTACATTTCTTTGTGTCCGTTTTAAATCAAATTCCAACACAAGTTAAAAAATCAATAAAATAAAACCAAGAGAATAAAATCAAAAAAGAAACAAAAGTAAGTAAAAAGAATAAATGTGTAAGTGTCACTTGCCTATAGCTATTTTACAATTCTATACTCTACAACCATATTGCTATACATTGGTGCCATCAACAACTATAACACACTATAAGTAATTAATTGGCTATACGCAGTGCCTATAGTCCACTCAGGACCAAAATCAGGCCTTACAGTATGCCTGTTGCAAGATACTGAAAGAATAAGTTGTCCCGCCACGGGGTTGGTCAACATACAGTATGCTGTGTAACGAGCAGTCCATAGTTATAAACATGTGCAAGGGTTCCTCAGTATGGTACTAGAACCCCAGCCTTACAAGGGGGACACTCACCAATACTGGGCTACTCTTAGTACTATAAGTTGATTTATCATGTGCATCTATAGTGTTATGATATATACACTGGCCATACTGGATCGAGACTGCAGTCTATAGATCATAATAGGTAGTAGTATGTCATGGCTTTTATGATAACAGTGTAGAAAACCAAGATAATCAAAGAGACACGCCCATAAGGTACGTAGGAAATGACATGTCCATAAGGTATGTAGGGAGTGACAGTATAGTGAAATGTAACAGTATAGCAGGAAAATAATAAAAAAAATGGAAGCAAATAGTGAAAACACTTTAGTAGAGAAGGAGTACCCAATTTAAAAGTTCAGAATAGTTAAAAGGCCAGAGTCCCTTACAAAGGTTAGATCATTTTAAATCAAAACCACAATGTCCTTAATTTAAATATTTACAAAGATAATATCCAAGATGCAGGTAAGGATTACAGTATAATGGATCAAGACAAATAAAAAGGTGTGTATGAAGGTCACCCTTTCCGATTAGAAGAAAGAAGGTTTCGCTTAAATATTCGGAAGGGTTTTTTTTTTACAATGAGAGCTGTGAAGATGTGGGGTTTTTTTTTTGCCTTCCTCTGGATCAACTAACAGTTAGACAGATTAAAATAGAGTTAAAAGGTTGGACTTTATAGAGGTGTGTCTTTTCTCAACCTAACTTACTATGTTCATATCAAGGGTTCCTACCAAATGTTATGTATTTAAGGGTGGTCTGTACTGCACTGTGTAACTTTGACAAAGGCTGATATAACAGCAGAAATTGTATTTCTTGCCTCTAATAAAGTATATTTAATTTTCAAGTCCTTCAAATGCAACTTCCTCAAAGAGATGTGAATAGTCGCTATTGTGGTTTGTACCCAGGTGCACTAAACAGTGCCAGTATTTGTCAATATATATATAATATATATATATATATATATATATATATATATATATATATATATATATATATATATATATATATAGATATATAGATATATATATACTGTATATGTCAATGTGTCCAAACTCATCTCCAAATGATGGTCAGTTAAGAAGGAATATTGTTGGTAAGGACCAGCACTCTCCTGTATTCAATTTTTAAAAAACTCTATTTCACATACCACTTTTAGATCTGAGATATAGGAGAAAAAAGAACTCTTGGAGTCTTTTAGGGGGTGATACTGAACTACAATCAAGAGTGAGAAACAGTAGTTAGAACTGAAGCATTATTAAATGTAAGTGCAACAAGCAAAGCACAGAATGCAGGATTTTTACCAGAATCTCATTATAGTGTGGGTCCAGTAAAAAACATGTGTTGCAGCTTGAGTGCAACTGATTGACTTCAATAGGAATGTGAAATGTGTCATGTTAGATGCAGTGATGTTTGGAAAATTAGACACATCATTAACAAATAATCCAATCTCTGCAACTCAGTTGTGTGTGTCTGGGTTGCACCTACACAAGCAAAGAATAGAATATGCAAAGGAGACTCTACTAAAGGCAGGTGTGCGTTCCAGGTTTGCCCAGTACTTTGCGCTTTATTCACAAAAGGGAAAGCAACTCATGTTATACATAGGCGCATGTACAAGATAATGTGCAGCTAGACAAGTGGCTATAACATTTAAAAATGCAAATATATATATTTATAATGCAACTTTTTTTCACTAAACCATACACATTATTTTCAGGCAAAAATACTTTCTCTGTTGATGATATCACACTTTTAGGAGTTCATAATATCCAGCTTATATGCTTTTGGTGTTTAACAAAAAATAATATTTTCCAAAGGTATAAAATTAAAAATTGGTACAATTTAGACCATGCTACACCCTTAACAACCAGACACAACCTCAGCCCTCATTCCAACAAGTCCTGAGATTTTTGGGAATTTGAGATTCTCCAAATATAGAGGAACAATTGGGAGGTATGCAACAGCCAGAGTGCTGCTACTGAAGGGGCACCAAATTGAACATCCCCATACTATAAATATCAAAGATGATAAGCCCTTTGTGAGATCTGACAGATTGTATGTTGTTGATATCCAGAAGATAGGAAAGCAAAAAAAAAACAGGAAATGTGTGATATTCAGCCATACAAAGTCGAGGACATAAAGTTAGCATATTTCAATAAAAATAAGAGAATCATGTGTATGTTGTTTGAGAGTGTATCTGTCAATAAGTAGGTTTAACAGGGCATCTTACAATAATGCCAAATAAATTACACCTGTTGGTGCAGTTTCTTGCTTTAGAATGTTGCACATGTTTTTACATACTGGTTTTCTTTTCCAAAAGACAGCATATTTCACAATAATCAATTTGGATGGATGAGTTACAGATTCCTTTTGATTTATAGAAGGTGTTTCATATACAAACCACCTATTTGTGATTTGATTACAGTATTCAGAGCCCTGAAGCAAATGTTCAGATACTATAAATGATAAATAAAATCTGTACTTGACAAGTTTCTTGCATGAGGCAGGAGAAGATTAATGAATATATACACATTTACAGCTATAGAATTATGTTAATACATTATTTGATTTAAAAAAGCTCATTCATTTATAATTACATATATCTAATATGAAAGTCTGAGCATGTAGGGGGAAAGAGAATATATAAACTGTGTTATGTGTAAATGATCTCCATGTTCTTCATTTGATTCTCCATATCCTCCAACCCCTTGTAGCTTTTTTTTGTCTAATGGAAACTTAAAGAACCAGTTACATAAAATATATAAATGTTCTACTGTATGTGCCTTCATAAATAATGAATATATGAAGATTTATTTAACACAGGTACATTTAAAGAAAAAAACTCACCATAAAAGTGAATTTAGCCGTGGGAAGAAGATGAATTTTCTCTAATTAAAATTCTCTATATATCTATGGCATATTTTTTACAAATAAATATAAAGTTTTGCAGGAAAATGATCATTGTTTTCTTCACTTTTTTTTTTAATAATTAGGGGCAATTTTCTTTAGACTATTTCTCTTCACATTTTTTATAAATGTTTCCCTAATTCTCTATTTGTGAAAGTTTTACCTTCACTCCAAATGCATGGTACAAGTATCGAAGCTATTATCCAGAATGCTCAGGACCTGGGGTTTTCCGGATAAGGGATCTTTCTGTAATTTGGATCTTATACAATGGGGGGCAGATTTACTAAGCTCGAGGGAATATTTTGAATTGAAAAAAAGTATTTTTTTGGGTACTTCGACCATCGAATTGGTCAAATTCAAAGTAAAAATCGTTCGACTATTTGATAGTCAAAGTACTGTCTCTTTAAAAAATACTTCGACTTCATATTTCGCCACTTTAAACCTACAGAGGTTCAATGTTAGCCTATGGGGACCTTCCCCAGCACTTTTCTAAGTTTTTTGTGGTCGAATAAAAATCCTTTGATCGATCGCTTAGAATCGTTCAAATCAAACGATTTTAACGTTCGATCGAACGATTTTTATTCGATCTAAGTATTTGCGGTAAAGCCTTCTAATTCGATATTTGAAGTATTTTACTTTGAGGGTCGAATTCTAGGGTTTTTTGACCCTTGATAAATCTGCCCCTAAGTCTTAAAACTAATTTACACATTAAATAAACCCAATAGGATTGTTTTGCTTCCAATAAGGTTTAATTACTGTATATCTTAGTTTGGACCAAGTACAATATACTGTTTTATTAGAAAAAAGCTAATTAATTTTAAAAATCAAAATTGTTGATTAAAATGGAGTCTATAGGTGACTGCCTTCCTGTTATTCTGAGCTTTATGGGTAACAGGTTTTGGGGTAACGGATCTCATACCTGTATGTGTATTTTAACTTTGTAGTCATCTTAGGTTCAGGTCATTAACCTTTTAAGTGCCAGCAGAATTTCACATTTTGGTTACGCGAAATGCCAGCCGTTTTTGAAACATTTTGTGCTCTCTCACTTTAGGGGAATTTTCTGAGGGGAAACCTATAGTTTACCTAGGAAAACTATACATTGTTTTTTTCGGTAGAAACTGAGCTTTCTAAATCTGCCTGAGTTTTCATGTATTTACACCTGTGCAAAAAAATTTATAGTGCTAAATACCAAAAAAAAATGAAAAATTACCATTTTTCATCGTATATCAATTTATACCAGAAAAATATTTCATTTTACGGATGAAAATCCAACTGATTTGGAAAGCCTTATGTCTCTCGAACGTGCCAATACCAGATATGTATAGTTTTAGGGAGATTTAGGATTTCTGTACAGCAAAAACTCCCGGCAGTATATTACCAAATTTTGAAAGCACTAAGGCAGAAAACAGCATGCTTTAGATTCCAAGGCAAAAAATCCTGAAACCGTAGGTTTACCCCAGAAAACCATACATTTTTGAAAAGTACACATTCTGCCGATTACAAAATGGGTAACTATGTCTCTCTACTCCCAACTACCAAACATAAAAGCTTGTCTGAACATAGCGGTTTTTCAACGAAAAATTCAAAATTCTGAAAAATCATTTCAAAGGTTTTATTTTGCTGCTCCGCATATCCCAAACTATATTAGGTACCAAGAAAAAGCACCTGAAATATGATTGCCAGGGGTCCACTGAACAATTTGATACCCATTATGCATAGGTTTACCAAAGTATCTGGCATTTAGAGACACCAATATGTAGTTAGCACATCCAAATTGTTCAGGACTTTACTTCAGCTACTGAGAAATCAACACATTGACTGCATTTTTGTGGGGTAAAAACACAGAAATATATGTTTACCCCCCAAAACCCATATATTTTTGGAAAGTACACATTCTACCGAATCTAAAATGGGTACCCATGCCTTTCTGCTCCAAACTACTGAGTCGCAAGGCTTTCCCACAATTGTCGGTTTTGGTGAAATATCTGAAAATTGCCTCAAAGCTTCAACTTCCCAGCACCATATCACCCATGTATCGTTACGCACCAAGAAAAAGCACCCTAAATATGATTGCCAGGGTTCCTCCAAACAGTTTGGTGGCCATTGTTCATAGGTTTATCAAAGTATCTGGCATTTAGAGGCCTCAAAATGAAGTTAGCGCATACAAATAGTCCTGTGGGTAACTTCATCTAATGAAAAATCAACACATTGACTGCATTTTTGTGGGGTAAAAACACAGAAATATATGTTTACCCCCCAAACCCATACATTTTTGGAAAGTACACATTCTACTGAATCTAAAATGGGTACCCATGCCTTTCTGCTCCAAACTACTGAGTCGCAAGGCTTTCCCAAAGTTGTCGGTTTTGGTGAAATATCTGAAAATTGCCTCAAAGCTTCAACTTCCCAGCACCATATCACCCATGTGTCATTACGTACTAAGAAAAAGCACCCTAAATATGATTGCCAGGGTTCCTCTGAACATTTTGGTGGCCATTGTTCATAAGTTTACCAAAGTATCTGGCATTTAGAGTCCCCAAAATGAAGTTAGCGCATACAAACAGTCCCGTGGGTAACTTCAGCTAATGAAAAATCAACACATTGACTGCATTTTTGTGGGGTAAAAACACAGAAATATATGTTTACCCCCCAAACCCATACATTTTTGGAAAGTACACATTCTACCGAATCTAAAATGGGTACCCATGCCTTATTGCTCCAAACTACTGAGTCGCAAGGCTTTCCCAAAGTTGTCGGTTTTGGTGAAATATCTGAAAATTGCCTCAAAGCTTCAACTTCCCAGCACCATATCACCCATGTGTCATTACGTACTAAGAAAAAGCACCCTAAATATGATTGCCAGGGTTACTCCGAACAGTTTGGTGGCCATTGTTCATAGGTTTACCAAAGTATCTGGCATTTAGAGGCCCCAAAATGAAGTTAGCGCATACAAACAGTCCCGTGGGTAACTTCAGCTAATGAAAAATCAACACATTGACTGCATTTTTGTGGGGTAAAAACACAGAAATATATGTTTACCCCCCAAACCCATACATTTTTGGAAAGTACACATTCTACCGAATCTAAAATGGGTACCCATGCCTTATTGCTCCAAACTACTGAGTCGCAAGGCTTTCCCAAAGTTGTCGGTTTTGGTGAAATATCTGAAAATTGCCTCAAAGCTTCAACTTCCCAGCACCATATCACCCATGTGTCATTACATACTAAGAAAAAGCACCCTAAATATGATTGCATGGGTTCCTCCGAACAGTTTGGTGGCCATTGTTCATAGGTTTACCAAAGTATCTGGCATTTAGAGGCCCCAAAATGAAGTTAGCGCATACAAACAGTCCCGTGGGTAACTTCATCTAATGAAAAATCAACACATTGACTGCATTTTTGTGGGGTAAAAACACATAAATATATGTTTACCCCCCAAACCCATACATTTTTGGAAAGTACACATTCTACCCAATCTAAAATGGGTACCCATGCCTTATTGCTCCAAACTACTGAGTCGCAAGGCTTTCCCAAAGTTGTCGGTTTTGGTGAAATATCTGAAAATTGCCTCAAAGCTTCAACTTCCCAGCACCATATCACCCATGTGTCATTACGTACTAAGAAAAAGCACCCTAAATATGATTGCCAGGGTTCCTCCGAACAGTTTGGTGGCCATTGTTCATAGGTTTACCTAAGTATCTGGCATTTAGAGGCCCCAAAATGAAGTTAGCGCATACAAACAGTCCCGTGGGTAACTTCAGCTAATGAAAAATCAACACATTGACTGCATTTTTGTGGGTTAAAAACACAGAAATATATGTTTACCCCCCAAACCCATATATTTTTGGAAAGTACACATTCTACTGAATCTAAAATGGGTACCCATGCCTTTCTGCTCCAAACTACTGAGTCGCAAGGCTTTCCCAAAGTTGTCGGTTTTGGTGAAATATCTGAAAATTGCCTCAAAGCTTCAACTTCCCAGCACCATATCACCCATGTGTCATTACGTACTAAGAAAAAGCACCCTAAATATGATTGCGAGGGTTCCTCCGGACAGTTTGGTGGTCATTGTTCATAGGTTTACCAAAGTATCTGGCATTTAGAGGCCCCAAAATGAAGTTAGCGCATACAAACAGTCCCGTGGGTAACTTCATCTAATGAAAAATCAACACATTGACTGCATTTTTGTGGGGTAAAAACACATAAATATATGTTTACCCCCCAAACCCATACATTTTTGGAAAGTACACATTCTACCGAATCTAAAATGGGTACCCATGCCTTATTGCTCCAAACTACTGAGTCGCAAGGCTTTGCCAAATTTGGCGGTTTTGGTGAAATATCTGGAAATTGCCTCAAAGCTTCAACTTTCCAGCATCGTATTGTCCATGTATCATTACCAGCATAAAGCATCCTAAATATAAACATATGGGTCTACTAAACAGTTTGATGCCCAATGTGCATAGATATAACAAACTATGTGGCGCACAGAGACCCCCAAATGACAATATGCATAGACATTTTCACGGCTGACGCTCTGGCTGCTGCAATATGAGCACCTGGAGTGTGTATTATGCGACATTAGACCCCCCTAACAGTACAGAGACCCCAGAAAACCATATATTTTCAGAAAGTACACATTCGGACGAATCCAATATGGGTAAATAAGTGTTTCTACTGCAAACTGCCAAACTGCAAAGCAATGCTGAACATAACGGTTTTTATCAAATTTCTGAAAATCGGCACAAAGCTTGACTTCTACCCCATTATATGCCACACATTTCGTAACGTATCAGCATAAAACATCCTAAATATGAACGCCAGGGGTCTACTGAACACTTTGATGCCCAGTATGCATAGATATACCAAACTATGTGGCGCACAGAGACCCCCAAATGACAATAGTGTATATACATTTTCATGGCTGACGCGCTGGCTGCTGCAATATGAGCACCTGGTGTGTGTATTATGCGACATTAGACCCCCCTAACAGTACAGAGACCCCAGAAAACCATATATTTTCAGAAAGTACACATTCTGACGAATCCAATATGGGTAAATAAGTGTTTCTACTGCAAACTGCCAAACAGCAAAGCAATGCTGAACATAACGGTTTTTATCAAATTTCTGAAAATCGTCACAAAGCTTGAATTTTACCCCATTATATGCCCCACATTTCGTAACGTATCAGCATAAAACATCCTAAATATGAACGCCAGGGGTCTACTGAACACTTTGATGCCCAATATGCATAGATATACCAAACTATGTGGCGCACAGAGACCCCCAAATAACAATAGTGTATATACATTTTCACGGCTGACGCGCTGCCTGCTGCAATATGAGCACCTGGTGTGTGTATTATGCGACATTAGACCCCCCTAACAGTACAGAGACCCCAGAAAACCATATATTTTCAGAAAGTACACATTCTGACGAATCCAATATGGGTAAATAAGTGTTTCTACTGCAAACTGCCAAACTGCAAAGCAATGCTGAACATAACGGTTTTTATCAAATTTCTGAAAATCGTCACAAAGCTTGAATTTTACCCCATTATATGCCCCACATTTCGTAACGTATCAGCATAAAACATCCTAAATATGAACGCCAGGGGTCTACTGAACACTTTGATGCCCAATATGCATAGATATACCAAAATATGTGGCGCACAGAGACCCCCAAATGGATATAAAGTAGATAAAATTTACAAGGCAAAACAAAATAAGGCAGTAAAGAGTGAAATGCAAAAAAATCCAATAAAACCACAAAAATCAATGTTTTTTTTCCAGACTAGTGTTATCGGCCGTCAGAATCACAGTTTGAATATTTTAGCTGGGCCAAACAGGTTATACGGCTAGAAACAAGTGAACACAACATACGCAGAGCTGAAAATGCAATAAAATGGCTAAAAATTCAATAAAATGGCTAAAAATGCACCAAAATACCCAAAATTGCAATATAATCACCGAAATAACATAAAAAAGATATTGCACAGTACGGTTAGCGAATACGCTATTCGTAATGGCAATAAAACATTTTTTTCAGCCAAAAAAAGAGACGATGCGATAAGAAAAAAAAAAAAAAGCCACAATGCCATGTATGTGCGTGTGTACAAATGGTAAATTACATGTTATGTGCGCGTGTGTGCGTGTGCACATGTGTGTAAGTGCAGTGAGTGTAAGTGACCCCCCAATCCCCAAAAATGTATGTGTAAGTGTGTGTAAGTGTGAATCTAAGTGTGTATTACTGTAATAAGTGTGTGTTGGTGTGTTTGTGTGTGTAATTGTTGCACTAACCTGAAAAAATCGCTGGAGACTGTTGCAGGCGATCAGGAAGACTCCCTGGAAGACATCTGCCTCGTGGTTCCTGTCTGTGTGCTGTGGGGGCGGAGATCGTCGATCCGGTGCAGGCTGCAGCAGCAGGACACGTAAGTAACACGTGCCTGCTGCTGTTTTTGGGCCCCTGGGCGATCGCGCCCCAGGGGCCACTCGATCCCCTGCTCTGCTCGTTGCCTAGGGGCAGGGGATCGAGCAGGAACGGAGCGAGCGGCTCTAACAGCCGCTCCTCCGCTTCTGAACCCGGAAGTGCTGCAGAACGTAGAATCTACGTTCTGTGGCATTTCAAGTACCTTTGCCACAGAACGTAGATTCTACGATCTGTGGCATTTAAAGGGTTAATATGCATTGTATTGTATATGTATCTGAAGTTACTGAAATTATAGCAAATTGGGAGGGTGTAGGTTTAGGTGTGTAGGGTGTAGGTCCAAAAGTACAAACATTGTGCAGGGAGGCAATAAATAAAACCATTACAATAATATGTTAATATAAATGAGTATTATTTTAGAATATTGTTTTCATATTTTGATGGTACTGGTCTATAAGCAAAATATTTTCAATTAGGCAAAAAAAAGTTTCAGGGAGTTATAGCTTGAGATGAAAGTATTAGCTGCAATTTGAATGGACAGTTCAAAGTGTTCACGTGAGTGCAATGCAGATTCCAATTAAAAACTAGAAAAAATTGGTTTACTGTAACAGTTAATTAATCACAATATCTCGTACAAATCTCAGTTCGTTTACAGGGCAAGAAAACTAAGCTAATATAAACTAAGCAAATATAAATATATTTTTTCCAGTCACACCATTCTATTTTATGCAAAAAAGGTTCTGCAAGATGTATTGTCCTATTTATGCATGGCCCTTGTTAATATAAGAATGCCATACAGAACATTCAGTGCAGTTTTGAGCAGCAAAGGAAATGGTACAATTTATAATCGGTTTCCTATAGTAATCATTAGGAAGTAGAAATGTACAATTAACCTTTATAATATGCATTTTCAAATAAAGTTCATTATAAAGAATGATGGTACAGTACATGTAATATCTGACTTGATAATAATTGGTGTTGGATAATCCTGAGGTTTCTTAGTGATTGGTGGTTACACCGAACGCAAGTGAATCCAAATATGATTCCCTTCTAAAACAGTTAAGATACCATGAACAATATAAACTTCTTGAATTTGAATATTTAAGTCATAGTAAGTGTTGTAAAAAGCCTATTAGGTTTGATGGTGCATGTAATACAATGTAAGGATAATGATTATAAGAAAGATTTTGCCTAGTTAAGAATACAAAGCAATTTTACTGTTACATCTGCTCCCTGCATTTAAATTAATTTAATTTAAATTATCTTGGTCCCATAAAAGGACATGTTTTTTTTTAATGGGATGTTTGTAAGAGTTTAACATTTTACATATATTTTTCTGTTTGGTTCAAAGTCAGTTAAAGCAAGGTGTCAAGACAGAAAAAAAATATACATGGCAAAGGAACATTTGATGGTGAACGTTGTAATGTAAAATAAAACATTCAGGCCCAAACATTGCTATGTTGTAAGACACCATCCAATGCCAGGTGACTTCACAGAATATATTTTCTGGCTGATACCAGTAACAATTGCATACCTGCACCACTATATTCTGGAATAGGTAAGCAGAAAAATATGAATGAAGCTAGCTATGTTAAATAGGTAATACAAGGCTGTTTGTATAAGGAAGAGAAGTGGCTTCCTTTTTATGTACTGAAGGCCATAGAAGAAAACCCTCTAATGCACCTTTAGCAGAGAACAAAGTATATAGGAGGATATGATTTATCACCTATAATTATATGTTAAAACATATTATGCAGGATGTCATACTAGTTTACAACAATCTCTATTTATGACCATGAGTCATAAACTGTTACAACTGCTGCTTAGGCAGAATAATCAAGTTTATCACTGCATAGGTAAGCAAAATGGAAGCTTCTACACCTAGGTATTAAAACAATATGCAAAGAATTATTGTTTTGTGCACATATTAATGAATGAACTGAACATGTCCTTTTGCCTATATAATGGAAAGCAAAACTGAATTTAAAGGGATCGTAGCACACGGCCAACTGAAACACCCATTGCCAAGTTTCACATTAAGTCATGTGATCTTGATTCTATGGACAGAGAGCTACTTTACTGCATACACTTTTAGATAATTATCATTTCAGAGCTTCTAAGTACAGTTGCAGAAATTAATATAGAGACTCATATACTGTATAGCCAGTTTGCATCCTTCAGTATGTAGGTAAAATCAGCCTTGCAAAAACAGGCTGAACGTTTATTCTGTTATACTGGCTATAATGTTCTTACTTTTAGGTGGTAGAGAAGAAAAAATCATCTTTGTTGTATTCATTTAAAGCAGCTACCTTCAAACTATTTTAATTCTAATACATAGACTGGCATAAGAAAGTGTCTTAGGAAATAGCCACATGGAATGGCCATGGACCCTGCCTCTGCAGTATTTAACACTTACTATCAAGACAAACCATATCAAGTGTTACATCGTATGACAAGTAAACAATTTATAGACACCATGTGCATGTAAGTAAGACGTGACAGGAAGCCTACAATAAGAATCAAGTGAATTGGGATATTTATTATATTAAAAATGTCATAAAAGTTTACATACATCCAAATGCTTCTCTAGAATATTTCCGATGCCATCACTGTGGTGACCATTGTGATTGCCACTCTTATGTCCATTCTGGTGGGTTGTAGCAGATCGACTGTGGCCACTGCATGACGAGGACAGGCTACGACTGGATCTCTGGCTAGAAGGTTTCCGGCCATCTTGCCTGTGCTTGGGGCTTTGTCTGTCAGAAGAAACAGGCATGGCATTATTTTTATGAGCAGAAGTATTCATCTTGTCAGGTACACTAAGAAATTTAAATCATATTCCTGGATATTTTATTTAAAAATGTGTTAAAGGTAATGTATACACATTAAAACATATTAGAAGACCAAAAAAAGGTCATTAAGAGACATTAAAATATATTAGAAGATCAACAATGCAATTGTACTGTGAAGCTGTAAGCCCGTAGATGACCTATATCAAATTCAGTTGAAAGACAGGCACACAAAAGAATTCAATTATCACACAAAACACAGGATTTCAGAAAATAGCCCAAAACACGCTAAACGTAAAGGAAAAAGAAGACCATAGTTAAAAAATACCTTTCCCATGCTATACTTCTCTTTTCATGCAATGGAACTACTAATGTACACAAATGGGGGAATGCAATTATAGACATAAATGGAGTATGAATTTTAAAAAAATACTAAACTCTAAATGACCAATCTTAGAAATCCTTCCTCTTTCACTCACCTGTTGCTAGACTATTGGGGTTATTTATCAAAATCTGAAAAGATCTCACTATTTTCTGAAAACTACTCTGACCAAATCTGTACAGACTCCCCCCCCCCTACATATCATTCATTTTCCCGAAAATTTCTGGTGTGGGAAAGAAATTGATAATATGGTGAAAAAATCAGAATCGTTCGATCTTTCAGGGGAATCATTCAATAGGGGAATCATTCAATAAAATCTAGGAGGTTTGGAAAAATCCTATTACTGTGATTTTAAGCGATCATCTACCTGAATCATTTAATATGTTGGGTTCCTGGCCAGTCAGGTTTTAAATGAAAAGTTTTTAAAGTTAAATAAAATTCTTATACATTCAGATTAATTTGGTCTCCAAATACATCTTTAATTAATGTATTACTGTTTTGTTATCCTCAAAAGGACCTTGGGAATTTAAAGTGTGTTCCAGACTAAAGAGACTTCTCCTTAATGCCACATTACCTCTATTATATCTTTCAGATTTGTCGCGAAAAGTGCAACTTCTTCAGATTTGACGCCCGGAACCTGTGACTTCTTGGATTTGACGACCGAAAACCACAAAATCTTCATATTATTGAATGAAACCCATCGCAGATCAGGATATCAACAGGAGATCTGCCATTGACTTCTACATGAACTTGGCAGGTCTGAGTTGGGGTACTTTTTTATTCAGACTTTTAACACAATCTGGGTTTAATAAATCACGACAAATTGTGTTTTTCCCCTTTAAAGGGGACCTGTCACCCTAAGAAATAATTTCAAATTCTTTTCTATCATGTTAGTTGAGCAAAATAAACTTTACTTACACTGTATTTATTATTTAAATGTTGTTTCCTTCTGTCTTGGAATTATAGAATCACAGCAAGCAGGCAGCAGCCATTTTGTGGACACGGTTATTAAGGGAAATTGTGTATCACCCCAAAATCTTGTGGATGCACCAGAATGGGGGACCTGATGTCCATGTGCAGTGCCATACACAATTATAGAGCCTGAGGAGGGAAGGGGGAATGTGAGGAGAGCAGTGACATGTAGGAAGTGCTGAATGGAAAGTGAAAGTAAGTGATTGCCCCTCCTCTATGCCACGGGCATAGAGGCGGAGCAGGTAATATTTGAGTGACAGTTTAGATATTTAAACACCTTTATAACAGGTATGGATGTTTTAATGAAACATTTTTAGGGTTTCATATTTAATTTGCAAAGGACTTTCATTATGCAGCTTTTTATGTGTAGGTGACAGGTCCACTTTAAAAGTCAGACCAGAAAAAAAACGGCCTCTATCCGTTGACCTGAACCTGCATGCAAAGGTGTTTTAGTATTGCACTTTGTTTAACATCCTGTCCCTACCGGTCTTTTACATTAGCTGCTCTGTCCTGTACCTTCACCCTATCAGACCTTCACCCTATCCTTACTTTACCTTGCCAACTCCATCCTAGTTTCATTCTCCATCCAATCTCCACATGCTTCAACTGGGTCCTATTCCTTCCTGGGCTTTAACTCTCTACCATTTGAGATTCAAATTGTCCTCACTAAAATTAAAAAATCTGGTATTGCTACTCATAGTACAATATTATGCCAGGAACGTGTCCAGTTGCTAGATCTACTAGAAGCTAGTAAGAAGTTATTTGAGCAAATGGTTGAACAGCAGACATACTGATGCGTGTTCTGGCCTACCTCTTTGGTGACTTGGAGGTGCTGTAGTCAGACGAAGGAGATGCACTATGGGAACTGCAGCTGCTGTGTCTGTGGGTTCTGCGTGTTGTTGACCCACTGTGAGATCTGCCACATCAAATTTATTCAGAAAGGAAGATAAAAAATATATTATTACCCAGAACTGGTTTGCCAACTGTATCATATTTTAGCATTTGTTTGGCACATCTCTTAATAATTCCAGATTTAGCAAGTTTTAGCAAAATGAAGCAAACATATTACTATGGATGACTAACAACACCCAGAATATAGATAACCATAAGTCACTAACCCCTATATGTAATAAAAGGCACTGAATTTGCCCAGGTGCAGTTACCCATAGCAACCAGTGTATAATGTTTGCTTTTAAACAAGTGACCAATAATGCTTCCTGCTGATTAGTTGTTAAAAGTAATAAGACCAGTAGCAAAGTTTTTTTTTACATTTTTATGCATTACGTGTATCTTTTATAACATTTTATTACAGTAAGTGTTGCACCACTACAGCAAATGTCCACCCATTGTCATTAATAGGGACCAATGGTAAAAAAATGTTTTCAGAAATTTCAGAATTAAAACATGAATATGTGCATTTAAACCCACCCAAATAATGAGAAATTAATAAGATATAACTAAAGGTAGGAAAAAATGTATCAGCAATGTGAATAGAAACTTGCAAACAACTATTTTTATCTCACTAATATAATAAATGCTGGTTGGCAATATCTTTCATAACTTGATATCCTGTGCTAGGAATTAACTTAGCTACAGAATAGACTGGAACCAGCAGCTGTGACCATGTAAACATACTCCCCAGTGTCCCTTCATGAATCATAATGTGCCTCTGAAGCCTTTCCTTTAAATCCCAACATACTTAAACATCAGCCACATAAGACCACCTTATGACTGTGAACAGGGCTGATCCTATCAAATGTGGGGCCCAATTGGGACCATGTTGGCAGGGCCCCTAGACAAAGTGTTGCTGGCTACTGACACACCAAGTATTTAGGAAAATAAGGGCATACAGGCACAAATTAGAAAGGAAAGGGGCAGACAAGGTAAGAGAGTGAGAGGGATGAAATAGGGGCACATAATAGGGGGACACAGGGTAAGAGAGAGGGAGGAAATAGGAGAGTGGACTGGGCCAATTAGTTTGGGGCAGGCAGGGCCGATTCAGCTTGGGAGCAGGCTTGGTTGGATTGGAGGCAGGCAGGGCCTATCAAGGTTGGAGAAAAGCTGGGCCTATGGGGGCAAGCTTGACCTATGGAGTTGGGGGATAGGCTGGCTTATCAGAGTTGAGGGTGGGCTGGACCTATGGATTTGGGGATGGGCTGGACTCTCAAAGTTGGGGGCAGGCCAGGCAGCATCATGTGCTGAGGAAAATATTATCTGTGCTGCCCTGTCGTGCGGGGCCCAATTGGTCCAATTGGCCTAAGGCCGGCCCTGACTGTGAACCAACCATTAGCAACTCTCATGTAAAGGTGAACATCTCCCAAAGACTCCATTATAATCACATAATCCAAATTTTAAAAAAATGATTTCCTTTTTCTCTGTAATAATAAAACAGTAGCTTGTGCTCAATCCCAACTAAGATATAATAAATCCTTATTGGAAGCAAAACCAGCCTATTGGGTTTATTTAATGTTTACATGATTTTCTAGTAGACTTAAGGTATGAAGATCCAAATTACGGAAAGATCTGTTATTCAGAAAACCCCAGCTACCGAGCATTCTGGATAACAGGTCCCATACCTGTATATGATTGACATATCCCTTACCCTGGCCAATGGATGTGGTTGCTTATCCACTGCCACTAAGAGCAATCTGATTGGATTTAGGGTGCACTAAGGAAGCAGCAATGTCATTTCATAGACAATCTCACTGAGGGGATTTGAGTGAAAGCCCTCAATCTGAATGGATGGAGAGGGAGGTCATTTTTCATTACATGGGTGGGCTTGAGTGCACATATTAATGTTCCTTTCCCCTTGTTTTCTTTCTTGGTACAGGTATGGGACCTGTTATCCAGAATATTTGGGACCTGGGATTTTCCAAATAATGGATCTTTCCATAATTTGGAAAATCCCAGGTCCCGAGTATTCTGGATAACAGGTCCCATACCTGTACCAAGAAAGAAAACAAGGGGAAAGGAACATTAATATGTGAACTCAAGCCCACCCCATACCTTAAAAGAGAAGCTAACCTAAAAGTTAAAAAACCCCGACCCCCCCACCCTACAAAGACCCCCCTCCCTCCTCCCCCTAGCCTAAGTGTTAGCCCAGGCAAATGCCCCTAACTTTTTACTTACCCCTCAGTGCAGATTTAGGCATTGGAGTTCACAGGTGCCATCTTCTTCTCTTCGGTAATCTTCAGAATGAGACCGGCGTGGTGGCGCATGCGCAGTTGGAGCAATTTTCTGTTTTGTGACAACTGCGCATGCACCGAAACTCACGAAAATTGCAGAAGCACCATTCTCATTCTGAAGATATCTGAAGCTGCTGAAGCTGGCGCCTGTGAACTCCGATGCCTGAATCTGCACTGAGGGGTAAGTAAAACTTTGGGTAGCATTTGCCTGGGGTAACATGCTGGGGGGAGGAGGGAGGGGGGTCTATATAGGGTAGAGTTTTTTAACTTTTGGGTCTGCCAACATATCATTTAAACATAATTAAACCCAATATGATTGTTTTGCCTCCAGTTAGGATTAATTATGTCCTGGTTGTAATCAAGTACAAGGTACTGTTTTATTATCACAGAGAAAAAGGCAATCATTTTTATAAATGTGGATTATTTGGATGAAATGGAGTTTATGGGAGACTTTTTTTTATGAGAGTTTTTCCATAATTTGGAGCTTTCTAGATAACTTTCAGGATAATGGATCCAATATCTATTAACACTATGTGCATCATCTATCGAAGGGATGGTTAATATTTTATTGTAGGATTAGTGCTAGTCTCTGAAATCATTTTACATCTACCGGTCAGGCATTTACCTATACAATCAGATGTAAAGTTATAAATCAGTAATACCTCTTTCTGTCTTTAATTTTATCTTTCTTTTTGTTCCTGGGGCTCCTTGATCTACAAAAGAAATAGATATGTAAGATACAAATTTGTGCATAATCATCATTTAGGGCTAAGTCTGTTGTACATGTAATTTATAGTTCTTATACAGTACACTGTATTAAAAATCTTTGCCAAGATAGATACAATTCAAAGAATGGATTACTGTATAATTCACCACACAAATACTAATATTCCTTATGTGAAGTAATATGTCTTGTAATATAAGGTATAAGATACATTTTAAACACAGTTAGAAAGAGCCCAAACATATTTCCCAGATGGATATGGTCTAGCAAACAATTATCCCTTGTGAAAACCGCTCACTGTTAAGCAGAACCATTAGGTAGCACTGTGCTGTATTTGCAGGGATTATCAGGAATAAACAACAAGTAGTACTGAACAAAGGAATTTAGCCAGAAAAGTTCAGTCTGTTGCCATTTAAATATCTAAAGCAGTCATATTATATCCATGATGACATTTGCTTTGGGTGCACCCCAGGAAGAGCTCACTTTCAGCACATACTACTATTGCCATAAGCCTACAGACAAACTAAAGAAAACGTAAACCTTCTTTTTTACCCTTTCCCTGGATTAGCTAATCACGCAATAATAGTACATCAGTATGGAGGCTCTCTGATCCTACAGTAGCAATATTGTTTTTTCATGGTTAAGTGTAGTAAATTATATATTTTTGCATGGATATACCGTAATGGTTTTCATCTGCATTTCATCTGACAAACACCATCTTTAATTGAAGAAATGCTTTTAATGTAAATAAGCAAACATCTCATTTCCTCTTTTTAAACTAAAAATACCCTTCAAAAACTTCAGTTTCTTACTTAATGTCTCACTTATTTCAAGAGTGAGAAATGTGATAAGTAAAGGCTGTTTAATCAATTCATGGCTGGCCTTAATAAGTAAAGATGCCAGATGCTCCATTTACACTGTATACATTTTCACTCCAGATTGGGAAAAATACCCACAGACATGAAGGCATAAATATTCCAAAGAACTGCTTCTTGGCCCTCAATCAAGTATTACAAATCATATATTGAAACTGGGCAGAAACCACCATTGGTTCCCCCACCAGGGTATACCTTTTTAATATGTATAATATGAATCATTCTGTTATTGAAGCTTCACTTTTGTCCACCTACAGATAATGAATATGGATGGTGCTCTTACTGTTGTTAGCCACAGAGAATTCCTCAGCACTGGCAGCTAATACAATAAGTATACTGTAAATAAAAATATGCTCACAGGTACTCTGACTGACCATATGACAGAACAACATAATGAACATTACTGCCATGTTTAAGATAACACAAATACAGAAGACCTAAATGATACCCTATTTACCTCCTAGTCAAGTAGTCCTTACTGTCTAACCCTGTAAATGTGCTTAAAAGGGCACTGATGATTTTGTACAAAGCAAGGAGGCCCCTAGACTGCATATAGCACCAATGATTTTGTTGCTGGACTGTACTGTCTTCTCCGTCTGGTGGTTGCTGTCTCCCTAGCAGTAAATCTTAGCACATCATTGCTATAAACTGCTGTGAAAAAGTAAGTTAACTTGGTTGCAGAACAGAATAAACCTGTGTTTTGTCTGAACCCATCCATCAAAATGCCTTAAAGGCCAATCATGGATTAAAAAAAGAAAGAGAGTGAGTAATAAAAAGGGGGATGGAGAGAAAAATATGTTTGAAGGAAAGGAGTAAGAAAAATAATAAAATAAATAAAATAAAAAGAATAAGGAAAGGAAGGGAAACAATAAGGGAAAAAATAGAAGAAAAATTGGGAAGATGGTAGCATTGACAGAAGTATCACATTGCCAGTAAAAATGCCAACCTCACCCCCTCCCGCCCCATTACAAAGTCTCTCAGTGACACTGCTTCTAATAGTGCTGTTTTAAGCTGGCCATAGATGTTGAAATTTTTAAAAGATCCGATCGTCATCGTGAGACCCCGATTATCTCGGAACAATTGAACGAATTGTCCATCAACTAAAAAGACCAATTTGCCAGGAAAACAAAGGGAAGCTGCCTGCTTGGCCATGCAAACATAGATAGATTGCACTGGGACCGATAAAGATTTTTTAACTTGCCCAATCTATTTCCTGACAGATGTCGGCCGAAAAGTCGTAAGATGTTTGATCGTTCAAATCCCACTAACCGCACGATAATTTCGAAGGATTGGCCGGACTTTGCTAAAATCAGTCGTTCAGAGAAATCATTGCATCTATGGGGACCTTTAGAAGTGACAGCTGACTTCTGATTGGGGCAGAGTGTGGACATTCCTTTTAGCCTATTATACTCTCCCCTAGGACTGATGTTGCGCCTGAGATTGTGCTGTTTAAAGCTATGTTGATGGCAATAGTAGTCATTAAACAAGAGCTGAAAGTAGGCAGGGCGTACTTTTGGAAAGTGGGATTAGTACAAGGTAGGTTTTTAAAGGCGAGAGAAATAATAAAATATTTGACACAGTGAAGGAAAAGGAAACATACAGAGAAGTGAAAAAGAAGAAATTCAAACAGAGACATAGACAAGCTGTAAGACATAAGATAAAAAATGCACAAACTTTCTAAACTTTTATGATACTGTGTGGCCTATGGCAAGCAGTGAAGGGAATAGCAAATGACCAATAGACACTGTTTTTGCTATAAATTACATGTAAAAATAACTTTGGAATTATTGACAATTTCAATATCATTTTGCTTAGAATGACATTTTTTTGTTATGCAAAAAAACCCACTTTATAATTTTTGGTGCACATCCCCTTTAAAAGACACAAAAGAACATTCAAAGGACCAGTAACATCAAAAAATTAAATTGTTTTAAAGTAATAAAAATATAATACAGTGTTGCCCTGCACTAGTAAAACTGCTGTGTTTGCTTCAGAAACACTACTATTGTTTATATAAATAAGCTGCTGTGTAGCAATGGGGGCAGCCATTCAAAGGAGAAAAGGCTCAAGTTACACAGCAGACAGCAGATAAGCTCTGTCTGTCTAATGGTGTTATCTGTTATCCATTATCTATCCTGTGCCATTTAGCCGTTTTTCAATTTCCACCATTGCTACACAGCAGCTTGTTTATATGAACTATAGTAGTGTTTCTGAAGCAAACACATCCGTTTTACCAGTGCAGGGCAACACTACATGATATTTTCATTACTTTAAAACACTTTCAGTTTTTGGTGTTACTGTTCCTTTAAGAATGAATCTCAAAGATAAGTGCTTTGTGGTGGTCACCAGGTTATTGAAATGCCTCACTTGCCATAGCCCATACACATAGTTTTATTCAAACAGTACAATTCTCACCTGAGCCTTCTCTTCTTTCTTGACCCCGAATTTGACCTGAAAAACATTTTCTGTTAATATGCCTTTAACTATGATATTCTTTCCAGGAATACATACAGTTATAAATTGGTAACATGAATATAACTCAGTGTTGCCTGTATTTATCAGGGCCGGAACTAAGAGTAGGTACAAGAGGCACGTGCCTAGGGCGCAAAGCTTGAGGGCGCCAGGCACTTACCTTATATGCAGCCTACCCCTAGTCCGGCAAGTGTTACCACACTGAAAGAGGGTGCACAAGTGCTTTGCGCACGACCACACACGCGCGTCCTCGGTTACGCACGCGCGTTCTCGGTTGCGCAGGGTTACGCACAATTACGCACGCGCGTTCTCGGTTACGCACGATTACGCACGCGCGTTCTCGGTTGCTTAGGGTTACGCACAATTACGCACGCGCGTTCTCGGTTGCGCACGATTACGCACGCAAATCCTTAGTTGCGCGCCATTGCGCACAGCTGCGGTGGGGACCTAAATTGCACACGGCCAGCTAGATTGCCTGGGGCAACTGACAGACCTGGCCTGGCACTGGTATTTATGTACCATTATTTCTCACCAACGTGGGTAAAGGAAGTTGACCAATAAAAATACAGAATCATGGGATACCATTAGTGAAAACAACACTCCAGAATGACAAGGTGAGATTTCCACCCAGTTCACACTTGGTCACGCTCGTAATTTGATTGATGGCGTCACTAGCCAATAGCAATGCTTGGAAGTAAAAGGGCGTGGTAAATTCAGAAAAAGGCCTATAGGTTGGTAACAAGGGCTCTTTAAACAGGCCCAAGATGCAATAGTGAGATATCTGAATTAATGCCAATGTGATAAGAGGTCAGATACTAGTGCAGATTTTCCCAGTAAGAAGCGACAGCAGTAGAAAAGCATAACATAGTGATTTCTAGGAGCAGCTTAAAACTTTTCCCAGCGGCTTTGGCAAGGTAGATTTTATAGGTATCCCTGGATTTTCCATTGAAAATATGGTAACTATGCATGTTTAGGACAAAAGATAAAAGATATCCTCACAAAAACGTAAAATCCTCTTCATAGAAATGTGCAGAGGTCAGGCCAAACACTCAACAGAACATCAATACTAGACGTATATTCAACAATCCAGAAATTAGTTGTAAATTAACTTCCCTGTTTCAGGTCAAGGACGGAACTAGAGGTAGGCAGAAGAGGCATGTTCCTAGAGCACTAAGGTACCTCTTTTTTCCCCAAGTCCAGACACACTTCCCCACACTGAAGATCATATCTGTGCTCTCACATTGAAGGGAGCGAGGGCCCGGCTCTGTTTCAGGTTATAAAACCATATAGTCTGCCAAATTAGTGTAGACAGGGGTATGGTTGGACCACTCCTTAAGGCTATGGCACACTCAGCATATCAGCACCAGTGAAGAAAACACTGACCACTTCCTCCAGACTTGAAAATGCATACTTTTGCAGTTTTGCACCAAAATCCTTCCCATGTGCAGGCTGATCATGCTATACACATCTGGGAGCAGATTGGCTTTTTTTCTCCATGAGTGTGATATTGCCCTTAAATGGATTTTATGCATTTGCAATGGTCATTTCCACAAATGAAAAAAAAATGATACACAATAAATCTACCCCTATATGTTTTTTTAAATAGAGACTGAAGTGCTGAAATAAACCTTAAACAAAAAAGGCTAGAAATGCCATAATTTATGTAGTGAACTTACTGCATCAGCCAAACAGTTCAACATCTCTATATTAGTACTAATGCAAACATTCAAAGGGGCATGTTTACTAACATTGGAGATAAATATCTGGAGAGATTTCTGGAGATGTTGCCCATAGCAACCAATCAGATCTTTGCTTTTGTTTTCTAACTTGGCTGTGGCTGTTTAAATCTAATTGCTGATTGGTTGCCATGGGCAACATCTCCAGAAATCTCTCCAGATATTTATCTCCAATGTTAGTAAACATGCCCCAAAGTGTTGTACAGGATCTCACTATATTACATTGTTTAAGAAGTGTCAGTGACAATTTAAAATAGAACTAAACCCCCATTTAGGCAAAAGTCCCCACTGACCCCCTTCGCTGGCCCCCCTCCCTGCCTCCCCCTACACATTGATACTCCTGAATTGTGTCCAATCTTAAAATACTGACCGCACATGCAGAGTCAGCGCAGCAGAGACCAGACATAAGGTATCAGATCTGAATTACAGAAAGATCCCTTATCTGGAAAACCACAGGTCCGGAGCATTCTGGATAACATGTGTCATACCAGCCCTTTTATATGTCTGGGCCAGCCACTAATTTTTATACCTTACATACAGTAACTAATGAATGTTTCATTGTAGTGATGTGTGGGTCCAGAAAAACTCGACCTGCACCCGACCCGAACCAGCACCCACCCAAACTGCATCATCCCACACCTGACATCCACCCTCCATTTTTAGACCCACACCCGCCCGCCCCGTGGATGGCGTAAAGTCACAAACCCCGCAGCGAGGTCGACCCAAACCCGCCCAACTCCCGGGTATTGGTTTGGCCCACACATCACTATGTCATTGGTATTCCAGCTGAGACTTATTAAGAAATATGTGTGTATTTAGGCATATTTATTGGGGCCTTACCTTAACGGTGTGGGTATTATTTTGAGCTTTCTAAAGGGGTTGAATATTGTAAAACATGTTTTCTTGTGTCCTATAGTATTCAAATGCTTTATCAGCACCTCCAGTTACATAAATATGCATACATGGTGTAATGCTTTATGGGCTTTGCCAAGAAACTACATTTTTACAAAATATTAGACGTGGAAACTTTAATGTGGTACAAGAAGAGGGGTATCGGGCATTCAAAAGAACTTCACATGGTCCGCCAAAAAAGTAAAAAATGTAATATTAATTGTAGTCCATGACTAAGGCACCTGGGAGGCATGAAACACTTAGGGCCAATGGAGATACTGCTCCTTTTTTAATGAATCTACAATAAATATTACATTTTTAACTTTATTTTTGGTGGCCCTTGTGGAGTTCTTTTGAGTGCCCGATACCCCCGGTATTATCTGCTCCCTAACCTGAGGTTCTGGGGCTGGTGCACCTGGCCCACCTGTTCTACGTGGTGAGTGATCAACATATTTTATATCCTAGGGTCTCCTTTTTCAGTGGTTAATATAACTGTAATGTGGTGACATAATTTTGGTATACTAACTTTGCCCTCCTGGAAAATGTACTGCTATCCCAGAGATTATTATAACTGTAATGTGTTATTTTGGTATATTAACTTTGCTCCCCTCGAAAATTTCCTGCTATCCCAGAGATTACATATAAATGTCTCATGCTGGTTCTTCTATGAGAAGTATACCACTACGGGAGTGTTATAGGCTAAAACTGCAAGCTGACATCAGATCAATATTATAGAAAATGTCAATACATTCAGCTTTTAGGCAAAACAGGGAAGTATAGTGGCCCTTTAAGGGTGGAAATGAATAACTAAAAGCCGTTTTTAAACTTTCAGAATACTACTGTCCTTATTTTGGATTATCAGATTACATATTACATACTAATTGTCTGCCCACTGACATACTGGACACTAATAACCAAGATAATGCTTACTTTTATTAGTAAGTAAAGATGGTTCTAGAACTCACAAATCTCATGTACAGTATATTTGGTATTGGTTTGTACACACAGTAGCTTTATTCATGATGATCCCTCTTATTGCTCCTTGAAGATGCTGTATTGCAAACAGAGCACAAATGGAAAGTACACAATGAAAAGCAATTCAATTAAATTAGCTCAAAGTCAGGAAATGATAGATTTACTCTGCCTTATCTTGTTGAGACTAAAATACACTAAGTCACCTTCCAGACTGAAAAATCAAATACTATTATAAGATGATGGATCACAACTGATGGGGAATTTTTCATGTCTGCTTTTTAAAACAAAATGGAAAAAAATTGTACAAATATGGATGAAGCACAATTATGTGAACTATTTAAAAATACATATTATGGGGTCTAATCACCAACACGGGGGGGGGCATATGAGTTTTATCAATACAAAGTTCTTCTGTTTAGTGACTCTTGGTCTATCTTCTGAATTGTGTTCCATATCATCCGCCTTGACCCCTGCCTATTTTTGTCCTGCTTGAACTCTGCCTGCCCTGTCTTAGGGCCTGTTTTTTAAATTACTCACCTTCCTGCTTTTCTCCCACTGGTGTAAGCTCCATGAGATGTGGTTCTCCAACACTGAACTCAAGTAAGTCCTTAGAGGGATTCAGACATAATTTTCATGATGTCGTTTTTATTTCTAAATTACACTGTTTACTCTACAATATAAAATTTAATTCCTGAACCAAGAAGTGTATTTTTAAGTTGTAATATTGGTGTGTAGGCAGCCATCTCGGGTCATTTTGCCTGGTCATGTGCTTTCAGAAAGAGCCAGCACTTTAGGATGGAACTGCTTTCTGGCAGGCTGTTGTTTTTCCTACTCAATGTAACTGAATGTGTTGCAGTGGGACCTGGATTTTACTATTTAGTATTTTTCTGGTGGCAATCCTATTACTATACATGTATTCAGACTAGAAGGGTGCATTTGCAATTAGTGCAGCTATATGCAAGGGCAAGGAGCATGTTTAGACACAAATAAATTCACAACTGCCATCAATATGCACATTTGCGTCTATATGAGCACAACCATAAAAAGTAAAAAACAGATTAATTATATATATTAGCTATATTTTATAGCTTACCTTTTTTCAGCAAACTACACAATATACAAACTAATCTCCTGGGATGATACTAGACTAAAACGTTATTTTGGAAGCTGTACCAGTGTAACAATAGTCACCAAGGACTAGGGGATATCTATCTACTTACCTACACAATAACTATAGAGAGAGTATAAACAATTACATAAATATATAGTTTATCATATATTTCAGTATGAGAGGGGACATCATTATGTACACTGTACAATGGGAAACCATAATTAAAGCAATTATCTTGTCTCACAATTGTGATCATAGTGAACACAAATATAAAACTTTAATTAAATATTATGATAAAATGTAAAACATGTTATAGCTAATATTCAACATCTAATAAAATACATGCTAGCTGATTTTATTGAAAAGCTTCTTGCCAACACCTAACTGATGGCATTGTAAGCGAATACCTTGCAATTATCTGGCAGCTACATAGTGGAGCCCCATGTGGCTTGTATAGCTGCACTAAAAAGCACTTATTGAGACTAAGCTTTGGTGCCTCTACTGAGTTCCAGAGTCAGTATAGCTGAGCAGAAAGTAATTGGCTCAAAGTACATTGAAGCTGTTCAGTCTCTAGGGCACATTGCCAATCCAGGACAAGGTTTCAAGACTGAGTCTCATTAAATATTGCCACTGTTACAATGTACAACCAGAATGACAGAGGGTACCACAGTGTTGATCAACATGGTTCTAAGCAATTCGTTAGGCCTGCTTCTACCAGAAATGTGCCATTATTTCCCACCAAGGATAAACAGAACATTTTTATAAACTCTTTCTTCACTGATTAGACATGGCTTTTGATATGTAAAAAAGTAAGCCCCCGCAAGCAGATTTAGGGTTTTTATGATATAAATAGCATCATAGATTCTGAAATCTGATAGGATAGCATTTAAAAAAGATGATTAAGGTTATTTTAAGATGTTAAAAACTTTTGTATTCAATATTATGTTTCAAAATAGGTTAAATTGCATAGGTTAAATTGCGCCCTAGTAACTCCCTCAGAGATAAAGGTGATGACCTAGTCATCTTGCTTCAGGAAAGTACTGTTCCATGATAGAAATCTGCAGGTACGCTATAATGAAAGTTTGAGGCAGCCCAGGATACAGAATGTAATAGAAGATTCTTTGGCTAAACCGATTCAGCGCTTCCAGCTTGCTTACTGCAATTACACTTCTGCTGTTTCTTGAGATAGCAAAAAATGTTATTGATGATGCCTTTCATTGTAACAGTTTTCCCATAAAGTGGATTTGGACTGTTAATTATAATAGTCTTAGCATGGTTATCTCTTTTACAAGCTGTTTAAATAGCAAAGCGAGTAATGAAAATTTTCTTTGAAAAAAAGCAAAATAAAAAATAGCAGTGCTTCTGAGTTATGCTGGGAGATTTAAATTTATTTTTAAAAATGATAAAGTGTTAAAAAAAGGTAAAAATTGTAAAATAATAAAACAAGAGACCACAACGCACAACAGAGGAAAATTATAATTATATTTTATGCATATATGTATGGATTATAACACTTATCTAGCTGTTTTATGTACTTTATTATATTATTTACTGAATTGTATTTATTTGAGAAATAGCCGTTCTACGAGAAACCAATTTTATTTCAGGGCAGTTTTAGAAAATTGATTCTCCAAGTAGCATGGAGTGTTGTTAGTGGTGTGCCCACTATAAAACACTCGGTTATAGTACTATACAACACATTCCATGTTAGAACTGTTTGCTAATATCTTACATGTTATTGAGACTTGAAACTTGTTATACAGAAAGCTTCAAATTACTGGAAGGCCATCTCATATAAAGCTAATAATAAGCAAATAATTCTACATATTAAACATTTATTTTATAGTTATTATAGTTATTGTGCCTGTTACAAATTAACAGCCTGAAATAAGATGTTTATCAATTTTTTTTTTTTTTGTGGCTAACTAAAGCTTTATTTTCCTTTTCTAAAAAGGGTTTTATTTCCAAGAACTCTATTAAGAGTATACCACCTTGACAAAAACACAACATACAATTAATATCTGATAATACTATCCTTAAAAATAGCACACAGGGGCAGATTTAAATAGGGTCGAATATCGAGGGTTAATTAACCCTCGATATTCGACTGCCGAATGTAAATCCTTCGACTTCGAATATCGAAGTTGAAGGATTTACCGCAAATAGTTTGAACGAACGATTGAAGGAAAATTCGAATCATTCGATCTGAAGGATTTTAATCCATCGATTTTTCTTCAACCATAGGCTAACATGGCACCTCGGTAGGTTTTAGGTGGCAGTAGGGGGTCGAAAGTTTTTTTTTTAAAGAGACAGTACTTCGGGGCCCATTTTCTTAGCTCGAGTGAAGGAATAGAAGAAAAAATACTTTGAATTTCAAATGGTCGAATATGGCTACTTCGACCATCGAAAAGGCTACTTTGACCTTCAACTACGACTTCAAATCAAACGATTCGAACTAAAAGTCGTTCGACTATTTGACCATTCCATAGTCGAAGTACTGTCTCTTTAAAAAATACTTTGACCCCCTAGTTCGCCACCTAAAACCTACCAAGGCCGATGTTAGCCTATGGGGAAGGACCCCATAGGCTTCCTAACAATTTTCTGATTGAAGGAATATCCTTCGATCGATGGATTAAAATCCTTCGAATCGTTAGATTCGAAGGATTTAATCGGTTGATCAAACGATTATTCCTTAGATCGTTCAATCGTAGGAATAGCGATAAATCCTTCGACTTCGATATTCGAAGTCGAAGGATTTACATTCGGCAGTCGAATATATCGAGGGTTAATTAATCAACCCTATGTAAATCTGCCCCTACGACTATCGAATGGTCAAATGATCGAATGATTTTTAGTTTCGAAGGTCGAAGTAGCCAATTCGATGGTCGAAGTAGCCAAAAAAATCATTTGAAATTCAACGGCACAAGAGTGGGTCTGAATGTTGTCAGACTCAAAAGCAGGGACAATTTTATTTAGTGGCAGAAGTTTATGTAATAGTTGCTATAGGAGCAAAATATATTGGCAGAGTAATGTAGTGAGCAGCTTTCTGGCTCCAACAAGGAGAGTAGTTGGGATTAGCACCCTTACGGTGATCAACCCGCCAGACAGGGACACAAGTGGGTGAGCTCAGGAGAAGGGACAGAGCCAAGGAGCAAGATACCCCATGGGATCCCTAGTGCTGGGGAAAATCACCAAGAAAGGATGTACCACCCCTGAGTGGGATCTACTTGCAATATCCTAAAGTGTATAAAGGTTTTCCACTGATTGTCTTGAATGAACTAGAAGATACTATTGCCTGAGAGATGTGATCAAGATTTCTGCCTGTTCAATAAACAGTTGTTGGTTTGAAGCAACCCCCTGGACTGTTGTAATTCATCCTGATTGATCTGTGCACCAGGAGACACATTGGGTCCACCTGAGGGTAAGGAGCTTAAAGGGGCCACTAAACACTGGTGGGAGTTGCAAGAAGTTGCCCATAGCCTCAGGGTGCCCAGCAGGCCCGGACTGGCAATCTGTGGGTTCTGGCAAATGCCAGAGGGGCTGCTATAAGGTCCCATAGAAAGTCAGTATTTAGTGGGCTGGTGGTGGCTGTCTGGGCCTCTGTGTGGGCTGATTGGGCCACTGTGTACCTGAAATGCTAGGGCCTATTTTAATTCTCAGTCCGAACTGGTGCCCAGGATACATTGGCAGCAAGTCACACTATTTCCACACATCTCAAGCCCATCCATGGGTGTGCTTCATCTCAAAAGAGGAAGGGACTATAAAAGTAATCCTTATATTGAAAGACACAAAACAAAATATGGGAAACATGAAACCGCTGTGTATGTCTACCATCCAATGCAGTTTGGCTTGATTCCCACCTTCAAAGGCATTGTACACTCAATGACCCCTCCTATTATTGGAATTGATTTTCAGATTAAAACCTAACCGGCCTTCAGCTTTAGCCCTACAAGGTGTGCCACCTTTTCTGGATAAGTCCTTTCTATTAATACTATTGGCATCAAGACAATACTGCTTTGGGCCCACCCAGAGGAGAAAATAGCATAGTCTGAGAACCACTGGCTTCATGCATAAGCAGTAAAAAATCCTGTACTTGTATCTTATGTTAACAGATGGCTATGTCTTCCCATTATTGAATAAATATTTCACATTACCTGTCCCTTTTGTGCTTTTTACTACTCTTCTTTTTCTTCTCTTTCCGCACCTGTGATGAGCTATCACAGCTGGAACAAGAAAAGAAAAACAAACACTTAATCCTTATTTCTGTTCTGTGCTACATAATGAGCTGCTTCCTCAGCTGTGAGAATTCAGCAGCTTTACTCAACATGATAAGCAAAGGAAAGAAAATACAATACTGCAAATGCTTTTTTTTTATGAACTTTTACCTAATTTTTTCTTAGCTTACTTATGACTTGGAATAGGGTTATGCATATAATTTTATGTCCCATAAAAATCTATGTTCTGTAGATAAAATGCTCTAAGTGCCACAGAACATAATACTCTAAGTGCCACAGAACGCAGAATGTGGTTCAGGAGTGAAGAATTGGCTTGTAAAGCCGCACCTCCCTGCTCGTTCCCCTACCCCTAGACAACAAACAGAAATGGGGAATGAGCAGGCACTTGGGTGCGATCACCGAGGGGCACCTAGCGAGCAGCAGACAAGTGCCACCTACGTGTCTGCTGCAGCAAGCACTTCCTGTTCCAAGATCACCCCTAAGCAGACCCCATTCCTGATAGTACAGTTCCTAGTGCTGAAGTGGTCCTTCTATAGCTCCAGCCTGCCTACCTGCCTGATTCAACAAGTAAGTGCCACTACACACTCACAAACACGCACATTTTACACTAATGCACACTTATATTTACACTTACACACACTCACATACATTTTTGGGGGATCGGGGGCTTTTACACATTCACAGCACTTACTCAAACTTGCACACACATGCACATAACATGCAATTTGCCAAGTGTACATACTCATCCACACTTACACAATTTTGTAGCTTTTTTTTACTGCATTGTGTGTTTTTTTTGCCTGTACATTTTTTTATTTTATTGCTATTATTGCTAATAGCGTATTCCCTAATCGCACTGCGCAATACATTTTGTATGTTATTTCAGTGATTATATTACAATTTGGTGCATTTTTAGCCTTGTTTTTACATTATTAGCCATTTTTATTGTATTTTCAGCTCTATGTAGCTGTTGTTCACTCATTTCTGTCTGAAAAAATTATTTTACCAGCCCAAAATAATCTGTGATTATTCTAATCTGTGATTCTGACTAGGTGAGAAAAAAAGCATTGCTTTTATTGAATTTTAGTAATATTATTGCATTTTGCCTTGTTCTTTGTTACTTGTTTTTGCCCATGGAAATTTTGTCTGCCATATATTCAGTAGTTTTTCAGTAGCTGAGTGACCTCCGGGACAATTTGTATGCACTAACTTCATTTTAGGGTCTATTGACATCAGATACTTTGGTAATCTGATGCACAATGAGCATCAAACTGTTCATATATAGGATGTTTTTTCCTTGGTACCTAATGCTATGTGGTGATAAGATGCTAGAAATTGGAAGCTTTGAGGCAATTTTCAGGTACATTACTGTATCAAAAATGACTATTTTGCGAAAGCAAACTCAGTAGTTTGCATACCTCCCAACATTTTGGAAATAAAAAGAGGAACAAAAAATTTTTTCCCGCATGTAGCGCAGCAATTTTTTGACCACACCCCTTTCTGTGGCCACACCCCCTAATTACCATGTTTGTTTTACAAAATTTGGCAGGTTATGAAAGTTTTTCAAATATTTCTCCTTATCTAAACTGTGTTTTTGTGTCTCACAATTGTTACAAAGTATCTTATTTGCACCTGTTAGCTGTTCTGGGCTTTCTGCTAAAAGCCAATTAAGTGAGAAACTTTGTTTCTTTTTCTGGCTGTTCAATGCAGAGAAAAGTGGGACTTTCCAGTACAAATGAGGGACTGCGGGTTGAGCTGTCAAAAGAGGGACTGTCCCTCCGAAACAGGGACAGTTGGGAGGTATGTGTTTGGAGTAGAAAGACATGGTTATCCATTTTGGATTTTTCTGAATGTGTACTTTCCAAAAATATATAGTTTTGGGGGTGTCAACGTATGTTTTTGTGTTTCTACACCCCCTCCCTAAAAATGCAGTAAATGTATTTATTTTGCAGAAGCTGAAGTGACCTCTGGGACAATTTGTATGCACTAACGTCATTTTGGGGTATCTAAACACCAGATACTTGGTAATTCAATGCACAATTGGTACCTTATGCTTTGTGGGAGATATGAACTTGCAAAGTGAACCTTTTGGGGTGATTTTCACAACTTTTTATAAAAACAGCTATGTTCAGAATAGCTTTGATGTTTACACATTTTGGATTTGACAGGATCTGTACTATTCAAAAATATATGGTTTGCTTGGGTAAACGTACTGTTCCAGGATTTTTGGCTTTAGTATCTAAAATATACTATATTCTGCTGTAGTGCTTTGAAAACTCAGCAATGTATTGCCGGGAGTTTTTGATCAATAAATCTCCAGAAAACTATACATATCTGGCATTTGCACATTCTATAGACATGCCACTTTCCAAATCAGTTGAATTTTTGTGCATCAAATTAAATATTTTTCTAGTATAAATCCATATATTGTGAAAAATGGCAATTTTTTCTTTGGTATTTAGAGCTCTAAATCACACACTGGTTGCTAGGGTAAGTCTAAACATAACAACCAGATTGCAGGCTAAGTCCAAACAAAACTTTAATGGAGAACAAAACCCCACACCGATAACTTGATTGATCACTCTCTGACTACTATAAAATGCATCATTGTGTGCCCCTAAAAGTCCCTGGACCCCCTGAACCAGAAGTGTATACAGAGTTACACAGCAGGGCTAGTGGCAATCAACTGTGGCCAAGTTCAGGCCTGGAATGACTGTCTGTGGATGCCAGAGGGTTTGCCATAGTCCGTCACTATTTATTGGGCATGTGGGGAGCTGTTTGATGATTTGTGTACTTAAAATGCCAGGGCCGATTTTTAATCCCAGTCTGAACCTGGCCATGTCAGATCTGGCTTTTGGCTATTGAGGACCAAGAGCATGCACAGTACAAGCCAGGCCCAGATCAGTTCCCCTTGCACATGCTGTTGGTTGGCAATTGCTGTTGAGGAGCCTGATGTAGCCAAAGATGGCAGCCACTAATTGTGCAGTGCATCTCTACTGTTACAGTGCTAGTTGGAGGGGGTGAGCTTTTAAAAACAAAGGGTGGATTTTCCTATAAATTATAAAGTGGACCATTTACAAATTGTTTTAGAATAGTACTGTGTAGGTCATATTTAAAGTTAATTTCATGGTGAACCCCCTTTAGAGGGCACAACAAATCTTAAGAGATAGGTCTTTGGTGGAAAAGCTAATCCTGTTCTTCAAAAGTAATTTTTTCCCCTGTAGAAAATGTTGCCCCACACCAGTACTTGAGACTCAATTAAGCCATTTCAGCATAACAAGCCACCTATGAGTTTTGTAACAGCAAATGCCCAGTATGTTAATATTCACATCATCAGAGAAACATGGGAAATACTGGGCATGCCCAAGCCACAGAGGAGCTACAAACTTCAAATTGCTATGTAACTACCATTCCCTCTGAGAAGGAGACAAAACAATTACTCTTAAGGGAGAATATTTTTCAAACAGGACCCAGAAGAAATAATTGCTAACCATTCAATAAATCTAGGACCAAAAGAAATTTGGTCCAATATCATTGAATAAATGGACCTGTTATATAAATACAGTATCTACATACATTTGCTAAAAAAAAACATATGGCTTAGTTGAATTCTCTAATGTGCTGCATCCTTATATCATGAACATGTGCTATTTAACTGCACAGAAAGCTGCTTGCTTATAAGCCGTAGTTATACATTTCATGCTGGCATAGATGCACTAGCCTATTTAATGACTGACACCCCCTGTCACTATTTATTAATGTCCACAGATAGTGTCTATCCATTCTTCTCAAAAACCAATTTTAAAAAGCAAACTACTGCATTGCAGTGCAAAAGTAATAGCTTTTAAATGCCATTAATTTATCAGCAGCACCTCCTGGCAGCTTCTGGCCCAGCAGTTTAGTCTGATTGAGTACAGGGACACACTCTGCACACTGAGATAGATGAGTCACAGATCCACTCACCGACTCCTTTTGTGGCTAGATTTCTTCTTCTTTCTCTTCTTTGGTGGAGGTGAAGCTGGGCTACTTAGCCTTCTTTTTGTCCTGTGAGGGAAAAGATGCATGTTTTAGATTCAAAAGAGATTTTGTGGGAGAGTATATAACTGTCAGCCTATATTGGGCAGTATACTACTGGGATATTGCTCAAGTTCCCAAGGCTCCACTTATACATACTTTACAAAAATGATATCCCGTAGCTCAAGAAAGATCCATAATAATCAAGTTTTATTCAATTCATTTGTTACTTGTTTACATTATGGTGGACTTAGATCTAGGCCTTTTAGAGTCATTTTAGATACAAGAAGACTAGGACAGGGATTTATATTAAAGGATTATCAAGAACACAGGTCCTCAAATAAGTTTTTTCAATACATTAAGTATACTACAAAATGTACAGGTTAAATAAGTCGAGATAATTGGATGCAATATTTGGGGACTAATATGTATTTTTATAACTTTTATATATATTATATTTTATATGTGATACTATTGTTTATACAGGCTACTTAGAATAGGAATAAGACTCCAGAAATGTATTGTTGATAATATGTATAATTACTGTAATGAAGCGGTTTGCCCAACTCATTTGATTGGTTTTAAATTAAGGTAGGAGGGGCCTTGCTTTTTTTAAATATTGGAACTGTTGTAATTCTGACATTATCACCTATGGCTAAGTACTGATAGGTACGAAACACAAAAGGTGGATCGTTGAGGGGTCAGTATGTAAACACTTTTATTATGTGAATTGAATAAAACTGGATTTTTATGGATCTTGAGCTATGGGATATCATTTTATGTAGAGGATGCAAAAGATGCATGTTAGCATGTTACTGGTGAGAACCAGCATCTCTCCTCTGGGGATTCAGTAGAATAGCTAATTTATGGTATGGATCAAATATAGCAGGTAATTGCATTTTGTCAAATATAATGCCAGTGTCCTGAGAAGGGCACTTTGCAATGGCACAGCAGTTTGAAGATGAGATGGCAGCTCACTTTGGCAGAGGAGTCAGTCAGACGGCTGCCAGTGTGCCCATGGGATAGGTAGGCAGCAGCTTATTTGGGGTTCAAATAATACATGGCTATACAGTACACTGAAAAAACGATTCTTGTAAAAATACAAGAGATACAGGTATTTAAATGCAAATGTGTTAGTATTCCTTTACTATATAAAACAGACAAGTGGCAAAAGGAAGGACCTAAAAGGAAATGTTTAAATATGTAAAGCAAAGACTGTTACTATGGATACACTGATCATCTGATGTTAACAAAGCTGGTAACATTAAAAGCTAGCTGTCAGAAAAGAACCACAAGAGACATGATGAGAGCAGCACAGAGGCAGATCAGTTAGCACTCAGGGTACTGTTTGTAGGGAGCTTATGTGTCCTCTCTGTGGTTGAATAGGTTTCCTCTGGGTGCACTTGTTTCTTACAGCACTCGAAAAGGCATCCTAGTATGGCTATTGGCTTCTGAAGAAATTGATTCTAGTATATGTTTGTTTGGGAGTGACTGTCACTGGGATAATAGACAAGGAGAGCAGGGAGGGCAATTGGAAACACAGACATATGTGTGATGGCCATTAGGTAATAGAGCTGTAAGACCCTGGAGGAAAAGTGTAACCTTTCTGCAGCAATGAAAGAACCCTGGATATTATTAAGGTATTAAAAGACATTATTTTTACATTATTGAATTTTGCATGTCACATAAAAGCCAGAAAGCCTCACCCAACATTGTTGCTTTGTTTCTGCTGTTGCTATTCTAATGCACATGTATCAAATATGCCATTTAGCAAGATTTATCTAGACTCTTGAGTATTTTCCCTGCATTTTGCTCTATAGTCTTAAATCTTTCAGTGATAAAAACGGCTTGCAGCTTAACAGCTATGTTCTATTCAATCCTGTCTGCCTGTCCTACTATTCTATAGCGTCTGCCTTATGATCAAGCTATCCTGTCTACTTTCCAGATATCCTGTCCACTTTCATTCCGACTTGCAGCTTTGCCAAACACATTTGAGATTCTTTGCTCATTAAGGCATATTCCTTTCAATGTCCAAATGCACAATTAGCAATGACAAAGCTGATATGGAATTGCATGTATTCGTATAACAAATATTATTATTAATATTATTGCATGTATTCATAAAACAATATTAGTGGAAATAGATTTTTGAGATTTTAGAGGTTTTAGAGATCCTGGTTTTTATTCAGGCAAGTTTTCTAACTGCTGTTCTCTGTTCAGTCCTTAGCTGTATGGTCTATTTGGTTTGAACCTTAAGTAATACCGTATATATTTCTGAACTGGCCCAAAAGCTCTGCCCCAATAAGGTCAAATATCACACTTTCTAGAGAAAGTGCCACATGTGTAACTAGTCCTATAACACTGTTACTCAAGCACACAGAGAGTATTCACAGTTAATGTGTACTGCAGCCCTTTATACCTCCAATCTCCCCTTTTTTTTTCTGGGTGCCTCCTGTACTCCTAACATGAAATTTCAGATTTGCTTGCACTCATAAGACTAGCTTTGTTCAATTTATTGTTTCAAGATTAGATTATTTCCCAAGATAAGAATACAAAAATATTAAATTCTCCTCTTCTAAACAAATGAATAAACAGGAAAATACTGCACATTCCCCTGTTAATGTAAATTTGTAAACAAAACACAAGAAAACATTTTCATTAAACCATATTACACACTCTATAAGGACCACAGTGAAGAACCCCTAGTATTTTTGAAATTATCAAATATAAAAAAAACTGCTGTTATATATGCTGCCAGTTGCACACTAAATTGGGGGTTATACTATGCACAAACGTGGTCCACGAAGCAATGGAACCTGGCTTCCAAACAATTTCCATAGTATGGTGCCTGGTTATTTCCTTTGGTATCTCTCCGCACTGTCTTTTTGCCAAGCACCATACAGAGTCACAATTTTTTCAATATCCTTTTCACAAGTCGTATTTCTTTACTGCCTTTCCAGCCCTTCCTTTCTATTCTGCTTTTTCTCTAATCAGCTGCATTACTAATGAAAGTTATTACACACCAGATGACACACATTTTTCAGCATTTGAACCATTTTATCAGAGTCCGTTAAAAATCAATCATTGTCAGTGGCACATAGTAAGCGGATCTATCTCATTTCCCCTGTGACCATCAATTTGATGCTTGAATTCCTGCATCTTACAGGCAGACATTGAAAAAGCCATCTTTAATGATCAGGCTTCTGGCTGCGAGCAACTTGTCCTTCTGACCTCTTTCACTCATGCCCTGACAAATGCTGCTTATTAGATCAGGCAAGGAAAGAGCTAGCTTCTTATAATTAAAATGCTATGCTGATCCTCATGAGTGCTGCAGTTTATAATAAAGGAACAAGGTGCAGGGTCTAAACTGAAAATTAGACAAAATATTGTGTTCCTTCTAATATTCACCCTTACTATTAACACCTACGCCACCAAACACACTTCACTCTTGTCAATCACTGTTGTTATTCTTTAGATGGCACAGACATAGAGGGACAAATTCACTAACCTCCAAAAATTCGCCAGCGACGGCTTCACTCACAGCGCAACACTTCGCTAGGCCTAGATTCGCCAGGACAACGCTAATTTACTAAAATCCAAAGTTGCGTCCAGGGTGACGAACGCTGGCGAAGATGAGCTATCGTTACTGCGCCAAGCGAAGCAAAGTTGCACTAGCGTTGCCTAATTTGCATACGGTGGGAAGTTAAAGTTCAATGGACGTATATGTTGCAGCCAATACATTACACTACACCAGCCCAGGAAACCTTAATAAAATAAAATAAAGTTCTTATAATGCCCTACACATGATCCCAGTGTATAGTTTATGTGCCATATATTAGGAAATGTAGGGGGGAAGCTGGTTACCTCAAATGTACGCTCTTTTGCAGCCTAATACCCTGAAAAAGGAAAAGACACCAGCTATTTTTGAGAAAGTCCTATCTACTCTATTGCACTTCGTCTGGTCTGAGGTTGCAAAGGCAGGTCTGATGCAAGAGGTAACGTTCAGTAAAATCCGCATCTTAGTGAATTTGCATAGTTATGTCCATTCACCAGAGTGCAAATTCGCCTGGTGTTAGAGAGCGAAGTACCGCTAGAGTCTATCTCCTTTGCTAGCGAAGTTACGCCACCGACCGTTAGTAAATCGGCGATGCTCCAAAAGATTTCCCTTTACCCACCTGAGTTAGTATATTGGCTAATACCACAGTGTTTTCTATTTGCTGCAGCCTCTGACTGCATTACATGCTAAAATGTGTAAAATGTAGGAGCTAACCATCACAGTACCTAGGAGCTAGAGCTAGGGGTGTGGTCAGATGAAAATGGGCATGGTCAATGCATCACTGTGGCGTGTTGTGCACATTACCCAAATCCCCCAGGTGTCAGTCTTGAAAGGTCAATACCTCTGTAAATATTCTCTGATCTGCAGTCTGTGTCTTATAATGTATAACTTCTGTTGTATTTTATTTTTATCTAAATAAAGAACGATTCTTTCAACCGTTTCCATCTCAGAATGTAAAAGTAACCCTGAAACCGAGCCTTAACGCACAGCAGGCTTTTCTATTGACATTGACAAAATGAAGGACTACTATTATGTATGGATTGCTCAGAGAACAGTAAGTTTTAGTCAATTTAAACAGGACTATTTTTTAAATGGCAATTTAAATGTAATTCTGTGCCCTCGGGGGCCCATTCACTTCGCTCGAGTGAAGGAATAGAGGAAAAATAGTTTGAATTTCAAATGGTCGAATATGGCTACTTCGACCATCGAATGGGCTACTTCGGCTACGACCTTCGACTTCGAATCAACGATTCAAACTAAAGATCGTTCGACTATTCGACCATTCGATAGTCGAAGTACTGTCTCTTTATAAAGTTCTTCGACCCCCTAGTTCGCCACCTAAAACCTACCGAGGCCAATGTTAGCCTATGGAGAAGGTCCCCATAGGCTTCCTAACAATTTCCTGATCGAAGGAATATCCTTCGATCGATGGATTAAAATCCTTCGAATCGTTCGATTCGAAGGATATAATCGTTCGATTGAACGATTATTCGTTCGATCGTAGGAAATGCGGTAAATCCTTCAACTTTGATATTCGAAGTCGAAGGATTTAACTTCAACAAATATCGAGGGTTAATTAACCCTCGATATTTGACCCTAGGTAAATGTGCCCCTCAATGTGCATTTCACTTTTATTTAAGCCTCTTGTGCAGCTGAGCTTTTCAAGCAGCTTATGGATTCAGAGCTACAAGCAGGCTTCCCTCCCAGAACTAACTATATGGATGATGAATGCCTTGTCTATAATAGCTGCTAAGGGAGAAGTGGTTTAACCTGTGTAGTGCTGGAGGGTGGTTGACTACACTGGAAAGAAAGTCTCTGTTTGCAGTAGGTAGAAATACAAGTAAATATATACATATTTTCTTAAAGAAACGTATGCCAGCTTCTCCCCCCTGCATGCACCATCCTTATACTTACTTTTGCTGTGACTGGGGAGAGGGGAAGCAGGGGGAGAATGACGTGGGAGGGCAGGATCGGGTGAAAGAGGGCAGTGAGGGAGCCAGGGCCAGAACTAGGGGTAGACAGAAGAGGCACCTGCCTAGGGCGCAACATTGTGGGGGTGCTGGCAGGTGCCTGCTGAAGATTCTTCTGCCAACCCCTAATTGGGATTCACTCCAGTCTGCAGTTCTCACCTACCCCTCGCCCTTCTGTCCCTCCTCTCTCCTCTGTCCCTCCCCTTATGTTTCCCTTTTGGTTGCCACTTGTCTTTCCGGACTTTATGGTGAGCACGTATGGGGAGCAGGGGCTAGCTGTCCGGGTTGCCTAGGGCACCTGGAGGGAGCAATGGGGGAGGGCAGGATTGGGTCTGGATCGGCGGGGCCCACTGATTTTTTTCTGGTGTCCTGCTAACCCAGTCCAACCCTGGTTGGTTTTGTCCTTAACACAATAGAATGCTATTATTCTGCATATTCTATGTACCCGTTGCTACACATATTTATCAGAGAGTGAAATAAAAGGTTGCCTCAGTCTGCCTGAGTGAAATTCCTCTACTTTCTGTTCATTGCTATGGAATTTTTAAGTACCTAATTCTAAATGAAAGTTATAGTTCACCTTTAGAAAATTACAAAATGGCATAGAAGCCGAGCTATATACTGTACAAAACACAATTTAAAAACCCTTCTGTATTATTGATTGTGTGCCCATACAAACCCATTTGTACCTTTAACTCCACAGCCTGCATCCTTAGCAGATCTGTCCTGTTACTGACCATGTGGGCAACTGCACCTTGTCTCCTTGAAGAAATATTGTAGGAAGCAGGAGTGGGGTTTGTGCTGGGTTCTGTACAATTATAACTCTGCTGGGAGTTATGCTTGACACTAAAAGCCCTGGTGAGTTTGGGAATGTAGGAGAGGGGTGGCCTTGTAGCAGTTGACAATGAAACGAAAGGCACTTGGAGTTGGGCATGTTAGTGAATATACCAGCTCTGCTAATTTGTCTTCTTATAATAGGTGTTTTACAGTAACTATGACTAGCTGATTGCTCAATGTCACGAGTACCATTAATTTGCCTTTTTTTTTTTTACACCTAATGGAAACAGTAAGAGAAGAATGCATAATATTGCTGCTGCAGTGCTTTGCAAAGTGTTTACAACTATTTCTAATACTACTTGCAGATTCAGCTATGCCTATAGGAGCTCATTTCTAAACCCCACCTCACTTCTACAAATGCCTTTTATCAATCAAAGCCTAATATAAAAAAGTCTCTACAACAGAATCTGCTTGCTTGCAGATGGTGGTATGGCAAGGCATCACTGGGTGCATGAGTAGAATTAAGGGAACAAATTATGGCAGGGAACAGCAATAACTATTTTCCCAAGCCTGTAGGGACAGAACATAATGTCCAGCATATGCATTCTTCCGTACTAAGCATAATTATGTAAAATAAATTTTAGAGGCTACAGTTCCTTTAAGGTCAAACTTGCTTTGTAACTGCTAATTTAAATAATCTAAATGTCAGCTACTTTTCTGTCTGATGTGGAGATAAAGATCAGAAGCAGATTCAACATTCCTATCAGCAATTTTGATCTACTTTTCAAGAGACCAAAAGTATTTTGTTTTAATTATTATTTTCTATTGTAAGAATACAATTCACTGTATTCAGGGAACCATAGGGAACCCAACCTAAGCAGCACATGGACCCTTTTTTGGATCTGAACCACAGGTTAAGAATGCCTACTTTAATCTAGACTTAAAGGAATTGTTCAGTGTAAAAATAAAAACTGGGTAAATAGATAGGCTGTGCAATATAAAAAATGTTTCTAATATAGTTAGTTAGCCAAAAATGTAATGTATAAAGGCTGGAGTGATTTCATGTATAACAAGTCAGTCAGATCACTACTTCCTGCTTTTCAACTCTCTTTGTTTACACTGACTGGTTGCCCTGGCTACCAGACAGTAACCAATCAGAGACTTGAGGGGGGGCCACATGGGTCATATCTGTTGCTTTTGAATCTGAGCTGAATGCTGAGGGTCAATTACAAACTCATTGAACAGAAATGTACCATGTGGCCCCCCTTCAAGTCGCTGACTAGCTCAGAGTTATAGAGCTGAAAAGCAGGAAGTTGGATTCTGGCTGTTTTATTAGACATCTGTTCACGCCAGCCTTTATAGATTACATTTTTGGCTAACTAACTATATTAGAAACATTTTTTATTTTGTACAGCCTATCTATTTACCCAGTTTTTATTTTCACACTGAACTATTCCTTTAAGCTGGCCATAGATGCAAAGATCCGATCGTACGAATCATCGTACGATCGGACTTTCCCATCTCCTGACCCGCCACTAACCATTCAGATCAAAGTCTTACCAGTCAGATTAGTTAAAGAACAGATCAGCAATGTTCTGCCCCTGACAGCAATCGTACGATATCTATGTCCAACCAAAGCTAGTGACAGTCTCCCACTGAAAATCGTACGATCGGCAATACACGCAGAGATATTATCGGCAGCCGACAGAAATTTTCTAACCTGTCCGATCGACCAAACGACCGATCTCTGCCGGACGAAAAATGTCGGGACTCTCCACACACGGTCCGAAAATCGTATGAATCCTCGATTCGTACGATCAGATCTTTGCGTCTATGGCCAGCTTTAGCATTTTATATGGTTACAATGACCTTTAGTGAGAATCCACAGAATTATTTGCAAAACAATTTATCAGCAAAATGAGTAAACCCACTGAATTAAAAGAGATTGTCCTTGTGGGGATATGCCACTGGTCAGGACATAAATATGGGCTAATAAATATCAGGGGCGTAACTAGGAAGCAGACCCTGCAGTTGCAAGGGGGCAGCAGTAAGGAGGGTCCAGTGGGGCCCTAATTAATGAGAAATTAAGGCACTGATAAATATTTAAGGTCCTAATGGGATTTAGTGACCTTAATTATAGCTGCTTTTCTTAAATGTAAGTGGTTATAATGTTAATATCGTTATTATTTTAAATTCAATATCTTTAATATCTTTTAATTTTTCAACAGGCACTGGGTAATAGTATTCTTAATACAAAGTCTGTTTGATTCATAAGTATATTTAAGATGAAACCAGTTTAGTGTAATAAAACGAACAATTGCTCACCACCCTCTTTGGATGTTGCTCTCAGTGGCCTCAAAACAGGTGCTATTTTTGAATTCCAGGCTTGGAGGCAAGTTTAGGTTGCATAAAAACCAGGTGTACTACCAAACAGCATCTCTTGTAGGCTGCCAGTCCACATAGGGGCTACCAAATAGCCAATCATAGCCCTTATTTGGCATCCACAGGAAGTTTTTTCATTCTTGTGTTGCTCCACTACTCTTTTTACAATTTAATGTGGACGGTAAAAAAGGCTGTGGATCCCTGGTCTAAGATATACTTTATTTATATATTTTGAACACATAAAAGTAAGTACGATTATGGGGTTGTATCCCTTGATTCATTATGTCACTTCCTTTACATTTAAACACTGCACACGCTTATTTGCCATCGCTATATTATGTACCTGAAGAAGAAGGTGGTTGCTCCCCTGGAATATTGTACAGCAGAATCCTTTATAATGTAGCCAAGAACTAAAGTTGACATCCCAGCATATTGTACATATACTAAAATGTAAAAATCAATCTTCCCATGGTCTCTGGAGGGCAGAGTTCCAGGGGGTAAGAGAGAGAGTTGGCCACCAGAGGGGAGTGTTGTGGAGTGGAGGGTGGCTGGATAAAATTATGCATGTATTTTCCTATATAAAAGACAGTTCCTTAAATATGGAACTCAGTGAATGAAGGTCTATGTTTTAAATGTATTGCCACAGATTTATTAAATTGATTAGTACTTGTTCAAAAGATAAGATAAGTTCTATGACATATTGTGACATCATTATTCTCAGTTTGGGGGTCATTATATTTCTGTGGGGTACATAATGACATCGTATTTCTGTGTCAGTGTTTCTTAAAAATGTTACAGAAGAACATCCACTTGTTTGGCAAGGTCATCAAAAAATGGATTTAACAGGGCTCAGATCAGAAGATCAGAAGAACTATATATGGTATTGCATAAGATTGCATCCATGATCCAGGGCTGATAGTGATGACTGTTTTGGACCAGAACACAGGGCAAAGGGATGAGCACTGTGTTTGCCACTGATCAAAACAAAAAAAGTAGAGTACGGGATCATTAATTGGCTAAATTAGCAGACATGACTAAATTATTGGCTAAATTAGGTATTACTTACCCTACAATTTCCTTAATTAAGGATACAGGAATCTGCCATTATCTATCTATGCTTGGGCAGTCTAACTACCAGATCATTAAATAAATACTTGCAGATCTGTGATGGCTAGGACATTAGTAATTCCTTATTTTTATAAATATGTGTGTATTTTCAGCTTTTCATTTGATCTTGAGTCTGGATTTTCCAGTATCAGAACCAAATGGCAGTAATATGAGTTATGGGTATATACTTTCAAATCTGAAGGCAAGTGTCAATGTAACACATCTGTACTGTGATTTATATGGCTAGTGTTTCCAAGTAAGTATTGTGTTCTTTACAATACATACGGGACACATGAACACGGAATGTTTACAGATATAGTTTATTACTGTAATAATATTATGGCTGTACTATTCAATGGTGTAGCTCTTTGCTAGCCAGCAAACTATAATAACTTGATTTAATGGAGTGATAACTTACTTAATGTTACTAGCAACATAAAATTCACTGTGGCCCCTATGTTCCAAATTTCTATAGCACATTAAATCGATGTCACATTAAATATATATGATACCTCTGTGTAATTCCAGTTTCAATTTGAATTGACTAAGGAGAACCAAAAAGAGGAAAGACAAAACACCAATTTTAACTGCCTTTTAGCAGAAGGGTGTTTGTGATTTTCATGCTTCTTAAAATATATCTTACTGTCAAGCAAACATGTTAGGGAATCAGTGTTGGACTGGGACACTAGGGGCCCACCAAAAACCTTTGACCAGGGGCCCACCAATAAATTTTAGAGAAGGGGTCCACTCTTAGTACTGTTATTCTTCCTCTCCTCACTCAACCTCTATTCTCCTAGTCTCTTCTTTACACACACTATAAACTATTATTCCATTTATTTAACCTCTTTGTTCTTATAACAATAGGGAATGACCATGAAATAGGCCAAATGTCTAGCAGCATAAGGGCCCACTGACACCTGGGCCCACCGGGACTTTTCCTGGTATCCCTGTGGGCCAGTCCAACACTGTAGGGAATAACTATAAAGGGTGGTGTTATGATTGATGCTGCTGATGTCTGTGTCATAATTACTACATCCAGTATGTATAGTGAATGCAGAGGTAGCATTTGCTCTGGCCAAACCATGAGAAAGGAGAGGCTCTGGGAGTTCAACAACAGCCAGTTGAAATTTGGACATCCTTAAGTACATATTTTTTCACTATGAAAATGGAAGGAAACAATCCTTAATTTTTGATTGGTTAGCAAGATATGAACATGGACGGAAAATTTGTTTTTTAAATTTGCTTTTCACTCTTGAATTGGCTCAAATCTAATCTTGCAGTGGATTATATTAACCATTTTTGATGCAGACAGCACAGGATCATAAGAGCTAGTTGGGTTTAGCAAGAGCTTGTTCAAGTAACAGCAAGACGGGATGATTAGGTTAACCTAGCACAGTTTTTTCATACTAAATGGGGAGCAGAACCAGCAGTTTTTGGAATGTCTCTGCTGGTGGAAAACACTAGTAGAAACACCATCTCATCTGGCATTAGAATGAAAAATTGTATTTGTTTTAAACTAATCTAAAAGCAAACTGTCTTTGTATAAAAACAAGAACTTAAAGAAAAGTAGATAATTAAAATCGATAATTGCCAATTTGTACTGTATATGCATGCTTCCTAATTATACAATTTAATCAGCAAAAGACACTTATTTAAGGAAAATGGTGTAGGGTTTGATGGGAAGATGCTTGTTATGGATGACTAAACTGATGCTGAGTTCTAGAATACTGAACTTGGTTATAGAAGACTGAACTTAGTTATAGAAGACTGAACTTGAGTTGGGCTGAGGAAAGAGCGTTTACAGACCTGGCCTGTAGGTAAAAGCAGCAATTTAACCCAACATAATGTGAATTTGTTTCCACTAGGTACTGTACATCACATTATATTACTTAAACACATTTTTTTTGTTGTTCACACCTGCTGCTTTTACCTCTCTATCTAAATATTTGTATACAGTCATCCAATGAAGTACAACACTCAACAGGTCTTGTGCAAATAAAAATATGTTTTGGTCACTGCCTGTATATATATATATATATATATATATATATATATATATAAACCGATATGTTGATAACTTTCAGTAAAAAGAAACAGTTTCACTAAATGAATGGGACTTTAGTTTTAATAAAAGCCAATACATTCATAAATGCTTCTTACCTGTAGTCTCTGTGGCTGCTGTCATCCCGGTACCAATCGCTGTGACACTCACATTCCAGGGTGTAGCCTTCTCCATACATTGAATACTCTGTGGCACTCTCTTCTCCAGGAACCATATAATGGTTTTCAATAACTCTATAAGCAAGTACAAAACACGCATAACTTTCATAAGTAAGACAGATACTTACAAAGAACACAATACAGTACCTATGATGCCCCTGTTGCTACAGGTTACTGAATAAGGTCAAATAAAAAAAAGTACAGTCGTTGTGAATGAATTCAGGTACAGGTGATGAAAGTCTTTTAGAGTCGAGGGTAACAATGGCCTTTGCCTAGCCATTTGTAGCCATGTTAAAGAAATTGTTTTTTTTTCATGTGGGGGGCAGGTACCTTAGGCATGCGGGGGCCTATCTAGAAAATATTAGATAAAGGAAGGCCAAATTATGGCAACATTCCAAACACCATACCAGTAGATTTTTAGTCAGGTTTTACAAAATACAGTTCCCCTGTTTATATAATATGTCTACTTCCTGCACATTCAAATCCTCCCTCTAGTAATCCCAATATACTTTGAATACCTAAGTGAAATAAGATAACTTTTCTCTAATCTTTGTTCTAATATCAATCCGAAATTATAAATCCCATTTTAAATTGTAAGTGATATTATATATTAATTATAATAATACATTATCTGTTGACTAAAGATGTAACAGTCAACAGGCATAATGGAGACACCAATATATGACATTATCTGTCTGAATCCACCCTATTTACTGATTCTGTTTAGCTGGCACTAAATGCAAATGCAGTACAAGTTTGGGATCTGTTATCCAGAATGCTCAGAACCTTGGATTTGTGGATAATCGATCTTGCTGTAATTTAAATGTCTAAACCTTCAGTCTACTAAAAAACCACTTAAACTTTGAATAAACCTAATAGCGTTGTTTTGTCTCCAATAAGGAGTAATTCAAATTTAGTTAGAATCAAGCACAAGGTGATGTCTTATTTTTACAGAGATAAAGGAAATTATTTCTAAAAAATGAAACAGATTAATATTTAGTCTATGGGAGATGGCCTTCCCATAATTCGTTGCTTTCTGGATAACAGATTTCCGGATAAGGCATGTCACACCCGCACCACATCTTGCAAAATAGGATAAATGAAAGTGCATCAGTACATGGGGAAATTGTGCACAAAAACAGAATGTAAACTATTTTGTGTAATGTAAATGTAAATCTAACAATATCTCATTTTTAATTTTTAACAGGCTAACTGAACTTTGTCTGTCTTGTCCCATAATTCTTTAGAACACTAAGAAATATTTCTTTTTAAGCTACAGGCTATATTAAAATTGACGTATGTATCAAACAAACTTGTCACACAAATGATTAGTGTAAGAAAACTATAATGGAGGGAATATAAGCACTGAGGTATACAAATCTGTATTCATTATCATAATAATTTTTATGGAATTCAAATTGTATGCATCTTGTTTTTGACAGACAGAAGGGCAGAGAGAGAGATAGGAAGATACCTTTTGAGCAAAATGAAAGGCGCATATGCAGTACATTGATCTTACAGACTGCAATGCAGATTGATAGAGAGAGAGAGAGAGAGAGAGAGAGAGGGAGAGAGAGAGAGTGAGAGAGAGAGAGATTAAAATGTAGGTAGACAAAGAGAAATAGATAACATATAATCTAGATAGACAAAGATAGATAGATAGATAGATAGATAGATAGATAGATAGATGACAGATAGATAGATAGAGTGTGTAGATAGATGACAGATAGATAAATAGATAGATATAAAGATAGAAAATGATAGATAGAATATCAGAGCTAAAGAAGAGGGAGGAAATATCTTTATATATAAACAATAAGATGAGAAATAAACAAGGTATAAGAGAGAAAACAGTATAGATCTACACCCGTTTTGTAGTGTGAATGGTTGTCAGAGATGTTTCAATAAGTACTAGGGGCATATTTTTTTCCAGAGGAAGCATGATCTTAACAACTAAGCAAATAAGGTAACAATTTCACATTACACTACAGTTTAATGTAGTGCTATCTTTGACTCAAGATTGTTTTGCACTATACAATTGTTTCCAAATTAGAAAGCCAGCATAAAAACAAAAATTTCAAAACCCAGCAAGTGTATGTGGTGAACAGTATAAACTGAGCTTTGAATCTTACTCTGTTATAAAGGTTTTTACCATCCCACAAACAACGTATTTGAATTTCACCATGTTGTGATCAGTACGATCTTTTTGAAAAGTGAAGCCAAATATCTGTAATAGGTGTATCATCTCCAGACTAGACCGTGGTAAGTAAAAAGAGCTGTGTTTGCTGAATCCTCCACCCAATGTTAGTTTACCAAGCGGACAATTGTGACTTTAGCTTTCTTAAATCAAACAATCCTGATTGACCTAAAGAAAGCTGCACCGCTAACTTTTACTTCTCCATTGCCATCTTCTGTTTTGGAGCCCTAACTTTGTCCCTGTCTCATAAAAACCTGACTGACCTCCATGACAGATTTGAAGGTACAGTTAAGCTTCAAGATGCAATTTATAAAGGTGAAAGGAAAGTTAGCCTGGTGAAAGAGCTTCTTTCAGACATCTTTAGTAGGGCAGTGGTACACACAACATTGTGAATGCAACAGGCTTTTAAGGAATGATTAGAAACAAAACAAATAAATTAAAACTGGGCTTTCATTAGCGTACCATAGCATGTAATATTTGTATATTCTCCATCTAATTGCAGAATGATGTAAACAATGATATTCTGAGACAATTTGTAATTGACCTTTTTCTGTATTTGCATTGTTTACTCAATTAGCGATTTGTTCAGTAGCTCTCCGGATTGGAATTTCAGCTTTGTTCTGACCTATTTGCCCTTTGTAAATTAAAATTGAATTCATGGGTGATCTGTGAATTGTGCAAAGAAAGACATTTATTCAGATTTTTGACAAACCTGTCCCTAAGTTTGGTTTGCAATTCTATCTTGAAAGAGTACAGCTAAGCCATGTATAAATTTGTATACTCCTAACCTTCACTTGTTAATGCGTTAAGTACAAGTGCCTGCATTTTTTATGGTGGTTAATCCACTTTAATATCTGCTAACCTTTGAATGTCCCAGTCTCAAATATGTTAGCTTACTCAAAATATTATGCTTGGTTTGTGAGTATTTTCTATTATTCATTATGTTATTTTGTACTTGAAATCTAATTTTTGTCTTAAGAGCGGAAGTACTATTCTTGCTAAATTCCCAGTCTCTTGAACAAATAATTACATATTATTTTCATCTTAAGTAGGCGATTTTTCCCCTGAAGCTACACATTTCATCTCCCATGTTTTCCTTCCAAAGCATTCTCTGCGTTCTTTTATTAGTGAGCAGAGTTGTCTTCATTTACTCCCTTAACAATGATAAAAGTGTGTAATGGATTCTGGGAATTAAACTTGAGTGATTGATCTGTCTACCCAAAGCTGTGTTCTCTTTGGGTTTCAATTTGTACAGAAAGTGATTTTTTTCTTGCAAGGGAATGTCTAAAGCTAATTCACAAATTGAACATAATTAAAATGAAACAATGCATTTTCCTTTATTTTGAACAATTTATTTTTGGCTTGCTTTATAGAACTGCATATACATATGCATTATAGATAAATTATTTAGCACATACAAAAATTAAAACTGGCAAAGTAAAATGTATTGTTAATAAAGCCTAAACCACTATTGCAGGTTGTGATTTTCGGAAATTTCCTTCCAAGAACAAAAATCACAGAGTACAAATCACAGAGAGAAAATAACATTAAAAATAACTAATTAATTAAGCTTGTTTTTTTATCCAAAAAAAGAACCCTCCCCAACAGGGATGGGCGAATTTTTTTGCCTTGTTTTGCTGTGGAAATGACGCCCATAAACTTGTATGGCATTGTGCGTCAAAAAAAAAAAAGCGCAACAAAAACATTTGGCCCGCGTCAAAAAAAATTTGACGCCCATTGACTTTAATGGTAGTCGGCGAATTTTTGGCTAAACTAAACGGGCCAAATTCACCCACCCCTACTCCTCAAACCCTTCTTTTTCCTACTTCAGCTGAATATTTGTATCTTGAGTTTTCAGTATAACAATATACCCTATGTAAAAGTAGTGTTGACCTTTCTGATGCATTTTTGCATTTTTTAAAAGATGCAGGACCTGACATATTACTTTTCCCAGCAGAGCTTAAGCATTTTCCATAGCTGAAAATAGCAGTAATCTAGTCTAATGAAGTAAACAGATGGTGTGCTCAGCTCAAGCAAGCAAAATGGAAGCTAAATGTAAAATGAAAGAATATTTAACATGAACTTTTGGAATGTGTGTGGTTTTTTTTCATAACAAGCTAATGAAACACAAATGTATTCCATTAAAATTACACATTATATCACTATGGCAAGATGTTTTAAACACAACAAGCATCTCCGAGCATCAAGCTTGATAAAAGGTCACACATAGGCCTGAAACGTTGCTGACCGGGTTCTGCCATGAAGTTGTGAATAAAGGCATTTTTAAACTACGTGGTTTCTGTTTTACTGTTCTTGGTGGGTGACGGACCACTGATGGTACGTGCACCTGCGGCTATTTATGGTTGAGGATTATACTGAGCTGACTCTAATTTTGCTATCTGTACATACTAGGTTGGCATAAAATGCAGATCAGCTTGAAAAGTTCTATGTACAGGTGTGGGACCGGTTATGCAGAATGCTCAGGATCTGGGGTTTTGTGGATAATGGATCTTTCTGTAATTGGGATCTTCATTAGGCTTGGGCGAATTTGACCCATTTCGCTTCGCCAAAAATTCGCCGCCAGCGAAATGTTGCTGACACCCATTAAAGTCTATGGATGGCAGAATTTTTTTATGAAGTGTCAATTTTTTAGGAGCGACACCATACAAGACTATGGGGGTCATTTTCGCGGCGAAACATCCCATCCATCATCTTCATATCTTAAGTCTACTAGATTTAAACATTACATAAATCTAATAGGTTGGTTTTGCTTCAAATGAGAATTAATTATAAATTAGTTTGGATCAAGTACAAGGTATTGTTGTATTATTACAGAGAAAAAGGAAATAATTTAAAAAAATGTGTTTATTTGGATAAAACTGAGTCTATGGGAGACCAATCTGTAATTCAGAGCTTTCTGGATAACAGGTTTCTGGATACCCAATCCCATACCTGTACTAATTGTAATTAATACAATGGGTCAGCTAACATCAAGAACTTTTATCACATTTAAATACAGGTATATTAAAAAAAACACTGAAGTTAGATTCTTACATTTCTGTTACAGTTACATGAATGCTATGCTGGTAGTCTCAAGTAAGCTACGCCCAACGAGGACAGGCTCTTTACTCTTCATAAATATACAAGTATGGGACCTGTTATCCAGAATGCTGGGGACCTGGTGCTTTCCAAATAATGGATCTTTCTGTGATTTGGATGTTCATACCTTACATCAACTAGAAAATTTTGTAAGCATTAAATAAACCCAATAGGCAGGTTCTGCTTCCAGCAAGGTTTAATTACATCTTTGTTGGGATCAAGTACAAGGTATTGTTTCATTATTAAAGAGAATTTTTTAAAATGAGAGACGGCCTTTCTGTAATTTGGATCTTTCTGGATAACGGGGTTTCCGGATAACATATCCCATACCTGCACTAACTTTGAAAAAAACTTTAGCTGAGGTAAGCAGCACAAAATCTCATTTTAATTTATAATCCATTTATTCAGAGAAGACAGATAAACTCCTCTATTCAACCTTTACCTGTTTTTTGAGTGTTGTCTTTCTTTATATCCTAACTTGAAACCTATTCTCCCAGCGCCCTCACCTGTTTAGTCTGTTTACCTAACACTTTCCTAAAGAACTATTCCTACTTTATGTTGTAAGAATGACAGTGCTCCTCCTGTGTGACATTCTTCTAGTTTGTTCTGAATGTGCAGAATGAAGCCACACACACAAAAACTCTTCAGTGTCCCTATACATACTGAATAGTTTCTATGGAACATTATCAAGAGCATCACTGTAGTTGATTTTTAAGATTGAAGATACAAAAAAACTCAATAAATAGCTTGATCTGTGACAGAAAACAAGGACACACAGGATTTTACTATAATTTGGAGCTGCACTAAATTTGGTCTGATGGGATCTGGCTAATGTTTTTGAAATTAAACAAGGGCGAATTAACATTTGGGTAATGGAGTAGCATCTTTCACTGCAGTGCTGCAGTATGGCCTTTAGGGCAATTGGATTGGGGGGGAGAGGATGAAAAATGCATCCTGATTTGGAAGATTGAGTCAGTCATATGAGGCTGTGCTGTCAGTTTTTATACAGTCTATTGTTTATGAAATAACGGTAAATGTTTTCCCTTCTCCAAAGGTAATACACTGTACTCCATGAATGCAGAGCAAATAAGGGGCATTTATGTTTGTATGCTATGTATTTTACAAAGCTATCATTCATGGCAGATATTCCAGTAAACAAGAGTGATCACTTTAGTTTAGATCAATTTCTTAACAATTAAGGCAAAACACTGAGGAAATCTTATGCATTTAGAGCATGAACCCCGTCACACAATAACCTGGTGCCTCACAACACTACTAATTAGGCCATGTTAAAGGAGAACTAAACCCTAAAAATGAATGGGGCTAAAAATGCAATGTGTTATATACTGAATGTATGGCACCAGCCTAAAGTTTCAGCTTCTCAATAGCAGCAATGATCCAGGACTTGTTACAGGGGATCACCATGATCAGCTGATGCTACAGGGGTGATTGTTCAATTCTGATGCTAGTTTCACTGGTATCTGTGCTGTCACGTAGAAACTACATAATCATTATTAAACAACCATATATTGTGACATTTATATTCTATATGTACTATATATTTTGAGTCTATCCCTAAACTCAGTAACTGACAGCAGTACAGAGCATGTGCAGTGAATCAGCAGAAAAGAAGATGGGGAGTTACTGGGGCATCTTTGGACACACAGATCTTTACTGCTAAAGAGCTTTGGTTTCCTTGGGTTGGTACAGAAGCCCAAAATATAATATACAACATTTCTAGCCTACTTTTTTAGTTTTACTTTCCTTGTCCTTTAAGTGTAACGAGTAGGGGCAGACCATCTATCCTATACTGGAGAATGCAGCCTATGGAGGCAAGTTAGGGGCATAATACAAGTTGCTGCTTTGAGTAAGACATAGTAAAGCAGCAGTATATATGTATATACTAAAGAAGCTAAAGCTCCTCTGAGGCTATAGTTGCATTTTAAAACAGAACAGTGTATTTATTGCTGACCGAAATGAAAACCAATATAATAGCTTGCAACATTTAAAGATACTATTCAAGTCTTGAATCAAACAACCTTGTATATAGGATGAAATACACTCTTTATTCCTTATGCAGATATTAATAATCACAGATTTGTATTGTATGAGTTGTGTTCTACTCTCCTTGCAGTTTTAATCAGATGTTATATTATACAATAGTGTACATTCAGGGGCTTATTTATCAAAATTGAAATGTTCTCACTATTTTCTGAAAATCAGTCAGACCAAATCTGCACAAAACTTCCCCCATATTCATCAACACATTTTCATGAAATTTCTTGTGCTGGAAAAGACTTGATAAAATCTTGAAAAAAATCTTTTATTTCGGATTTGTCTCTAAAACTTGCGACTTATTCGTATTTGACACCCCGAAACTTGTGACTTTTTTGGATTTGACACCTGAAACCACACTTTTGAACGATAACCAGGCAGATCAGGATATCATCAAAATGTCAGTGGGACATCAGCCATTGACTTCTACATGAGCTCGGCAGGTCTGAGTTGGAGTACTTTTTTATTTATTGTGTTTTTCACCTTTAAATGTCTGACCAGAAAAAAAAAATCAGATTTTAATAAATAACCGCCTAACTGTACATTAACATTATATTGTCACCTTGCCCAGCAACCAGCAGGCTCTGCAATGTCAAGAAGATATGGAGAATGAAAATGATGCACATGGTGAAGCTGGAAGGCATCTATCACTGAGAGAATCTGACAGGGTGGTAATAAGGGAACTATCCCGATTGCTTAAAGTGTGCTGATGATTTTGGGGAGCGTCTTCAATTACAGATCTTTCAGTGGGTGTCCACAAGGTCATTAACGTTGGCAGATGTTTTTTTTTTCCTGGCTGAACTTATAGACCTTTAATTTTTTTTGGCATTTAAAGAAACACCCTACATTAAGACACATGCTTCATGAAACGGTAGAACATCCTTTTAAGCATGGCTCAAATTATAATTTAACATACTCTTTATTTTATTTATATCTGTTACAGAATAATCATTTTTTGGTCCAAAAAAAAAAATTCAAACAATTTTAAAATTATGTACTTACATCTGACGCCCATGTTGGTCCTCTCTGGTTAGGACTCCCTCTTTTTCCATAAGCATTTGGCGAAAGGTTCCCACCTTCTGATGAATTTCTTCTTCAGAATACCTAAATAATGCAGATTATTATTAAACAGATCCTTAATATTAAAGATCTTAATAATAATAAAAAACAGATCCTAAATATTAAAGATCTTAATAATTAATAACGTGGGCTTGATTAAATATAGGTGAGAATGTAAGTTGAGTGAAAAGAAAAATGTCAGGTACATAAGTGTAACACAGGGCACAGGGAAGCAAAAAAGTAATCTTTCACAGCTTAAAGGGCAATTCACCTTCATTAGCAAAACTGTAATAAATGGAAAAAAAACACAGAAATATTTTCAAACTTTCATAACCTGTCAAATTTTATAACATGACAAGCAGTGGGCATTTCCAAAATTTTGGGAGGTATGCAGATGCACCAGAAAGTGCCTATTAATGATACTCACTCAGACAGTGTGTAAATATCAGTGCTGCCAATGACTAAAACCTGTTAGTCAAAGCTTTTAACGGTTCACTATTATTATATGCCACAATTGTCAACCATGAAAACATTTCTAAACATTTAAAAGAACAAATAAACTATTACCATCTAACATCTGGGCATTTGATATAAACATCGTTAAATCTGTTCCACTGAAAAAGCTTTAAAGGAACAGTTCAGTGTGAAAATAAAAACTGTGTAAATAGATAGGCTGTGCAAAATAAAAAATGTTTCTAATATAGTTAGTTAGGCAAAAATGTAATATATAAAGGCTGGAGTGAACAGATGTCTAATAAAACAGCCAGAATCCAACTTCCTGCTTTTCAGCTCTATAACTCTGAGCTAGTCAGCGACTTGAAGGGGGGCCACATGGTACATTTCTGTTCAGTAAGTTTGTAATTGATCCTCAGCATTCAGCTCAGATTCAAAAGCAACAGATATGACCCATGTGGCCCCCCTTCAAGTCTCTGATTGGTTACTGCCTGGTAGCCAGGGTAACCAGTCAGTGTAAACTAAGAGAGCTGAAAAGCAGGAAGTAGAGTTGTGACTGACCTGTTATACATCCAGTCACTCCAGCCTTTATACATTACATTTTTGGCTAACTACCTATATTAGAAACATTTTTTATTTTTCACTGCCTATCTATTTACCCAGTTTTTATTTTTACACTGAACAATTCCTTTAATGCAGATGTGTTGCTCTGTTTTTCATACTAGGCGCCCTTTTAAAAGAAAATTAAATCCTAAAAATTTATATGGCTAGAAATGCCATATTTTATATACTGAATTTATTGAACCTACCTAAAGGTTCAGTATTTTTGTAGTAGTAATTATCCAGGCCATACCAGTTGTCACAGGAGTTTCCCATCTTGGAATTTGTAAGTAGTGTCTGTAACACACATGCTCAGTGTGCCTTGAGCAGCTTTTGAGAAGCTAAGCTTAGGGGTTGTAGCAAATAATAAAGGTAAAAATTAGGTTTGTCTGTCATATAAGATGGGGAGCTACAGGGTCATCCTCAGAGGTTTAGATCTTTACTGCTTGAAGACTATGGTTGCCTTGGGCTGGTACAGAAGCCCAAAACATAATGTACACCATTTCTGCCCTACTTCTTTAGTTAAGCTGTAGTTATCCTTTAAGTATAAGGATTGAGTAAATTATCAGATTGAACCAACAATTTATTGTTTCTCCATTTAATCTTAAAAAAGTACAGGGTCTAAAATACACCTTAAAATGATGGACCATTGATAAATGTATAACACAAGTCAGGCTAAATAATTTCACCTTAACCTTTGTTACTTATGATTTAAGTGGAATAGACCAAATGAGCTAGACCTTTCAGCCTAATGTTTCTGCACTTGGATGAGTTTTAATCATTTACTGAACAACTAGAAGGTTGCCAATATATTTGCCAATATATTTCAACACAGATATGTGCCTTTGTGTTATATCTGTAAATGGAGTATTACTACATGCTATGGAAGAACATTTATACCAAATTATAAGGTGCAAAAGAGTAAATGAACTCTTCTAAAACCGTAGACCCCTGCAGATCTATCAGCCAGACAAAAATACTGTTGCTATATTACTAAACTTCCAAATTGCCTTGGTCATCTAGTGAAAAACGCAAATTTAATTTAATTTAAGTGAATGAAAAAAAATGGCTGTCCACTGTCATGGAGTCATAATGTGAGAGTAATGGACCAAGAACATCAAAATCCGACAGGATCACAAAATAAAGCACCTGAAACTATTATTATGGAAAGTCATATTTAATATATGGTTGCATACCCAGGGCTGTTCTGTCGACAGCACTTAAATAAAATAAAATTGAGTTCTTTGCATGGGATGCAGCTGTGTGGTCAATAGAGCGTTCAGCTTCAGCTGCTATTCCTGAACAAAGCTATGCTAATGTAAAAATGCTTTCAACATTGAAGGAATCAGCCTTTTTTCCAACATAGCCAGGACAGATGATATAATACACAGGTTATAACAGGAAACTCCTTGCTGTGTATGAACAGCGACAAACTCTAGAGGGAAAACAACTTAAATTAAAAAAGTCAAATCCAAAATCTTTTATGTAGTATTCTAACGAACTAATATATGGGCTGGCGTTCACAAAAGAGAAATCATATTTACTAATGCTACCACATACATATTAAGACTTAATTATACTTTCAAACAACTAAATGTAGCAGTTGCTGCATATAAGCACATAGTCAGCTTATAAAACCCAACAAGGTTTTAGGCTAGAAACTCTCTATTTCAAAGAGGATCACTACTCAACCAATGACAGGAATGAAAGAAAGTGTAATTCTCAACAACTATGCAATATAAATTAATGAACACCATCCAGTTGTTTAAAACATATTTATAATTGAAATTTGTTAGTATTTTGGTCCCTTTTCGCACTGCTGATTTTATGCTCTTGAAACAATGTAGCATTCTTCCAGCCCAGACTCCAGTGCCACTATACCTTTCATGCTTCTAACCACCTCTGCATCAGGTGGCTTCTGCAACATTGCTTCAAGAGTCCGAACCAGGAGTGCAGAGAATAGGAAGTGACAGAAGGATATTGTTTTCAATATCAAATTTACAAACTACTGAAAATTATTATTATAGCAGTGTATACAGTATACAGTATCTTAGGACTCTGGCCAATCTATTGCATACCATGAAAGTGAGCCAGTGCATGACCACGTTTATGATTTTGCCATTCTGCACAAATTTCAAGGTAGCCGTATCACAGACAAAATCTACTGTATAATTCTGAAGATGCTCCCTGCAACTTCTACTGTAGCAAAGAATAGAGTTGCATTCTATTGGTTGCATCTGTTTTATGCGATCTGCATGAATTTTTATATGCACTATGTAAGAACCCTTACAGATAATAGGGATATTTAAGAAAAAAGATATTAAAAGTTAATCAAATCCTTGCTTCCATAGTGCAATGCATTTGTTTTCCTAGTTAAAAGGGGATTGAGTCAACTAAACTTTACCTTAACTCACACCTTCACACCTTTAACCCTGGATTCACTAAATCTCTGTTGACTTAGAGTGTGTGTTTCCATTGATTTTTGTCATTTTTCCTTGAACGGCAAAGAGGAAATTCGGTTAGCTTAAAGATTCATAAATCCAATGAATGTTGCCATAGAAACTCATCCCTGCACAATTTGGAAGAACCCCCAGTGCTCTTTATCTGTTAGCGGTATAGGTTTTGCTTGAGTAACACGTTTTATGTGCACTGAAAAAATATAAAGCCACAGCCTTAACATGTCCCCATTTGAATCTCCTTGGCACACTGCAATAATGAAGAACAAACAAGGATAACGTGCCAGAATTGAAATGAACATTCTGAAGCCCCTGATTATCCGAAACAAGTATAATGTCAAATCATTTTGGGTTTGAACACAGTTTATGCAGCTCATTTGCCCTGGTCCCCAGCTTCATAAGAAGCTCTTTAAAAATAAAATGGCCATGGCAAAATTACAATTACATGATTATAGCTACATCAGCTACATCAGTTACACACACAAATGCGCATCCATCTGACTGCTGTTAAAGCTTTGCTGGCTTTAAGAGAGTTTCGGTTGCAGGTTAGGCATTTTCTTTTTTTAGCAAACAACAACTATATAATATATTTTAAGTTTTAAATACCCTTTGTCAGAGTTCTCAGGTGTGAATGTGCAAGTCTACTATGCTACCATACAGATGGGATGTTTGTGATGTTAGCCAGGCCTGTGGAATCTGTATATAAATTCTTCAACTCAAATTCCTCAGTGCGTTGCAATTCTAAATTAAAAAAAAATTGCAAGGTTTTGGCTTGTATTTACAAGTCTTGTGTGCCAGTGTGCTTATTTTACACGTATATTGGGAGGTTGTCGCCAAGCATACTAAGCACCAAACAATAAGGGTGCGCAAAAGCCTTCCTGCTACCAGCAAAATACCAGTCAGGTGGCAACTTCAATATCTTTCATCCTGCTGCTGTGGGTTTCCTTATTGGTAGATTGCTTAAGTTGGCTTGAAAAGCTTAGCTAATTAATTTAATTAATTAGTAATGTGGGCACTGTATACCTGCTGCAGATGCCCCATCTCAGATAGATGATACCAAACATATTGGTCTCCATTTCTCAAACTGTTGGTGTCATGCTTAACCACTAAGGTGTAACTGGCAGCTAAGAGCTGATATGCTGGGAAATCAGAACTATAGCCATAAATGACAGAACTGAGTCCATAAGCCATATTTAAGTGAAGGCAAGATTTAATGGAAATAAATGTACAGAAAAATGACTGCAGTAAATGGCAGGCTGAAGCAAGTCCAGTAAATGGGTCACATGTCAAGACAGGCAGCAGAAAAACGTAGTCCAGGCAGGCCTGGATTTGTGGAAAGGCCACCTAGGCCCGGGCCTAGGGCGGCAGGATTTTAGGGGGGCGGCATGCTGCTCAACCACATCCACATTGGTTCTAAAACACTCGAGATACAATCATTTTTTAAATTTCCTGTGCGCCAATCCCCATTGCTCCAGTCCAAATGATGAAAATGTGCACGAATAAAGGTGAGGGGACAGGGGTGGCGAACAGCAGTGGGCCTAGGGGCGCCCACTATGTAAATCCGGCCCTGAGTCCAGGAACAGGCCAGAAGTCAAGAGAGGTAGCAGGCAAACAGAGTCAAATAACAGGTCAGAGGTCAAACTGGAAAATCCTCAAGAACCATGCAAAATGGGGTGCTTGAGCATAGGAATAAGGCAGGCAACAAGGAACTAGGAAGGGACTCAGAAACATGGAGTCAGGAAAGGATTCAGGCACAGGAACCAGGACAGGACATGAGGGCAAGATCAGTGCTAGGGAGCTCAATGACCAAGCAATTCTAAGTTACCAGAGGCAGATTTACTGTATATAGGCCATTAATAGTAAAGGCCTATAATGTGCTATAGTGTAAAAAAAACCCTTTTAAAAAATCTCACTCTTAAATGCAGAGAAGCACATCAGTGCTCTCTGTTGTCATTTTCCGGCTCTTTGCATAATCTTAAGGTCTCTTCATGCGCTTCTCTGCATTTAAGGGTCAGAATTTTTTTAATGTTTTTTTTTTACACTAAAGCACATTGTGGAGAGGGGAGGGGGGAATGCCTGCAAGTTTAGGAGGGCTTTTGGTAGAGGAGGGTTAGTTCTCTTTTAATTGGTTTGTGAGTGTATGTATAATTACCTGTTGGCATATGTGTCAATGCAATAAGGAAGAAATGAATCAATATTTTAAAGGTGCTATTCCCCTTCTAACCCTTTTTTTAGTTGAATTGGTTTCAGATAGTTCACCAAAAAATAAAGACTTTTTTCAATTACTTTCTATTTATGGCAGTTCTAATATAGATTTCACAGTTTTCACAGTCAGCACCCTCACCTCCAAAATACTTTACTGTGATGCACGTCCAACGGTTTCCAGCCTCAATCCGTTCATCAATTCAATTTGTAGTAATAGATGGCATCAGTCATTGGTTTATTATCTTAAAATGCCTTTATTGGGACATAGGCTCTGACCCCAAACAGCCGGGTGTTTGGGGTCAGAGCCTATGTCCCAATAAAGGCATTTTAAGATAATAAACCAATGACTGATGCAGTCTATTACTAAAAGTTCTAATATAGATTAAAGTTTTGATTTTCAACTTGTCTTTCTGAACCAGCTTGGGGGGTCACTGACTCTGTATATGTTGTAAATTGATTCATTAGTCAATACATTGGTTATCTTTGTCCCTGCTAAACTGAATCCCTGAGTTTCATTAAAGGTAGTTGTTAGAATTGATACAATAGTTGCTAACATTTCACAGATGTTGCTGAGAAATGTATTAACTAATGTGGCAAATTGTAGCAGTTCGTAATCTGCACCTGGATTACGGAGCTGCGAGACTGAAACACTAGAGACAGGGACATTAAACTTTAAACTTCAGTTTTGGAAAAACTGTCAAAAAAAAAAAAAGGAAAGCAACTAAAAAAGTCTGAAAACAGCTTTACTGAAAAGAGTTTTGGCAGGTGAATTACCCCTTTAACATGACATTTCTGTAAAATAAAGGAAATTATACATTTCATCAAGAGTGAGTGTAACATTGCAGAATGTGTTTATTTCATCCAAAGTAATTTGTAATCGAGATAGAAGACATAAGGTCTCATTTCCATGATTAACAAAATAACTATAGATCTATAGAACTATAGTAATTATTCAGTGGGATCTCCTGGTGACATTGGGACCTGCTGTTGCTTAAGGACAAGTGATTTAAGGTTGATAAGTAACTAGTTCTCCTTCTGAAACTGATTGATATGACATTGATTCAATTATTCTCACAGCAAGCTGCAGCCAAAAAGTAATTTACTCTTGACTGGAGATAGCCGAGTCTACAATTAAAACAGCATTCTCCATAGAACAGTGTCTAATGGAAACCAGTTACTGCAGCAGTCCAGGAAAGTGTGGCATTTATCATGCCAGGAGGAGAGATTGGTCAGCAACTGTGCCAATGGCTTTGATCTCATCTTTCACAGTTTATGGCAAGTAACACTGTAATTAATGTCATATTGTTCCAAAAAACTTCTTTCATGTTATTTACATAGTACTGATATATCAGTTTTATGCCCAATTTATTTACTGCATACACCTTTTTGTGTTATCAGCTCATAATTTAATCCTCCTTAAAATTATTAATTAAGAGAAGGATAATGGTAAAATGTAATAAAAAAAACAAATCAGCTTTTGTGAATATAATGTCAATTTAATGATTAAATGTAAAAAGTTGATTAAGCATAATTTTGTTGTTTCATTGTACATCTACTGTAGGCTCTAATTATTCTATTCTAAGTAAGGGCCACATTTTTAATGGTCAAAAACGAAAAATGTTTATGAAATTATGCATACAACATTTTTTTTAAACTAAATAATCCTTAGCCTTATGCAAACTTGTTTAAGGAGACAGGGTAGAAATCCTACAAACTCAAAGATCCACTCGTTTGGCGACATCGCCAAACGAGCGGATCTTTCCCTGATATGCCACTAACGGCATGGCTATATCGGGGGTAATTCGAACGTTCGGCCGAATGGCCGAACAATCTAATTATGATGCGGCAAGGGGCTCAGATGGGTCGGTCGGTTAAAAATCAAACCTTCCCGATCGATATCGTGGCCAGATATCGATCGGGAAGACCCGTCGGAAGCCCCCATACACAGGCAGATAAGCTGTCAAATTGGTCCAAACGACCGATATCGGCAGCTTTATCTGCCCGTGTATGGCCACCTTAAGAGATTTTCACATGGGTTACAAAGATGAAGAACTGCAGGTAAGATCCAAACCTTATACAATGGGTGCTAACCTCAGACATGAAATTGTGTAGCTGCAATGCTGCCTGGTGCCATCTGTCTCATGCTCTGTCTCCTGTCTTTTCAGACAAGACCCGGAAAAGGCTGTTTCTTCAGTCTCGTCAATGTTAAAGGTACAGTGACTCCAAAAAATTAAATTGTCTTAAACAAATGAAAATACAATGTACTGTTGTGCAGCACTGGTAAAACTGGTGCACTTGCTTCAGAAACGCAACTTGTTTATATAAACAAGCGGCAGTGTAGCCATGTTGGCAGCCATTCAAATCTGAAAGAGGAGAAAAGGCACAGGATACATAGCAGATTATGTGCTTTGTAGTATACAATGGGATTCTTCTGAATTTATCTGTTATCTACTGTGTATCCTGTGCTTGAAGGGCTGCCCCCATGGCTACACAGCAACTTATTTATATAAACTATAGTTGTGTTTCGTAAGCACACATTAGTTTTAATAGTACAGTATATTACATCGTCATTCCTTTAAAACACTTTCAATTTTTAGTGTTACTGTTCCTTTAAAGATCTTAAAAATAGTTTTTGATGCATCATTTATGTATTTTAAGGATCAAATGCTTTGCATGACATCATATGGAGATTTCACCATTTTCTTTACAGGTTTGAGGCCAGAAAGGTCATTTTTCCTAGAAGGCATGTTTCTTTAAATCAAAATTGCAGTAAAGTATTTGATCCTGTAACTATTTCATGAAATGTCCTTTAGCAAGAATATTATAACATATTTATTGATGGTCTAGGAATAGTATTATATAGTTATGGGTTCCCTTAACCAGAAACCTGAAATGCAGAACATTCTAAAAAGGAAATCATTTTAGAACATTTTAATTACTTATTTACAGTGGAACCGATTGGAGGGAGTAGGGGAAACGGCCTTCTCTTAATTCAGAGTTTTCTGGATGATGAGTTTCTGGATAACAGATCCTATACCTATATATCAATATTATTAAGAAAAAACATAATTTTAGTTAAAATGTATGTTTCTTTGATTTTGGCTAAAAGCATTTGTAAAACATTTTGTGCTGCTCCAAGCATTACAGATAATAAATACCATAACTGACAGACATTTATGATTAATAAATGGTTGTTGTTGGGACCCCTTACAATACAATAGTAGAAAATATAGAAGGATAGCCAAATATATTACAAAATAGAATTGGTTAGAAAATGAGGTAAAGGAAAAAAAAAGTTGAAGTCATCCAATTAGCTATTATAATGAGAAATCACAGACAACATGCACATCCTGCCAGGGTGGCACATTGCTAAATTAGTGATGTTGTTGTTGTTATTTCAGCTACATCAATGTGGACACTTTATTATTTTAAACCAAAGAAAAATAAAGGACTTTCTTCACAATCTCTGTAATGCAGGGGATAGAAAAATAAATAATTTCTTATTTCACTTTTATAATTGCTTAAAGGGGAACTCCACAAAAACATAACTTTGGCTTTTTGAAAAGTAAACATAATTTCAAGCAACTTTGCAATATACTGTACATCAATTAAAAAATATGCAGACTTTTCATGTTTTTTAATGGTTTCTGACAGTTCCCTAAGCCTAGCCCCCTGCTCTCCTGATGATCTTTCTGACTACTATGCTGAGCTGGCTGACTACTGTTACTTTGTATCAACAGCCATCTGCCCTTAGCCTGCATCCTCCAAACCCCACAATTCCCTGCACACATGATTTCAATAAGGAAAGGAACATCCCAGTGCAATGCATTGTGGGTTATGTATTTTCTGCATGCTGTCTGTAAACTGGGGAGAAGTTGTTACAATTTGTAACATCAGTGTTTTAGTCCCTCCTTCCCTGCCAGGATTTCAAATAATGCAGAAAGAGAAGAGCAATTAAACAGCTGGATTTCAGCATAGAAATGGCATGTATTCATACTTTTTGAAGAAACAGGTAACTGTAATGGGTATATTAGGGGTTCCTTTGTTATGTGGGCCTCATAATCAAATTTTGGTTTGGAAGCCAGAGTTCCCCTTTAACATTTTTTTTCTAAATCCACCCTTCCCCCTTTTTCTGCATCTATGTTTGCAAGACACTCTCAACTGACAGATACTGACTCTATTTTACACCTTACTTCAGTAAATATCCCCCAAAGTCCTAATTAATTAGAGTGCCTGCGCCAGTCATGTAGCTTGCTCAAGAGATGACATGCTTTACTACAGCAGCAAGATAATTCAAATAAAGATCCACTTTTAATAATTATGTTGTGACTTACAGAAAGTCAGTTTCCCTTAATGAATTGGATGTAAAACGACCAAACTATGTAATTTATTTAAGTGCTATTCTAAGAATGCTTGTAATACATTTTATCTGTTTGTACTTTCTCTATATTTTCTATTTTGTCCAGTGGCAGCAGCTTTAGTTCTCTGCATACATTTTTCTCCAGTAAAAAAAACTTATTTATCTCACTTTCCATTACAAGAAGTAGTGCACCCTTTCACTTGTGTCCCTACTTGGAAATGCTGATATCGAGTCCATTTCTGATCAGAATTTACTTGGAGGTGATTGAAAATGTTAGTAAAATGCGCTCACCTGGTTGAAAGTTTTTCATTTTTTTTGTGGTTCTCAAGGCTTCTCTTTGATCAGCAGAATGGATAATGTTTAGCAGTAGAGAAATTAAGATTTATTATAAGTACTCTTTATTAAGGAGTATGGAGCAGCAAAACTGCGTACAGATGTACAAGAATTCATATCTCAGTCAGAAGCATTAAGACAAAGATTTCGTGCTAGGGGTTATTCTGAAAAACATCTAAATCAGGCCTTTAATAAAGCTCTTAATTATTGTCCCAATGAGCGACAAGAGAATTTGAGTCAAAGAACAGATAACAATTCATTGGTTAACATTACTACACAGTCAGAACAAGTCAATAGCCCCGTTCATTTTATCACAGAATTTAGCCTACAATACAATCACATAAAGAAATTGTTTGAAAGAAATTTATGCATTTTAAGAACTGACCCAGCCCTGGATCAAGTACTTGATCTAGGATACAAAACAGTTACCCGTCGTACTCGTACAATAGGTAACACACTTGCCCCTAGCTTGGTACAAGCACCCATCACCAACATGAACTGGCTAAACACTAAGGGCATGTTTAAGTGTGGTGCATCTAGATGTTTAACCTGTGCGCAGGTCACCAAGACAAAAACATTTAGATCCAACACAACAGGACACCAATATACCATCAGATGGTTTATTAATTGTAACACCTCATTCGTTATTTATCTTTTAGAATGTAAGGTATGTAACATTCAGTACGTGGGTCAAACCTCCCGCCCCTTAAAAAATCGTATTCGAGAGCATATTCTGGATATAAAGAAGGGACATAGTGATTCCCAAGTAGCAAAACATTTTCAGGAATGCAATGGGGGAGATATTACCAAATTGTCAGTTTTGGGTATTGATAGAGTAATAAAGGGTAAACGAGGGGGAGATGCCCTGCCAAAATTGCTCCGCTTGGAAACTAAATGGATTTTTTTCTTGGGGAGTAGAAAACCCTTTGGTCTTAATAGTGACTATGATTTCCTATTTTGATTCGTTTTTGCTGTGTTAAGTTATTTGGCATATTTTCCTTTGAGTACTTGTTTTTCCTTTTTTTTTTTTTTCTTCTTTTTCCTTCTTTTTTGAAGAGTATTTTTGTATAAATTATATATATTTTAATTTTTCTGTGAATAGAGGCCTGTTCTTCATAAATAACCCATTTGGTATGTTATACTTTTATCGTGTCATGCACCGTACTATATGTGCATTCACGACGGGCATATCTGGAATACTTATCATTTTGTAAATTTAAGTACATATTTGTTTGCTTTAAAGTTTGTTTTTTGTATGTAATTATTTTTTTCATTTATATTATTTGTTTATTCTATTTTTTGAGGTGTTCCTTCCTTTTTCTTCCCTTCCCTCCGGACATATGTATACATGTGCTCCCACCACTAGGTGGAATTTCACTAATTGTATATAATGGCAATATGTGTTTGCATCTTGGTGATTGGCCACAGCCTCCTATATAACAGGTGCATAGGGGTGTGACATTTAGCCTATGAGTAAGTGCCCACACAGGCACGAAACGCGTTAGGTCTCCATGTCCTAATAAAAACTTTTTACTTTTTACATCTGACTTTTTCATTTTTTGGAAACCCTCACAACTCCGTGTTACAGTGTTCTTGGAGCAGCAAAACCCCAAGAATTAGAAACTAATTTTCAATGGCTTCATGCTCATACAAGATTTGATTTGCGTCAAACAGCAAGTTACCTCAAAGTGCCCCTATAAGTAGTTCATAGTATTTTCAGCCATAAATCCCAGCATGCCATATGGCCATAAAAAATGGAACTTGAAGATTGGGAGTAAATTCTGTGAATTTAACATTACTACAGGAACACTGGAAATCATGTGCCAAATTTAAAATCCTGGTAAATCTCATAGGAACAAAATATGTCAAGAAATGGGCTATTGATGAATCTTTACCTTTCTTTACCTCACCTAGAGCATTCTTGTCTGGTAGTAGGGCTTCCTTAACTTGTCTGGCAATAGCACTTCCCTCATTCTATCTTCTTTCCTATAGCCTGTTAGTTAAATCAGCCACCAGCTCAGCTGCACATTAGCTAATATATCTTGGATATTTTGGTGCTTTGGGATTAATTGTAGAATATAGAATGCATTTCTAATATCCTGGTGCTGCTATGTACAATTTACAATGATGATGCCCTATAGGTAAGCATTGCTTTGGTGGTCAGCTGGTAGCTGAACAAAGAGAAAAATACATTTTGGAAATATAGTGATGTTTCTCTTAAAATGTATTGTTTTGCACTATCCTTAGCATAAAATATTACCCTTTTGAGTAGTCACATGCTATATGTGTGGCTCCTGAAAGTTTGAATGTTGCCCATGACTGATAGTTTTTGATATTATCAAAAGATAAGGAAAACATTTACAGAGTAATGTTTATGCATGAGCTATATTATTGAAATCTATTATGTATGACATTACATTTGCCTTAATCACAATGTTAATATAAAATGGGGCAGAGTTAACAAGTTTTCCTTTTTTACAAGTGCATAAAATTGTGAAAGCATTTACAAGAAAATAAACAAGCTGGGAATAGTCACAACTGGTTTGTGAGACTGGAGAAGGGAATAAAAAAATGTGTATAAAAGCTGTCACTTGGATTGTTTCTTATAGTATAGGTAGTTTGATCTAAGGAAACTAACAATGCTTGCGGGCCATATTAAGGCAGACATCTAAGCGTGTAGGGTCTATAAGCCTGTGCACAAACAGGCTTCTCTGCCTTTTTCTTCTAAAGAGTTGTGTCTCTATCAAAGTGGAAGTGTCAGTATTGCTGTGTGGATTAGGTAAGTAGCAGTATTATGTGACAAAGAGGGGGAATTATGTAAAGGTAAAAACTAAACTAGAGAATCAATCCAGCCTAGCTATTACAAGTTAATGAATCTTTCATAAAGTGACTACATATCATATTCTGTTTTTGTTTGCCTGTCTAGAGATGAATCTATAGAGGGATCTGCTGATTTCTCTTCTAACATGAAGAACCAAGCAATGTAGACACTGAATGCTGTACAGAACATAACCATATCTGCAACATCTACAAGGTCCATACATGCAATACGTTTTTACAATGTTGTCCCCTTTAAGGCAGATACCTGAGAGCAGTATCTTGAGCTTGAACAATGACTACCATAAATACCATGTATATAAAGCAATTGCAGTTCTAGAAACAATTTACATGGAAAAGCAGTCTACCATTTTTTGGCTGGCATAAATAAGATGCCAGATAGTTACTAATGCTAATCTAAAAAGTATTTTCAGTTTTTTCCACAGTGGAGTGGAGGACTAACTATAAAGTCTTGTTAAAGTGGACCTGTCACCCAGACACAAAAATCTGTACAATAAAAGTCCTTTTCAAATTAAACATGAAATCCAATTTCTATTTTTTATTAAAGCATTCATAACTGTTGTAAACTCATTTAAAAATCTCAGCTGTCAATCAAATATTGTCTGACACTCCTCTATGCCCTGGGCATAGAGGCGGGGCAGACAATTACTTTCACTTTCCATTCAGCACTTCCTAGATGTCACTGCTCTCCCCACATTCCCCCGTTCTCTTTACCATTTAATTGTATAGCCAGGGCATGGGAATGGACATCAGGTCCCCCATTCTGGTGCACAAACAAGATTCTGAGATGATACAAGGCTTGCCTTAATAACAGCGTCCACAAAATGGCTCCTGCCTGCTTGCTATAATTATGAATTCCCAGACTGGAGGAAACAAGATTCAAATAATTTATATAGTGTAATTAAAGTTAATTTTGCTTGACTAATGTGATAAAATAGGATTTGAAAAAACATTTTTGGGTGACAGGTCCCCTTTAAAGAAATGCATTTAATCCTAGTAGATGGGCTTCAACACTATAAGCAATGTTTTGCATACATTTAATAAGCATATAGTACAGAACATTTTTACATTTCTGAGAAATAGACATGGCAGATAGCACATTGTCTTCTGCATGCAAATCACCTGCTCATTCAGAGAATATATATGATAAGCATTCACTACCAACTAAATATCAACAAACACAGATTAACAGCGAAGAGACAGTCAAGGTTACTTTGATGTAGAGTTATACAAAATGTACTGCAGCCTCTGCTTAATATAATGTAATGTTCTAACCAGATAATTAGAATAAAAATGTCAGTAAAATGTTCCGTAAGGTTATATGCTATTTTATCAGATAATAGCAAACAAATAACAACACAATTTAGTACAAAGTATGGCATGTAATGTAGGTTGAGTGCATTTGTAGAATTCTAGCTACTTCTGCACAGTTTCACAGAGTTGTTAAAACACACCAACCTACAGACCTTAGTCTTGCCTCTTTCCCCACCCCAACAAAAAAACATTATTATGAACAATGGAAGGGGCCGAGGTTGGAGAATAATCTTGGACTTCGACTGAATCGTTTAAAGAGGATCATGCATACAGTATTCCTAGGGTCTTGTTATTATAAGCAGCAGTTTATTAATGGGCATCTGGGAGCACAAGTGAGCATTGCACCCTCTAAGATGTGCACATCCACGAATTGTGTGAAAACACAACATTTTGTATAAGATTCTGACCTGAGCACATAGTTTTTAAAAACTGCACACACAAGTTTAAAATGTGCATATTTTTCCGCACATAGCCAAGAATGAATTAGAATGAGAGTCCTGTACTTAACAAATACCCTACTGTAAAGTGCTGTCTATTTGTCAATATGTCACTGACCCCAGCACCCATTAAAGATATTGACTGTGAGGCTTCAACTTTATGGTAGTTTTTAAGTTTTTAGTTATTTTTCTTTCTTACTCATGAGTAGAAAACATCCTCATTGCCTATATACTGTATAACAAATACAGGTATGGGGCATGTTATTCAGTATGCTCTGGACCTGGGATTTTCCAGATAAAAGATCTTTACATAAATTGGATGAGCATACGTTATCTACTAGAAATTTATGTAAACATTAAATAAACCCAATGGGGTGGTTTTCCTTCCAATAAGAATTCGTTTTTATCACAGTTTTGATGAATTACAAAGTACTGTTTCATTATTACAGAGAAAAAGGAAAAGGAAAGGAAACTGGAGTCTATGAGATACAACATTTCCGAAATTCTGAGCTTTCCAGATAACTGATTCAATACCGGTATGTTATGAAATCGTTCGAACGATTTTACTTCGACTTCAAAAAACTTAGCCAAATGTTGGCTATAGGTTCTAGGAGGTCCCCATAGACTAACATAGCAATTCGGCAGGCTTAAGGTGGCGAAGTCAAACTTTTTTAAAGAGACAGTACTTTGATTTTCGAAGTCAAACTTTTTTACTTTGAATCAAAGTCGAATTTAGGCTTATTCGATGGTCGAAGTACCGTATATACTCGAGTATAAGCTGTCCCGAGTATAAGCCGAGGTACCTAATTTTACCACAAAAACTGGGAAAGCTTATTGACTCGAGTATAAGCCTAGGGTGAGAAATGCTGCAGCTTCTGGTAAGTTTCAATAAAACAATTGAGGGTTTCTGCTCCATTTTTGGATGCCGGTGACCATTCTTGGACGCTGGCGAATATTCTTGGAGACTATTCTTGGACGCCGGCGACTATTCTTAGACGCCGGCGACCGTTTTTGCGCTTGACCCGAGTATAAGCCAAGGTAGAGTTTTTCAGCATATTTTGGGGGCTGAAAAACTCGGCTTATACTCAAGTATATACAGTACCCAAAAATTTGTTCGAAATTCAACGTTTTTAAATTCGAAAATTCACTTAGACCCTTAGTAAATGTGCCCCCAAGAATGTCATGAAATGTATTAAAAGAAAAGGCCTTTACTCTGTTCTCTGTTCAACTCATACATGCATACATACATACATACATACATACAAGACATTATGAATGTGTTTAGCAGGGAAAATATTAAAAAGTGAAATAGAAAAATCCACCAATTTAAAGCGGTTAATGCAGGTCTTAGATTATTCTTGTATTTTCTTTTGACACATACCATATTTATAATTACACTTACAACAATTTCTCTTCTGTAAACCACCCCCTTAGACATGCTGAGTGCCACTCAATTATAGGAGGAGCAATTATTTTTTATCAGTTAAACATTGCAAGGTGTCAGTTCTTTATTTTAACATGACTAAGAATAGAAAATCCACCATGACAGCTGAAAAATTAAAATGATTCATTAAACATCTATATGAATTTGCTTTGTTTAGGGGTTTGGCTTGTCCAGTTTCAAAAGCAAGAAACAAATTAAATGTGTCTGAGGGCTGGATGCTGAATTCCATCTGGAGCATCTGATGCTGACTTTTAGATATTATTTAGTGTTTTTTGTTTTAACCACACAGGCATTCTGGACTCTTTTAAAAGAAAGGTGTATGCTTTCATGGGTTTAGCAGTTCAGATAGCCTTGTTGCGATTACAGATACAGAAAACAACAAATCCATAAATCTTCAAAAAATTTCTCATGCAGCCCCTCAGATATTTTTAAATTCTTAGGCAAGAAAGCTGCTATCATAGGAAAGTGGATGCTGAAGGATCATTTGAGCTTTAGCACAGTTTAGTAGCCACAAACAACTTAATTTATATATATATAAGATGCCAATGAACATCCATTAACCCTTTTGGGGCTTCTAATACTAAATGAACTGTTCTAAAAACTTGATATGGCACTTGCTGGTAAGGGGTGATGACAAACAACAGAAAAGGAAAGATTATTTTTATTTTGTGGCAGTTCGGATTACCGTTTGCATAAATATGGCCCAGAGGTAACATTTTTAAGGCTCTCTTTGAAGAGCAGCATAACTGAAGGATGTGAACAGAATGGAAAACTTTTTTGGCTTGATGTTCTGTTCTCCATGAAGATGAAAAGGAAAAAAGCTGTTGTAGATTTCTTTAAAATCGTGCCTCATTTGAAAATTTCAGAAAATGCTAAATTCAAAAATTGTATTAACTAGTTAACTGCCAGATGTTGATCTAGCCTGTTATATACTATTAATTCATTACATTTGCAGTAAATACCAATCTAAATTCTTTAAAGTATTTTTCCAGATATACACTTCGAATTCACTTCCTACAAATGAATGGTCAGCAGACGTTTTTGAAACTTATTTTACATTAGAAAGATAGATTTGGTAATTATCTATCCTATTTAGTTCATATACTAACTGACCATTCACAAGTATAGAGACTAATATTGATAACAATATGCTAAACCTCTCCAGCATTCTTAGCTGCAAGATATCTGCAAGTCAGCTAGGTTTTCATTTGGGGGAAATATTGCACTACATTGTGCTGCCCCATAAAGGCACAGTTTGCAAAACTGGGAGCTCTGCACTGAAAAAAACTTCTACAGGTATGGGGTCTGTTATTTGGGGAACCCTTTATCAAGAAAGCTCTAAATCATGGAAACTTTTTTCCATTATTTTATCCAAATAATCCAGCTTTTTAAAAATGATTTCCCTGTTTCTCTGTAATAATAAACCCGTACCTTGTACTTCATCCAAACCAAGATATAATTAATCCTTACTGAAAGCAGAACCAGCCTATTGGGTTTACATAATGTTTACATGGAAGATCCATTATCTGGAAAACCCCAGATCCTGAGCATTCTGGATAACAGGCCTCCTACCTGTATTGTGAGCTTAAGGTATAGGCACAAGTGTTTTTTAAAACAGCTCATTTAATGATACATGTGTGCAGAGCAATCTGTTACTGCTTACTGTGCTCTGAGAACAGTAAAGGACTCAGACTAAATTCTTCATGACTGGGCTAATTTTGTGTTAACATCTGTATTATATTGGTTATCATATACTGTAAATTACTGCTAAACAGCAATTTATCTAGCAAAGAGTTTAACTTCTGCAAGTTGAAGATCTATAAAGGTTTGGTAGAAAGAATGACCAGAGACAATATCTCATGGTCAGGTCAAGAAGTATTGGTGCCGAAGGTAATTGTCACGGTCGGCCCCCAACACCAGAACAAACATCAGGCACCCTGGTCTCGGCTCGTGCTTCACCAGTAGTGTGATTGACTTTGGGCCTCGGGAGGAGCCCTTGGCTTACTTGGATGCCACCTGGACTTAAACAAGAGGTGCAAGATGAGGGTTCTGGATAGGCAGAGGGGCAAGACTGTAAAGCAAAGTCTTTGGACAGAAGATCGTAGTACAAGGTGACAGGCAAAAGAGTAGTCAGATCAGGCCGGGTCGAGGCAGGCAGAGAATAAACGTTGTCAGGCAGGCAAGGGTCAAACCAGGAAGTCAATCAGAGGGTTAATCAGAAGAGGTAGTCGGTAATCAGGCAAGGGTCAGAATCCAGAAGTCAGAATAGTCAAAATAGCCAGGCAGGGGTCAAAACAGGAATCAAACAGGTTCAGGATATAGCAACAATAGCACAAGGCTCAGAAGCACCAGGAAACACAATCCTATCACGGCCAAGGTCCCACAGCCCTAATGGCTTTAAATAGTGTTTGAATTTCGCGCCATTGCGCGCTGACGTCATTATGTCAGCACGCCTGTGCCTTTAAATTACACAAGATCGTGCCACGCGCGCCCTAAGGTGCCGGCGCCTGTGGCCTAATGGAAGCTGCTCGTGGTGGCGGGCGTACCCGCCGAGGGGGCGGCAGGCGTCCCTGCCATCCATCCACTGGACCACCAGGTACGTTCCTTACAGTAATTCTGCATGGAATGGAACCCTGGTCCCTTGCTTACTCTTACTCTTACCATGCCAGTGGCTGTAGAATCTAGGTGCTGTATGCCTACAAAAAATTATAAATATGTTTATCTTTAGTGTAAGCATGTCATATTGCAAAGTAGGGCTCAATGTATTGTAATTTGTTCTACCCTGTACAGACATGTTCTTCTTTTTGTTGTCAGCAGATGCCTTGTCTGAATCTGTTATATTTGAATTAAAATAATAAAATTCCATTTTTTTCCTAGATATAAAATACCTGGTCATCAAAAATACATCTTCCACTTGAACAGATGGGTTGGCTCATTTTGTGTTATCCTTTAGGGATATCAACCCAAGCAAATATTAATGTTCCAGAACATATCCATAGATATATTGTATATTCTTAGGAGCCATTTGCCATGAGAAAACAGACAAAAGACAATCAATATGCTTTTAATATAACCATTGCTGCATATCCATTTTATCAGGCACTTCAGCAATGCACAGTCCTAACAAATGAGCAGTATCAAGGTCATATAATGTCTGACAAAAATACAAGGGCAGCAAATACTAAGCTAAAGTTGCAATGTTAATCTGTAGCAAATAGTCAATAAATGGGGTATTTTATTTAAAGTCCACATTTGAGTTTAAATTTAAGTTAAGAAGGGATTAAATGAAACTCGATTTTAGCCATGTCAGTGCTACTTAGTACAGCCATCATGTAAACATTATATAAAACCAATAGGCTGGTACTGCTTCCAGTAAGGATTAATTATATCTTAGTTTGGATGAAGTACAAGGTACTGGTTTATTATTACAGAGAAAAAGGAAATCATTTTAAAAATTTGGATTATTTGGATAAAATGAAGTCTACGGGAGATGGCCTTTCTGTAATTTAGAGCTTTCTGGATAACAGGTTTCCCGGATAACGGATCCCATACCTGTATATAGTTGATAGTGGCATTATGTTAAGTTGCACTGGATGTCTATGTCCAACCCCAACTGTAAAAGAAGCATACATGATGCTTTGGCTTACTAGTCATTGTCTCACATCATGTCATAGCAACAAAGAGATTTTACAACCTCCATTGTAGTTGTCTTGGCAGTATATCCCCTTTATTATGATGGTTTGGTTCAAAGAAAATATATACAGATACTCATAAATGCAATAATTTTTCACATTTAAAAGCTGAACATCTTCCATATTTATGAGGCCTAAATTATGTTCTCTCTAAGATCAGGTTAGACAAAATGAATACCATTTATGTTTCCTATACCAAGTAATGCCTTCTGTCATTTTTTCCCAGCAGTTCTTTCACGGAGGTGAACAATCAATCATTTAATGACAGAATAAAAAAGTGTCAGAGAGATGGATGAAGCCAATGAAGGATAAACATAAAGTAAGTGCAAGTTCAATTCAAGTAAATACAAGAATTGATTGCCCTTTTTGCCCATCAGTTTCAGGGTCATTCATGGTTTTACTGGTTTCTACTTTAATGCTATTTTTTAATTTAATTGAGTGACCTTAATTTGTTCATACCAGTCAATCCCCCGTTCATGATATGTCTAAAGATATGAAGAGCGAATAAATCAACAATATTTTACTAACCACTGGCACCAGTGCACTGCAATTCCCTACCTGCCTGCCTGACCACCAACCCACTCCCCACCCATGGCCAGAGCTTCCTGCAACCTCCTTCCCCAGTCAAAGGTAAGAGAGCGGCTGGAGAGGAGGGGATCCACATAACTGTAGAGGAAGAAGACCCTTTGTTCCGGGACGCCCTGTTCCCCAGGGCCTCCATGATTGCGGGGTCTGTTTCCGCTATAGTAACGCAACTGTTAAGGACGTTATTGCAGTACTACTAAAGTAATAGAACTATTACAACATTAACAATAATTTGAGCATCACTCTAACTTTGCCCAATACTAATTGAAGCCTTATAAACTGGCATGTCAACATTAATGAAAGCTAGAAGTGTGGCATAATTGAACTATTCTTAACACTTGTATGTGTTTTGATAATAACCAACATTTTATATCCACATTTCAATGCTGAAATTACTTAGATTTTGTCCACTTTCTTCATTCCATGTTGTTACGTACAATATTACTATATTAATGTACTTAATAAAGATATATCTAGTATAGGTCAATCTAAAAACAACTGGACTTGCTGAGTAATCAATGAAGACGTTTCACTACTCATCCGAGCAGCTTCTTCAGTTCAACTGGTGTGGGAAGTTCTCGGCATATAAACTCTTCCACTAATCCATTTACAATGGCACATTGTAACTCTTCAAAGAGGTGACATCTGAAGAAACTCACAGATGTGTTGATTCTGTGTAGTTGTGATAGGATTATCCAATGTGTCATGCAACGCCTAGATACAGGTGTTACTTGTGAGAGTTGCATGAATGGATGTGTGAAGTGTTCTGAATCCGTGTTCTGAATCCATTGTAAATGGATTAGTGGAAGAGTTTATATGCCGAGAACTTCCCACACCAGTCAGTTGAACTGAAGAAGATGCTCGGATGAGTAGTGAAACGTCTTCATTGATTACTCAGCAAGTCCAGTTGTTTTTAGATTGACCTACAGGTATACTAGATATACTATAACCTGGATGAATGAAAATCTTCATAGTCATATTAATAAAGATAGCATTTCATTTTCTTGGCATGGAATGAGATTTCTACAGAATTATTTAATATAGAAATTCTCAATCACTTGAAGGGCACAAAGCAATAAATATATATGTACATATCTTTTTCAATAGCCTAACATTAAAGCACTTCCCATTGTGCAAATTATTAATATTATAAATTAGAGGTTAAAACCATTATACCTGACACGGTTATTAGAAGTAAACTCTGATCTCCATAACCAATATAAAAACACTTGGGGGCCCATTTACTTAGCTCGAGTGAAGGAATAGAATAAAAAAACCTTTGAATTTCAAATGTTTTTTTTGTCTACTTCGACCATCGAATTGGCTACTTCGACCTTCGACTATGACTTCGACTTCAAATCGAACGATTCTAACTAAAAATCATTCGAATATTTGACCATTCGATAGTCAAAGTACAGTCTCTTTAAGAAAAACTTCGACCCCCTAGTTCGCCACCTAAAACCTACCATGTTAGCCTATGGGGAAGGTCCCCATAGGCTTTGTAACAATTTTTAGGTCAAAGAAAAATCGTTTGATCGATGGATTAAAATCCTTCGAATCGAACGATTAGAAGGATTTAATCGTTCGATCGAACAATTTTTCGTTCCATCAAACTATTTGGGGTAAATCCTTCGACTTCGATATTCGAAGGCTAAGGATTTACATGCAGCAGTCGAATATTGAGGGTTAAATAACCCTCGATATTCGACCCTATGTAAACCTGCCCCATGGCCTTCAGCATTGTGCTTTTTCATGTTCATGGGATCCCTTTATTACTTTTAATATCCTTATATATTACAATAGGGGTACATGATTCACTATATCGTGCTAAATAATATGGTTGATTGGTAACATAAATGGTTTGCTTTACCACTCGCTGATCTCAAAATAGGCAAAAACTGGTAATATTTGCCAACAAAATGTAGTAAAATAAATTACCTGATTTAAATTGTATTTCATTTGCAATAATGCAATTTACTTTTTTAAAAAAATCTATGCAGATCATAGTTACACAGTGTTTTACATCCTTAGAACATATTATTGTTAATGCGTTCCAGTCATTATAAGTCAGCACTTCTGGAGTATTCAACTGAAATGCTGCTCACCCAATGTTAACAAGGATTTATCCTTTATTCAGAGGCTAAATTATCTATAGATGGCTATGTCGAGATTGCTTTAGCACATCTAATTTATTTGATCTGGCTGTTTGATTGACTCTGATTTCAAAGCTACAGACCTAATGAAGAGCTCAGAATTAAGCAAGCCTCCAGCAACACAGTGAGCTTAGGAAGAAGATACTCTCAATTCATTTTATGCCATCAAACTGGGGATTTATTATAAATCCACATTCCTTAAACACTCTGAGACTGTCTGATGATGCATTGCTGTGAAACCTTATGTGATTTAAGAGCATAAGTAAGCAAATAGGTCTATTAAACTAAAGCCTTTCAATCGTATAAAGAAGATTGTGGCCTTGACAAAATAGATAGGACATTTCATCCATAACACATTGCAAGTACGGTTTCATTATAGTTTTCTCATCTAATTTCTTTCTTTGGTAGCACATTTGAAAGATCAATTTCCCCCACATGGAGTTTAATGAATTTGAAATAAAATACAGCATTACAGGTAAAATCCATTTCTAAAATTTTACCATGGATCGTGGGGGGGGGAATGCGTGAGCGCATTACAGGTTTACAAAAAAATTGTCCTAACAGTATTTTGGTTCTTGTTGAGATCAGTAGAAAGCTTCCTGGGCTTCATCATAGCTGTTGTCATAGTGATGGAGCATCAGGGATCTGGGATTGCAGGTAATCTGGGCCTTTTTAATTTTTTTTGCAGCTATTCTGCCCGCTACTGCTCCGCGGCCCGGTGGTTGGGGACCGCTGATATAAGGCATACCAACTACCAAAATATAGTGTGTTTAGAAGTCATATAAATAACTCATGGTTTAAAATTGTCAAAAAATCACATGTTTTCAGGACCCTAATGACTTTTCCTAGCAATGCTTATACAATTTTGAGCTTGCACTTAGAAAAACTAACAAATACTTATGAAATGTTTTACTGGATAAACATTCTCTTGTGGTTTTTAAGCAAATGGCATTCTGTGCTAGAAAAAAAAACCTTTTTTTTCTAAAGAGATTGAACAGGTTTTTCAATTTCAATCTATAATATAATTGGAAATAAAATTAGCATTTTTATTGCCCTTAAAATAGTTAACTATTTTCAATGACACCTCGTCCTCTAATGTCAACTAACATCTATTCTGTCACAACAAGATCTATAATGTCTAGGGAGCACTGACTTAGCTTTCTAACCTTAGAGAATCAGCATATCATCCTTTCATACATAATATAGAAAATGTTGTGCTGTATCTGCTCTGTAGGGTGTAAGAGACAGCATATACAGATCCAGAACAAGTGCAGACAACATGTCAGGACTCCTGTTTGACCCAGCATATCTCTTGTTGACCACACAGGCCTCTAAGTATGTATGTATAATATGTAGAAAATACAACCTAACACTACACACAGACAGCACTAAATGCTTCACCAGTGAATCAATAGTCTAATCACATATATGTAAATTTGCAGCAAAAAATGTTTGACATACACGCTGCAGAGTACAATAGACACCACCTTTTTTGCCTTGTATAAAGTATAAAGATTATAGATGGAATGTAATATGTTTCCCTAGAGCAAAACATGTTTGCAAAGATATGAACCATGTTTGTGCAATTTTTGACTGATTAAAGACTGCAAAGGCTTCCTTGCAATTTGTGACCAAATTGCTTTTGCAAACGTTCACAGTGTAATGTAATGTAATTAAGGCGAATTAACAAAAGATCCAGAGCAGATGTTAAAGGTTCACAATGCTCAATTAAGATTTGCAATGCAATAAAAGCGTAACAAAGGATATTACAATGCAACATGCAAATTTATATTCACACAGTTTTACTCTTTAAGAATTTTCTTTTACATTTCCCCCTATGTGTTGTAAGAAATACATTTCTAGTGTCCCATAGGACAGACATAATCAGATGACCTGTGAACTATAAAAACAGGTTTCAATTAGCATTTTTTATGTACAATGCAGCATTTCTACCCATAATTCCAGCATAAGAGAGGATGCATGGAAAACTGTGTGCTGTGCAGTTTACCAAAAGCAGCAATTTAGTTGTCACCTTGGTTTACCATGCACAAGTTGCAGATCATATTTTTGCTTGTGCAAATGGTGTCACTTACAATGTAATGGTGTCAATAGATGCAATTCAGTTGTATGTGTAGGCACTGTAAAGGTGGCCATAGACGTAACCATTGCAATCTTTCTTGGAAAGGATCTTTCCAAGAACGATTGTTCGTTTCAATACACACGTGTAGAGCTGAATGGTCAGATATACAGGTAGAAACAATAGAATTCTACCTGTATCTGGCGATTCAGCACTAACAATGGCCGATGTTTGGGAGCCTTCAAAGGCACCTGATTAAAATTTTCCATCCAGCCCGATCGACGAGCCGACCGATATTCAAGTCTTCTGACGATTTCAGTTGGCTCTTTTCCCACCATACACTCTAATGGAAATATTGTATGAAAATTAGTTTTGTACAATATTATTTGTGCGTCTATGGCCACCTTTAGAAACACCTCCTCAAGGCAGATGTGGAACATTTCCAGGTACTTAAGAGCATTGCAAAAGCCAAGTCTTCACCCTGCTGACACACTAACTTATACCTTATTTTTATACCTGTTTAGTAAAACATTGATACGTTATCCAGCCCAGGAAGCCTTAATGTTTGCTTATTTTGTTCATTCATTTGATACAGATCTGCCTTACTGTTCTTCATTTATATACCTTAGTAAAACAGTTGCCACTATTGGACATCTTGTCATGAAAATGTGTAAAATGCATACAGCACCTGCCAGATATATTACTTTTGAATACAATTTTAATGGAGGTGTGTTAAAGGTTTAAATGAAGAAATATGTATGTGTGAAAGACGATGTGTGGCCTTCAGCTGACTATCATCACTGCACAAAATACGAATGCAACAAATTGTCAGGGCACCGAGCTGAAGGGATAATGTACCCATATTACTGTGTCACAAGTGTCTGTATCACTTTAAAGTTATGCCAACTAAAATTAGGTTATTAACATTTGACATTTAGCTGGCTGCTTTCACTCACCTAGCTTAGAATTGTGCTAAAAAAGAAATTGACTTGATCCTGGGGATTAGTGTGTGACTGAGGCAGCCACGGAATGAATTTGTATTCAATGAACTGTCAACTGAGTTAACAAAGGAGCATATTCTAAAATGGGGATTTTATCCATTCTTTATGAAATGTACTATTTGCATTGTAACTCAGCTGCTGGGTCAGTATGCCCCCCAATTTAGATATGCCTGCTGTAGGACCTATTATGTGTCCTCTGTAGAGCAGGCATATGAAGTACAGCAGATTTTTTGGAGTCACCAGTGAAATCACTGAGATAAGCAGATCCTAGACACGACAGGTCTTCTTCTAAATTGCTGCCTTCTCAGCAAGGTTCATCTTCAGATCTTGATAAGAAGATTTTAATTTGCTTTAACAAATGCACAGCGAGCCTCTTTGCAAAAGGTATTTTTTCTTATTTCATGGCAGTGATCTCTTGCCTCATGAATCACTATGAAGAACTGTGACCTTTTGAAACATAGTCCAGCAGGAAGAAATTATGCCGGTAATAGCAACATGGATTAGGGTTGATTTTACAATACAAAGGTTGTAAAACACATCAAACAATAACCACCATGCCCCAAATTTATAGGGGCAAATTCACTAAAGGGCGAAATGGCCGTTATCAGCGAAAATTCACCAGAAATCCATTCCGCAGGGACGTCGACAATTTACTCCGCAAATTCACTAAAATTTGAAGTTTACATTACGTTACCCCTTTCGCAGAGTTTCCCTCGCCAGGTTATACCTGGCGAACTGATAAGATGGTGGTAATATGTAACAATCCCTAACTTTTAACCCCAACTCTGTGCATATTATAGCTAAATACCACACCAGCCTGGAGTATATTTCTTCCAGCAAGAACAACTTCTCTGTTGAACATAGATGACATCATCTCCTAATCTGGTCATATTTGTCAGTCATATTCATATTTCTCCTGCAAAATGTTTTATTCCATTTTGTTCAGCACAGGCTGCAGTTGACATTATTTAGACGTGCATTGACCTGATGCATTATAATGGAGCACAGTGTGCCACTCCAGAGTTATATTTCTATCCGCTTTATTGCTGTTTCCCCTGGGATTACATCACCTGCAGGATTTTTCTAATGAACTTGGAAGTGCTTAGAACCGAACATCTCCCATGTTACAAGCATTAGAAATGCAGCTTCAGTCTTTGCACCAAGAATATTTAATACCGTCTTCTCTTTTTCTCAGTTCTCCTGGCAAGATGAAAATGATTCATTTGAAGAGAGAGAGAGAGAAAACCTTTTGTAAGTATAAATTTGTACAGAAAATGCATAGCTTGCCTTTCATTTAGGTTACAGCCTTTATGATTTATTTAAACGTGTCTTCAAAGTTTTCTTTTTCTATTTTAGTCAGTTCGGTAAATTCTTTTGCTGTTAATCTGTCAGTGAGCATGCAAGAGGCAAGCATAGAATACATAGAAGTGTCTGTCAGAAGCAAGCTCCCTCTGGTGACCCAATTAGGCTGCATAAAGATTCATCTTAGCCAACTCTTGGCCAGATAAAGCCATTTGGATTTATGTGAGGTTCACTCTGTGGGGAAAAACACAAGATAAAGTAAGCTTTGAAGATTCTCTTTTTTGGTTAACGTGTGCTTACAATGTTTTATGGTATTAAGTAAACAGGTAGGTTGTAGTAATGAGGGTAAAGCATATTTTCCCCAGTTTATTCAAACTCCGCAACCAGCTTAAAGGAATTGTTCAGTGTAAAAATAAAAATTGGGTTAATAGATAATATGTGCAAAATAAAAAAAAAGTTCAATATAGTTAGTTAGGCAAAAAATGTAATGTATAAAGACTGGAGTGACTGGATGTGTAACATAATAGCCAGAACACTAATTCCTGCTTTGCAGCTCTCTTGGTTTCCACTGCTTGGCAGTAACCAATCAATGAATTGAGGGGGGGGCACATGGGTCATAAATATTTGCTTTTGAATCTGAGATGAATGCTAAGGATCAATTGCAAACTCACTGAACAGTTATGTCCCATGTGGCCACCCTTAAAGTCAATGACTAACTCAGAGTTAGAGAACTGAAAAGCAGGAAGATGTGGCTATTATGTTAGACTTCCAGTCACTCCAACTAACTATATCATCTGGTTTTTGTCACAACCAGGGTTGCCAACTCGCCTGTATTTGACTGGCCTAACCAGGAAATATCAGCTAAGGCTGGTATTACACATTTAGAAGCAATTAACTTGTAAAAAATGTGTAAATTGTAATACCCTATAAATTCCTCCCTTCCCTGGCCCTCTCCACTGCCCAATTAGCTGATATAAGGACAGGCCCACCTCTGTTCTGCCATTTTCTCCATCCCACATGCCGATTATACCCACCCTGCCTCCCACTTCCCCATACTATACTCCCACCCCTAAATTATGTCTCCACCCACCCAGGATCCAAAGGCTGATATTCCGCCTTAAAAAAGATGGCAACCTTTGCCACAAATGGATATATTTATATGGCCACATCCCAAATCTTGTGAGGCTACATTCCTTACTAACATAATTGAACTCTCAGATGGCTTTTTGTAAGAGAATGAGGAACAATGTGGATCACAGTCATGCAGAATAAAATGATTGACACATGCTCATAAAGAAACTAATAGCTAAGGTTTACAAATACTGTATTAATAATGACATTCTGACCTTCCTCCTGTTAGCATATTCCCTTAAAAGATCCTTAAATATTTTGAATGGACATCCTAAAGTTTTGGCTGTATTAGAATTTTGGTAAGCATTGTAAATATGTACAATTTACAGTTGAGATTGCATTAAAACAAACTGTTTTCAGTAAAAGATAAAAAGTTATTTTTGTCAGGCAGAAGCATGAAATATTTTTTTTGTCCATGCCTTTCTGACCTATAGCCATAGAATATCAATTATAGCTACAGCTTAAAGCTGTTTCAAAGCAGTTTGCCCAATTATACTGTACCCAGTAGTTACATTCATATCGGCACAGCAGGATGGGCATATTTGAAAGTATAATGTGTGCAAAGGTACCTAAAAATCATTCATTCCCTTGCTTATACAGAATATCCTATGTATTTTATGCAGCAGCGTAATGCTCCGACCTTATTAAATAATATGACGTTTATAGAAGATTATTTTGTGTGCCCATAAACTTTGTAATGCTAACCAAATGTCAAAAAATAAAAATTAAATGTGTTCTAAAAGGACATTAATTTTTTAACTGTTTATATGAGGCCAGTTTTCTTTTTATTTAGCTTCACTTGCAAATAAACTGATAACCTATTCTATTTATATGTTCTCTGAGAAAATAGAGAGCATATTTTGGTTCAATTTCTATTCTTTTTATTGGAACTTATTTCAATCAAAACATGGAACAATAGGGGCAAGTTTCCATGCTATTTACTCATAAATCCACTGAATTCTAGCACATGTGTATCTGTTCTATACTGGCACAAAATTTAATAGTAGATACTATAGAAACAATTCATTGGGAAAGTTATTGAATCCCTCCATGGGGTGGGAAAGTTATTGAATGCCACATACTTTGGAGCAAATTGTGCCTACAATGTTGCCTACATGCCCTTTAATGGCACCACCATAGCCTTTAAGTGCATGCAAACAGAACACTCTACGTACTTACTGGAGAAGGGAATGTTTATTTACAGGGAAAGAGGCAATGGGCAATTAGAAGACAAAATGTCTATTCATTTAATAGAATCAAAGTGTGTGGTTAAAAAGCTGGACCCCAGCAAGTAGCAATTAGGATAAACCTACTTCTACTCTATCAAGTGTTAAAGTACAGTAATTGGTAACTTGCAGAAACAGTGAACCATCAAGTACTCCTACAAACTATATGTTTTGTTGTTTGAATACTTTTTAGCAAGTAGCTTTTATATTTGCATAAATTGCCATTGACTTTAATTAAATTGACTTTAATAGATGTTTTAAAAATGCAATGCAGGCATGGCATCTATCATCTATACCTAGGGTTTTCCAGATAAGGGGTCTTTTTTATAACTTTGATCACCATACTGTAGGTCTACTATCAACCCAATGGGATTGTTTTGCCACTATTCCAATATGGATGCATGCAGCTTAGTTAGGATCAAATACAAGGTACTTTTTTATCACAGAGGAAAGGGAAATTCTTTTTTGAAAATTATTTGCTTAAAATGGACTCCATGGCAGATGGCCTTGGGGTAATGTAGTGATGGCCGAATTTTCTGCAGAATTCATGAAATGTATTCTCCCATCACTACTAATTTGTGCTTTGTATCACTACAGATTCAACAGGAGCTAAGCACAAGTCTTCAATTAATTTGGCAACCCTTAACTTGAATAAGGTTTGATTTTATGAAAGCAGTGGTGCAACTAACATACAGCAGACCCTGTGGTCAGGAAGGGGCCTTGGCAACACAGAAGCCTGGACCACAGTGCCTGTTGTATCACAGCCCCCCCTCCATAGCTCCTCTCCTATCTTAACCTAGATGAGTGGCACAAGTAGTTAGCAAGGGGCCCAGGGGAACGGGGGGTGTGGAGAGGTGAGGAGAGATTTTTTTTTGTGGGGAGGCCCAGCACTTTCAAGATATGATACTGTTTACAGGGCTATGGATGATAGCTTATAGCACAAGTTGATCCAGGGACTGGGCTGAATGCCATCTTGGATTTTCCCCCTCTGATGCAAATTGAAGAGGCCTCAAATGGGGTTATATGCATTCCACTGGATCAACTAGCAGCTAGGCAGGTCAAATACAGACTTAAGGTTGAACTTGATGGACGTGTGTCTTTTTTCAACCTAAGTTACTATGTTACTATGTACTATGTAAAAGTACATACAAATGTCTAATACCTTTGGGAATGATCAGTTAAATTTCAACATGTACCATTACACATTGTGTACTACCACATTTGAAGTGTATTTATTTACCTGCCATTGTGGCAGCATGTATGTGGGGAAAACAGGATTCTAAAGAGGCGTATTTATAAACATATACGCGACATTAAGAATTGTAATCTCATGTCCAGCATTGCCAAGCACATTTATTGCTCACACAATGGTCAATATTCAGGTTGTTTTTTCCAGGGTATAGATCGTCTACATGGAGACATAAGGGGGGGGGGGCGACTTGGAAAACAGATTACTCCAATTGGAGACCTCTTGGATTTTCAGACTTAATACTTATAAATCTGAATGTGGACTCAATGGACACTTGAATTTCCAAGCATTCATTCACAAATAATTAAAATGCCTGGACTTGGGCAGTGTTTAGCTTGGGATTGGCTTAGAATGCCTGCCATGCGGACAATAGAACTCCCCCTTAGATCCATTATTATATATATATATATATATATATATATATATATATATATATATATATATATATCCAATTTGGAGAATGATTTTGTACAAGAATATCCAAAAATCTATGAGGATTAAGTTTATTCACATCCCCAATTTGGAGAACGACCACTTTGTATAAGGACATCCGAAAATCTATGAGGATATCAATTGGCAACAAGCGCATCGGAATTCCAACTGCTGGATGTGTGTAATGCTATTATCTGTTGGATACAATTGACGGGATTAATTTTCATAGCGCTTAGAGTTCATAGTCACATGACGTTTCTTTTAAATACTACATCATTTCCGGTTCTTCGGCCTCTTGACAAAGCCACGCTTGTGGCGAAGCGGCTGTCGAGGTGCAGCACATGCGGTGAAGTTGGGGTTCCCCTCCTCCAGGTCTGAAGCGCAAGGACCTTCGTGTGTAACCTATATGGAGCCGTAGTGGAGACGCCACCACACGCTACTACACAAAGCTGCAGTGGGGCCGCTTATGGACGCTCGTTTGGTCGGTAATATTTTTATATTTGAATTGAGCGGGCTACGTCGGGAGATGCTAATATCCCATTGACACTTTACACAGGGCGATGGCCTGCCCGCCTCTTCGGCAAATTCAGATGATTGTGTCCACCCACACACTATTGGGCTTCCTGTGAAGGCTTTGGCTAACACTGAAGGTGTATCCCCCTGAACACTCAATAGTGTAATACACCTACATCATGAGGATACTTCTTTTATAGGGGGTGCTTCATATAAATTGGCAAACTTGTTATGCCACAGACTTGGGGATGTATTAACATTATGCTTTGCTACAATTAGATTGGATATCAGCATTGGACTTTTCAAGACCACTAACCTACTCACAAATTGAGACTACTGTTCTTTAATGGAGTGCTCTGGTCCAATCCTAAACACGCTATTTCATACTATAGCACTAATTGTCTTCTATGCATATAGATTATAGCAAGGGATCCCTTTTGCACATACAGCGCTGCCTAGTTCTATTTTAATTGGTTTTAATTTTGACAGTGGCATAGTGTTGAATAAATATAGCCTTTTATTTCATATCTAGGTGCATTTATTTATAATTGAGTTATTTGGGGTCACATGGGTAGGGGGAGAAGTCCCATTCTTGTTGTGTATATACACTATGTAGAAGCTTTATTATGTGAAATCATAGGATGATATCTTTAGCACCGCTGTAAGATAATAGGGGTCATTTAACGTTACCTGGAATGCAAGTGTACATGAGAGTGCCTCTCACCTCTTCTAACAAGCACTTACACCCCAGGTAAAGCTATGCTACTCGTGACAGTAGTGCAGTGTCAGCAGGTGCAGGGATGCCTCACAAATTACACATATTGTGTTCTGTGACATCTTATTGGAACAACCTGGATAATTTATTTACATTTTAAAAAAAAAAATTATAGCATGCATTTGTTCCTCTGTTCAATGACATTTTGTTACTTGAGATGTTTTATGTAAATGTATTGTTGACACTGGAGGTACAATTAATGGTCCTCCAAATATTTTTATAGCTCCCAGTCTATTCAGAGCCTCTGTGTAATTATTTGTATCCCATCATTATTTTAATATAATCTGGCTCTTAAACATGGGTTATTACATTATTATAATAGGTCCACTTCATGTACAAAGATGTGTGACACTGGCATAGAAGGAGAAGAGTCAAGATATATAAACTTGACATTGTTGATGTTCAAGAACCAATTCCTGATTCATGCTGCAGCCAGCAAGAACTATGGCCTGAATCCATAATGCACTTTGGAAATGCATGGGCTACTATCTTGTCTGTAACCCAGTCTGTCCTACTTCAGGTATGTAGGGCCTAGACATTCTAGATGTTAAGTTAAATTTCATAAACTTATTTGTAGCTGCTATGGTAACTTTGTGATTCTGTACTGTCATGTGTTCTGCACATAACAACTGAATTGGAAACTCACAGAATATGGAATACAGGTATTTAATATAAGTTTTAAGCCATGGGTTTGCGGCAATCCTTGCATACCATGTAACATTACTAAGAATCTCCATTTTTTCATATTACCTTGCTATCTAGATGCAAATGCTGTTTTTTTTAAAAAAAACACACTGACATCTAAGAACAAAATTACTTAAGTACATTCTCGTTTAATTCTAGGAAACTTTTATCTACTATTGAAGTAATGTTCCTATTTTATGTATAAATATGTTGCTTGGCAACCTTGTAACAATTTGACAACCAGCATCCATACACAATATTTTGTATGCTTTTTTTCATGTAAAAGTGTCATTAACACCTGCAGATAAAAAGTGAATTGCAGCACTTACCATTTTGCTCATATTTTGTATCAACTGTTTGAGAGAAATGTACATGTAGTAGCATGTAATATTAGGCAAATCACATCCCCATGAGGGCTTTTGTAACAAAGTTAATTGGATAGGCAAACAGTTTCTTTAATAAGCAACAATTCTGCATATATAGTGCTATTCCAATTGCATTTTATAGCAGCGGTCAGCACAGACAGCCAAGTATACATACATATTTTGAAAATGAGCATCTTGGTCAAGTTTGTTTACTTTTTGCTATTTTAATTTTATATTCTGCATAGGTGGCAAGTTATATTTCAAGAATACATAAAATCTAAGGCAATATCTGTTGCCTTATAATCCCAAGCAACAAGAACAGCAATTGATTTACAAAACTAATACAGTCATGATCCGAATATAAATTGTGTTTTCATTCTGCAAAGGTTTTCTTAGCCCATCGCTTAGCAGCCATGTACATACTTTTTGTGGCTCATGGCTACACTTCCTCTGGATAGGGATGACACCTATGAAACATACAGTAACATTTTCACACAGGCTGTTTGGTTCAAAATTGCCTGTTCATGTTTCAGCATTATAAAACCTGGACAAAACTCTGCCACAACAGACCTGAAATTTGTCCAATTTTGGCCCGCCAAAGATGTGCCCAAAGCATAAGTAGTGATGAGCGATGGACCTTCACCCAGAAATGCTCAAGCATGTGTTTTTGAAAGGAGGTCCATCTTACACTATTGTTCATCTGGGTACAGTGGTGTTCCATTGCTAATGAAACAATGAACATTTAAATGTTGAAAAACACACATTTTGCCAACAGCATGTATTCATCCTCAGTTAATTAAAATCAAGTGCAAGGTAATGTCCTATTATTACAGAAGTCAAAACTGCTTGTTTAAATGGCATAATGTAGAAAGTAACAGCATAATATTTCACAGCTTTTTGGAAAGATAATAGATTCCACACACACACACACACACACACACACACACACACACACACACACACATATATATATGATAGTCACTGTAGATAGACAGACAAATGACAGACAGATACCCTGTATATGATAAATAGATTATATATAGATAGATGATAGATAGATAGATAGATAGATAGATAGATAGATAGATAGATATTTTCAGGGCTGAATTTACATAGTGGGCATCCCTAGGCCCGATGACGTTCATTGTCCCTCTCTTTTATTCATGCAAATTTTCATCAGGACCGGGGTATTGGCTAAAAAAATATTTTATCTCCTGTGCAACCCCAGTGTTTCTGAACCAATGTGGATATGGTTGGGCAGCATGCTGCCCCCTAAAACCCTGCCGCCCTAGGCCTTTGTGGCCTCTCCACAAATCCGTGCCTGGGTAAGTTAATATGAATCAGTTAAGTAAAAACAATTTTACAATTAAAAAAGCACATAAGAAACAGCCGAATTTGCCTTATATTGCCCTGAAACTCTAATAATCTATGTAGCGTTATTTGATTTATATTAATTATATGCAAACACTCATATAAATTATACATTTCATACATCTATAATTAGCAAGATGCTGATTAATAGAATGAAGTGGTACTTATGGAGAATGTGATTTACAAATTCAAGGGATTCAATTACTGACTGTAAATTGCACTGTGCTGTACAAAGGTTTTGCATTGAAAATAATGTAAGGCTTTACAGGAAAGCTGCACAAGAAAGATTAGCTACATGCCAAATAACTATGATTAAGGCCCTATCAAGGAAAGAAATGCTATGATGAATTCACGTTAATGCTCAATGTACCTCATTCTGCTGGAATACCTAAGCAAAGAATAATTACAATTAAATATTATATTTCATTAAAGTACAGCTGGTGGAGACCTAGTAACAAACCTAGTTCATTAATAAAATAACTTGTCCCAGTTGTGGAGTAGCCCCAGTAACCCGGTTAAATCCCTCACCAAGTCATCACTACACACCTAGGGACACACAGTGCTACATCGCCTAATATCACCCCCAATGGCCACCATGAAAACTGCCTGAAAGTTCAAACACAAGGTGAAAAATATTATTGACTGAAAAAATACTCAGGGTCCAGGCCATGGGGTCTCTTGTAGTGTAGTTATGCTACTGACAATATTAATCTACATCTACCTGTTACCTGAGATTCACAAGTCCCTAGAGAGCACAACACATCCACCAAAACTTTATTTTACAGTAAGTTCTAGATACACTAGACAAACTGTCCAGTGTTAAAATGGCTATTTATCAAATCACAACTGCCTTCAATGCTACCCTCATGTCTTGAATACAATGACTAGCAATTTTTGCAGTATGGTGAATTAAAAATCATTTTTAAAATCCGCTTGACTTTAAATTGCCCTCCCCTTTACATAAAATAGCTACATTGAACAGTAATGAAAAAATAAGCAGACACACCCAAAATCCCAAATGTACAGGCCAAATAAAGGGGAAAAAATGTCTTTGTTTTCTTTAAATTTCTTTTAAAAAGCCTTGCACTTTCGTGCTGCAAGGTACATAGGGGCATGTTTACTAACATTGGAGATAAATATCTGGAGAGATTTCTGGAGATGTTGCCCATGGCAACCAATCAGCAATTAGATTTAAACAGCCACAGCCAAGTTAGAAAACAAAAGCAAAGATCTGATTGGTTGCTATGGGCAACATCTCCAGAAATCTCTCCAGATATTTATCTCCAATGTTAGTAAACATGCCCCTTAGTCATAGCCTTGCAGCACAAAAAAGCAAGGCTTTTTTAAGTACATGTCAGAATAATAAATATTTTTCCACTTTATTTGACCTATAGGTTGTTTTTTTTACTGGTTTAATCCAGGTTTGGGGGGTGGCACCAGAACCCAATGTTTCTACTAGTGAGTTCATACAAATTCTACATCTGGGGGTTCATTTTTTTCTACTGTAGCTACACTGAACAGCCAATGCACACCCATCACCATCTTGACAAAACTGAAATATACAAACATATAATCCCTTATTACCCTGTTGCACAAAATGTTTCAATGTCCTTTAATATATTGATATGGATGAGTACAGAGGATCTCTTGTTCTATCTGTATAAAGAATAAAGTCACAACATAATTGAACCCCTACTTTATAATTAAAAAATATTTAGAGTGAGCACAAATCTGCTGTTGTCTATAAAACAAATACAGCCATAGGTGTATTTCCATGCAGCTTGTACTATTTCTGTAACTCAAATAAAATAATAAATAAATAAAAATCTACTTGTATGAAAAGAATGGAAACCACGAAGGCAGCACATTGCATCAGGGACCAGTGGTGTTTGGCTTAATTTATTTGTTTGTTTTTATTTAATAAGGAATAAGATGCATTGGACCATGAATACTGTGGCTATAATTACCTTTCAGATTTCTGTTGCCTGGCATAAAAGCTTATCCTTGCTCACTGTAACTCTTTCAAGCAGTTACGATCCCATGATTTATAGCTGCACCATCATTTAAATCACTGTTTTTCTTTTATATACCATGGATTTTACTTGCTTGCATAGAGCCAGAAAATAAATACAATGATAAAATTAATGCTGTGATGAAAGAAAAAAATCATTATTGGCGTAACTGATTTTGAGATAAAAAATAAACTGTGAGTAAGGAAATCTGTGTTTAAAATCTTAGCTAGGAACTCATTCATCTAGATTATTTATTAATATCATGCAATTATGGCATGTTTCTGTTTCTGTCAGTAATTACCCTAATACTCCAAATGTGAAGTATGATCTGTTTGAGATTGAATAAAGCCAAGTGCCCAGCAAGTCAAAATTTCAAGTGGATTCTTTTCACTACACCAAAGACAGGCAAAATTATATAATGGATTATAAGGACTTTTCATAAATTAGAACAGAGTGTGATTTTGGCCTTTACACGCCATGAGATAAACCTAGCAGCCCATTAGGGCAGTGGTTAGCATTACTACTTTGCAAAGCTGGTTCGGTCCTAGCCAGGGAAACAGCAGTAAACATTTTGTGGGGGTTATTTACAATTTATAGGGTAAAGTGAAGCAATCTGGTATATTTTTTGCACTTTGCATATTGCTGCAGGTCTTTGTGCACCAAACCAGAAAGAAGAGGATTGAACTGTGTATCCTTTGCTGCCGTTTGAAGAACTGACACAACTCTCTGTGCTCCAGGTATTGAGCACAGAGACCCACATTCACCCCATGAATACAGTGCTACCTCTGTTTGGTAGCTCTGTATTCATGAGGGACAGATGGGAAAGAATGTAGACCTCTTCCCATCTCCTACCCATCCCCTAACTTTTAGTCATACAAGTTAAGATTCATCAAGGGATGAAAACATAATTATGCCTCTTTATAGGTCCCTGGTAAGGCCTCATCTGGAGTATGCAGTGCAGTTTTGGAATCCAGTCCTTAAGAGGGATATAAATGAGCTGGAGAGAGTGCAGAGACGTGCAACTAAATTGGTTAGAGGGACGGCAGACTTAAATTATGAGGGTAGACTGTCAAGGTTGGGGTTGTTTTCTCTGGAAAAAAGGCGCTTGCGAGGGGACATGATTACACTTTACAAGTACATTAGAGGACATTATAGACAAATGGCAGGGGACCTTTTTACCCATAAAGTGGATCACCGTACCAGAGGACACCCGTTTAGACTAGAAGAAAAGAACTTTCATTTGAAGCAACGTAGGGGGTTCTTCACAGTCAGGACAGTGAGGTTGTGGAATGCACTGCCGGGTGATATTGTGATGGCTGATTCAGTTAATGCCTTTAAGAATGGCTTGGATGATTTTTTGGACAGACATAATATCAAAGGCTATTGTGATACTAAGCTCTATAGTTAGTATGGGTATATAGAATTTAATTAAAAGTAGAGGGGTGTATGTATGGATGCTGGGTTTTCATTTGGAGGGGTTGAACTTGATGGACTTTGTCTTTTTTCAACCCAATTTAACTATGTAACTATGTAACTATGGTGGACACAGGCTACAAAAGAGCCCTGTACTGTACTTACTACCTACCTACAGATAAGCATAATAACAATCCCAACCTACATTAAATTAGTTTACAAATAGAACATTGCAAATTGAGGTTGAAAAATGTCAAAGTTTGCTGCAGCATTAATAAAACATTTAAAAAGTTCAATAGTGGAAATACTGAATCAATTTACAGAATAAAAAAGGCATCAAGAGGGACTATGAATTGCATGTTGGGGTTGTTTTCTCTGGAAAAAAGGCACTTGCGAGGGGACATGATTACACTTTACAAGTACATTAGAGGACATTATAGACAAATGGCAGGGGACCTTTTTACCCATAAAGTGGATCACCGTACCAGAGGCCACACCTTTAGACTGGAAGAAAAGAACTTTCATTTGAAGCAACGTAGGTGGTTCTTCACAGTGAGGACAGTGAGGTTGGGGAATGCACTGCCGGGTGATATTGTGATGGCTGATTCAGTTAATTCCTTTAAGAATGGCTTGGATGATTTTTTGGACAGACATAATATCAAAGGCTATTGTGATACTAAACTATATAGTTAGTATAGGTATGGGTATATATAATTTATGTGAAAGTATGGAGGGGTGTGTGTATGGATGCTGGGTTTTCATTTGGAGGGGTTGAACTTGATGGACTTTGTTTTTTTCAACCTGATTTAACTATGTAACTATGTATAAAAAAATGAACAGATGCTTTGGGAGTTGCTTTGTCCAAAAGTAATTTTATTTTAAATATCAATGTTTTATCTGCTGTGCAAATCAGATCCTGGTTCTATTCATCACTAGGGCAAAATGCATAAAGACCAAAATTGGTTAAACTGTAACTGTATCCATACTACAATGGGTTTATTAATCTGAAACAACTTTTTCAAAAAAAATATCTTCCTGTGATGGTAAACCCAATTGTTATTTGCGATGACTCTACAATATAATCATCTGCAGGGCCAGAACTTTGGGTAGGCTGAAGAAGCATGTGCCCAGGGCACTAGGCACATACCATTTCAGTTGGCTACCCCTCATCTGGCCCTTATGTCTTCACTGCCAACTCATTGTTTGCCTACTCACAGTAGTCACAGCATGGGGTGGGGGGGGCTGAGCAAAGCAGCCAGCCAAGTTGCCTAGGGTGTCACAAAGTAGTCAGAAGAGTTAGGAGGCTGAATTAGTGAGATAGAAGAGTTACTAAAGGAACAGAAAAGGTGATCAATAGTACCAAAAGCTGTGAGGAATAATGGATTTGAATTGCAGGCACAATCAAGTTACCACTTACTGTATTTGAAAAGGAAGTTTCAGAAACATAAGCATTATAGCTGCACAGAAAAGGTCGAGCAGCTTGCATATTCAATATTCTGTGAGAACATCGGAGTAAATTTTTTTTCCTTCAAGAATGATTGGAAAGCGATTACGCAAAGGAAAGAAACAGGTTGAAGGTTTTTTTTAAAATACAAAAACAGTAATTTTATATTTCCCTTGTATTACAGAACACACACAAGTTTGGAATCTATGTTGACCACAAAATATAAATAATATACGTACAGTATATGCACTGAATTGCCCTTTATGCTATTGTTTAAACATCCTATTTTTAATTAGTTGATTTGACATTAGCTAGAGAACCAAATGCAAGTGCTTATATTGCGGTATTTTCAAGTATTCTACATTCTTTTGGCTTTATTTACAATATTTCTACATTCTTTTGGCTTTATTTACAATATTTCTCCAGTCTGGTTGTTAAACATTATAGCTTGATATAATTTATAGGCTATGTGGGCAAAATAATAGAAATCAGAGATGTCATACTTGCTACTTAATAGCTTTTGTGAACTACAACTTCCAGAGTTTCCTCAGAGCCTGCAGCTACTGGCAAAAACAGATGAAGAAGTTCAAAACAGTTAATTTGCCTCCAATTTGTTATCACTTTAATAAACTCTTTAATTCCTTATCCATTCTGCTGTAAATGAGACTTTACTTACCCCTGCTCCTCCATCATCTCCTGTAGCTCCATACACTTGAGCTCCACACGTCTCTTTCGCTCGTGATCCAAGATTTCACGATGGGCTTTCTTCACAAGATTGGGCTCTGTTGTTCTTGACTCCTCTTCAGCCTTATGCCAAGTACCAGAAGCACAGGGTTGGGAGAACCCATTGGTGGTTTCTTGTGGAGAAGGCATCCTAGTACCATTGTTGCACACAGCCATTGCAACACCTTCCGTTATGTCCCTGCTCCACGGTTTCTGAGGAAAGTCACATAGATTCATTTTTAGTTAACTATTTCCTTTTCTTAACAGCACCTCTACAAGCAAAAAAATAGGAGAAGGAAATTCTCTTCATGCTCAGAGTCTCTCAGTTAAATTAAAACTGACAAATTAATGGAGGAAGAGCAGTATTAATCTGCTTTTCTGCAAGTAAAGGACAGACATTCCCAGCTAAGCAGCACAAGTACCATTATAAAGGCAGAAAAGTCAAATTAAGGATTTGGTGGGAGGGCTGGTCGTGCGTAACAAGCAGTGAGAAAAGATTGCTGCAAACCCCATGGAGTAATAGTAGCAACTAATTGTAGAAGAAACAGGGGCTACATTAAAAGCAATTATACACATTGTAACACAAGTATGGATATACCTTAGAAGAACTGTTGATACAAAACTATTACATGTATTCACATAAGTAATTATTTCACAGCCCAGGGTGCAATTTTTTTTCTCTTTGTGAATGAGAGCAAAATATCAACAAAAATTAGATTATAGAATATAGAAACCTAGCATTTTATAATAAGCATATAGTTGATGCCTGAAATTATGAACATTTATCATACAGAAACCGTGTGAATGCATAACATTTATCAGGCTATTGCACTGTGTGTATATATATATATATATATATATATATACAGAAGTAGTATGTAGACCCGCACACCAATGTTTCTTTCCAATAAAGTGTTTATTTAGTACATTAATCCATCCATTGGATTAATGTACTAAATAAACACTTTATTGGAAAGAAACATTGGTGTGCGGGTCTACATACTACTTCTGCATATGAAAACAATTGACCCTGCACCCGCAAACAAGAACAAGAAGTCCGGTGTACAGAGTGCGGTTGCTTAACACAGCATATATATATATATATATATATATATATATATATATATATATATTGTCTGTATTTAACACAAAGAGGTAAATAAGCCAACAGTGGCATATAAATTTATGCTGGCAACAGGGCCGGAACAAGGGGTAGGCAGGGTAGGCAGCCGCCTAGGGCACAATAACGGGGGGGGGCGCACTTCTCAGGGGGGAAATTTTTTTTCCCCATTATTAAAATTTATTTCCCATGATGGTCTTTAGTGTAAAAGCATGAATCTACAAAAAATCGCACAAGGCCCACAAAGTCCCCAACCCCCTTAATCCATTCCTTGTATTAAAGCCAGCAGTTAGCGCTCCCCCACCCTGAGAGTGTCCCTTGGTGGTGCCTGCCTGCCTTCCATTCCACTGTGACACGCTGGCGTACATGCGCATTGGGCTGATGTCACGTCAATTAAAGTACAAAGGATCGGTTTGGTTGCACAGACAGGACCTGCTGACTCGGCGGCGGCGCTGAAGATCACAGTCACTAGAGAACTGCTTGCTGTCTGGCTCTGTACTGCTGGCTGGGGCCCTACTGGCTGTAATTGAACTTGAAGTTGCTTGCTTTTGCTGGGCTGCTGGCACAGATCATGGGGGCTTGGGTTGGGGAGTTGGCACATAGGTACAGATGGGGGGGCTGCCTTGGGGGGCCATGTCTGGGCTGACTGCTGGTACAGATGGGGGGAGCTGCCTTGGGGCCTTGATAGCTGCTGATGGGGGGCTGCCTTGGGTCCATGATAGCTGCTGGTACAGATGGGGGGGGGCTTGGGGCCATGGTGGCTGCTGGCACAGGTACAGATGGGGGACTTGGGCCTTGGGGCAATATTGGTGGATAATGGCTGCTGGCACAGGTACATGGGGGCAGTCTGATGGCTGCTGGCAATGTTACATTGGGGCAACATGATGGCTGATGGCACAGGTGCCTGACACCATGACATCACAGTTTGCGAGTAAACCCTTCATTTGCACTTTGTTTGTTTGTTTACCAGGTTAAAAAATGTTTCTTTTTTGGTGTACCTTATTTTTGCTTGCAAAAATTACATATTTAAATATAATCATTACACATCTAAATATAATCCTTTAATAGTGCTGCTAAGAGTTATGTTTACAATTGAACAAAGAATGATGGGAATATCAGTTCACATAGAGCAGTGATCCCCAACCAGTGGCTTGTAAGCAATATCTTGCGCACCAACCCCTTGGATGTTGTTCCCAGTGGCCTCATAACAGGTGCTTGTTTTTGAATTACTTGTTTGGAGGCAAGTTTGGGATGTATAAAAACTAAGTGCACTGCCAGACAGACTTAAAATGCTGAGGACCCCCGACCTAGAGAGAACCAGGTTGTTAAGAGATATTGTTCTAGTCTGAGTTATGGCCTGAGGTATGGGATCCCTTTTTTGGAAACCTGTTAACCAGGAAGGTCATCCCTAGGGGGACCATTTACTAAGGGTCAAAGTGAATTTTCGAATTCAAAAACTTCGAATTTCAAAGTAATTTTTGGGTACTTTGACCATCGAATAGGCCAAAATTCGATTTGAATTGAAAAAACTTTGACTTGGAAAGTCAAAGTACTGTCTCTTTAAGAAACTTCAACTTCGACACTTCTCCACCTTAAACCTGCCGAATTGCTGTTTAGCCTATGGGGGATCTCCTATAAACTTTGGCTAAGATTTGAGTAGTCGAAGTATTTTTTTGTAAAATCATTCGATTCACAGTCTGCTAGAGTGAAATTCCGTCACTCCCCATTGCTTTCTATGGGATTTTATCATATTTATCAAAGGATGAACTTTCACTTTCAATTATTGATAAATACTCTTTTAAAAATCCCATTTAAATGAATGGAGAGTGGCGATTTCACTCTAGAGGACTAGGCGACCTCTGACTTCACTCTTTGATAAATTTACCCCTTAGTCGAATGCCTATGCAAGTGAACAAAATTGTATTCAGTAATATTCATTGCTCATGGCAGCAAAAGTGTTAGATATGCCATGATTTTATTGCAAACATGTATTGGGTATCATGAACTGAATTGCATAAAAGATGGTTTACTGCTAAAACCAATTTCATTGTATGCTACTTTCCAAGAGAAGAAAACAAGACTTCATCACACTTTGCCATTTAGCAAGTAGTCCCGGTCATGTCTAGCCCGAAGTCAGATTAAAAAATTAAATATAAAAAAATCAGTTTGCTCTTTTGAAAAAATGGATTTCAGTGCAGAAGTCTGCTGGAGTAGCACTATTAACTGATGCATTTTCCCATGACAGTATCCCTTTAAGATTTGGAACATTGTGTCTTCTCTTATTTTAATGGTGTCTAGTCACCATTTTCAACCTGTACACTCTTGTGAGACAGCCTTATGTAACATTACCGTATATACTCGAGTATAAGCCGACCCGAGTATAAGCCAAGGTACCTAATTTTACCTACGAAAACTAGGAAAACTAGAAAACTCTAGTATAAGCCTAGACACAACTACAGCCCTGTCTCCCAGCAGCACACATTCTGCCAAAGCGACCCCCCCAGCGATCAACCGGACTTCTTTGCAAAGTTGATGGTGACAGAGAATTGCCAAACGGATTACTGTGTGCATTGTCCCACTGTCCCACTACCATGTGCAGAGGGTGCTGTGTGATATTGCCATCACTGTTAATCCTTCATATAACCAACAGAGGACGATGTGTGATATTGCAGTCACTGTTATTCTTTCATATAACCAACAGAGGGCGCACTGTTATTCTTTCATATAACCAACAGAGGGTGCTGTGTGATATTGCAGTCACTGTTATTCTTTAATATAACCAACAGAGGGCGCTTTGTGATATTGCAGTCACTGTTAATCTTTCATATAACCAACAGAGGGCGCACTGTTATTATTTCATATAACCAACAGAGGGTGCTGTGTGATATTAAAGTCACTGTTATTCTTTCATATAACCAACAGAGGGCGCTGTGTGATATTGCAGTCACTGTTATTCTTTTATATAACCAACAGATGGCGCTGTGTGATATTGCAGTCACTGTTATTCTTTCATATAATCAACAGAGGGTGCTGTGTGATATTGCAGTCACTGTTATTCTTTCATATAACCAACAGAGGGTGCTGTGTGATATTGCAGTCACTGTTATTCTTTCATATAACCAACAGAGGGCGCACTGTTATTCTTTCATATAACCAACAGAGGGCATTGTGGGATATTGCAGTCTCTCCCCAAGTGAACTGTTGGTATAGGAATGATTAAAAGTGACTGCAATCTCAGCTACTGCCCTCTGACCCGAGTATAAGCCGAGGTAAACTTTTTCAGCACATTTTGGATGCTGAAAAACTCGGCTTATACTCGATATACGGTACATATGAACTTTTGAATGCCTAGGACAAAAATCACTTATATATTCTGATCCTCCTGGATTTATCCTCAGCAACTAATGCTGTCAATAATTCCCTTCTAATTCTTCAGTGTCTCAAGATTCAGAACTTGGCCCTATGTTGTTTTCCTGGTACACGCTTTATCTAATAAAGTATAAATATAATTTGTTTGCAAACTAGCCAGATATTTTAGATAACCCTTCACAAACAGCTAACATTCCAACTCATAAAATAAAATGGGTCTGATTCATTATATGCCAAATCTTAAAGAGATACTATTATCCTGCTACCTGTATCTAATAAGCTACCCAGAAACCCACATCAGTCTGTCTTACATTCTACTGCTAGAATCCTTCATTCAAAGTTTTTTTTTATTGATGATTTTCTTTACAGCATTTACTGTATATTAGTCAACATTTTGAATTTGTACATATAACATTCAGATGCTCTCCTACGCAGAGGGGAGCGCTCATGGTATGAACAGTTGTAATGTACACAAATATATTATATTGTATATAAAATTGTGTATCATTAAAGTTAACAATTAAAGGGTTCCATTTTTACTTTATCTTAAGATTCCTACCCTCCATTTCGATTTTCCAAATGAAGGAATTCCCTCATATAACTGTTATATAATATAATATAAAAATGGTAATAACTGTAGATCAATGTTATCGTTGACTAGCATAAGTTGACCAAGGGGTCCAAATCTCAATATAAGTATTGTATGTGTCTGAGGTAATACTCAGCAATCTCTCATTTACCATGATCCAGTTCATTTCAATATGAAACATATTTGAGCGGAGTGAACATTTTTTCCAAGAGGCAGCTATAGTTTGTTTTGCTGCTGTGAAGATAAATTGAATCAGTTTTCATTGGTATTTATTCAGTACTCCAATTTGCTTATTAAGTAAAACCTGAGAGGGATCCTTGCGGATTTTAATCCCTTTGATTGTATCAATTAATGTGAATATTCTGTATACTGTACGTAACATTTTCCCCTTTTCAACACATTTTCTAAAGCAAAGCAGGCTGCAGTTATGATAATATTTATGTAATTTAGCAGGGACATATACCATCATATTGGACCCATAATGGAAGGTTAGGGTGATAAAAACAAATTATTTGCATGATAATAATAGTGCAAATTAGGAAAATTAAGCCTTCTCCTGTTTTTTGCTATAAGCAAGCTTTTCTGTGATAGTCGTGCTTTTTTCCTACCCCATATAAAATATTTTATTTTTTTTGCATCGTATTTAAGGTTTGTATCTCTAACTTTTAAGCAAAATGTTTCTCTCAACTTTCAAAGCCCTTTATTTCTCTGCAATATATCTCTAGTAGTCTCTCCATATGTTCCTGGAAGTTTTGTGTGTTCCATTTATAGCCATTGACTTTTCACAACTTTGCAATTAAACAAAATCTGTAGCATCGTCACTCTAGTGATATGATGATTTACAATCCTTCATTGCCGTATGTCTTACCTTTAGGGCACAAACACTTCCAGTTTTACCCATGTACCATGTGGTAGACTGCTTTCCCCACTAGCAAAACACTCATGCCCCATTACCATTAATTTCTTAAAGAAGAAATAAACCCTAAAAATGAATATGGCTAAAAACGCCATATTTTATATACTGCACTCATTGCACCAGCCTAAAGTTTCAGCTTCTTAATAGCAGCAATGATCCAGGACTTCAAACTTGTCACAGGGGGGCCCACATGCTCACATGCTCAGTGGGCTCAGTGCAGCTCTTGAGAAGCTAAGCTTAGGGGTCAGCACAAATTATCAAGCAAAAATTAGGTTGGTCTGTAATATAAGTTGATGCTACAGGGCTGATTTTTAAATTCTGATAATAGTTGCACTGGTTTCTGTGCTGCTATGCAGTAATTACAGTGCCTGTATTAATTATTAATCAGCCTTATATTGTGACATTTATATTCTATGTGTACAGTTTATTGTGAGTGGTCGCTAAGCTCAGTAAGTGACAGCAGCACAGAGCATGTGCAGTGAATCAGCAGAAAAGCAGATGGGGAGCTACTGGGGAATTTTCAGAGACACAGATCTTCCCTGCTAAAGGACTGTGGTTGCCTTGGGCTGGTTCAAAAGCCCAAAACATAATGGACAACATTTCTAACCTCATTTTATAGTTAAGCTTTAGTTCTCATTTAAAGGAGAAGGAAAGCCCCAGGGCGCAAAACCCCTCCGCCTCTTTATATTTAAATATGCTTAAACTTGCTCATACTGAATGATCTTACTTAGTGAACATTTTAATTAATTATGTCCATTTGGAACCTCTAAGATCTTAGTAGACATTGTGACTTTTGCTCCAACTTGAGTTATGAACCTCTTGATAATACCGTATTTTTTCCTTTAAATATGGAATAACACATAAGACATTAAATCAAAGTTTATAAGTTAGGGAATACCAAAGAATTTATTGTGCTGGCTAATTTAGTAGGTGAAAAAAAATTCCTTTATGAGGATGTCATTCTTACAATATTTACTGCTTAAGTATAAAGAAATGAATAAGGCAATGGCAAACATTAAATGAGTAATAAAATACCAGCAAAAGGCTCATTAGGTGGACAAACAGTAAAAATTGTAAGAATTTAGCAATCATTTGTTTTGACTTCCTAACTCTCCAGAAAACAAGCTGGAGAAAGTGCTCTGACTGTCCCCAAAAGCTGCTTGTTCAAAAATGCAATTACTGCTTCCATGGAAACAGTTTCTGACTGACCTAAACCTCAGGCTACAATGTCAGATCCAATACAGCAAAATTCCCAAAGGGAAAACATATCTGTTTTCCACTTCCCTAAAACTCTTATATTACTGAAAGCTCTGAACAAGCCTGTCAAAAGAACTCTGATACAAAAATCCAATTTTCTATTATATATCAGAGTTTGTTAAGTTCCTTAAATATTATATATTACATATTACATAAACAGTTCCATAAAATAAATAATTTTTCAAGTTATTATACTATATGGTATGTGCTTTTTTTCAGCACAACTAGCAAGCTCCATTTTTTTACTCATTCGTGATGTAAAAATGTCGATGGTTTGCAGCTAATAGTAAAATGCTTTTCAGAGAGAAGTTTAGCATACTACGAAAATTTGCTTCCCTGGAAGACTGGAACAAAAACCCTTGACATTACTTTAAAAGATATGCAACTGTAAAAAAAAGTTATTTTTGCAAAAATTCAATTAACATAAATATCAAGAGAAAAAATCAAGAAAATTAATTTAGTTGTAATTACAAACAATAGTCACACAGAACAAGTAAAAATAAACTATTAAAAAAGTGGACACACCACATGAGACACGCCACAGGAATAGAGACAGGTTTATTATTGCCATGGAGGAGAGGTATGTTACCTGATGGGGCTGGGGCTGTGTCATTAAATGTTGGCTGTCATTCATTGCTTGAGACAATATACCTTGAAATGCTAGGCCGCTTTGTCTTGAAATGCTGGGGACAGTATCATTAAATACTGAGGCCATTGAGTCATTCAAATCTGGGGCCTCTGTGTCATGAAATGCTGAGGCATGTGTGAATACAGAAGTTGGAGTGGTCTATGTTTAAGTGGGCATAGTAAAAGGGGGTGATCTTAAGTGTGCATGTGTGTTTTACATTGATGAGTGTAGCTTAATAAATAAATGTTGGGACTTTTTCCTTCAACAACTGGTTAGCAATATGTAAATAACTTGGACTTTAAGTTTAAAATTGTACATTTTATTTATTGGCAAAAAATTATATGCATCAAAAGTTCCCTAGAATATTCTTTTATATACTGTACAGCTGGTTTATACTGTATAGGTGATGTCTGCTGTCACATACTGAAAAACAGGGGCTTCCATATTAAATAAATCATAGGGCAGAGCTCCAGTTTTTTCTTTATAACCTTCACAATGTTCATTTGAGTTTTTAAATTTGATGCAAACCAAAGTTGTGACTTTTATTACAGCAATTCCCATAAAAGTAGAAAAAAGCACACAATACCCATCGAACTTTGCACATACAACATGTAAAGTAACTGCAGAGAGAAAAAAAAGAGAAATGGAATCAATCAAAACCTGAAATATTTTGGTCTTTGTTCCATTTGCCCCTACCAAGAAAATCTGACTTATTATAATGGCTATACAAGTATAATTATTAAAAAAGCCCCTGCTGTTTACTAGATATCTACATTTGTATTACGCAATTAACCTTTACGTTGAACAGATATCCTGCCATTTGTATTTATTGATAAAATGGTAGTTAGATTCCTGAATTAACCAAAATGCCAAGCAATGTATTCTGCTTTTCTAATTCATTTTAGGAAATAAAAATATATAATATTTGTTTTGACCAGTTTCCCACTGTTTTTGATTCAACAAAACAAGCTGCTTTAACAAGTAGTATGATTGGATCAAAGTTTTGATATCACACAGTTGAGAAAGAACTATAGCAACAGTGTATAATGGCAATCAATTTCACGGAAGACTGCAGAATTTTATAAAATGGAATAATTTGTCCCAAACACTCTCCTGAGGCGTGCTGAATTCCTGAGGACAATATGCTTGGTTCTGAATACAAATTCTTTCAATTATATTACCGCAAATTGACAAATGATGATAGTCATCACTAAATATGTTTCTTGCCCTGTGTATTGGCAGATTAAAATATCATTTTGTGTTTGTGTGATATTTCAGTTCTTTCACAGCGAAGTAAGTGTATCCGAAGTCCAAATTTCTTGCACTTTTGTGTATCATAAAATGCTAAGCCCTTTGTGTCATATGTTTCACATATGGCTGAACTTACTCACTGTGCATAATGCTGGAGCCATGGGGGGAAATTTACTAACCTGTGAAAATTCACCAGCGACGGCTTCACACCCATCACTACACTTCGCCAGGCGAAAATTTGCTCAGACAACACTAATTTACTGAAATGCAAAGTTGCGTCCAGGGAGCCGAACACTGGCAAATTTTCGCTAGCGTTATGTCGGCAATCAAAGAGAAGATGCGCTAGCGTTCAATAATGCCTAGCGCAACTTTGTTAGAGGTCTTCGCTCAGGCTAATTTGCATACAGCGGGAAATTATAACGTTTAGTGGACGTATATGTTGCAGCAAATAAATTACATTACACAAGTCCAGGGAACCTTAATACAGAAAATATAGTTGTTATAATGCCCTACACATGAGCTCACTGTATAGTTTGTATGCCACATGTTAGAAAATGTATGGGGGAACCCAGTTACCCAAAAAAAACCATTTTTAAGGACTTTTGTAGGCTATCATTCTGAAAAAAGGAAAAGATGCCAGCGTTTTTTGGGACTTTTTTTCTACTAAAAATTGACGAAGTCCTATGCACTCCATTGCAAGTTTGGTGAAAGAGGTAACATTCAGTAAAATCCGCATTTAGTGAATTTGCGGAGTTACGTCCATTTGCCAGAGCGAAAATTCGCCTGGCATTAGAGTGTGAAGCAACGCTAGCTTCTATCTACTTCAATTGTGAAGTGACGTCACACTGGCAAATCATCACCAGCGTTAGTGACTTCGCCCTTTAGTAAATGTGCCCTATGGTGTCTTGCAATGTCTCATGAAATGGAGGATCAATGTGTTAGAAAATGCTTGGGTCATTGTGTCACGAATTGCTGGAGACACCACGTGATATATTGCTGGGTACAGAGTGTCAAAAACGCTGGGGTCATTGTGTCTTGAAATGATGGGGATCACTGTAACCTTTGTTGCTGACAGTCATGTATTCATTTATGTCTCAGAGAGAGTTTATCTTTAAAGGGATACTGTCATGGGAAAAAATATTTTCTCAAAATGCATCAGTTAATAGTGCTGCTCCAGCAGAATGCTGCACTGAAATCCATTTCTCAAAAGAGCAAACAGACTTTTTTATATTTAATTTTGAAATCCGACATGGGGCTAGACATATTGTCAGTTTCCCAGCTGCCCCCAGTCATGTGACTTGTGCGCTGATAAACTTCAGTCACTCTTTACTGCTGTACTGCAAGTTGGAGTGATATCACTCCTCCCTTTCCCCCCAGCAGCCTAACAACAGAACAATGGGAAGGTAACCAGATAACAGCTCCCTAATACAAGATAACAGCAAACTGGTAGATATAAGAAAAGCACTCAATAGTAAAAATACAGGTCCCACTGTGACACATTCAGTTACATTGAGTAGGAGAAACAACAGCCTGCCAGAAAGCAGTTCCATCCTAAAGTGCTGGCTCTTTCTGAAAGCACATTACCAGTAAAAAAAATACACTTGCTGGTTCAGGAATGAAATTTTATATGATAGAGTGAATTATTTGCAGTGTAAACAGTGTAATTTAGAAATAACAAGTACATCATAAAAATAATGACAGAATCCCTTTAAGTATAAGAGTATGAAATGAAAGCAACTAATTTATACACTGGTCACAGCTTAAAGAATCAGTGGCATGTTTTTTTTAAAATTCTGCCAGAAAAGATGGCAAGACTGCCAAAATTAATGAATTCTTAAAATATAAGTTAAAATATATTATCACAACAATACCATTCAATTGCAAGGAAAAACTGGGAGCAGAGGATATCTGCTGTGCTGTAGCCTCTTTTGAAGCAACGTACCCTGGGACGGGTACAGCCAATGGTATAAGGCTAGATATTTTGCTCACCATAAGAAGCCTTACAAATTGCCACCCCCACATGTTTTACTTTTTCTTGATCTTTCATAATCAAAAATGATTGATCTGTTCAGGACCATAACTAAAAGTAATAATTTGTGCCTATCTTAATTAACAGTGTTCGAGTTTGCATGCATTCTCAAAGCAAATAATTTAATACAAAGAAATGTAAGAAATAATGGTTACAATTAGCTGGATCCCATGACAAGTCAATATTGAAAGCTATTTTCATGCGCTATTCCAAGAGATGCATGTGTTGCCAGGTAACAAGTGCAGCCTTGTGATTTTTTTTAAAACTATTAGTAGGTAATAAAATTAGTAACGTGAAATGAAATGGTATTTGGCTCATTGCCTGTTTATATGGCCAGATGCATTAAAAGACAGTTATCTAAACAGGTACTAATTTGTAACATGCTATTTTAACCCATTAATTTAGCTGTAAAGTAGGAATTATACTTACTTACTTTAATCAAAACTGAAAACATTTTTCAAACCTAAAGGCCTGCAAAGGTTGGTAGTGCAGGTTAAAATAAATCAACACCACCAGGCATACAAGCACCATACATTTAAAATATATTTTAAATAAGTTATATATACATAAAATAATATATATATTAAATAGACTGGTAAATACAAACATGTTATAATTAACACAATCTGATAACATACCAACAATGGCCTTGGTGCACAATACAAATCAAAAGCAGAGACAAAGAGAAACCCTGATGTTTCAGATCTAACTCTGGGGGACTGATGGGATTTTCAAGAGGGTTTCTCTTTGACATGTGTCTGCTTTTAAATGTTTTTACTTTCATTGCATTCAGGCCATTGTTGGTATGTATATCACATTGTATTGATTGTAAAATCTTTGTACATTATCATATATTATGCTAATTTGATCTATATAAAAGATTATTTTAGCAAACATACTTAATGACCTGTCTGGTGCTTATATGCCTGATGATGTGCATTCATTTATTTAATTTAATATAATTTGTTTTCCTTTTCTAAGTTTTGGTTTAAGGATGACACCTTCTGTTTGCCTGTTCACTGGCTGAAGAAGCGCCTGTATATACAGGAGAGAGTGGAGGGATTGTTTCTTGCACTGAAACAGCCCTGTGTATCTTTGTGCTAAAATAAACCAATATATTCTTTTGACCCAAACTAGTTTTTGACTGTCACTTAAACTTGAACATGTTTTTTTCCTTCATGATTCTCGATATTTCATGCTGTTTGATGCTGGTTTTCATTCAATAATCAGAAAAATTTGAGTTGTTGAGGCAACAATTCAATAAAGCTTTGTTGACTTTTCCCCCCACTGACTTTTTGATCAGATTTATAGGTAAATTAAGGGGATTTTGGTTTGGGAGTTTGGTTACATTTTTTTTTATTATAGAGACAATGTTGAATTTTAGTAAATACCCCCTAGTGTGAAGCTATTATAAAGTTTGATAACAGTTTACCCTATTGTTATAAGTGGATGTTTAGGTTAGCAGTAACCTACTGTGCCCCACTGGTTTACCTATTACTTTGAGACTTGTCAAATAACATGCATTGTCTAAACTTAATGGCAAAAATATGGAAAAGCTGATGTTATGAACTCTGAGAATGCTTTGATGTATGCTTATAGAGTATTTGCATAAATTTTCGACAAACAGGAAATACATAACCTTCTACACAAATGTACAAATGTGAAGAAAACATATACACCACAATCACTTTACCGCATTACAAAGCAAGTTTTTGTATTTGCAAGGTAGTTAGCAAAGTTGTTAGTACTATGAGAAGTTAAAGCTGTTTTTTTTTACAATAGTGACAATAAAATAAAATGTATTGGCATTGTATATCAACATTTTGAGCTTTGTGCCTGCTCGCTGCAATCATGAGAACAGAGTATGAATAAAATATTGCTTAGGTCACTGTGAGAGCTTGTACTACAATTAGATTTAATATGCAGTATGCAGAGGCATAAAACAAGTCAGTGATGATTTTAATAGACTTCTCCAGCCATTATAACTTTAGGTGATCTATTGGTAATAAAGGCATCTTTAACTCCATCCTTTTTATGCATTCCTTCCCAAAAAGGCCCACTGTGTATGCACAGAATGAATTCATCACTACATAATGGCTGTTTCTCACAATATATTCCTATTAGCTTTGGCTCTAGAGCCCTGGCCAGCCAAAATGATTTGGGTAATGCCAAGGCTTGTATTTTAAAGCTTTTAGAATTATTGCCCCTAAGGGGTTTTAGAGACTTTCGTTTGGTCGTTTCTCATTTACTCTGAAATAATTCTCCAAAGCATATTTTAGATACATAACTACACATTTTATGCAAATATGGACAAACTCTTGTCCCCACGATACAGTGTCAGAATTATTTATTGCCTAGATAGAAGCCAATAGAATAATGCAGGAATTGATTTTGACAATTCTGTAGCCCTAAATACCACCCCATAGTAAAAATTTTTTTTACTTGTGAGTCACATTTAAATGTGAAAAATAGTTGGGGAGCAACACAAGCATGAAAAAGTCCATGGGGATGTCAAATAAGGGCTGTTATTAGCTGTTTGGTAGCCCCTATATGGACTGGTAGACTACAGGTGACTCTGTTTGGCATTACACCTGGTTTTTATGCAACCAAAACATGCCTCCAAGCCTGGAATAGTGTACTAGTACACTCTAGTCACGGTTGAGCTAAAAATAGCAGTTCTGAGCTCCAACATAGGAGTGACAGTTTGGAGGTATCTCTCCCAGGCCATATTGCCTGTAGTATATTTATCCCAGTGGAGAGGGAATCAGGAGAGAGATGATTGCCCAGAGGTTGATCCAGAGACCACTACCGGAATATGTTGCAGAGGTGAAGTGGGATGCCCGCCAAGTCTGTTCTAAGGGAGTGTCAGCATGTGTTAAGCTGCATGTGATGTGCCTGTGTCTTTTTACTCTAACCACTGGATCTGAGTAAACCTGGGGACATTGTTTATGACTAATAAACTTAGCGAAGGCCCGGATTCTGCAGAGAGAGTCCAAATGTAACCCATGCTCCTATCTTAGCTGGACATTAACTATCTGTGGTGTGGATAGCCCAGATAAGCGTTACATTTTTGGCGCCCAATGTGGGGCTCATTTCCCTAATACCAGACTGTGCTGCTGTGTTGTTAGGTTTTCGTCACAGGCTGCGCACCAGACTGAGAAAGGCAGTCCTGCACGACTTTTTCACAAATTGTTCGATTTTTCCATACAAGTGTTTGGCCGTGGGTTTGGGCTTGGAGGTTCTTTCCCGAATTTCATGAAGGCCAGCGGTACCGCAAATCTTTGTTGTGGGTGAAGTTTCGCTGGCGACATTTTTGTGGGAGAATCTAATGGAATTGGATGGATATGCTTCTGTGCCTGCTTCAGATGTGCTTGTACCTTCAATGGCTGTTAAGAAGGGAGTGTAGCACAGTTCTCTCCATGTTTCACACACTACTGGGTTGAGGCTGCACCCAGATCAACATGTGTGGATGTCAGTTTTACCCCTCGACTGCGGGTGCACAAGACTTTCTTTTTCAGCCATGTGACACCATGCCCATATCCAAGATGGAGGATGTCGGTGGGGTGGATGACCAGATCCGGATGTCCCGTAGGGGATAGTTCCAGGTTTGGTGTGCTCTCTATATTGGACCCAAAGATGGGAGGTACCGGTGGAGCTGGATGTGTGGACACTAGGGCCAAGTTTGGTTCACAGCGGTGAAGCCCCAGGAAGAGGGAACCTAGTATGCCAGCAAGTGGAATTCAGATCCTGGAGAGTAAAGGACTGGTCAATATTTGCTGAAACTGAACTTGCTCGTGAAGTGCTGGAGTGGACTTGTACAGACACTCAGGAGAGTTGTAATAAAGTTTGAGTAACTGCAACTGTTCATTTTGCACTAGAAAATGTTTCTTGATATAGTAACATTAACTATCTATGGTGTGGATAGCCCAGATAAGCGTTACATTTTTGGCGCCCAATGTGGGGCTCATTTCCCTAATACCAGACTGTGCTGCTGTGTTGTTAGGTTTTCGTCACAGGCTGCGCACCAGACTGAGAAAGGCAGTCCTGCACTACTTTTTCACAAATTGTTCGATTTTTCCATAAAAGTGTTTGGCCGTTGGTTCGGGCTTGGAGGTTCTTTCCCGAATTTCACGAAAGCCAGCGGTACCGCAAATCTTTGTTGTGGGTGAAGTTTCGCTGGCGACATTTTTGTGGGAGAATCTAATGGAGTTGGATGGATATGCTTCTGTGCCTGCTTTAGATGTGCTTGTACCTTCAATGGCTGTTAAGAAGGGAGTATATCACAGTTCTCTCCATGTTTCACACACTACTGGGTTGAGGCTGCACCCAGATCAACATGTGTGGATGTCAGTTTTACCCCTCGACTGCAGGTGCACAAGACTTTCTTTTTCAGCCATGTGACACCATGCCCATATCCAAGATGGAGGATGTTGGTGGGGTGGATGACCAGATCCGGATGTCCCGTAGGGGATAGTTCCAGGTTTAGTGTGCTCTCTATATTGGACCCGAAGATGGGAGGTACCGGTGGAGCTGGATGTGTGGATACTAGGGCCAAGTTTGGTTCACAGCGGGGAAGCCCCAGGAAGAGGGAACCTAGTGTGCCAGCAAGTGGAATTCAGATCCTGGAGAGTAAAGGACTGGTCAATATTTGCTGAAACTGAACTTGCTCGTGAAGTGCTGGAGTGGACTTGCACAGACACTCAGGAGAGTTGTAATAAAGTTTGAGTAACTGCAACTGCTTCATTTTGCACTTGAAAATGTTTCTTGATATAGTAACATTAACTATCTGTGGTGTGGATAGCCCAGATTAGCGTTACACACTGTAGGAGTCAAATTTATATAGCTACACAGTGGCTACTGGCCCTGGTGTCTAGACATGACTCTAAAATTATAGCACAAATTATTAGTTTTTCAAGTGCCAGGAGCAGAATATCTCTAGTTTCTTGGAAAACTAGCTTCTTAGAAGATTTTCAGTGGGGGAAGTACAGAAAGAACTGCAGACAGACAGAGTTCTCTCAACAATATAATGATCACATCCCCTTTCAAATAGGGACCCTTGCAAAATATAACGAAATGGAAATGGAAATGACCAGATGATAGCATTGTAAGAGTTGAAGGTGAGAAAGTTAATTGCATGGAACATAATATAGTTAAGACCCTTCTATAACACGCCAAAAATTTAGTCACTACTTGGATATCTGGGTAATCCAGATGCATGTAGAGACTTGAAAAGAATATCTCATTCTGATTTCTACTCCTGTTCTGGCTCCTGTCCTATAGTCATTCTGCAGGATCTGACTTCAAAGACAGCATGTCTTACAGCATCTCCAATGTGTAACTGTTCTGTATACACATTACAGAACAATAAATTATAGTCTAATGTAGGACCCTGAAAGTTATACCCCTTCAGACACAAGTGATCATAAATGCCCAAAAGTGACATTATACAGAGGGATTTATGCATAGCTTGAATATACTTTGCATGGTTTATTGCAAATTGCTTTCAATAATGACATTATCTACAAAGTATTCTTCAGCCTATTACTAAAATATATTAATATATCTATTGGTAAACATGAGTAGGAAGTGAAAGAATATTTTATGAATTTTACACTAACAGACCCTCAGTGTACCTGTTAATGTATCTGCATCACAGTAGACCATAAAAACAAATTATTAAACTTGCGTTTCATAACAGAAAACATTATATTAATAGTTACTGCCATGTGCTTATGTCCTTTTTTCTTTTTTAATGGAACAAAATAAGAGGGGAGCTTGGAATAAAAACATTTAAACTGAGGAGGAAGAATGTAAACTTGTACAAATATTTGTGTAATTATAAAAAAAAATTATTATTTTATGACCTTTTTAATGAAAACATATTCTGCACTGAACATGCCACCAGACAGAAGCAGACACTGACTAGTATTTCAGGAGAAAGTGTCTGCAATCTTATTGACTGCCTCATGTTTAATTTACAAAAATCAATGTGTTCTGTTAGTTCATGCCACCCACACACACAACAGACAGTCACAGAATGGCTTCAATTATCAATAATTTAGCCAAATATGACATACTCTTCTATGACAGTAGGGTGCAGAAATGTTAAAGTAACTAATTTTCAAGACACATACAGTATATGGAACAAATACGAATTAATAACACATTAAACAAAAAAAGAGATTTACCGGTACCATGACTGCATTTACATTTATAGAGCAATGTACATTTCTTTTAGTGCTCCTTTATGTATGTTACATCAATTGAAGCTCACATGAGCAGTCCTTGTGATTTCATTGTGTTCTGGAAAATGTGAACCTGTTTACAGAGGCTGTTCAACTTATTGTTGTGATCATGCTTAACACAAGCTTAAGTTCTATTTGCACCTAGAAGTTGGTGCACTTGTTTCACTTATTGAAAAAGTCTATAAGCAAAGTCTATAAGCAAATGCCCTGGCCCGCCTCTACAGTTATTTGAATGTAAGCATTGGTCTTAAATGCATACACTTACTAAAAAAATGCCCATGCAAACCAATACTAACCAACTATAGATAAATGCTAGCATACAGGGAGCAAATGCCCATCAGAAAAGATCTCTTCCAAGTAAATAATAACACTGCAAAAAAAAACAATTATCAAGCTCACTAAGGTCACAAGAGGTGTTTCCCTCAATGTCTAAAGCAGTGTTATGGTGTGTTTTAAAAAGTTGATTCCCATAGACAAAAGCATCATTTTATTTTATTTGGGTCATCTCCGGAATGCTACTTAGAAAACTGATCCTTTGTACTAATCTGATTGCCCCAATCAACTGTGATCCTTCTATCTTATCAAGGTGCTTGTTTATAGGTCAGAATGGATATAATTTGCCCATTAAGCATATTCGAAGAAATGCTAAATTAGTATTTTTCTTAAAGTTCTCAGAAAAAGATTGTTTACAGCCATGATTTGGCTTAAGACCACCATTTACACATTAACATATTCCGTTTCATATGATTCTTCCAATTTACAGAGAAATGTTCTCTCAGAAGCAGGAACTGAAGCAAGGATGCTACCAAAGAAGTACATTTTGAACTTTGTAATGAAACTGTACTCGTCCAACAAAGGTATGCAATATTATAAAATTAGAGATAAGTTTTGGCCGCAGTTAAACATAAGTGGTATGACATAAAAAAAGATATTTGCAAAGTTGCAGTATGCTTGCTCCTTATTTAAAATTTTACACCATCTCTGAAATCGGAAGATTACACGTAACGTTCGTGTAATTTATAAAAATGTGAATTCGGATTTAGTACAGAATCTGCTACTATCATTTAACATTACAAGACCTAGCATAAATTCCATTGTGTAAAACCAATGGAACAACTTTAGGAAGAGAAGAAAGTGGTTTAAAAAGTGGTGCATTCTTTTGCTGATTTCTTATGTCTTCTTTTAAGTTAAAGGGATACTGTCATGGGAAAAAAAAAATTCAAAATGAATCAGTTAATAGTGTTGTTCCATCAGAATTCTGTGCTGAAATCTATTTCTCAAAAGAGCAAACAGATTTTTTTATATTTAATTTTAAAATCTGACATGGGGCTAGACATTTTGTCAATTTCCCAGCTGCCCCAAGTCATGTGACGTGTGCCTGCACTTCAGGAGAGAAATGCTTTCTGGCAGGCTGCTGTTTTTCCTTCTCAATGTAACTGAATGTGTCTCAGTGAGACATGGGTTTTTACTATTGAGTGCTGTTCTTAGATCTACCAGGCAGCTGTTATCTTGTGTTAGGGAGCTGCTATCTGGTTACCTTCCCATTGTTCTTTTGTTTGGCTGCTGGGGGGAAAAAGGGAGGGGGGTGATATCACTCTAACTTGCAGTACAGCAGTAAAGAGTGATTGAAGTTTATCAGAGCACAAGTCACATGACTTGGGGCAGCTGGGAAATTGACAATATGTCTAGCCCCATGTCAGATTTCAAAATTGAATATAAAAAATCTGTTTGCTCTTTTGAGAAATGGGTTTCAGTGCAGAATTATGCTGGAGCAGCACTATTAACTGATTCATTTTGAAAAAAATTTTTTTCCCATGACAGTATCCCTTTAACGCTTCCTTTTATATTTGCGTGCTGTAATCCAATACTACTTTTTTATAGATAGAATTATCTTCAACAAAATCTTATGAATGTGTGGGACATTTTGTATCCAGCTCAGGCTTTCCTCAACTTACGCATACACATGTCTGCTGTTTGATAATTCTATATGTTCATTCCACATAGCTGATTCCCTAATTAGAATGACTTCATTTCTTAATTAATTCACATAATTCAACATTTTCTTTTCTGCCGCAATGAACATTCTACCAAAGGGAAAATGTCAGGAAGGACCACAAATCAGCTGTAAATACAATATGTTCTTCTAACCTTGCCATGTTTCTAGAAATAAAGATGCAAGTGTGCGGTTTTTAGTTTAAAAATAAGATAATGATAATTAACTATGAATGACTTAGATATAGTAAAATTAAATCTTTTTTTGGAGGGGTTTACAAAGCTTGATGCTCTAGGAGCAACCTATTTGACCTACATTTATCGGAACTATCAATGGTTTAGATACTGTCATAGGAAAACATGTTTTTTTCAAAACACATCAGTTACTAATGCTACTCCAGCAGACTTCTGCACTGAAATCCAATTCTCAAAAGAGAAAACAGATTTTTTTATATTTAATTTTGAAATCTGACATCTGAGATTTCAAAATTAAATATAAAAAAATCTGCTTGCTCTTTTGAAAAAGGGACTTCAGTGCAGAAGGCTGCTGGAGTGTGTGTGTGATTTCGAGAAGCTGAACTGAGCAGGGTGGTCAAATCAACAGATAAAATAAATAGAAAGGATAATTAGTTGTTTTTTTTTGGATATGTGTCACTTAAGAGAGTCCCAGAACCTCAGAAGTGAAGCTTGCCTTTACTGTTTAAGAAATAATTAACATCTAAACTAACAAACTGTGAGTGCTAATCCATTAAATAACCCTTTCCTTTAATTATTCCTTTAGTATTAAGCCCCTATTCTGGTGCATACACAAGATTTTGGAGTGATACATAATGGGGCCGATTCACGAATGGTCGAATATCGAGGGTTAATTAACCCTCGATATTCGACTGGGAATTAAAATCGTACGACTTCGAATATCGAAGTCGAACGATTTTGCGCAAATCCTGCGATCGATCGATCGAAGGATTTTTCGTTCGATCGAACGATTAAATCCTTCGAATCGAACGATTCGAAGGATTTTAATCCAACGATCGAACAAAAATCCTTCGATCAAAAAATCACAGGCAAGCCTATGGGGACCTTCCCCATAGGCTAACATTGACTTCGGTAGCTGTTAGCTGCCGAAGTAGGGGGTCGAAGTTTTTTTTAAAGGGACAGTACTTCGACTATCGAATGGTCGAATAGTCGAACGATTTTTACGTCTAATCGTTCGAATCGTTCGAATTCGATCGAATTTAACCAATTCGATGGTCGAAGTACCCAAAAAATACTTCGAAATTCGATTTTTTTTTTTTTATTCGAATCCTTCACCCGAAATTAGTGAATCGGCCCCAATGTGTCTAAGTAACAGTCCACAATATGGCTCCTGCTTGCTGTAATTGTGTTTAATTCCAAGACTGAAGGAAACAAAATTTAAATAATAAATATAGTGTAAGTAAAGTTTATTTTGCTCAACTAACATGATAGAAAATAATTTGGAATTATTTCTTAGGGTGACAGGTACCCTTTAAAGTGCAAGTACTGTGTCAAAAAACCTCAGTTAAATAAAAATTATTCAGGATAGTAACTTCTCCATGTTTACTATAAAATTATTCCAGCCTTAAGTTTGCTGTACAGTGCTTTGCCCTCAAGGAATGCTATACAAATAAAAACATACATACATCTTGACAATGACACCATTGAGGGTCTAAATTAAGTTTTTTTTAACTATTTTGTAAAGTCTCTTGAGTGAAACAGCTTCTTTTTGTAATTTTTGTATATGCTTTCTGTTACCACCAGAGCAGTATCCCTTTTGAGGTGTGTGCAGCAGTCCATTAAATATAAAGATTGTGATATTTTGGAATCATGCATGTCAATGCAAAACAAATGTTTATTAGTTAAAGTGAGATTATTAACATTTTATGAAGAGTCAGTGGTGACATTTAAGTGTGTGATGTTTGAGTCAAGGGGATAAAAACAACTTGAATAGCTGAATCCTGCATTTCCAAACTGTGTCACTGTGGTTGGAGAAATTATTTCTCCTTATTTCATAATCTACAGATATAACAGACTTTATTGGAGATGGGGAATGTTTACACAAACAGAAAATAGATAATGGCTACTGCAGTTCAGAAAAACTGTGGCTGGATGTGGATAACACAATCTCATAAACCCAGCTGGGAATGTGGGTTGGCAGGTCAAAGCCTCCTTTCCAGGTACCAGCATGCTTTTTTTGTGATCTAGAAGTTTCTTTACATTTATTTTTAATCAGTTTTTTCAATGTAGCCGTGACATTTTTTTTTAATTGAATAAAAACAGCAAAAATAAAATCAGATAATCTGAAATAAATAAACACTATAAACCTGGCAGAATAATAGAAAGTACAAAATGTACATAGTGTGCTTTATTTAGTATCAATGTAGAATACAATACCCTTAGAAACACACATTTCTCATAACAAGAGAAAACGTACCATTAAAATCGATAGCGCACTAGGCCCTTATGGAATGTAGGTAAGAGTACACAGAGTTCAGAAACAGCCAAGCTGTGCTTAATATTCATGAACTTAACTTTAGAACAGTGTTTCAGAAAACGGATTTTGGAAGGATTGGAAATTATTGAAATAAATGTTTCACGAAAAAAAAATACTAAATACCTTTGGCATGGGGTAGGGGAAGAAGAAAACCATTTCTAAAATGGTTTAATGTTTGTTTAAGATTTCTAAGAGCTACATGGGAATCATAGGGTTTTCTTTCTGCTACCAATATTTCTTAAAAGAAATGCTTCTGAAACTAAATGTGACATGTTGCTTTCATATGTTCATTAACATGCCTGAAAATGATATCTGTTTATCTTAAAAGCACACGGAATTCTCAATAAAACTTCAGACATTAAATAAACCCAATAGGCTGGTTTTACTTCCAATAAGGATTGTTATCTTATTTTGAATCATGTACAAGGTCCTGTTTTATTTTTACAGAGAATTTTTTTTAAAAATATTTGGGTTATTAGGATAAAATGGAGTCTATAGTAGACGGTCTTTCCATTATTCTGATGTAAATGTAAATTTCAATGTTAGATTTATCACACCGAGACCATGGAAACAGTTCTAATTTGTATATTCCCCACCTAAAATCTGCCGAGTTCATTTACAAGTCAATGGTAGAGGTCCATTGAGCCATTTGAATATGTTAATTAGCTTCCTGACATTCAAGTTTTTTTGGAGGGAAAACTCGATTCCAATTTGATTCAAATTCAATTAGAATTTTCGGGTCGAGACTATTAGATCGAATATTAGACATTCTAATTTTTTATTAAATAACCTCCCATTTGAGTTGTGAGCATATAGAGTAAAAAAATCACATAAATTCAAAACTCAACCTTTGATAACAGCCCACTAATGTATTTTATAAACATACATTCACGATATGCAGATTGATGGTGTCAGTACCTGTCAGAAGTTGATTTCAGTTTAAATAGGGAAGTCAGTCCATTCCTTCAGCTGTTGCCCTGGTGCACATAATTCGGTATCTGGAATGGAGGAAAACATTGTACATAAATTAATGGTTCAGTAATGCTACTAGCTTAGCAATATTAGCTTTCAGTAGTAACTTTATACTGTATATGGTTATTTATTAGAACTCATATTTTTTTTTAAATTTTGACCAAACTCCCAACCAATAATGTCCTCTAATTTACTTTTCAAATTGTCAATGAATAACCACAACGTTGTCGCATAAAAGCCAGCCTATGCCTATAACTCTCGAAAATCATGAAGGCAAGAAACATCTTCCAGTTGTAAACTTCTAGATGACTTTGCCAGGTATTAACTGTTGTATTTTCACATTAGGATTTGTCGCAGTTTTGTTGCTTAATAAATTTCAAAAAGCTTTTTTTACGTGACTTTTTCTAATTTTTTGCGACAAAAAAGCCTGACCCAAAAAATCCATCCTTTAATAAATGTATCCCTTACTGTTCAGTATACAGGTAAGGGAATATTATGCTTGTGACCTAGGGAAATGTTCCATAATGTAACTCATCATGCATTAAGGCAACTAAAATATTTTGAAATTAGAAAACCCAATAGAATGGTTTGCCATTAAAGTTGATTTAAGGTGGAACTAAAGTCTAAAATAAAATAGTCATCTTGTAATTTTGTTAACAATCTTTGCAAGACCAAGACTACGCACATGCTCAGTGTGGTCTGGGCTTCAGTTGGGAGGTTAAGCTTAGGGTTCATCATAAATTATCAAGACAGCAAGTCAAATATTTTCTGCCATAGAAGCCAATATAGCAAGACAGCAAGATGATTAATAATCAGAATATGCAGACAGCACTGGGCCTGTGCATATGAATCTCTACACAGTTGCCGGCTGCTCTACAGGGAAACAAACACAACTGCTCAAGTTCTGGGAAGTAAGGTGGGGGCCTCCCCTCTGCCATTTGAAAGTATGATTATTTCCCTGCAGAGCATTTAGGGACCGTCTGAAGTTTCATATCTGCAGCAATCAGAGCATGTAAAATGAAGGGAGAATGTCACTGCATACAGTCAGGTTTCTTATAAAAATGGTAGACATTTTTTAATTAAAGTATATTGGAGATATATTTATTTTTCATTAAAGAAGGTAAAAATGGGGTTGTATTTGTTTGCCCTTACATCCCCTTTAATCTGAGCTTGCTATCATTTACTCAGTTAGAGATACTGACATCAAAAACTAACCTTTTTTATTTTCTATCGTAACTTTGTCTTGAATGCTATTTATAATTTTACCTTAAAAGTATTTGCCTTATGCATTTTCATTACCTTTCTTACTACCCTGTTCCTCTATGTGGGGGCTGCCATTTTTGTGCAGCAGTAGTCCGTTGGTATTAGAAACTCTAAATGACAGGTTCAGAAGGGACAGTCAGGTTGGCAAAACAGACAGGTTTAGGAACTTCAAGTGACAATTACAAAAGCAGAACTATTAGTGAAAAACTATCAATATGACCTATAGTTAACTTTTAATGTAGATTTATATTTTGAAAATAAAACTTTAAGCGTCAGTATCACTTTAATGAAATAATGAAATCATCATTGACGTTTTTTCTATTATAGCTTATCACTAAAGAATGTTTCTATTTTGATGTCATACTAAGATGAAATATATGTGCCTAATGTTCTCATAAAAGGCTATTAATATACTTTTTTTAATATGAACAATGCATTGATTTGACATACAGAGTAGCAGAGTATAATCTTGGAATGTAATGACATAATATATTTTCTCTGTAGGACTGTCTCTTGTACAGTTGATAGTAGAGTTGATAGTAGAGCACAGTGAGTGAACTTATTCGGCTGTCAGTTAAGGTATCACTTGGCAAACCTCCCAGATCCTACTCATCATCAACAACATGTTATATGTGTCTTAGGTTGTCAGACTTTAAAAATTAGATCAGCAGGTTGCCATCTCATTTTGCAAAGTTTTCAGTGTTGTCATTCCTTTTGTTTCAACATGCACGCTAACAGTATATTTATGAAAAATGGGACGCCAAAAGATTTTCTAAATGCTATGTCTATGTTGACTGCTTTTGGATTCCAAAATTAATAGCTACAACAATGAGGTCTTACATCTACAATCTTGAAAAGCTCTGCAAATATGCAGAATGAAATATATAATTAACACTTGACACTCTGTCCATAATGGACCGCATGAAAGTAAAACTTTACGTAAACGTGGCAACATATTTTGTATAAAGGTATGCCTCAAAATCAGAAGACGTTAGTCTTGATACGTATGCTGGCAACTACAAATGGAACACATTTATATATTAAACAACAAATTGTTCTCTGGAATACTTTGTATCTGGTCAGGTTACTTATATCATATTTACTGAACCCTAAATGCAAATTGTTTGATCACATTCTAAATGAGAAATTAATGAGGGCATTCAGAACTCTCTCTGAATGGTATTCACCCTAAATATATATTCTTTTCAAGGGAAATATGTATTTCATATATGGAACCTTTTCAGTAGCATCCAGAATAATTAAAAATGTCACCTGTTTTCTAACTCTTACATTATCCACTTTAGACAAATATTTTTCATTAGCTGCTTACGCAAAGCTTTGTAGTCATATGATTAGTTACATTTGGCACATTTGTGCCAATACTGCCTTACTCTTCAATGGGAAACTCTTCCAAAAGTATCTAGTATAGGTAAATCTAAAAACAACTGGACTTGCTGAGTAATCAATGAAGACGTTTCACTACTCATCCGAGCAGCTTCTTCAGTTCAACTGACTGGTGTGGGAAGTTCTCAGCATATAAACTCTTCCACTAATCCAATCACAATGGCATCTTAGAGGAGCTTTGAAAGCATGTGGCTACCCAGACTGGGCCTTTGTCAAAACAACAGCAACCAAGCCCAACAGGAACACCAATAGAAATAACCGCCCGGAGACACATAGTAGGCGAAACATAGTCATCCCATATGTAGCTGGTGTGTCTGAGAAACTCAGGAGGATTTTTAACAAACACCACGTCCCTGTGTTTTTCAAACCTAGCAACACACTGAGACAAAAACTGGTAAACCCAAAGGAAGTCCAGTTGTTTTTAGATTTACCTATATTAGATATACCATGACCTGGATGAATGAAAATCTTCATAGTCATATCTTCCAAAAGTATTTTTCTTACAAGTTCATTGAAATACTGAACAAATAAGGTTCATCATTTCTGTGCATTCACCAGCATTCTTACAGAAATCCTTCTTTCGAGATAACATGGGGGAAACAAGAAAATAAATAGTGCATGCACCGCAAGAAAAATACTCAAGACATTAAGGGGCACATTTTCTTAGCTCGAGTGAACGTTTTTTCCTTTGATCGAACAAAATGCAGTAAATCCTTCGACTTCGATATTCAAAGTCGAAGGATTTTAATTAGATGGTCCAATATTGAGGGTAAATTAACCCTCGATATTCGACCCATAGTAAACGTGCCCCTAAAAAAATTAAACTGACACATTTTATTAAACATCACAACCACAAGAAGATTTTTTATGTGTAAGTCTTCAAAAAAACGACAACAAAGAACTTGAATATGTACATTGAAGGACCGGGGACTACAATTAGTTTTGAGTAAAAAAAAAAAATCACCATAAAAATCATCATAATCATCATAATTATATTCCTGTTTTTCTTTCAGTCACTTCCCAACTTTGAAGCAAGGCAATCTGTTCTGAAGTATAAAATATTTACTGATTTATTGAAGCTTTATTGTTTAAAGGCGGTAAGTGTGTCAATTAACCATTCTACTGAAAAACAGTACCAATTTGCCTCTACAACAAGATGTTGATTCATAAAGCTTTTTAATGAACTGACATGTTTGTCAAATTCAATTTCTAATCTTATATTTAGCTGTTGCCATTCTCCTCCATTGCACTATTCTCCTCTGTGGGGCGTTGGTGCTCAGCACTAATGGAGCACTAATACACTCTGAATCATTAATAGATCCTGCTGCAAATAACAAGCAAGAATTAAGGGTTCATCATTTTTTAACCAACTGTTAAAATAATACTGTATTCATAAATGCCATTAATACTGCATTTCCTCTTACAGATCTCTTACCTAACACCTGTTGCATCCTACTAGACAATACATCCTTGTAATCACATACTGCTTATATAGTACTCCAAATTTTAATTCTCTATTTTTCCTGTTTACGTGTTGATGGTCATGTTATGTATAAATTAATAAAATAAAACTCCTAGTAAGGCCAGCTTTAGGAACAATCAATTGAAGTAAAACACAACATTTTAGCTTCAAAAATTATTTCACCTTTTATAAATCTGCCCCCTTATAAAGTTTTGCTACTTGGTTAAATTTTTAACATCTTTTTAGGAAAAAAAAGTAGGAAAATGATAAATAAGTAAACATTTCCTGGCAATTTATATATTTTTCTCAAGTGATAAAATCTGAAAACAGGTATTTTTTTCTTACTTTTCTGCCTAACCTTGGATAAATATGCCCCTAGAAGTTAATTAATGAATTAATGAATTAAATAATTAAACAGTAAAAAAAAAACATGTGCCCAAAAATGTGATGAATAAACATAGAACAAGATCCAGTGCTCTTGGAACCCCTGATTCTGATGTATCTATTTTTACCACAGCAGGAATCAATGCAGTTGATAAATCCTAAAATTCAATGTTGCATGACAGAGGATGAGTTGTGCTCCTAGAGAACCGAGTTGGTCAATTATGTTTAAGGTCGATAGAGATGCATTGATCTTAGTTCTCAAATTACTCAACACAAGCTGCCTTTCTGCTGCACAACAAAAGATCATGCAATTGAAAAAACATTCCTACAGATGTTGTCAGCTATAAAACAAAAAACTTTTATGTTTTTAACTGTGTGAAACGTGTTTTATAATGGATATGCTATTTTAAAAAAGAAAAATCACAATCATTATGCTTAGTTATTGAATCTTGACCAAGATACTTTCAGAGAGACTACAACTTACATATAGTTTTAAAGACTACAGGTTAAATCACAAAAATGTTACTAATACTTACTAATTCTTTATACTTAAAGATCCATTCCCTTATTACCTCTCTGGATTCCTGGCTGTCCCCATTCAAGGACAGTTATTAAATTAAGGTATGAGCTTAAAGTTGACATAGTTCTTTCTTATCTTTAATTTATAAATATATATTTACTCAAATGAACAATTACAGTTACTTTTGTGTGCTCCACTTTGTTTCACTGTCAATATATATTCAATTACAGCAGCTTGCAGCCAGTCATGAACTTTGTGACCCAAATTAATGTAACCTCCTTCACTCGGCACAAGCTCAGCACCACAGACATTGCCTCAATTTCTTTTGTTCATGTCAGAGCTACAGTACTTTATTAGCTAAAGACAATAACTGACCTTAACACATAGCTTCCAGGCCATCTACCTACCAAGATGGGATATCTTTAGGATTGTGTTTAACAATGAGTATAAGTCCATTGGTGCATTAAATTTTATTCATTCATAGCTTTATTCATTGCTTCACATAAGAGCAGGGTTTCTGTGTCTAAGTCCTTTAGGAAGCATTACACACAATGTAATCAGTATGAGTTATTCAATCATCCTGTATATCAGCTGATTAAATACAGGTATGAGACCTGTTATCCAGAATGCTCAGGACTTGGGGGTTGCCGGTTAAGGAACCTTTCTATAATTTGGATCAGCATAGCTTATGTCTATTAAAAAATGTTAACATTAAATAAACCCAATATAACTTGTTTTGCAATCAATAAGCCTTCATTATTTCTCAGTTGTAATCAAGTACAAGGTAAAGTTGTATTATTGCATAGAAAAATGATATCAATTTAAACTTTTTTAATTATTTAATTGAAATGGAGTCTAAGGGAGATGGTCTGCCCAGTAATTCTGGATAATGGAGTTTTCAGGTAAACAGATCCCATGCTTGTGTATAGGGCTATATTCCATTTAATGTTGTAAAGTTTTGTTAAACTAAAGCGGTCTTTACCTCCATATAAGTTATTTTTTGTCATTGCAAATTTATTGCAATGTTGATTTTTTGTGAGAAACTGACTAATTTTCGTTACTATGCTACTGTCGTTTTCGTTTTAGCGTACCATTTTCACAGAAAATGTTTATATAGACCTGTGTTTTGCAAAATGATCCCACAGTTTTACAAACCTAGGGTATCCTCCCCAAGTCTAAAGCTGGTTATCACACGCAGATTTTATCATCTCTCTCTGTGAAGGATATCAGGTAACCAACCATTATTGAACTATTCATCCATCAAAAGTTAACACTATGCGAGGAGAGTTTTGTCTTATCTTTGAGTGTTGGCTACAAGATCATATTAACCAATGGCTGTCCATTCCTTTGTTTACTTCCATAAAAATCCATGTGCAATGAACATTCTTCAACAATTATTCTGTTCATCCCATTCACAGACCCATTTCTTCATTTCATGAAAAAACTGTTGTTTTCCTAGATTTTACACCATCATTCTGCTCTGATGTTACCACTAATAGCTGTTTCTTCTGTAAATATTAAGAGGTTTAAAATACCAAATGCATACCCTGGTTAATAAATAGTTAAGTCTAATGTATATGCACCTTATATAGTCATGCACAAATCACTTATTGCTTTAGGTTGTGCATGTGAATGTCAGAGAGGCCTTGCACATGTCCCCCCCCCCCACATACTTTAACATTAATGCTGCACTGCTTACCCTTGCCATTTTTTGGATTCTGCACTATTTTCTTCTTGTCCTGAAAAACTTAACATTTTATGTGAATATGTGTTCCATTGATTTCAGTGGGCTACTTGAGGTCTAAGTTAATGTAAAATAATAACATAAATTGCAGTTTAACTGTAGTGTTGTACTGTATCTGTTCTGATGTGGTGTAAGCCAATAAATATCCCCAATTTATTTATTTTTAATGGATTATTTCCGCAATGCATGACATTAAGTTACAAGTGAGGATATTAATACTGCTTTAACATGCTAGCATGCTACTTAATATGCCTTTTTGTGTCATTTAAACCTTTTGAGCATTCCAACTATTAGGAGAGAGACAAACTCACACAATGATAAAAATCAAAAACATTTGCATTTATGTAAAAAAGAATTAAGGCAATATAAATTCAGTATTTCTAACTTTTTCATTTCATTTTAAATCTGCTCAACATGAGTTGGTTAAGCATATTGCATCTGTATCATGCTCTTTAATGTATTTTTGTACTCACAAATGAGTGTTCATTAATGTAATCTATTTAGCTCCAATGTTGGGAGAGGATCCACATTCTGGACGGTATTACGTCCATCTTAAAACATAGTTAATTGCTGAATAAAAGTGGTTATTAAATATGCACCCTCCTCTTTATCTGATACAGTTTACCCACTGAGCTTTAATCAAGCTTGCTTTTAAGGAACACAGCTATAGACACTTCGTAATTGTATGCATTTAAATACTATGGGATTTATTATCATTTTTGAGAAAGTTCAAAAATATGGCAAATGTATTTCCCATAGTCCTTCATTTTAGCAAGTAATGTCTTGTTTTTGTCTGATTTTCTTTTTTCATTAAACATATATTGAAAGAGCTAATTTGCTGCAAATTCATGCCTGGCCAATTTATAAGCCCATCACTAAAACAGAGGTATACAAGCCCATTTGCACTCTGCCAATCAATCATACCTCCACCCAAAAACTGTGACTAAGATGATGACCTGCCTAGTAGAGCTAACCAACCAACAATTGTTATGGCAGCAGTGCAAGGATGTTGCTCCCCATGCTGCTACGGCGCCTATGTAATGCCCCTCTATTTTGGTCTTACTTTTTTCCCTCCTTTTCTAGCCTCCCCTATAGGTAGAGTTGCCAACTTTTCTGGAAAAAATACCGGCCTTCCTACAGATGCAGCCACTTTGGTTTGTCTGTTTGACACAGAATAACTAAACACAGATATCCCATTTATCTCATTTAACACAGAAAACTGCGTCACAACATCCCATCTAATTAAAGCATTCACCATTGTGAACAATGGAGCTTTGGTATGCTAATGAAAAGGTTAAATGCATTAAATGAGTTAAGATGACTTAAGATAACACAGTTTCTTCAATTACCCCTGAGTCATGACGCATTTAACTCACAAATCCAAGTGGCTTCATCTGTATATATTTGTATTTTTTCCCTATAAATAACATTGGGATCAACCATCATTTTTTACCAGCCAAGCAGGTGGCAACCCTACCTATAGGCTAGGGCTAGACAGAAAATATAAAGAAAGAACAGGGTTGTCTGGCACTCAGATGGATCCACAGGACCAGAAAAGTTAAAAAAATGTATCTTTATTTTACAAAGTTAAAAAAAAGTGTATACTTGCATCTCCATCCGCCCTATGCATTTCATACCCACCAGGGCACGAGCCCATGATTAAGTGCCCTGGTGGGTACAAAATGCGTAGAGCGGATGGAGATGCAAGCATTTCTCCCACCAAGCAAATTTTTACCCTTTCTATATAGTCCACATAAGCAAGTTTGTCAAATACAGATGTCATGGTGGCTCACTGGGAAGCACATCTGCCTTGCAATGCTTGACTCAAATCCATCTTCGGCATTAATCTCTAGTGTGTGTGTGTGTGCAAACATAATAGGGATCTTAGCTGTCCTGCTAGGGCAGCAACTGATGTGAATGAAGTATAATCGCTGTAAAGCGCTACAAAAAGGGGTCTGTGCTATATAAATAACAGATAATAATATTCCTCATTATGGCTTTAGAATGGAAGCTCTGTCATTTTTCCGAATACATCTTATAGAGCAAACAGAACAAGTATTAATTGGTAAAATTTCAATATGAATTTCTTTGTCAAATGTGTTAAAAAAACATGTGCAGCTATGATCTAACTGTCAATAATTTTAATGAGGTTGATGCTTGATTCATGATTTCATCCTTCTGTTTTCAGAAATGAATTCAGTAACGGCTTGGAATTCATTACAAACATATAAAAAAGGTCAGTGGCAGTAAGCTTTGATGAAAATTCCCAAGTCCTCAGAAAGGATAGCCTTACATCACTCTTTTAAGGTTTAATTGAAATGAGCAAAGCAAACCACTTTGAACTTTTTGGATTCACACATACAACAAGGGACTAATCCACTGTACTAATTAAAGTTTTATTTCTACAAAGAGCAGTATATGGTATATTAATTCTGCAATCACTTGGTAATGCCATCTGTTTTTGGAACATAGTCTAGAACGGGGATTCAACAATAAGGGAAAGCAAACCTGTAGCTGCTGGACCGGAGTGTAGAGGGTCCAGTAGGGTCCTAAATGATAGGCTCTTTCAATAAATGTTTTATGAAAAAAGGAAATCAGTTAACAAGGCATTACTTGCTAAAATGAAGCACTATGGGAACTAAATGACTGAAAAAGACCTATGATCTACAGTATTTCTACAGGTGCAGAGTAAATATACCGATTTTAAGTACAAACCCACCCAAAACATTCATTTTAAAGAAGAAAAGGCTAAAATTAAGTAAGCTTTATCAGAAAGGTCTATATAAAAATACACCAGTAAACCCTCAAAGTAATGCTGCTCTGACTCCTCTGTCAAAAGAAACAGCATTTATTTCCTTCTATCGTGTATACATGGACTTCTGTATCAGACTTCTTGTTTACAACATAAACCTCCAGGGCCGGGGCTTGAGCATGCTCTGTTTGCTCCTCTTTCCCTCCCTGTTGTAATCCGAGCCTAGAGCTATGAGGGAGCAGGGAGAGACTCAGGCAGGAAGTGATATCATAATAAGCTAATATGGCAGCTACTATCCTTAAAAAACAGAGAGAGCTTCTAGAGCTGTTTAGTCAGGTACGGTAAAGCATTCTGCCGAATAAATATAGTGTTACAGCTTGCACTATTGTGGCTCTATTGGCAATAAACTGCTTCAGTAGCTTTCCTCCTTTAAACCAGTATATTAGAACTTTACATTTACCTTTTGGATTTTTTAAAATTATTTAAGCCAATTGTAAAGGAAAATCTAGTTAATTTATTACTGCAAAGAATTCTGAACTGTCAAACCTTTTGATTCTATTTTCATATACCCATTCCACTTTTATCTAATTTTATGCCATCAGTTCTACTACACATGTAAATAAGATATAACATTCATTCACATCAGAATCTTCCATGTAAGTTCAGATCATCTGGATAATTTCTACATCATCACTTATGATGGAGCTAATTTCTGTGATAATGGAGATAATTGTACATCATTATGCATTCATAAGAAAGCATTCATCATTTGTTATCTCCAAAATATGATGATACGAGTGTTATGATTGCGTTATGATACGAATTGGTTGCAAGCTTTAGAGGCATTTTCCACAACCCACTGTGTTGATGTGCATTAGACTTGATTGTTAGACATAAGAAGCACAATTTGTTTGCATAGAACCATCTTGCACTGTCTGAAGTGACACTAACAGAGGCCAAATGTGCTGACAATCTGTCAGTTGCTGGCAATATGTTCACTTTACAGGGCCAAGATTTTTTTTTTGTAAAGAGAAGACCTAAAAGTCACAAAAAAGAAACAGAAACCATGGAGACAAACATGACAGCTGCATTGCAAATTCATCGCACATATTACTGGGATTTCACACTCTATCTTGTGATCTGCCAATGTAGCGGGAAAAAAAATTATAGTCATGTTGTGTGAATGAAAAATAAACAATGAATAGTCATGAAAAACACTACAAAAAGCGATTTCTTTCTAGGTTACAAAAGGGAAAATTAATGTTATATCCCCTGGTAGCCTAGATTTTAAAATACTAAACATTATCACAACATATTTAAGTAAATAAAAATTCTGTTTCATTTAGAGCATATTCAAGTCTGCAAGTGAAGTGAACTGGCTCAATTGCCATGTTTTTCCCACAATGCAGAAGTTTTTCCCAGAATTCCAGCGTCATTTGTGTCATAACTGCACTCATAACTGCACTCATCACAAATCAGACTTACTTACGTGGAAGTCCACCTGCCATCATGTGCAAGCGACGACAACAATATACTTATTTCATTATACTGCACATTGTATAACGGAACTAATCATTTTAAGCCTTAGCAAGAACTGTGCATTGCAAGGATATTTTCTGCTAGAACAAAATGTATGAAAAGAAAAATAAAGATAAAATAAAGGTAAGTAAAGTTAATGCTTTGTTTCTTGTTCCTAACTAACTTAATCTCTGATTATTGATTTTCTTCAGATACGTACTTTCTACTCAAGGAGACATATATTTCATGTACTGTAGTGTTACGACAATAACTTCAAATAAACAGTTTAGCTTATCACAGCAATAATACACATTAGCCATAGAATTTAATGAGTTTTTCTGAAGGAAATGCTGTTTAAGTCTGAATAGAGTTTAGGTAATAGACTAAGCAGCAAGGGCAGCAGAACTAAGCAGAAAAACAAAGGATCTGGTATGAATTTTTGTCCCAAGAATTTTGGGATACAGTGATACCATCTCTTCTTCTTTTGTGCTAGAAATACAACAATGCAGTGTCTCCTGTAATGCAAAACTACACGACTTGCTTCTTCAAAAGTATCTGGAGCTGTAACCTCATCACCTCCATTATGAATCTGGCCATGGATGCAAGTGCTTAAAGGGGAAGGAAACCTAGTCGGCGCAAACCCGACGACGTTCACCGACGACATCTTCTTCCACGCGATCTTCTTCCTGCTGTGAACTGCGTTTTGGCACATGCGCAGTAGGATCATTTCGCTGGTACGGATCTACTGCGCATGCGCCAAAAGTCATGCACATGCGCAGTAGATCGTACCGGCGAAATGATCCTACTGCGCATGCGCCGTTCACAGCAGGAAGAAGATTGCATAGAAGAAGATGTCATCGGTGAACTCCCTGGACTGGACCTGCGCAGAAGGGTAAGTAACAAGTTAGGGGCATTTGCCCAGCCGGACGGGTAGGCCAGGGGGGAGGAGGGAGGGTGGGCAACAAACGGGAGGGGGGGTGGGGGGTTTGCGCCGACAAGGTTTCCTTCCCCTTTAAGAGGAACCTTTCTGTTTAGGCAGATAACTGTAAATGATGTCAGCAGCTAACACACAAACCTCTGCTTATACTTTAGTTTTTGTGGTCCAATTTTAGTTTTGACAAGGCTCCAAACCATACATGTAATTTGTTCCCTGTAACAGGCTAGAATAATTGTATCCACCTGAGGAGGAGTTTTCAGTCCATCAGATTAGCAATTCTACAACAGCTCAGAGGATATTTTTCAATGAATAAAAAAGAATAAGAGTGATCTAGATGATTTGCATAGTGCAGCAATGCCAATTTATGGTACTGATGGGCCCAGGACAAAGATTACATTGTTAAGCCATTACATACAACCATGTGTGCCACTACTACCTTCAAGCAGGTTAACTTGAATACAATAAGCAGACCATAAATAAAGCAACCTGGGGATCTCTCATGTTATGGGTATTGTTTGAACACAAACAAGAACCACGTTTTAGGCCACCTCCAGATTTTTATTAGAAAGATCCCTTAGGAACAGTTGTTTCAACAGAATGTTAAAGGGATACTGTCGTGGAAAAACATGTTTTTTACAAAATGTATCAGTTAATAGTGCTAGTACAGCAGAAATCTGTTTTTCAAAACAAGAAATGGATTTTTTTATATCTAATTTTAAAATTTGCTATGGGGGGCTAGACATTTTGACATTTCCCAGCTGCCCTCAGGTCATGTGACTTGTGCTCTGATAAACTTCAGTCACACTTTACTGCTGCACTGCAAGTTGGAGTGATGTCATTACCCCTCCCTCCTACAAGCTGCTGTAATGTAAATAGAGCCTTGTCTGCTGAGCCTGTCAATTGAACGTAGGCAGGTATCAAGATAAGCTCCCACTGACACCACTTCAGAAGGATTGAAATCCTGCATACAAACATATAAATAATAAGATAGTCCTGTGATAACTGCCCCCACTTACGTTTCAAAAATAAATAAATGTATATACACACACAATTCATTTTGGGCACTGGAAAAAATATTTTATATAGATAGTTTATTTATATTTGTTTACACAAAAGTGAAACACAGGAGTACACTCCCAGGACTGATGACAGGGAATAGAAAAAAGGATAAAATAAGGACATACTTGAAAACCAGGAAAACTTAAGAGAAAGTCTAGGAAGGGTTAAAATAGCTCATGAGAAAGGAGGCAGTAAGTAGTTAATGAAAAAGAAGTATTGCAGGCAGGAAAGGAGCAAGGTCTGTGTGAGGTGGATAGCAGAGGGAACTCACAGCTCCTTTACCTCATCTAGTAACCAGTAAAACAAACTAGGAAGGCAGCAAGGAAAGAAATTCCCCCTCCAAAGGAATGCAGAGAACAAACTTACAGAACAGCAGGAGCTTTGATAGTGTCTGTGGGAGGAGGGGCTGCTAGTGCAGCTGTAGAGCAGGACGTAGGAAAGTGAAAGTGATTGCTTCCCTGCAAACCATGTGACCGCTCTCCTCCAAACATCACATGCATGGGCAGAGAGGGGAGGGGGAGTGTCCAGCTAGATTCTCATGTCGTAGTGCGACCTGGCTTTTCATTACAGAGTGGCTGCCTCCAAGCACACAGGTAATGCTGTGCCTGCTGTTAGAGCAGCACAGGATGAATGTGTAATGAGCAGAAATGGAAGCCCCCATGACAAAATACAAACTAAAATAACTTATGCATGGATTTGTGGATTAACATTTTATTTGCCGGACAGTGTTTATGTGTGTTTTTTATAAAAATGCAAAAAAAAAAATTTTAAAATGACAACAGATTCCCTTTAAAGGAGAAGGAAAGGTTAAAACGAAGTAAGCCTTATCAGAAAGGTCCATCTAAATATACCAGTAAAACCCCAAAGTAGTGCTGCTCTGAGTCCCCTGTCAAAATAAACACTGCATTTCTTTCCTTCTGTTGTGTACACATGGGCTTCTGTATCAGACTTCCTGCCTTCAGCTTAAACCTCATTGCCCTGGGCAAGAGCATGCTCAGTTTGCTCCTCTTCCCCACCCCCTCCCTTCTCTACTGTAATCTGAGCCCAGAGCAGGAAGAGACTCAGGCAGGAAGTGATGTCACACCACATTCATACTGCAGCTCCTATCCTAAACAAACAGAGAGTTTCTAGAGCTTTTTACTCAGGTATGGTAAAACATTCTACAGAATAAATATAGCATTCTAGCTTGCACTATTGCAGCTAATCTATTGGCAATAAAATGCCTCTGTAGCTTTCCTTCTCCTTTAAAGTAATAAATAAATAAATAAAATCACTATGTTGTAGAGTTTTTCTCCAAATGCTTAAATTCAGGAATCTACTATTTTGGGGATACTTCATGTAAAAGTTGAAGTAAATGAAAGGTCTCATAATGTACCCCCATCATGAAGGGTCTCGAGTATATTACTCTTTTGTCACTTAATTAAAACATTCATACTGCAGGGCTATGTAGACATCTGGGCAAATACGTTGTGACATTCAGGTAGCTAAGGCTATAGGCTACAGCACAGTTTTCAGCACAGAAATGAAGACTGACACCACCTTTCCATTTTAAATGCAACTTGGCTGGCTTTTATTTGGAACAAAAACGCATCTTGCTTCATATAAGCATCAGCAGCCCCACTTTAACACCCTCACCGGTGTTCACACAGACTCACGTTTCCAGCACTTACAGCTTTCACCAGACACAAGTCCCAGAATTCTCTCTTGGACTCACTCTTGACACTCTGTTTCTTGGTAGGGGATTCTCTCTTCCTCTCCTCAGTTTTTTGGATCTCTCTCCAGCACTTTAACTTAGTGGGGAATTACACTCTTTCCCAGCTACTTTCTCACACACACCTTCTTCCAGCACAATTTATTTCCTGCTCTCTTCCATTCACTCGAGGGAACCATTATCCAGCTTTTCTTAAGATGGTACACCAATTACAGCCATGCTTGCTGCTGCAACAACACACATATTTCCCTGGAGTTTTAAATTCACCAGTCTAACACTGGTGAAATATACACAATATTGTGCCCTTTTTACACACATATCTTTTAACGTCTAGAAATCTCCTGGTTATAATTCATCCATATAAAAAGCCATCTGTAATCCTAGCTGGAATGTTGACTGTTATCTTTTTCAGAAATATATATGCATGCATGTTAGAGTATCTTATTATTATTAATCTAGGGTAATTCATGCTGCACTGTACGCATAACAACACACATAAGCCTAAGGCAAATAAGGACAGAAGGAGTTAATCTCTTCACAGACATCTGTTCCATGCTTAGGCATTAAGGGTTAGACTCTATCAGTGATTTGCCAATTACAAGCTGCTAAACAAAAGGCAGAGAAGGAAGTCTAAGGGAGGAACTCCACGGGCGATTTCGATGCGATCCAACGCGATGCGCAAAAACACAGGCGACAAGTCAGATGAAACAGAAATAAGGTAAGAGATGGAAATGTCAGATGAAGTCGCAGCATTCGTCCGAAGTGACATGACTGTCGGATGCAGATGCAGTCGTAATTGCGTCGGACAAGCGCTGCAACACCATCCGACATTCCTGTTGCTTACCTTATTTCTATTGCATCCGACTTGACGCCTGCATTTTTGCGCAGCATGACGGATCACACGAATATCACCCGTGGAGTTCCTCCCTAACACATACTAGACAGATCCACCATAACCTAAGCAAAAGTTAACGTACCCACTAATCAATGGTGTCAAAATAGGCCAACCTAATAAAAGATCTATGCCAAGAAATATTGTCAACTATAGTAACAGCAGCCCCAATACAGTACATGATCATGCACATCAATCTCACACTATAAACTTGAAATGAAACTAAAAATTTTAGTGTGTCCATTGTGTCCAAAGTGCAATAGCACTCATGACTATTCTAACGCATTGACTACAACTGTGTCAGGCACAGCGCCACCTGGTGACATTTTGAGAGACTGCACTCCAACCTACACTTTTCACTCTGCAGTCATAAATAAATCCTACTGAGGAGTTCAGTTTCTATTTTAACATGTCTCAATCCTGCTTTATCCAGATTTATGGAATGTCATAGCTATTTCTTATAATAATTACGTTTTGAAGAGCCTGTGACTTCTTTAAGCTCCTAAAAGACACCATTTTTCCCAACCAAAGGTGCATGTTAATAGAACCCACACTCTGGTTGGGTGGTAACAGTTTTTGTTTTAAATTGCCCCCACCAGCGCTAGGCCACCCACACTGTGAGTGTCCTAGTCTGGCAGGGGACAGTTAAAAAAAAAACAACTGCTACCCCCAACTGGAGAGCAGGCTCTGTTAGCCAATACTTTTGGTTGCAGATAATATTTTGGGCCGACAGGTGCCCTTTAAGTGCCATGACTTAGAGGAACTTCAGCACCCCAGCTCCCCAGTTGCTTGCTATGTTCAAGTAAAACAAGGGCTGGTGCCCTCTAATTAGAGGTTATTTAAACTTGAAATAAAATATGCTGGAAATTACCAAACAACACCTGATCAAGCACAGTATCTAGTACCTTGCCCAAAATGTTTAAAGACATACATATATTTTAGAAAAAGACCTGTGAACCCTCTTTTCATATTGTTAAAGGGACTGTTCACCTTCAAACACTTTTTTTTCAGTTCAACTGGTTTCAGATTGTTCACCAGAAATAAAGACTTTTTTCCAATTACTTTCTATTTTCTATTTGTAACCGTTTTTATAATATTGAAGTGTAAATTTTAATGTTTTACCCTCTAAAGCAGCTCTGGGAGGCTCTGGGAGGGGGGTCGCAGATTCTTTAACTGTTCTAAATTGATACATTTAGTTGATACATTTGTGCTGCGTAGAATCCCTGAGTTTCATTAAAGGCACCTGTTATAACTGATACAATAGTTGCTACTGTTTCAAAGATACTGCTGAGAAATGTATCAAATAATTGTATCAACTAAATGTAGCAAATTGTAACAGTTCAGCTCCTGGATCACTGCCGGACTAAAACACTAGAGACAGGAACATTAAACTTTAAACCTAAATTCTGGAAAAACGGTAAATAAAAAACAAAAAACAGAGAGCAATTGAATAAAGTCTTTGTTTATGGTAAACAATCTGAAAACAAGGGCACGGAAAAAAAGTGTGACGCACCCCTTTAAGAGAATGTTCACTTTTGTCTGTCCTGTTCTGAACTTTTTCAAGTGATATAGCAGCCATCGATTTAGAAAGGATAATGGGGGGGGGGTGCATTATTTCCATACTTTCCCACAATCTTATATATACATAAAATAGCTTTGAGAAACAATTTACTATTACAAGTATTCCCAGATCAATAAACCAAAAGCCCATGTGAGATACAATATAAGAAAAGAATATTGCTTTCTCCAAACAATGTTTAAAAAAATGCATTATCATATCCTGTATGATTCTTAAGAGCAGATCTTAAGCATTGACATAAATGCGGTGAATGTTGCAGTGTGCTGTTTTATATGCAAGACAGGATTTTAGCAGTTGCTCATCTAACAGAGATTGATGACTCATCTCAAATAGAGAACCAAGCTGTAAAAAAAAAAAAAAGAAAAAAAGACTACGAGCAAGAACAATATTCAGCAGGTTAGCAAGATGAATCAACCTGAAATTATGTTTTAGGCGTGTGGATGGTTTTATTATATCTTTCCAATTTGCCTATGAGGTACAGGTAAAGGATCCATTATCCAGAATCCATATTCAGAAAGCTCTAAATGACGGAATTAAAGGATCAGTAACGGCGACAGGGCGACGATCCATTGTGCGGCGATTGATTTCTCCTCCCTGCCTTCTATAGGAGATAGCCAAGGAGGACAAATCGAGGGCCGCATGATGGATCATCGCCCTGTCACCGTTTCTGAAGAGGAGTGCATGCAGAGAATCGGTAAGTAATTTCCATTGTGCAGCGCTCGATTTCTCCTCCCTGCCTTCTATAGGAGATAGCCAGGGAGGACAAATTGTGCGCCACATGATGGATCGTCGCCCTGTCACCGTTTCTGAAGAGGAGCGCATGCAGAGAATCGGTAAGTAATTTCTTAATAAAAGCTTTGCAATTTAAAAGTTAAAACTGTATTGGTGTTGTTTTTTCATTGCAAAGAAACAAATTTTTTTTAAAAAAAAGTTCTGTTACTGGTCCTTTAAGGCTATCTCCCTTAGACTCCATTTTATCCAAATAAACCAAATTTTTAAAACTGATTTCCTTTTTCTCTGTAATAATAAAACGACTATCGAATAGGCCAAAATTAGATTCAAATTTGAAAAAAATGTACCATCTCTTTAAAACTTCGCATTCTAAAACCTGCCAAATTGCTGTTTTTAGCCTACTGCGACCTCCTAGAACCCATTTGGAGCCATTTGGTGAACTTTGAAAAAATTGCGTTTTTTGAGACAAATACTTTGTTTCAAATTCGATCAAATGCGCTAAAACTTCAATTAGACTGATTCAGATACAGTTGATTCACAGATTGGTCTTTTTTTATTCTAAGTTATGGGATTTTAAAAAATATCTTCGACCATTGATAAATCTGCCCCTCAATGTTCACAAGATTTTCTAGTAGACTTGAGGGCATATTTATCTAGGGTCAAATTTCGAGTTTATGGGAGTTTATAAAAACTCCCATCAACTCAAAATTCTGAAAAAAAAACACCCAATCGAAATTTATTTAAAAAATAGATTTTTTTTATATTCGGGTGAATAGGATCGACCTGCAAACTCAAATCGAATTCAAATCGAATTTGATTCGAGTTAAAAAAAAAAAAAAAAAAAAAGGTTTTCAAAAGGCCATCAAATTGGTTGTTGGAGTTCCCCCATCCTACCCAAAACACCAATTTGCCAGGATTTAGATCTTGAATAGTTGAATTCAAATCTTAAAGAGACAGTACATGATACATTTTGAAATTCGAAGTTCGCATTTTTTTTAAACTTGAATTGAATTTGGACTATCCCCTAGTTGAATTACACTGAAATAAACTCGAATTTTGAATTTAAAAGTTAAAATTTTCAATTCAACCCTTAATAAATTTGCCCCTTAATGTATGAAGATCTAAATTATGGAAAAACCTGTTATACAGAAAACCCCAGGTCCCAAGCATTCTGGATAACAGGTTTCATAACGGTATAGCATTTTCTATATTAGATTGATCTTTAAAGGAGAACCTCTCCAAATATTGCTTTTTTGCTAGTAGCCCCTCTATACAGCTCCTGCACTAGTTTAAAATTGATGGGGAGGGGGTTAGTTTCAGTAAGATATACAACTGAAATTTGAGAGCAAGTGCAAACCATAATTTGCATCTTAAATTTTAAGCATTTTTTTTTTAAAAAAATTTAATCATCTATGTAAACAATTTGTAGTGTTTAGTCTTCAAATAAATCCTTAAAAAGACCTTTCATCAAGCCAAATCGTGAAATGAATCTTTTATTTGGCTCATCAGTGCTATTTATTTCACATGACACAAATAAATACATTTCTGTTCTAGAAACTATATATTGTATACAAATCTGGAAAATATTTTTGTAGTTATCTATCATTGTTCCTCTGTTTTCTTAAGTTCAGAGATGTTTTCAACCTTGAATGGAATTCCTTGTGTTTGAAGGGCAGGTTTTTTTTTTTTTTAAAAGTTTTTTATTTAGAGTTTTAAACATAACACAGTTAAGAACAATAAAGAGACAGAACAGGGAGAAAGTTAAGAGAGAGAGAGAGGGGAGGGGGGGTAAGGTATAGAATGTTACATCCAATAAATTAGCGTATAGGCATTCAACCATCTTGGACAGTCAACCAAGTACCCCAAATCGCTTCAAATTTCGCGGGGCATCCTCTCGAGAGATAGGTCAGTTTCTGATTCGAAAGAGAGTCATTTACCAGAGTTTTCCAATATTGTACCGTGGGAGGGTTGAGCGATTTCCAGTGCATTAATATGGCTTTCTTAGCATAATACAGGAGCTGTAAATAACATAATCTAGTATATGGGTACAGCTGCAAATCCCCTACTATCCCCAACAGACAGGTTTCTGGCGAACGTATGCTGGGGAGTGCAAGCTTTTCATTAAAGTATTGGAGGACTGCACTCCAAAAACGTTGAATTATCGGACAGGACCAAAACACATGAAACAGAGTACCAGGTTCCACTCTGCACTTAGGGCACAGGTCCGACACCGTATCATATATATTAGCCAGGTGGTATGGGGTTAAGTAAACTCTATTTAAAAATTTAATTTGTATAAGCCTGTCCCTCATCGATATTGAAAGTGCTGGTACAAGCTGTAGTGCGTCCTTCCATTTTTCATCATCCAGGTCAGAAATGTCTGCTTGCCATTTGCCCTTAACTCTTTCAAGGGGAGAGGGACCTGCGGTAGATAGTATCGTATATAACCAGGATAGGGGTTTTGGCAAGTCTAACCTGCGCAGGTAGGTCTCAAGGGACGATACCTTTAAGGCCACAGGCTTTATTGGGAATTGCACGTTGAAAGCATGACGTAATTGGAAATACCGAAACAACATATCTGGGTGGGGGTGGAATTCCTGTTGGAGTGTGTCAAAGCTCTTACAGTCACTCTCCGTGACGATATCACCAAGAGTTTTAATCCCAAACTGTGCCCACCGGGCGATGCCTGGGAGTGAGCGTAAATGAGGGAGGTGAATATTCCCCCATAGTGGGGTATGGGGGGACCAGGTGGTGGAGGTTCCTCGAACCAGTTCTAGGGATTTCTGAAATGCTTTCACCACTGTTTGCATAGGGGTGGTGGTCACGTGATATGGGGAGACACCACGGTAAGGGAGTTTGGCAAGGGCCTCAAAGGAGCCTAGTACTGCTGCCTCTAACACCACCGCTGAATTGCTTCTATCAGGGACAATCCACCAGTGGGCATAAACCAACTGGGCCGCAAGGAAGTATATTTTAAAGGGGACCCGTCACCCAAAACAATTATTCAAAATCCTATTTTATCACATTAGTCAAGCAAAATGAACTTTAATTACACTGTATAAATTATTTGAATCTTGTTTCCTCCAGTCTGGGAATTCATAATTATAGCAAGCAGGCAGGAGCCATTTTGTGGACACTGTTATTAAGGCAAGCCTTGCATCATCTCAGAATCTTGTTTGTGCACCAGAATGGGGGACCTGATGTCCATCCCCATGCCCTGGCTACACAATTAAATGGTAAAGAGAACGGGGGAATGTGGGGAGAGCAGTGACATGTAGGAAGTGCTGAATGGAAAGTGAAAGTAATTGTCTGTCCCGCCTCTATGCCCATGGCATAGAGGAGGGGCAGACAATATTTGATTGACAGCTGAGATTTTTAAATGAGGTTACAACAGCTATGAATGCTTTAATAAAAAATAGAAATTGGATTTCATGTTTAATTTGAAAAGGACTTTTATTATACAGATTTTTGTGTCTGGGTGACAGGTCCACTTTAAGATTAGGTAAAGCTAGGCCTCCCCCAGAAGCCGGCGCCTGTAACACCTTAAAGTTTAATCGGGGATGTTCCCCTGCCCATAAGAAATGCCTAATTATTTTGTCTAGCCTGGTGAACCAATGGGCCTGCGGGGTTACGGGAGAGTTGTGGAGAGTATATAGAAATTTGGGTAAAAAGATCATTTTAAACATATTAATTTTGCCTGGTAAAGAAAGAGGTAGGTCTTGCCAAACAGCAACTTTGTTAGTCAGGGACTGCACTACTGGATCTAAATTAAGTTGTACATACCTATTAAGGTCGTTATGGATCACTATACCCAGGTATCTAAATGAGTTCACAACCTTGAGTTGTAGTAAGGTGTCCGGCGAATCCGGGGGAAGGGGATCTATGGGGAACACCACCGACTTAGTACGATTTATTTTCAGCCCAGAGTAATGTCCAAATTCAGAAATAGTTGCCAAGAGATTCTCAAGGGCTGCACCTGAGTTGGCCAGATAGACAAGCATATCGTCAGCGTATAGGGAGATTTTTTCAATCAGGTTTCCTACACAAAGGCCCTGTATATCCTCATTCGCCCGTATTCTAATGGCCAGGGATTCTATAGCCAGGGCAAATAGCAAAGGCGAAACAGGACACCCCTGGCGGGTGCCCTTCCTAGATAAATGCTATCGGATATTTGTCCATTGACCAATACCTTGGCCCTCGGGTGCACATATAGAAGCTGAATCCATTTCAGAAGTTTAGGACCTAGCTTGTACCGAGCTAATACCTCCCATAAGTATTGCCACTGGACCGTGTCAAAGGCCTTCGCTGTATCGAGGGACACTACAATTCTATTTCCCATATTGTCATGCTGAATCGCTAGCTTAGTAAAGAGACGTCTCACAGTGATATCCGTGGCCTTAGAGGGCATGAAGCCCGTCTGGTCCGGATGTACCAGATCAGGTGCTATCAATTTAAGTCTGTTGGCAATGAGTTTGGCAAAGATCTTAATGTCACAGTTAAGGAGGGAGATAGGCCTGTACGAATCACATCTATCAGGGGGTTTGCCTTCCTTGTGTATTAGGGTAATAAAGGCATCATAGCAGGAGTCCAGCAGTACCCCAGTCCTAATGGTGCCATTGAAGAGAGCAAGAAGTTTGGGGGCCAAAAAATCAACATACTTCTTATACCATTCTATCGGAATCCCATCCGGACCAGGTGTTTTCCCCACAGGAAACCCATTAATGGCATCTTTAATTTCATCTAAGGTAATATCTTGGTCTAATTGCGTGGCTATATCTGGAGAAATTTCTGGGAAGTCGATTGTATCTAAGAACTCCTTAAGTCTGTCAGGGGAGGTGTCGGGAGGTGACTGGTAGGTGGATTGAAAATACTTCTCAAATTGTTGCGTCATTAGGGTCGGGTCTGTATATAGAGCATTGCCATCAGTAATTGCCGGTATCATGGTCTTAGGCACATCTCCTCTGGCCAGTAGCGCCAGCAGCTTCCCATTTTTGTCGCCCTTGTCATACCAGGCAGCTGCTCTATATAGCTCTCGTTGCGAGTATTTGTCAACCAGTAGTAAGTCCAGATCTCTCTGAGCTGATTGCATAGTCTGTTTAGTCACATCCGATTCGTTATGTGTCAGTTCTGATTCTGCTTTAGCTAGATTGGAAGGGCAGGTTTTTAAATCAATCGGCACTAGTTTAGTAAAACTCCAAGACAAGAGTATTGGTTCCAATCCAAGTGTCACTGGCCTTTGTTTTTTACTGCACCACTGATATAACAGAAAAAATATAGAAATTATGAAAGCAGTAACAATTTGCTCATTTTATTCTTTGTATGCTTTGTCGTAAGTTTTGTCTTTTTCATATTAAAAGACGAGACATACAATTGTTTTTGTTTGTTTTGTCCGCCCCCCCCCCTGTTTTTATTAGTTATTATTAGGATTAGGTAACCCAAATCAATAGCTGTCATATGACTTTGGGCTAGATTTATTATGGTTCAAATTATATTACCAGTAATAGCTATTTTACAATTTAAAGGGATTAATCAGTTTAAATTAACTTTTAGTATATTAGTATGATTATTTGTGCGTTTTAGCCTTTAATTTAGCAGCTCTCCAGTGTGCAATTTCAGCAATCATGTTGCTAGGGTCCAAACTACCCTAGCAACCATGTATTGAAATGGATAAGAGACTGTAATATAAATAAGAGAAGGCCTGAATCGAAAGATGACTAATAAAAATAATAACTACAAATTTGTAGCAGAAAGTTTGTTTTTAGATGGAGCCAGTGACCCCCATTTGGAAGCTGAAAACAGTCAGAAGAAAAAGGCAAATTATTTAAAAACTATAAAAAAGAAAAATAATGAGAGCCAATTTAAAAGTTGCTTAGAGTTAGGCATTTATTAAACCCAGAGGTTGTTAAAAATCTCAAACCTGCCGACATTATGTAGAAGTCAATGGCAGATGTCCCGTTTACAATTGGAAGATATTCAGGGCTGGATTTAGTGTAAGGGCTCCCCCCGAGGCCGCATGGTCCTGATGCCTGGCCGCGTGCTCCCTAGGCATGGGCCTTTGTGGCCGCGCCACAAATCCGGGCCTGAAGATATCATATAATTTGTACAGTAATCCGAAGAATTAGGAGTTTTCGGGTGTCAAATCTAAAAAAGGTACGATTCGGATTTTTTCACGATTTTAGAGTCTTTTCCCACACCACATTTTTTTAAATGTACATTAATTAAAAAATATGGTAAAAATGTGCACTGGAGTTTGGTTAAGTGACTTTTAGAAAATAGTGAGAATTTTTCAGATTTTAGTAAATAACCCCCTAACTGTTTGCCATAATTCAAGTATAGCCAGGACACAAAGGCCTTGGCTAAGGGCAATGTTCCCCAACCAGTGGCTTGCAAGCAACATGTTGCACACCAACCCAGGGCCGGGCCAGGCCAGCTGGACGCCCTAGGCAACCCGGCCTGGCAAAACCCCCCCACACACACACTTTTGTGTCCAGGAGAGAGGTGAGCGCCAACAGAGAGCAGGGAGCAGGCCGGTGTGACTCTGAGATGAGGGGAGGGAACTGAGAGCAGAGAGGGAGCCAGCCAGTATGACTGACAGAGGAGGGAGGGAACTGAGAGGAGGGAGGGAGCCGACCGGCGCGAATCAGAGATGTGGGGAGGGAATAGAGAGAAGGGAGGAAGTTGGCCAGCGCGACTGACAGAGGAGAGAGCGAACAGAAAGCAGAGAGGGAGCCGGCTGGCACAACTCAGATATGAGTGGAGGGAACAGAAAGCAGGGAGGGAGCCGGTCCTGCTGAGAGAGAAGAGAGGGGAGGGGTGAGGGAGGGAGGGAGGGGACAGCGATGGCGTGGAGGGTCACAGGAGGGAAGGAAGACTGAGGAGTGCGGACTGGGGGTAGGCAAAGGACAATTTATAGAGGTAGCTGCCCAGCGCCCCCCTATCACTGTGCCCTAGGCCCTGCACCAACCCCTTGGATGTTGCTCCCAGTGGCCTCAAAGCAGGTGCTTATTTTTGAATTCTTGGCTTGAAGGCAACTTTTCGTTGCATAAAAACATGTGTACTGCCAAACAGAACCTCCTGTAGGCTGCCAGTCCACATAAAGGCTATCAAATAGCTAATCAAACCCTCTGGAACAATTTGTATGCTTGTGTTGCTTCCAACTCGTTTCATTTGAATGTGGCTCACAGGTGAAAAAAGATTGGGGACCCCTGTCGTAGGGCAACAAAAGTCGGGGCAGGATGCTACCCATGGCTGCAGCTGCACTGGGCAGAAGATTTTGACAGAAATTTAAATCTCCTGCCCAGTTCCCACTGAATATCACATAGGAGTGGGTGTAGTTGGAGGGTGCTGCAAGCAACAGGGGAAAAGTGTGGGCTGGGGGGGGCGGGAGGGAATGAGAGCATCTAGGAGGCCTAGGGGTGCACAATTTTTAATTCTGGCACTGGGTACAGAGAGAAAAAGGGCTAAATCATCAAGTTTTCAACCATTAGAAAAGTTGCTATTACAGTTGCTTGAAAACAATTTGCACTGCTTTAGACGTTAGCTCTTTTGTAGCTACCATTTGTCTGTTTAATCAATATGCACAACTAGCTTTGTTCTCCTATACAGCTGGTATAAAATGTATCATATGTCTTGCAGATGTAAGTTGCATTCTGCCTTTGACAGCTTTCCGAAATGGCACACTGCATTTTTCTTTAATAATTACTGAAAAATATCCCATGCGATTCAGTAAAAATGTCAAGCTTTTTCCAGTGATTTATTGCTTGTTACCACGGAACAGAAGAGATACAGGTCTTACAATATATGGAACTGCTGGATTATTAAGGGATGTATCCAGTGCCGGGCCAGGTCTGTCAGTTGCCCCAGGCAATTTAGGTTCGATCGCAGCTGTGCGCAAGGGCGCGCAACCAAGGACTCGCGTGCGGAAACGTGCGTAACCGAGGACGCGCGTGCGTAAACGTGCGTAACAGAGGACGCGCATGTGTAGTTGTGAGTAAACCTGCGCATCCCAGGATGCGCGTGCGCAACGGCGCGCACAGAGCGCACCCACTTTTCACAGTGGTAATGGTAACACTTGCTGGACTAGGTGTAGGCCTACTGACTAGTGATAGTCTGAAATGAGTGCAGCCTTACATTGCTTCACGATGGCTTGTTTTTTTAGGTCATTCAATAAAGTACTTGCTCAACACAATCTGACATTTACCATGAAACCCTGGTGCTCATAAAGTCCTTTAAACATATGAAAATAGCTAATACCCAACCTGTAACATTTGTCTCATTACAAATATAAACCCCCACAAACACTCACATTTAGTGATGAGCAACATTTTCAGGTTTTCCCACAAAAAACACTCCCATAGACTGCAATGGGTGACATTTTTTTTCTCAAATTTTAGGCAAAGTGAAACGGGTCAGATTCAACCATCACTACTCACATTCTATATTTCTCTAGTTGAGTGATGTCCAATTGAAAAGAAAATTCTGCTTAGCCTACCAACCTTCAGTGAGAGAGCAATCCTCCCTGCAGAAGTGCTAATTTGTCTCCTCTTGTATGCTCCATATAGGTCCAATATGATGTATGGATATCCACTGCACCTGCCCAGCATTTACACACATATGAAGAGCCTGTATTACAGAAGCCATTTTCCCTAATACAGAATGTTGTTACTAGTACTGCATTTTTAAAAAATACATCAATAGAATTGCTGGAGGCTATTAAAACTAGATCAAGCCCATGAAAATAAATGATGCAACTAAAATATTTAACTTACATTGCAAACCTTCAGAATCACTAGGATATAACAACATAAAATAATATGTATGACCCTGACTTGTAGGGTGACCTAGTTTGGTTACCATAAAGAGCATACTTAGATTGCTTTAATCAAGGACTTTCATCCGAGTTCCTTTATAACCCAATTAATTTTAATAACCCATTTAATATAATTCTGATAGTTGCCTACTCATCGTAGTAAAGTCTAATACAAGTAAATGTAATATTGGTTGATTATGTTTAATTCACCAGATGTCTGTAGATAGAACTACTTTTCCTTTGGCTGGTGATTTAGATAGCAATTTTATTATTTAAACAGAAAAGAAAAGATATTGATCATCATCTATAACAATTACAAAGCAAACTGTTCTGCTGATCAATAACATAATCAACACAATTTGTCAGATTTATATCTCCATTACTTCAACTTGCAAAAAATGATAACAGTATTTTCTCTTTGTGTACAATAATAAAATGGAACCCTATGAGGATTGCCTAATTAACACAGCATACCAATATTATTTTTGAAAACTTTAATACTGGATATTGCTGTATATGTTTTGTGGCCACAAGCTATATAATATGTACCTGCAAAGATTTTATTCACCAAAAAGCTTAGGACCTGAAGTTTACAAGATAAGGGATCATTTGGAGAACCAAAATTATTTAGCTTCCTACGCTGATTTATGCGAAGCTTAGTTATCATCAAGTGAAAAAAAAAGCAAATCAGTCAATGTTTACATTCTAGCGCTTTGGCCATTATGGACAGCTGGTTTTCAAATAATGGATCCCATCCCACAAATGGATACTATATACAATCGAGATAAATATAATGACTATGATGAAACTGCATAAAAATTCCCCCATATGGTTGGGGATAAATTGTTTAGATGGGTGCTAGTGCAGAGCTTCTCTGACTAGTAACCCCCCATGGCACCCATTCTGACAATCTGAAACATCTATGTGCTTTGAAATTGTTTCAGTTTGTTAATACTTTTTGCCTATTCACAATAGCAATAGTTTCACAGAATGAGCGCTGAAGTCCAAATTATTATTAGTATAGGTGGTATGGGATCCGTTATCTGGAAACTCATTATCTAGAAAGTTCCAAATTACAGAAAGCCTGTCTCCATTAGACTCCATAATAATCAAATAATCCACATTTTTCAAAATCATTTCCTTTTTCTCTGTCATAATAAAACAGTAGCTTGTACTTGGTCCCAACTAAGATATAATTAATCATTGTTTAATGTTTACATGATTTCTAGTAGCCTTAAGGTTTATTGTCTGGAAAACCTCAGTTCTCAAGCATTCTGAATAACAGGTCCCATACCTGTACAAAAAAGTATAAATTCACATACTGTAAATGCATTTCTCATTTAAGCACACACAAAACAACACCATGGGGCAGATTCATTAAGGGTTGAATTTCGAAGTTAAAATTACTTCGAAATTCGACCCTCGAATTGAAATCCTTCGACTTCGAATATCGAAGTCGAAGGATTTAGCGCTAATCGTTCGATCGAACGATCGAAGGATTTTTCGTTCGATCGAACGATTAAATCGTTCGAATCGAACGATTCGAACGATTTTAAACAAACGATCGAAGGAAAATCCTTCGATCAAAAAAAGCTTAGCTAGCCTATGGGGACCTTCCCCATAGGCTAACATTGACTTCGGTAGGTTTTATCTGCCGAAGTAGGAGGTCGAAGTTTTTTTTAAAGGGCAAGTACTTCGACTATCGAATGGTCGAATAGTCGAACGATTTTTACTTCGAATCATTCGATTTCGTTCGAATTCGAACAAATTTAACCAATTCGATGGTCGAAGTACCCAAAAAATACTTCGAAATTCGAATTTTTTTCATTCGAATTCTTCACCCGAATTTTGTGAATCGGCCCCCATATGTATTGTGCATTATTAAATAAAGCAACTGTATTAGTATGGAAGTAAGAAGACATTTATTTATACATTAAATGCAGTTAATCACGCTCTTCCAATCTCCCTTGCTTTTCTTTAAACTATGCAAACACCCATTAGAAGGCTGGGACATGGTTTGTGTCTCAATAGTCCATCAAAGTCATTAAGTAATTTAATTGCTTTCTGCTGCAGGTGAACATCCTCCTCAAACCTCAAGCCCCTGAATTAGATATCCAGAGCGTGCCGGTAATGTCCTATAATATTCACTTATTAATATAAAAGACTTTGCAAACTATAATTGGCTTTCTATTAATATTATATTAAATGAGATGTCACTTCAAGGAGGACAGGAAATGTGTGTGAGAGTTTAAGAACAAGCATGAATAATTGTGCTTCATTATTCAGAGAATTTATTTGATATAGCACTAGCAGAAAAAGTAGATTGCGCTTAATTTCATTCAGTGACTTTAAAATGTTCTGGAGTTATAAGAAAATATTAGAGACACTTATATAAACATTATATTTGTGCCAAAATGCAACATGCAATATGAAATGCATAGTAAAACATTGCTGGAAAAAACTGATTTACTTAAATTGTAAAAATAGCTCCTTGTTTACTAACAAAGCAAAGAGTAGAACATATTTATTTTTGATCTAATAAGAGACCACAAAAGGGTCAAACAATCAGGAAAAACAAATTACAGTCACAACATGGGGTGCCAAAGGATGCAAGATCATAATTTCATTCTACATGCAAGATCTTGACATGTATAGACAACTTTAGAGTCCATAATGAAATTAATTTAAATTTAAGAAAAAAAATGATGTACTAGAACCCACACAAAAATGACTTGTACAGTACTAGAATCCACAGAATACTAATAATGAATATTTTAAAGAGGATAATTATAGAATAATAACATTGCCTTAAAATGAAACAAAACGACGAGATATAAACAAAGCATATGTTTTCTATTATAGCCTTATTTTGCCACAGTGCGGGGCATGTATATCAGTTCATACAAATGGTCACAAAGGAAATAATAATATGCTGGGTTCAGCACAGGTATGGGACCTGTTGTCCAGAATGCTCACGATCAGAGGTTTTCCAGATAAGGAATATTTCTGTAATTTGGATCTGACTACCTCAAGTCTACTAAAAAATAAACCAATAAGATTGTTTTGCCTCAATATGAATTATTTATATCTTAGTTAGGACCAACTACAAGAACTGTTTCATTATTACAGAAATAAATTAATTATTTGCTTAAAATGTATATGGGAAATGGTCTTCCCATAATTCAGAACTTTCTGGATATTGGAACCCATACCTGCAGTATAGAGGCCCCAGTGGAGACATGAATCATATGCAGTTGTAACACCTATGCATAGCAGAGAATTGTGCCAAAAGTTAAAGATGAGATTCAAAAAAAGACCCTAGTATTTTAGGTACAGAGGGGCCCAAACAACACCCAACAGGCCTAATAAATAATGACTGTCTATAGCATTCTACAATAGCCCCTCTGGCATTTACCAGAGTCAACAGATTGCCAGTCAGTATGGGCAGTATGCTATTCTGAATCTTGCTCTGCTACTGCTCCAAACCTGATCTTGCCTTGACCTGCCTTGTCATTCTGCTTCTTGTTCTGTTCTGACCTGTACCCTGACTTTATCTTCCCTCCTCTCGCTCTGCATCTTGCCCTGCCTTTTCCAGTCCTCTCCTGCTTTCCGCTCCAGTCCTCTCACTATCCAGTCCTTTCCTGCTATCTGCTACAGTCCTTCTGTTGCTGATCTCAAGTCTGCTCCCTAGCTACGCCCGCACCGTCCTGTCTTATACTTCTAGTCTGCTCCTGTCTCCTGATCTACGCCCGCCTTGTCCTGTCCTATACTTCTAGTCTGCTCCTGATCTACACCTGCACCGTCCAGTCCTAATCCAGTCTGTTCCTTTCCTGGCCTTCGCCCTCTTCATCTTGTCTAGTCCTGATATTTGCCCTCTCCGTCCTGTTCTGTACCTGTTCCAGTCTGATTCATCGACCTCTTCAACCTGTTCCTGCCTTCCCTTTACGTGTTCCCTAGGCACATACAGCTCCTGCCTCAAGGACTCGCCCTTCCCTAATCAGCCTCCACAGCACCCCCTACCTAATCCTTGACAGTTACATAACAAACAACTATATTACACCATGCAAAAGGTTAGACATTTTATGTTTAATATACAGTAGAAATTGGGGTCGTTTTTACAAGTACATTTAGACATTATGGGGATTATTTATTAAAGTCTAAATGCTTAAAACTCGAAAAATTCTATAATTCTATAAAATCTGAATTTTTCGTGGAAAAAAAACCCCTAAAATTTTTCTAGATTTATTTTACCCTGAGGCTGCAAAAAGTCAGAATTCGTAAAATACTCCATCTTCCATCTGTCGAGTTCCTGTAGAAGTCAATGGCAGAGGTCCTATTTGCAATTTGAAAAAAATTATTGTATGCACGGGGTTTCGTATGATAATCCGAACACTTCAGACATTTCTGTCGATTTCACCAAAAATGACTACTTTTCGGGCGTCAAATTTCGAAAAATTTGTCTTTTTTGCATGACAATCTGAAAAAGTTGTGGTTTGTGTGCGTCAATCCGATAAAGTCGTAGTTTTACCCAATTTTTAGAGTTTTTTTATTGATAAAAAAGGACAAATCGCGGATTTCCGTTTGGTCTCACTTTTTTCTATAAAAAAAAATAAAAAATTTGGATTTTGATAAATAACCACCTTAATATGTGTATACAGTACCTTGTATAAATTATATCCCTGTTTGATAAATAACAACAGATTTTGTATCTGCTGCTGCTTCTGTTTTTACTGACAGAATTTCCTTCTGGTAGGGAGTCCCAGTAGAGTAAGCCTGACTCTACTTATCAAAGCCTTCTCTTGGGAAGCCCTGAACAGTCTCTCCTAGTTAACTAGGTAGGGCCTTAAGAGATTTGCTAGCTAAAAAAGCAAACCATGCAAGACAATAGGAAACTGGGATTTTTACAGGGACATGATTAATTGGTAGAAACATATTCAGAGTCAACAGCATCCTCAAGAGAATATTCAGTTAAAAAATACAGAAATGACAGAAGATTCCCATGTGACTAAATGAAAGATTGCTTAAACACCAGCAAAATTAGGGGTTTGTGACAACATTATAGTAGCCATTCAGTCCCATACCAAAAGAGACTTACATGGCCAAACTTGTTTCTTAGAAACAGATCACAATTTAGATCTTGATTAAAAGAACTTAAAAAGTTGCAGTTATGCTCATTCTTGTGGCTATATTTGTCACATACAGTACCTTAATGAAATAAAGTAGAATCTGCTCAAAAGATATTAAGTAAAATTAAGGCCTTCCAATAATTCAGAGCATTCTGGATAACAGGCTCCAGAAAATGTATCTGATACCTGTATAATTCGCAACAGCATGCTAAAGGTTTATTAAAAGGTGAAAGGGCCTAAACTGCATGATGAAACATGCATGTAACACCTGCTTAGTCAAATACACTAAGGGGGTTATTTATCAAAGTACAAAAAAAAAAATTCATGATTTTTTAAAAGAAATAATTATAGCGATGAGTCAGGTTTCCTGTGAAAAAGATATCCATAGACTCCAATGGGTGAAAAAAATTGTTGCATGGCAAAAAAAATTATCACCCATACACTTCAATCCATTTGTCACTGTTTGGGGTCAGATTCGCCCCTCACTAGAAATAAACATTCCTTATTAAAGGAATAGTTCAGTGTGAAAATAAAAATTGTGTAAATGGATAGGCTGTGCAAAATAAAAAATGTTTCTAATATAGTTAGTTAGCCAAAAATGTAATATATAAAGGCTGGAGTGAACAGATGTATAATAAAACAGCCAGAATCCAACTTCCTGCTTTTCAGCTCTATAACTCTGAGCTAGTCAGCGACTTGAAGGGGGGCCACAAGGGACATAACTGTTCAGTGAGTTTGCAATTGATCCTTATCATTCATCTCAGATTCAAAAGCAACAGATATGACCCATGTGGCCCCCCCTTACGTCTCTGATTGGTTACTGCCTGGTAGCCAGGGTAACCAGTCAGTGTAAACCAAGAGAGCTGAAAAGCAGGAAGTAGTGTCCTGACTGACATGTTATACATCAAATCACTCCAGCCTTTATACATTTTTGGCTAACTAACTACAGTATATTAGAAACATTTTTTTATTTTACAAAGCCTATCTATTTACCCAGTTTTTATTTTTACACTGAACAATTCCTTTAAAACCATTCATAAATGTGAAATAAGAACAAAAAACACAACCTTCCAAATGCTCTGTGAGGTTACAAATGTATGGTTATTGCTACTTTTTATTCCTCATCTTTATATTTAGGCCCTTTCCTATCCATATTCCAGACTCTTATTCAAATCAGTGCATGGTTGCTAGAGAAGTTTGAACCCTAGCAAACAGATTACTGAAACTGCAAACTGGAGAGCTGCTGAATAAAAAGCCAAACAAATCAAAATTCTTGAATAATAAAAAATAAAAAAACAATTGCAAATTGTCTTAGAATATCACTCTGACATCATACTAAAAGTTCATTTAAAGGCAGATTTAATAAGAAATTCGACCCTTGATAAATCTGCCCCTTAATGTCATTATATGCCATTTGCTGCCACTAATCTGCTGTTTTAATGCCATTTTAGACTTAGATTTAATGCAGGTGTCTTTGCCTTTGAAAATAGAATTAGGTTAATAAATAATTAAGTAAATAATCCATTCATAATAGGGATGAAGCCATCTGTGTACATTTTAATGCCAGAACTATGCATAACTGATAAGCTGTTAAATGCACACATTCGTCTACATTTGTTATACTATATTCTCCAGAATACCTAAGCATTTTGGAATTAAAATGCCAGTATCTGCAAATGACGCTGGCACCAATAAGACAGTAAGAAATGTCACACAAATAATGGACTGCATACTTGATACAATGTGCAGTATAGATGACAATATAAATCTATAGTTTAGTTCCTGACATAAACACATGCAAACACAAACAAACGTTGCTTGAGCTGTAATTGTCCTGTCTTGTCTAAAGAATTTATAGAATACAGCTATAGTTTTGAGGCAATTTGGATTCCAGTCCTCCTTTTAGTTGCCGCATTTATTGCATAATAAGGTTACAAACATATGAAATCACTGCCAGCTTGCTTTAGCTCTAAAAATATCCAGGCCATCAAAAAAAAACTCTTGCCCTTACTGACCTTGAAGCTGGGTTTATGGGAATATTTAGAAGAGCAAACAAGCATTCAACATATATGTCGTATCTGCTGGAGTAGAGAAAAAGTAGGGCACTGGCAAATGTAAGAAAAAACATACAATAATCTCTGTCTATCTATCTCTATGGAAGGGTCAAACATCTTTGTCTTAGTTTTATACAATAATAATAATATACAAAAATTATTTTCAGGCTTTTGGACCCATCCCTAATGTGTATATGTATATATACTTGCTTTAGGTGGCAGGGTTATACTAGTTCTCAGGGTTGGCAAAATGCTATTGTGCTCTCTGTACTAGCGATGCTCCCAGACCCCCTCCGCAGGCCCGGATTTAGGGAAAGGCCCCCTAGGCCCGGGCCTAGGGCGGCAAGATGTTAGGGGCAGCAAGCAGGCGCCCCCTAACATTCTCTATAACCCACAGTAATTGTAAAATGGTTACAGACTGCTGGTCAATCCCAATTCCAAAACAGTCCAAACCGATCTCTTCTGGCTCAGTATGCACGCACACTGCGCGTGGTGACGTCACCCCGTCACGTGATTGCGCAAGCGTCTCTCGGCGCAGGCGTAGCACCACTCTCAGACTTAATAGGATAGGAGGAGTAGGGAGGGCGAGCTGCGACTCTTACTGAGCGTGTGACGTCACGTGAGCCGTGCCTGTGGCGTGTGCACAGTGCAAGTTGAGCGCAACAGGCGCCAGCACACAGGACAGGAGCCCCCCAAACAGAGTGCTGTGCTTGAGAATTTGGCTGGCTGCCCGCCCCTAGGCTTGGCTGCAAGCCTGCAACTAAAATCATTAATTGTGGCAGTCTGGCAGTCATTTACTGACCTGTACTTTTTAAATTGAAACTCAGTCTCTAACAGTATGTAGGTTAAAATGTTTATTTAATTTAATTAATTATATAAATAATAAAAATACTGCTGTGATGTCTGCTGAGAAATAGGCACTACAAAGATTATGCTGCTGCCAAGTTCACATCCAGAAAATGCGCGCGGGGGGGGGGATTCGACACAGTAGCTGGGCCTAGGGGGGCAAGGAGGGTAAATCCGGCCCTGTCCCTCCGGCATAGAAAATGTAAGCGCTGGTGGAGAGGGGGGGCAGCATCGCAGGAGCTGCCTTAGGCGGCTCCTTATAGAGAATCAACCTTGTAGGTGGCACAGACCTATAGTCTACTATTCTGGATACTCGCAGAAGTGTATTCAGGTTTTTGTATTTTCTGACAGAACAGGGGTCGAATTTAAAATTTTCATTTTTGAATTTTTTTATGGTTAAAAACTGTCAAATTCAACTAGGGAGTTATCCAAGTTGAGATTTTTTAAAAATGTAAATTCGATTTTTCGAGATTTATCATACTCTGGCCCTTTAAGAATTCAATTTAAACTATTCGCCACCTAAAACCTGACAAATTTCTGTTTAAGTCAATGGGAGAGGTCCAGGGATCAATTTGGAGATGTTTGCAGCCTTCATGACATTGAAGTTTTTTTCGGAGGAAAAATTTGATTTTGATCTAATTCGATGTTTTCGGGTTGTTTCAATTTGTCCAAGTTGAACAATTTGATTTTAATAACAAATTTTGATTGGTCGAATTTGAATTTATGGGAGTTTTAAAAAAAACTCACATGTATTTAAAATTGGACCCTTGCCTCTTAATAAAAGCTGTGGTCCTAATATATTTAAAGGAGAACTAAACCCTAAAAATGTATATGGCTAGAAATGTCATATTTTATATAATAAATTATTGTACCAACCTAAAGTTTCAGCTTCTCAATAGCAGCAATGATCCAGGACTTCAAACTTGTCACAGGGGGTCCCCATCTTGGAAAGTGTCTGCGACACTCACATGCTCAGTGGGCTCTGAGCAGCTGTTGAGAGTCTAAGATTAGGGATTGTCGCAAATTATCAAGCAGAAAATGTCTGTAATATAAACTGATGTTACAGGGGTGATTATTAAATTCTGATGCTAGTTGTATTGGTTTCTGTGCTGCCATGTAATAATTATCTGTATTAATTACTAATCAGCCTTATATTGTGTCTAGGGATGCACCGAATCCACTATTTTGGATTCAGCCGAACCCCCGAATCCTTTGTGAAAGATTCGGCCGAATACCAAACCGAATCCGAACCCTAATTTGCATATGCAAATTAGGTGTGGGAAGGGGAAAACATTTTTTACTACCTCGTTTTCTGACAAAAAGTCACGTGATTTCCTTCCCGCCCCTAATTTGCATATGCAAATTAGGGTTCAGATTCGGTTCGGCCAGGCAGAAGGATTCGGCCGAATCCGAATCCTGCTGAAAAAGGCCGAATCCTAGCCTAATCCCGAACCGAATCCTGGATTCGGTGCATCCCTAATTGTGTCATTTATATTCTATATATACAGCATATTGTGCATCGGCCCCTAAACTCAGTAAGTGACATCAGCACAGAACATGTGCAGTGAATCAGCAGAAAAGAAGATGGGGGGCTACTGGGGCATCTTTAGAGACAAGATCTTTACTGCTAAAATACTGTGGTTGCCTTGTGTTGGTACAGAAGTCCAAAACATAATGTACAACATTTCTAGCCTACTTCTTTAGTTAAGCTTTAGTTTTCCTTTAAAGACAAGCATGATGTATTAATTTAGGGGTGCCACCACTAGAAATGTATGTCTGTGGTACAGAATTGCTAACTTTGAGTCTATAGGGGGTGGTTGAAAGCACACTCCTACCAGATGAGTACCAGAGCATTATGAACTCCAGAATCAAGCAAACTACCTGTGCGACTGGGCGGCATGTAGTTCCTTAATTTATACTGCCCTAGGCCCCGCCTATATACCAGTGCATTTTTAACAACTGAAAACTAACATTTAACCCAAATTTTGTGAGGTACTTAAACCCCAATGCTGACCTTTAGGTGATATACCCAGTAACCCAGGTGTTGTTGATATGGCTTCTACTTCCTTTTTCTTAGTTCATATTCCTAGCTATTCATAAATGTTTCTACCTATTGATATACAGTATGCCTCAAAATGACTACCTAATTCAATTTGGGTTTTGCAACAGCATTAGTTGTGCTCAGCTCATATATGCGCTTGAATAGTTGTGCTTTATGGTGTTATTTATAGCATTTTTGATGCATATTTGTTTTGACTTACTTCAAATCAAATTACTTCTTAAATGTGGGGAAGTGCTCAGAGAAGTAGTCCCACCTCTTTAATATCTATGTCAACACAGCCCAGCAAAAGTCTAGGAGATGTGATAATATAATGCATGTAACTTTCAGCAGATTCGTTCAATCACCTTCACCTGTGCAATCGTGCTCACTCTCCAGTCAGGCCACACCAGGAGACCCAGAGACAATTTCAATAAACAAGGGTATGGATGGAGCACATCAAACACAGTCTCTGCCGCAAATAATTCTTTATTGCATCACAACATGTTTCGGATCCCGAAACATGTTGTGATGCAATAAAGGATAAAGGATCCTTGGGATCCGAAACATGTTGTGATGCAATAAAGAATTATTTGCGGCAGAGACTGCGTTTGATGTGCTCCATCCATACCCTTGTTTGTTGATAATATAATGCATATTGTATCCTGCATGTCTTTTTCTAATAGGTATATAGTATATAGATAAACAGGAAACAGGAAAAGCAGGTCAAAGAGACAATAAAATTGATTGTTCAGAAGAGCACAAAAGCCACATTTCTATATTTAGCCAGACTCAAATCCTGCAAGTCCTAGGATTTTGTTATAACCTCAAAGTGAATCCTGAGTCTGATTCTATATTTATAAGGGTTGGGATTTCAAGTCACACATTCCTATGCTCCAATCATTGTAAAATAAAAAAGGCATTCTGTAAGCCATTGTGCCTTAAAGGAGAACTAAAGCTTAACTAAAGAAGTAGCTAGAAATGTTGTACATTAGGGTTTTGGGCTTCTGTACCAAACCGAGGCAGCCACAGCCTTTCAGCTGTAAAGATCTGTGTCTCCAAAGATGCCCAAGTAGCTCCCCATCTTCTTTTTTGCTGATTCACTGAACATGCTCTGTGCTGCTGTCAGTTACTTAGCTTAAGGACTGACTCAAAATATACAGTACACATAAAATATAAATGTCACAATATAAGGCTGATTAGTAATTTATACAGATACATACTACATGGCAGCTCAGAAACGAGTGCAACTAGCATCAGAATTTAATACTCAGATTTGTAGCATCAGCTTATATTACAGGCAAATCTTCGAAAATGTATGTGCACGCACTCCTGCAGCCATGGCAATTGAGGTTAAAAGTAGTAACTTTATTCCATCATGTTAAAAAGTATGCGTTTCATATCAAATGATATGTAATCATAGGCCATGATTATGTATCCTTTGATAAGAAACGCGCTAGTACGCATACTTTTTAACATGATGGAATAAAGTTACTACTTTTAACCTCAATTGCCATGGCTGCAGGAGTGCGTGCACATTCATTTTCAAAGATTTGTTTTGCCTAAACTACGGGTTTGGGGCACGGCACCCGGGCCACTTGACACATTTGGTGAGTGACAAGCTCTGCTGATTTTCTACCACATTTGAAATAGAATTGTTCTTCCTTTAAGTGAAGGGCCTGGGGTTTGGACACCCAGGTCACCCCTTTCCACTCAGTGAGAATTACCCAGTGGCTTGCTTTTTGCTTATTTGCTTTCTTCTATTTGATGTGTTTAGGTATCTAACAACATTAAAGCAAGTTTATAATGGAGGTCGTTAATTAGTTAGTCCATATAGAGATTGGAGCCAGCCACCCATTTTTGTGTACGTATATTACAGGCAAACCTCATTTTCAATTGATAATTTGTGACGACCCCTAAGCTTAGCTTTTCAACAGCTGTTCAGAGCCCACTGAGCATGTGCGTATTGTAGACACTTTCCAAGATGGTGACCCCCTGTGACAAGTTTGAAGTCCTGGGTCATTGCTGCTATTGAGAAGCTAAAACTTTAGGCTGGTGCAGTTTATTCAAATAATTCACTATATAAAAGATGGCATATCCATATTCAATTTTAGGGTTTAGTTCTCCTTTAAACTGGCCTGAATTTTCAGGCCACCACAAGCATGCCTACTGTTTTATAGCCAGTGGGGCTTCATAAGAACAAGATGGTGATCTGTTAGGGCTAACTTGATCAGTGAATGGGATACAGCAGGGCCAGAACTAGGGGTAGGCACAAGAGGCACGTGCCTAGGGTGCAAAGCTTGGGGGCGCCAGGCACTTACCTTATATGCAGCCTACCCCTAGTCTAGCAAATGTTTCCACATTGAAAAGTGGGTGCGCTCTGTGAAGTCGAAGTGCTTTGCGCATTACCACGCACGCGCACCCTCAGCTGCGCACGATTGAGCACAATTATGCACGCGCGTCCTCAGTTACGCACGATTGCGCACGCGCGTCCTCGGTTACGCACGGCTGTGCACGCGAGTCCTCGGTTGCGCACAGCTGTGGTGGGGAACTAAGGTGCCAACGGTAGCTGGGTTGCCTGGGGCAACTGACAGACCTGGCCTGGCACTGGGATACAGAGCCTTTCACACGTGTAGCTAAATAATGGTAAGAAAAGAGAAATAAATCTCGAGGGGCAATCAACATATTTTGACTTTCATATGGCATTTAATAAATCTACTAATTTACATTCACAGGCAAAAATTACATTTGTACAGGTCGAAGAATTGTGAAATAACATTAAACAATTTATCAAAGCATTTTCCCTTTACCCCTTTCTCCTACTGACTTTTTAATCAGAAGTGCCCTCTTGCTTTGTACAGTTGATTTCCATTGTTTCCTAAATCTTGCAAAGCTGCACAGAATTCTATAAGGGGTCAGATTCACAAAGTGCCAAAAAAAGTTTATGGGTGGATGGCCGCCTTGAGGCCAATTAGTGTGACTTTTGACATTTGCTTTCCTATAAATTGCTTGCCTGAAAAATGAAGGTGAGATTTAGAGTGACTGTTGCTGTGGGTATTTTTAAACTGGAGCTGGATGACTGATATACAGAGGCTTAAGATATCTGTATCTCTGCTAAACAAGGTAAAAGAGAAACTAAATAAATGTTACACACAAAGTGGGAGCTTAGAAAAGGAGGTTGAAAAACAGTGTATTTACCAAATATAAAATATACTATACAATAGTTATCCAGAATTCCCAGGACCTGTATTTGTCCGAATAAGGGTTTTTTTTCTGTATTTTGGGTTTGCTAAAAAATCATTTAAACATGAAATGAGCCCAATAGGATTGTTTTGCCTCCAATAAGGATTAATTATATCTTCATTAGGGACAAGATACTGGTTTATTGTTACACAGAAAAACATAATAAGTTTGACGTTTTAAATTATTTAATTAAAATGGAGTCTATGACAAATGACCTTCCCATAATTCAGAGCTTTTTGGATTACAGGTTTTCCAGATAATGGATCCCATACATATTTTATATGTTATAACACTTGTATCAACAACATATACATTTGTATATAGAATCAGACATTGTATTCACTTATTAAATGATTTTACATTTTTTCCATTCCATCTAAATATTGGGGGAATATGGTAATACTAAAATGTATACAATTTAAAGGGTGGTTCACTTTTGAAGTAACTTTCAATTTGATATACAATGTCCAGTTCCCAGCAACTTTGTAATTGATCTTCATTATTTTATTTATATCTAAAAAAAAAACAAATGCACAATAAGGCTACACATGTATTGTTATTGCCATTTTTTATTAGTCTTGTTTCTATTCAGGCCCTCTCCTATTCATATTCCATTCTTGTATTTGAATCAGTGCATAGTTGCTAGGTTTATTTAAACCCTAGCAACCAGATTGTTAATAATTGTTGAAATTGCAAACTTATGAGCTGCAGAATAAAAAGCTAAATAATTTGAAAACCACAAGTAACAGAAAATGAAAACCAATTGCAAATTGTCTCAGAATATCACTCTCTACGTCATACCCAAAGTTTATTTAAAGGAAAACTATACCCCCAAAAAAATGAATACTTAAGCAACAACAGTTTATTTTAATTAAGTGGGATATAATGACTCTTAACAAAGTGGTATATATATTTAAAGGGGATGTTCATCTTCCAAACACTTTTTTTCAATTCAGTTGTTTTTAGATTGTTCCCCAGAAATAAAGACTATTTTTCAATTACTTTCCATTATTTATTTTTTACTATTATTCCAAAATCTAAGTTTAAAGTTGAATGTTCGTGTCTCAGTCTGGCAGTTCAGTAATTCAGGTGCACACTATAAACTGTTACAATTTTGCAACATTTAGTGAATATATTTCTCAGCAGCATCTCTGCAGTATTAGCAACTATTGTATCAATTCTAACAGCTGCCTGCAATGAAACCCGAGATTCTGCTCAGCAGGGACAAAGATAAGAAATGTATCAACTAAATGTATCCATTTAGAACAGTTAACAGGGTCGGCGACCCCCCCTCCGAGGGTTGCTTCAGAAGGTGAAAAATTACACTTTACACTTCAAAATTAGAGAAACGGTCACACATAGAAAATAGAAAGTCATTGAAAAAAGTTATTTCTGGTGATCTATCTGAAACCAACTAGTTACTTGAAGGTGAACCACCCCTTTAAAATCTCTGACCAATGCAAATGCCAACATAACTATTTTCATCCAAAGTTGCATTAACACTTGTGATACACAAAGGACAAGCCTTAGAACAATAATGAATAGACTGATAAATGTGGAGCCTCTGAAACCCAAGTGCTGTGCAGGGGAATCATGGGTTTAGAATAAATGTATGCTGCATTTCTGTTCTGTATGATACTCTGCATCACACATTGTACATTGAAGATGTAGCAATAGACTTACAGATATCTAAATCATAAAGTTATTTTAGATAATAGAATGCTGATAGCCACCTGTCCATTAGCTTTGGCCTTGATGAATGCAGCAAAGATTCCAATGGCAAACAACTTGTACCATAGCATACACATCCTGGTGGCCCAATGCTTTACGTGAGGCAATGCACAGTTGCACATTTACTGCATTAATATTGGATGATTTTCATCAATCAAGTGAGTGTTAGGTGGTGAGCTGTAAAACTTTGTCATTATTTTAGTTAATGTATTAAACTAGAAGTGCAATAAAATCAGTGTCGGACTGGGCCGGCGGGACACCTGGGCTCTTGTGGGCCCCGCCGGCCCAGATCCGCTACCTAGTTTGGCTGCGCGACCCCACATTGTCGGGGGTCGCGGTAGAATAGAGGATCTGCACATGCGCACAAAGGTATTGCTGCGCGCATGCGCACAAACACGGCGCCGCGCGCATGCGTACTGCTCCGGTGAAGCACGCCGGAGCGGCAGCGGGGGCCGGAGCGGGGCCCTGGGGCAATAGCCCCGGTGGGCCCGAAGCCCCCCAGTCCGACCCTGAATAAAATATAAGTATTATATACAAAACAGTACATTACAGTATGAGTTCATGAAGATGGGGCCAAAACTGCACACATATTTTTATGGCACTGTATGCTGCATTAGATCACATTTGACAAAATCTTTGCATCATCTAGGTTCTGTCCATTTACTGCTCTGTTTTTGTTACTATTCAATACTAAATGAAAGATGATTTTATTAGTATTTGTCAGCTGGGCATTTTATATATTTTTAACATGGGGGGGCTTTTTTTAATGAAAATCTGAATTTTTTTGAGTATTTATTATTATTATTATTATTATTATTATTATTATGATTATTATTATTAAAAAGCATGATTGAATGAAATCAGGGACAAACTCAATAAAATCGAACAAAAATCGGAATCATGCTATTTTTTTCGAATCACTCGATTTTTTTCTGGCTTTTTCCTGAAAAGCCTGAATTTTTTTGGAATTTTGCAGAAAAGTACAAAATAGTCGGATTTTCAGACTAATTCCAGCTCATACCACAGAAACTTCTTAATAGGATAAGGACCTCTCCCATTGACTTTTATTTAACCTCGGCAGGTACAGTATGTGAGGCTGGATTTTCGGATTTGGACGTTTTTCATCATCAGGGTATAATAAATCTCGAGAAATTGTGGGAGTTTTTTTCCACCAAAAATTCTGATTTGATAGTAAAAAGATTTTTTTTTTTTTACTTTTTGCCATTCAGACTTTCATAAATACACCTTTACTGTGCATAGTTTTAAAGGGGAAAGAAACTGTCATCAAATATTCCATGCCTAAATCAGATGGACTGCAAACAGCATGCTCTAAGATATTTTCAAAGTTAAAGGGATCCTGTCATCAAAAAACATGTTTTTTTCAAAACACATCAGTTAATAGTGCTACTCCAGCAGAATTCTGCATTGAAATCCAATTCTCAAAAGAGCAAACAGATTTTTTTATATTCAATTTTGAAATCTGACATGGGGCTAGACATTTTGTCAGTTTCCCAACTGCCCCCAATCATGTGACTTTAGGAGAGAAAAGCTTTCTGGCAGGCTGCTGTTTTTCCTTCTCAATGTAACTGAATGTGTCTCAGTGGGACATGGGTTTTTACTATTGAGTGTTGTTCTTACATCTACCAGGCAGCTGTTATCTTGTGTTAGGGAGCTGCTATCTGGTTACCTTCCCATTGTTCTTTTGTTTGGCTGTTGGGGGGGGGGAAGGGAGGGGGTGATATCACTCTAACTTGCAGTACAGCAATAAAGAGTGATTGAAGTTTCTCAGAGCACAAGTCACATGATTTGGGGCAGCTGGGAAATTGACAATATGTCTAGCCCCATGTCAGATTTCAAAATTGAAATTAAAAAAAATCTGTTTGCTCTTTTGAGAAATGGATTTCAGTGCAGAATTCTGCAAGAGCATCACTATTAACTGATTCATTTTGAAAAAAATTTTTTTTCCCATGACAGTATCCCTTTAAAGCTTCCTGCAATCTGTTGTCTGGCAACATCAGGAATGGATTGCAGCTCAATAAAATATTTCCTTACCTCTCCAGAGCCATGGGACAAATTTATGCAAGACAATACTCCAGTGAGAATCCTGCCTGTAGTGAGCATTCTCTTTCATGAGATTGTTTCTGGAGATAATAAACATACCCCTGAAAGTTACTACATCTGCTCTCATGACGTTGCAGTGTAATCAGAATGCCAAATTATCCATAATTTTGTTATGTTGGTTAGTATTTTACTGATGTTAAGTACACATGACAAACTGATACGTTTCAGGCGTCTCTTTTAATCCCCTTATTTGGAAAAAGTAAGGGGAAAGGTTGGGGCATAAATGGGTATGAAATGAGCATAATGAGGAGGGACACAATTTTTTGCGGCCAAAAATCTCAGAACTATACTGTATCTGCTTGGGAGGTAGAACATTACTGGTAGTGATGTTGGAGATAATTTTCCTGGAGTGCATTCTTGCATCTGTAATCATATTAAAGTTTCAAGAAAATCAAATAAGATTTACAACCTGTGGTTGTAGTGCATCAATACTAATGGCAAGTAACTAGGAAATACAAATCAGACTATGCTGGTTTAAATCCATTCTTGCCATACTGGTGATACCTGGCACCACCCTAATGATAACATTACTTTTATAAGCACACGCAAAAGTGTAAATGAACCACTAAATCCACAGGACAACCAGCAGTAAAAGTGTAAATGCTCTGTACCTATGTTCAGCTGTTTCAGTTTGCTCAAACATTATTAAACTGCATGATAATGCGTTTGCAGTTGCACATAAATTTTCAGCTTCTCTCTATCACCTCGCTTTCTGCATCTCTTCTCAGATTTCTTAATGAACAATCATAAATTACGCATGGAATAATTGGCACTAAAATCCCTTGATTAAGGAATGTATAAGAAGGAAGCAAGCTATTTAGTCAGTATTAGAGCACTAAAAATAACCATGTAAATAACACTATTAAAGTCTGTCCTACAATTTTTTTTAAAAAGAGTAAAGAGTCTTTCAGTCTCCCTGTTGTCATTGTTATGGCTATGGACTGTTGCTTGGAATTTTTTCACATTTACAGTAGGTGGACCATAAGAGATTTCTATTGTTACATATAAAAAGTATAGCCAAACCCAGCCATGACAGCTGCCTTCAGATAAGGAAGATGAAGATAAAGAAGGTGTTGATGGTTGGTGGTATGTATAGTATATTGTAACAAAATGATATATTGTATATTATAAGTACTGTTATTTGTTAAAAAGTGGGAAGGTGTTCTTATGCAGCAAGATATGCTTCAAATACACTATTCTTTATGACTAAGGTTTTTTTTGACCCTATGGTTTTAGTAAATATCTGGCAAACAGTTGCTCTGCCAAGAAAAACTTCCAGTCACTTATGAACTGAAGAACACAGTGGCTACGTAAAAAATAATCAAGGTTTCTTGTCTTCACCAAATAATACAATTTGAACAAAAGATATCTAAGACATAGGAGATCCTGGTTTTCTTCAACAAGAAAAGTCTGTAAATAGTCAATAAAGCATTATTTTGAAAAAGCTAACTAAAGACAAAGACTAAAGACCTAAAGAGCATTTCAGATAAAGCAATCATATAAGTATATAAATTGCCTGTCATATCAGTCTTTCTATTAGTGATAAATGAAAACAAGAAAATATACATCTATGTTTTCCTCTGGGTGCCAAATCAGCTGATTCCCTTGGTCATGTGACCACCTGCTGAGTTGTATCCATTATACAGGATGGAAATCTAATTGGGAACTAGGGAGGGATGTTGCTAACAATTATAATTGGCTGCTAGAATATAATATAAATGAAGGATGTGGCTGAACAGACAGGCTGCTGATGAAAGCAAGTCAACCTAAAGGATATTTAACCCCCTTTGCTCCATGTACACTACCATAAACTGCACAGAAACTGGTATATTCCCTGCTTTCTGGAAGATATGCAGAGGACCTGCAAGAATTTTTCTGGTAAGTTACGGGCTACATAGGTGTATTTTTTTTTTTTTTACATGGGGTGACTATTGTGGTGAATTCTGGGCATACTTAGCTACTTTTATCAGCACATTAAAACTACCATAAGCCACTCTTGAGGTCAGAGCAAGCCTATTATATTAAGGGTAGCAGATTATCTAACAAATGGGGGGGCGATCATAATAAATAAAAATTGATGTGCTGTATTAATTAATTTTTTTAAGAAGTTTTCCTGATTATGCACATCTGGTAATATTAAACTATATTTCACTTTAAGGACACTGAAATATTGGTGGTGCACTTGGGTGCAAAAATTACCACTGTGCCTCCAACACAACATGCTGTTAATATGTAAGCAGCAGAATGTGAAATACCAACCCATTCTTTGTCTTAATTCAGCCTGTTGAAATGAATGATATGCAATATCAGATATATACAAGGTTATAATATTTATCCGTAAATATATCTATCTTTTAACATGAGGCATAGTAATGGGCGAATAAGGATCCTGCAAAAGATCTCCTGAATTTGGAAAGAAAAAAAGTTAGTTTGGCTTTACATCACAGTACACTAATTCGCTATGTAAAAGCCAAACAAAATACCTCGTGGCTTACTATTGGACATTACCCCAAATTTTTGCAACGACTTTACAGTACTAATGCAGCGCTGGCATGCAATTACAAATTAATGCAGCCTAGACCTGATGGTACTGATGATTGAAAATGCTCAAATTAAGCCAAGCTGAAGGAGCAGATATCCACGTGTAAACCCGAGATAGCGGCAGTTGTGGGAATGGAGGAAGCGGAGAAGCTACGTGCACATCATAGTGAGATCATTGAGAGACTCCAACCAGAACATCTTAGCCCACAAAGTGACGAAGCTCGAGAGGGATGCGGAAGACTATGCGCCGGAAAGAGTATACTCCTGGCGCCAGGACCATCAGCAGCAATGTTCTGGCACAGGATCCCCAAGAGCTGGACCATCTGGGCACCGACCTTACAGACGTACATGGAGGAACAGACGCGCTCCCGCAGTATATAGCAGCAGTGAGGATGAATCACTATACGGCTCACAGCGTCCTTTTTTAGAAGAGCGCACAGGGCACAGACGGCACAGAAAGGCCACGGCCAAAGAACAATCCCAGGTTTCCGATTATAAGGGACACATACCCAGTGGAACAGACGCCCACTGACGTAGCTACTTTAGTGATTAATTTGTCCACCCATGAACTATCAACTCCAGAACTTTCCCTTCTTAATAAGGGGCTTAGATTTGTTCCAACTTATAATGTGGACATGGAGGACTGTGAAATAGATTTTTTAAAATGTCTGAACCAGAAAAAAAGTACTGTGATACCTGATTTAAATAATGAGTCTGTGGAAACATTTGAACATGTAGTTCTAGCAGAAATGAAAAAGATATGGGACAAAAACAGAGCGAAATGTGTAGATAATTTAAGTCAAATTGAACAGAGAGCTTTACGGGGGAGTATTGTGGTGCTTGATAAAGAACAGTATAATTTGGAGGCATTTAGACAATTGGACACCCCGGGAATTACATGAAAATTGTATATGAACCTACCTGTAACATTAAAAACAGATTGATCAGATGGTTGAAGATGCATGGCTTTATTCCACAGAAAAAAGATTTTTTGCTCACTGACATCCTATGGTTCCAGTGCTATACCTGTTGCCTAAAGTACATAAAAAGGTTGTTAATCTACCAGGGAGACCAATTGTCTCAGGCATTGAGTCTGTACTGGAGCCCTTGTTGGTATTTGTTGATCATTTTCTACAGAGTGAAGTACCAAAAATCAGTGTGTGTTTAAGGGATACCACAGATCACCTCTGTAAGTTAAACCAGCTAGAAGCACTCCCATCAGGAACGATCTTGTGTGGAATTAATATACAGAGCCTTTATACTTCGATTCCCCATAGTGAGAGTATGGCCTGTATGGCCTGTATTTTACTGGAAACTAATTTATATAGCTCAAAGATCTATTTTGTGCTGGATTGTCTCAATATGGGTTTGACTAAATATTACTTTGTTTTTGAGGATGACTGGCAGACACAGGGCACCTTGATGGGCGCTACAGTGGTGTCCTCATTTTCCAATTTATTTGTAAATTATTTGGAGAAAAAGCTTTTTTTTGAAAATGAACTTTACTGTAAGCATAGTTTGAGATATTTTCGTGGATGATATCCTACTTATTTGGATTGGCCCTATGGCTGACCTAGTGAATATGATGGAAGAAGTTAATTTGAGCCATAACACCGTCAAATTCACATATGAGTGTTCGCAAAAAGAGCTTAACTTCCTGGATGTTAAAATTACTCTAAATGGAGGGACAATACAAACTGATCTTTATAGAAAAGCAGTAGATAAGAATAATTTTCTACATGCCAAAAGTTTCCATAGTCCTAAAGTAAAAAGAGCAATACCCAAGGGGCAGTTTATGAGGGCGAAAAAGAATATCTTCTAGTGCAGAAGGTTATGCGGAGCCCTCTGATGTCCTTGCTAATCGCTTTTTAGAGAAGAGTTACAGACCGGAGTGTATTTATAGGTGTATTAAGGAGACAGAATCACTCTCAAGAGATGGCTTATTAGTCAAAAAGCAGGAAAATGAGGTTGAACAAAGAACAGCATTTGTATCCACATATAGCCAGCATATCGATAGAATAGAAATAGTGATCACCAAATACTGGCCATTATTACAAACGGATCGACAATTTGGTCAGCTGTTTGCTAAGCCGCCTTTGTTTCATTATAAACGCGGTTGTACACTTAAGGACATGCTTTGCCCTTCAGATACAAGACCTAAAAAAATAATTTTAGGTAAACCAAAATTTGCCACATACCCGTGTTTAGGATGTAATTGTTACTCTTCAATAATTAAAGGGGCTAGGATCAATCCCCCAACTAAGGGACACAAAATTAGTATAAGATGTCATGCCATCTGTAATTCTACGTACAGTATGTTGTTTATTTGTCCGTGTGGCATGGTATACGTGGGTCAAACCAAAAGAGAGGTTAAGAAAAGGATCCAGTAACATAGAAATTATATCAGAAATTTCAAAGAAGGTACACAGACTGACACACAGGTTTCCAGACATTTTATTGAACTTAGGCACAACCCAATTCAACTTAGGTGGTGTGTGTTAGATGAAATTGAGATGGACATAAGAGGTGGTAATAGACATAGAAAATTACTTCAGGCAGAAGGGAAATGGATTAAAAGGTTGATAGGTTAAATGATAGTTCGAGCCTGAAACCGTTCTTGTAATTTTTACATGTACAGTATATTCTTCTTTTTTAATCTTGCAGGCCTTGAATTTACATCAACATAGATGAATAAAGTTTATGGTAAGGTTTGTTTAATGCCGATACAAAGCTATGTTAAACGAATGAACCATATGTCTCTCTCCATAGTAGGTTAACCAAAGTGCAATACTAAGTTACAATTTGAACGATGCATTATGTGGCTGTAATACATTGTATTCAGTGGATAGGGTACAAAAGTGGATGCAGGTATTGGCACTGGCCTAGTCACACGCCAGCAATTAATCCAGCAATGAATGAAAAGCCGATAACTCTTTATGCATCAAACGGGGTGATCCCAAGCTTTATTCCATGGTGCTCTTAACACTGTTGGCTTTTCATTCATTGCTAGGGTACAAAAGTATCAGTTTTACTGTATGCCTTGTTCTCGTGTGGATTTTATATGTATGTTTATAATTCTTTTAAAATAAAGTGTATTTATATGTATTTATATATTTTTATTCCACAGTACTGATACGAACACAGAAGATTTTAAAGCACAATCTATGTTGGTATATATGGACACTTGGATTTTTTCTTAATAGATATTTTTTAAAGGATCATTTCTTGTTTAAAGGGGACCCGTCACCCAAAGAAATTATTCAAAATCCTATTTTATAACATTAGTCAAGCAAAATGAACTTTAATTACAGTATATAAATTATTTGAATCTTGTTTCCTTCAGTCTGGGATTTCAAAATTATAGCAAGCAGGCAGCAGCCATTTTGTGCACACTGTTATTAAGGCAAGCCTTGTGTCATCTCAGAATCTTGTTTGTTCACTAGAATGGGGGACCCAATGTCCATTTCCATGCCCTGGATACACAATTAAATGGTTAAGCAAACGGGGGAATGTGTGGAGAGCTGTGACATCTAGTAAGTGCTGAATGGAAAGTGATTGGCATAGAGGAGGGGCAGACAATATTTGATTGACAGCGGAGATTTTTAAATGAGCTTACAGCAGCTATGAATGCTTTAATAAAAAATAGAAATTGGATTTCATGTTTAATTTGAAAAGGACTTTTATTATACAGATTTTTGTGTCTGGGTGACACGTCCACTTTAAATGATGTTTTAATAATGTAATTGAAGGCATGCCTTTTTGGCTAATTATTCACTTGATGGGAGGGCTTATTAAGCCTGGTTTGTTCTGTTTCTGTTACACATGAGAAAGGGTATGTAATGACCCGAAACATATTGTGAAGTAGCCTTGAATAAACACAACAACCGTTTTTTGCTACCTTGAAGTGCTCATTTGTAAATTAACTAATAGATGTCGGGATAACGGTATACCCGGAAGAGGATTTTATGGATTTCTGACAAGCTAAAAAGGCAGTGTGAAAAACCTTTTTGCTATTTCAAGTAATGGGCGAATAAATTTGCCAGGCACGAATTTGGGGTGAATTTTCACATTTTGCCACAGACAAATAAATTCGCAAAACTGCCAAAAAAAAATCCAGCACATCAAAAAAATTCAGAATAGTCACGTGCATAAAAATTGTTGTGCGTCAAAATTATTTGGATGCCAATTGACTTTAATGCGTTTGGATAAAATAGGCGCATATAAAAATTGTCGCAAGCATCTAAATTGAGGCGCATCAAAACAATATTGATACTCATTGACCTCAATGTGTTTCTCGAATTTTTCGCTGTTTTGCTAATTTCCCGTGAAAATTTTTAGCAAAACGGGACAAATTCGCCAATCACTAGGGACACACCACTCTAAATTCAGTTGGACTCATTCCTCCCATTTTGTATGTTTGGAAGAGAGGATTTTGGGAAGACTTATTGCTGATGACTACTTGCCATTTTACTATTAAGTTTCCATTGGTGGAAATATCATTATAACATAGTTATGTAAATACTGTTCCTTTACAGAATGTTTGCTTTAATATCCGTTTTACAATTATAAATCCCAATTCTGATGTACACAAATTTTAAGTAAAATAATTCACTTATAGAAGACATTTTTTGCAGACTGCTGGTATTCAGCAATACTCACATACACAAATGCATTTCAAGTTACAAAAAAAGGTGTTTTGAAAATTGTTAATAATGGGGCATAAATACTTCTCTAACTTATGAAAAGAATTACAGAAAAAAAATAAATGCACCAGAAAAATTAAGACACAGAGAGGGAAGCACCATGCCACTGAAAAACAAAAATGAAATGTAAACATAGTTCTAAAAATCCTTTTTAAGCCTGTTCTGAAATATGAAACATGCTGATTTAAAGCTATAGAGGAAAAATCAACACAGATATCTTTGATGTTTTATTTTCAAGCTTATTTATATTGTTGCTGCATTGATCATACAATGATTGAACCCAGCACTACTGGTGCCGGCACCTGACTTCTGAAGGTACAAAGACTTCATGCAGTCAAGCTGTGCACCACAACTTCTTAGAGGGCATCTTATCTGCAATATCAGCGGCAGCTGCTGGTTGGGAGCCGCACTATGCACAGGCAATCAGAAAAAATACAATGCAGCTCTGAAGCAATGATCACACACCACAGGGATTTCTGCCATTGTTTATCATTATGAACCTCTTAAGGAAAAGGCAGGTAATTTATCTAGTAGATGCATTTCTTCAAGTGATGTAAATGTTAAGGTTTTCATATTATGTTAAGTAATGTTATGCTGATTTAAAGGGGTTGTTCACCGTTGAGTTATCTTTTAGTATGATATAGAAAGTGATATTCTGAGAAAGAACTTGCAATTGTTTTTCATTTTTATTATTTGTGATTTTTGTTCTTTTTTTATTAAGTTAATGTTAAATGCATATTGTCATGGGAAAACATGTTTGTTACAAAATGCATCAGTTAATAGTGGTGCTCCAGCAGACTTCTGCCTGAAATCCGTTTTTCAACCGATTTTTTATATTTAATTTTGAAATCTGACATGGACTAGACAAACTGTCATTTTCGCAGGTGTCCTGAATCATGTGATGTGTGCTTGAGTCACTTTTTACTGCTTCACTGCAAGTTGGAGTGATATCACCCCCTCCCTTCCCCCCCAGCAGCCCATCAGCAGAACAATGATAGGGTAACCAGATAACAACTCCCTGATGGATATAAGAACAGCACTCAATAGTAAAAAATCCATGTCCCACTGCGACTCATTCATTGACTAGGAGAAACAATAGCCTGTCAGAAAGCAGTTCCATAGTGCCTGCACTGACTCTTTCTGAAAGCACACGACCATGCAAAATGACCTGAGATGGCTGCGTATACACCAATATTACAATTAAAAAAATACAATTGTTGGGTTAGGAAATAAATTTTACATGGTAGAGTGAATTATATGCAGTGTGAACAATCCCTTTAAGAAGGAAATTGATGATTTGCAAACACCTAAAAAAAAGTACTGCTATAAGTTAATATTGTTATAAATGAACAGGTAAAGATAAATACATTATGTATGTATGATAGATAAGGATATGTTCACTAGAGAAGAGTTGGTAAGCAGTTCTAATGTTTGTGGTTTTCTGGTCCATCTGTGCTTTTCTGAAAATATTTTATTTTATTACAGTTACTGAGTTAACTGATTCCTAGTTCAGAAAATGTAGCCATGGCACTATTGTACTGTTTGTGCAAAGAGGATATATATAATCAGTTCTTCAAATATTATGGGAGAACAGCTGCCATAATGAGGCTGTACCATTTATTCAAAAGGAGATACATTAAATAAAATTACCCAGTTGAGCAATGGTACAAAATGGACTAATCCTGTGGCAATCGAGTCCTCGTGTATTTGTTATACATACTCCACAAATACATAGTTGCCCAAATAATACATGTGGAGCTAATCTATTTTTAAGATGTTGGTCTTATGCAAAAAAAAACCTGGAACCACATTAGGAGACTGCAATGCTCTGGAGACTGCTCATCTTAACATTTGTGCTTCATATCCCATACTATGTCAGAAAATTATCCCAGATACTCTGGAGTTGCTAAAATTTAAGGACTTCTGCTAGTTTTTCTTCAGGAGAAATTTAATTTAGTTTTTGCTGTCATCTGTAACCAGATGAGATATTTAGTGCTTTGTCAATTCTCTGAAAGCCTTGACTGTTCAACAATAAGTCCTAAGCAGAAGACAGCTAAAACTTAAAGGATCAGTAACATCAAAAAATAAAAGTGTTTTAAAGTAGTACAAATATAATGCTGTGTTACCCTGCACTGGTAAAGCTGTTGTGTTTGCTTCAGAAACACTACTATTGTTTATATAATTAAGCTGCTGTGTAGCAATGGAGCAGCTATTTAAAGGAGAAAAGGCTCAGGTTACACAGCAGATAGCAGATAAGATCGGTAGATTATAATGGTGTTATCTGTTATCCTTAACTTATGTTATACTTAACCTGTGCCATATAGGCTTTTTTCAATTTCCGCCATTTCTACACAGCAGGTTGTTAGTAGTGTTTCTGAAGCCAACATATCAGTTTTACCAGTGTAGGGCAACACTAGATGATATTTTTATTACTTTAAAACGCTATATTTTTTTTGTGTTACTGTTCCTTTAATCTGTATTTGCAGATAATGCAATATGTATAACAATATATATATATATATATATATATATATATATATATATATATATATATATATATATATATAAGGCCAAAGAGTAGCACGCACACCGTATCTTCTTTACTCCAAAGGTTTTATTTAGAATACAAAGAAAAATTACATCGGTTATACATCGACGTTTCGGTTGTGTTCTGCAACCTTTATCAAGATATGTTGCCATCAAGTTGTGCTATGGCGAAGGGACGTAACTACAATAATTCACTAACTTGCTCATTTTACTGAACGTTACGCACCAGACTTTACTTCGCCAGGTCCGACCAGTTGAAATTGAAAATAGTTGAAATTTTTTCTACGTCCCAAAAAACACTGGCGTCTTTACTTTTTTAAGGGTGATAGTATGAAAAATAGCAAACATTTTACATGTTTACGGCAATAGAACACCTTTATTTTATTTTTTAAAGGTTTCCTAGGCATTGCTAGTGTAACTTCGCTTTGCCTGACTAAGTAACGGTAGCGCAACTTCACTACCATTCGTCTCCCTGAGTGCAACTTCGCATTTTAGTGTATTTGCGTAGCCCTGGCGAAACTATCTATCCGATCTAACCCGCTCGGGTTTTTAACGCTTATTATTAAATTTTCTCTAAAATTTGCTTTGTGGGAAAAGCTCAGATTTTCATGATTTTTTTGTGAATTTTCCCCAAAATCTCTGAATTTTACACCTGAAAGCTCCGAAAACATTGTGAAATTGCCCGAAACCCCCAACACAACCAAAAATAGATGGGACTGTTCCCATTGACTTTTATGCAACCTCGACAGGTTTGAGATCCCGTGTTTTTATATTCGGGCTTTTAAGCCCTCGGGGTTTAATAGATTCCGAAAAAAATTGATATTTTTTGAAGTCATATTTTATAAAAAAAAAAAATCACAAAATTTTTGGATTTCGGGGAATTTCGGGAATTCTGAGCTTAGTAAATAACCCCCTTGGAGTAGCAACTGTCATCCTAAAGTCATGGCTATCTATACATCTGCCAGGCAATATCTGACAACAGTGCAGGATTACCACTGGCTTACCATTATGATTAACAGTGATAAGAGTCAATATCGGCCCTGGTACACAGTTATATGATTACAATTTTGGTTCCTGCAGGATGCTGGGATGGGGAATGGCATTTTCCTAAAGGAAAATGGAACAAAGACATAGAATAGGCATGACGAATGTAAAAAATATTCTTTCACCTTTTACATATCTACAGTAGTTTATATATTTCAAAAATGGGCTACACTTTATGATTTATCCTAGGTCGTATGTTTACTGGCAATAAGTGGCATAGTACATTCAAAGTGCCCCAATACTTAAGCGGTTAAGTATTTTCCCCTTCAAGGCTGTATACCTTTTAAAAACTGCTATGCACAGGGCTAGTTTATGACAAGGCTCGCTAAGATATGGCATGCTTCAACAGTAAGGTAGAATGGAGACATTATCAGCAATTCTTTATTATTGTGGATGTCATCCTAAAGGTCAAGGATAGTTTTTTCTTCTACATTTCCTTTCTGCCAAGCACTTCCCAGAAGCAAACTTTATGTAGACTATCAAAGGAGTCTTTAAAATACAATATGAGATAAATCTATTGTGAATTAAAGAATAAAATTAGTTAGTGAATTTGACAGAAAAAGCACATAGTCATAAGACATCACTATTAAATCAAAAACCCTTGAGAGTAGAACAGGTCTGAGGAAGATGGGTTTATGAAATACAATTTTGACAAGCGTGAGCTGTAATGATTAAGGCAGCAAACATTATTTTTGTACGTTTTTGTACAAGCATAAAATTGGCAAACTTAACGTACCAGAGGAAGACAATAGGTGCAGCAGAAAATGAAACATCAAAAGCAGTCTATAAAGGTTCTACTACTGGAACAAAACCTGGCATCAAAGAATGTAAATGCTTCATATTCATTCTCAGCCTATATTTGTTATCACATCCATAATGTATATGCAGTACCTAAGGAAATCACTACTAGGCAAAAGTATTCATAAAAAAAGTATTCCTGCACTCTTAGAGGCCGATTCACTATGGGTCGAATATCGAGGGTTAATTAACCCTCGATATTCGACTGTGAACTAAAATCGTACGACTTCGAATATCGAAGTCGAACGATTTTGAGCAAATCCTGCGATCGATCGACCGAACGATTAAATCCTTCGAATCGAACGATTCGAAGGATTTTAGTCCAACGATCGAAGGAAAATCCTTCGATCAAAAAATCACAGGCAAGCCTATGGGGACCTTCCCCATAGACTAACATTGACTTCGGTAGCTTTTAGCTGCCGAAGTAGGGGGTCGAAGTTTTTTTTAAAGGGACAGTACTTCGACTATCGAATGGTCGAATAGTCGAACGATTTTTAGTTCGAATCGTTCGATTCGAAGTCGAAGGTCGTAGTCGAAGGTCAAAGTAGCCCATTCGATGGTCGAAGTAGCCCAAAAAAACTTCGAAATTCGAAGTTTTTTTATTCTAACCCTTCACCCGAATTTAGTGAATCGGCCCCCTAAAGTGAATACACACTATCAATAAACAAGGTTTCCTCTTACTTGCACTTATAGTCTAGAGCATACAAAATATTGTACACCTCAAAAAGGTGTAAAAGTTTGTGTAAAATACTTATTTATAAATCGGGGTTTACCCATGGGTCAGGTGGGTTTGGCCCAAAGTCGCACCCCCATTTGCGGGTGGTGGGTCCAGGGTTGAGGTCTTCTTCCTGCTTTCCCTGCCTGCAACCTTGATCTGCCTGCTTCCAACTTCCGGCTTCCTTTTTTATAGATGCGCGCATGCTCGCCACGCCCCTTTGGTGACGTCATCTGCGGGGGGCACAGGTCTATAAAGGGAAACCGGAAGTTGGGTGCGGGCAGGCGTGGGCTGAGGGAGGGTTAGTGTCCGGTTCAGGTCGGATTTTACTCCGCCCGCACATCACTACTTCACATTGAAAATAAATCTGTGGGAAAGCAAAACTTCCTTGCGTAGATTTTCAGTAGTGCACACAGCCACACACACCATGAACATGTATTCCTTTCAAATCTGGTGAGTAGGCAATCTCCCCAGTAATATCTGGAAATTTTACAGTTTTTTTGGGGTTTTGTGCACTTTTCCACTGAATTTACTTTCAAGTATATTTTTTTCAAGTCTATCATTGAAAAACAGGTAATAAGAGCCAAGTTTTAATCTTTCCCCCTAGCCCCAAGATGGCACCAAATTACCTCCTCCAGCCCACTTTCCACCCACAAGGTAGTGCTGTATTTACAGACACTTATGCTCCATAGGCACTGACAGCATTGCAGGGTAAAACAAATGGTGCCTTACTTAATTAGGGAATGAATAACTCACAACAATAAACAAAGATATACCCATACACCCTTACTGTTGTTTTATGTAACAATAAAATAAATATAAGCACCACTTTTGAAATTGTATTTTCTATTTAGATCTGTAACCTCTGTATCCACACTTGCAAAGATTATTTCACTATTGGCAGCAACACTATCGCTGCTACTATTACAGATAACTATAATGCAGTCATAACTGATCTGCTTTACAACTTTGATGTTTTCACACTCCATCCATATTTCTCACTTGCATGACTGCTGCACAGTCCATATCAACACAGATTAGAAAATCCACTCTCAACCACTATTTAACCTCCCACCTAGCAGTTACTTGTACAGTGCAATCTATTGATCCCTTAAAAGTGCCCACAGATTTTCCTGCAAGTCAAAACAACAGCGCAATATTTTTATTCACAATCTCACTGTCAGCCAAGGTTATTTCATTTCTCTGTTGTTTATTTGGTGAAAAAATGTACTGTTTTATATGATAAATAATTTATTCTAGAGGTAAGTTAGAGTTATTTTTCAAAAAACCTTTGTTATGTAGAATAACAAGCAGTAAAGCTTTTCTTCATTTTTATACACCTTCTTAAAATAAGTACTTAATGACTGATGGAATCCATTGGAATATTGATGTTCCTTATAAAACTGTATAAGATGAAGAGAAGAATCCTTTTGAAGACAACTAATCAAAATTATTTCTACAGCTTTTATCAAGATGTAATGTTTTCTCTCTACTGTGCTGTACGTTGATATATTTTGATGTTCAACAATTCTATAAAAAATTATAAGGAAACTGTGATATTCTGAGATGACTGTAGAGGGACAGAATGTGCATTGTGAGAGAATGATGTCTTCTCTATATTTACAACAGCCTATCAGTCTCCATCTTGAAGGCTTTTTCACTTGTTCTTCTGAATCTTTCATTCTGCTCCTCTCTTTAACTTATTTATGACATCTAATCTTGACAGAGATGTATATAACATTACAAAGCTAAAGCTGAAAATATTCTTTAAAGCTCTTGGTTTGATGTTTCATAGAAAGAAACTACTGCCTCAGCCCTTGGTGATTCACTTATCCCAAGATAAAAGTGCCAAAAGCTAAATACAAACCATTATGACCATACATAACTGCCTAGTCATAAATCAAGGCTGTAATTTTTGGACAATACTAAAGGCCATCATTTTTAGACAATACTAAATCCAAAACATTTAAAAATGTTGACTGAAATGCAATGTACAAACAAATTACATTGCAATTTTGACTGACCCATTTATGGAGTAGCAAAGCATATGGTCACTTGTATTACATATGCCTCTGTGCAGGTGGATAATTTAGTTAATCTATCTGTTCTGGTATTTACATTAATAAACTGTTTTTCCAAATGGCTTTAAAGATTTGCTCATTCATATACATATTCATGTGCTTATTCATATACTTATTTGTTAACTTCTATTTCACAGCAATAAACTTTTTGATGCTGATCTGACAAATGTGTCTTACCTCCATGAGCAAATTATGGTCAAAATAATTGAACATACATTTTCCACAAACAATCCCTGGCAAAAGACAATTAAACACTGGTGAATGTGTTTGATTTAACTATTTTACTTTGAATGAAGTGTGATAACTATGAGATAGTGAACAGTTACAAAAGCACACATCTACATTGAGGGGCAGATTTATCAAGAGTCGAATAGTCAATTCCATTTAGAATTCAAATTTTCGAGTTTAAAAATTCACACATTCGAATTTAAATCTCCCTATTTCGAATGTAAATTAAAATGTGAGATTTATCACACCTCTACATTCCTAATTCGAATATTATCCACCTCAAATTGCTTTTGTTCATTTACAAGTCAAAGGCATTTGAAAATGTCAATAGCCTTCCTGACATTCAAGGTTTTTTCAGGAGAAAAATTTCAAATATGTTTAGAATTTTTCCGTTGGAACCATTAGATCGAATATTAGCCATTCAAATTTTTTTAAATAACTTCTCAGTAGAATTGTGAGTCTATTCGAATTTAAAAAAAAATCACATGAATTTAAAATTCGACCTTTGATAAATGGGCCTCCGAACTTTACCTTACTGGCAACATATAAAATTGCTAGTATATAAACTGAATGGAGGCAACAGTGGTGGGAGCCTCAGAGGATTAACAATACTGATGTTTATTTAGTGCTGAATGTTTTAGTATGTTTAACAGTACACGTGATCATAATGAGGATGGTACTAGACTGGATCAAGAATAATTATAAAACCAAAATTTTTAATATTCAAATGAGAAACAGTAATCTTCCAAATAAGAAACATTTTGGGGGGAAATCATTGATAAACTGTATTTTTTTTAAATGAACAAGTACTTAAGAATCCATGAGAAACGGGCATTTATTATGGGGGATGGTAGTGTATAATAGTCGATAATAGTAATTTCTGTTGTTGATAGATTATTTTAATGTTTTATAACTTTAAAATGCAATAGTAAGCATCTTAAATTCTGCACAACATTTTCAATAGTAACATCAGCAAAGGCTTAGGATTCACCATCTGTTCTTCAGCCAATTACTGCTGTGGAAATGACACAGATCTGAGACATGCATAAGCAATAGACATGAAAAAATGAGAAATGAATAACAAGAAAAACATGACAAAATGTACTCTGCATTGGCTCATAAAGTCCTTCATCAAGTAAGTTATTTCTCAGATTAAGAGAAGTGGAGAAGAAATCATTATCAGCATAATTACCCTTTCTGAGTTTTTGTGTTGGATCAGCACTCTGCCCCTAAAAGAACTCTGCCAATAATTGCTAGTATGGGGCCCTGTTGTTCCTCCTCTCATACATGCTGGATTCTAAAATCTACAATAACCTAGAATCACCTTCACCTAGAAATATATATGGTTCCACAGGCTGTAATAAAAATAAAATAAAAAAGGTTAAATTGTAAGATTAGATACAGCTAGTTAATTGCACTATGATTTACTCTGAATCTGCACTTGCCTATTATGTATCATTAATACAAATATGCCACCTTGTTTATTAAAAACAGAAATCAAACTAGGGGAGCAATTATCCACAACACTTCTCTTAGACTTTCTGATGCTTTAAATTAACTTGCAACATTTTTATTATTTTAATTATACTTGGATCTTCAGAATAGGAAAATACTCTTTAGTGAGCTATATTGAGAAGAGGTGCATTGCAGGCAATGAATTACTGCAATTAAACCCATAATAGACTTCAGAGAACTGAATATATTTTTTGGAAAATAAAGTATGAAAAACTAGTATTAAATATTTTGCTTTCACAGATAAAATGTCATAGACAAGCTGAATAATGACATGATTTAATGAATCTGATCTTATAGTTTAAAATAAAAATATTCTAAATAGGGGTAGTGTATGGATATCAATTATTAATACTAAAGCAATATGTAACATGTACATTGCGGACAAAAATGGAACTTCTACATATGTTTTTTTTCGATTATTGCCCAAAAAACATGATTTTTTCAGATTCTCATACTAAATCCACCACACATCATGATACCTTCCAATTTTAAAAGGGACATCTGCCATTGACTTCTACATGACCTTGGCAGGTTTGAAAATGAGTATTTTTTGATTTGGACTTTTAGCAGCCATTCCTGTAATTATGAGTTTTTTGGACAATGGGTTTCTGGATAATGGATCCCATACCACTACCAAGTCTTATCTTCCAAGATTATAATTTTGCCCTTATATCTAATTTTGCAAAGGCAATAGAGTATAAAGTAATAACCAGCCAAATAAAGGACCACATTATCAGGCATGGCCCTGGGTCTTCAAAAAAACTAAAAAAAGACTAAACATTCATAAACTTCATTTTGAACCACTAAAACGATATCCCAACTTAATTGAGATCCTTGAAAAAAAAAGGAAAAAAAAACCCTCTGTTTTAATGTAATGTGCTTATAATGGATTTTTCTTCTTTTCCCACCCCCATATGAAGAATCATGGTCTAAAAGGGCAGCAAAAAGGTCAGGGCACCAGTGCAAGACAATGTTAGCTTCAGAACAAAATGCAGGACCAATAGTTTTAATGGGGGCAATAAATGAAAGTCAAACAGATACAGAATTTGTGTTTAGGTAATGGGGGTAGGAAATGAAGGGAAATGCTGAATATCTTGGGGGTGGGAGGGACAAACTGTTCATGATTTTTTTAATGTCTGGAGCAGCTCAATAGGAAAAGCTGAGCTCGCTAAGCATAAAAACATTGTCAGAACAATGTTTATGGGGATAACTCAAGGATGGGTCACCACTATGTCAAAAAATAATAACAATTGCCCAATCAATTTGCTTTTTGGCTGCTGGAGTTATTGAAAGGAAAAAATCAGCTGCATACTTGCTTATATCTGTTAGCTCTCTATCAGTATTAATAATAATAATTATGAAGTGGCATTATATATATATATATATATATATATATATATATATATATATATATATATATATAAATTTGGGTTAATAGCTAAAACTAGCTAAGTGTATTACATTTTTGTAATTGAGCTTAGAAGAAAATCAGGAAAAGGCAACAAGGACAAGTGTTCATTGCCTACTAAAGTATACTGTACTATGGCTGCATGAATTCATATTTGTAAGTAGGCATTAGGCATTAACCTCCTGCTAAGGCACCAGACCTCTTAATGACAATCATATAACCTATATATTAGGGATGCACCGAATCCACTATTTTGGATTCGGCCGAACCCCCGAATCCTTTGCGAAACATTTGCCCGAAAACCAAACCGAATCTGAATCCTTATTTGCATATGCAAATCAGGCGTAGAAAGGGGAAAACATTTTTACTTGCTTGTTTTGTAATAAAAAGTCCGACGATTTACCTCCCAGTCCCTAATTTGCATATGCAAATTTTGATTCGGATTCGGTTCGGCCAGGCAGAAGGATTCGGCCAAATCCGAATCCTGCTAAAAAAGGTTGAATCCCAAACCGAATCCTGGATTTGGTGCATCCCTACTATGTATTAAAGAGTAATACATTATCCCAGAAAACTTCAATAAACACTATTATTTTAAAAATGCTCCCTTCAAGGCCAAATGTCCTTGTGAAAGGTACATGTCATTGAAAATGCCCAAGCTAGCAGATGTTTAACTCCCAGTCCGCTCACTAAGGTAATAAGTAGCAAGCTGTGTGGCATCTGTGAGAAGGATGTTAATTGGCCCATTTAAAAAAAAGTTATATGAGACACAATATATACATTTACATTTTTTCTAAAACTAATCTACTGTTTAGACCGCTGCATCTATAATCAAAACTGTTAAGAGAAAATGTCTGAGATGAATGTGACATTAAACCACCAACTGGATCAGCAACATGCATAAGTATGCATTGCCATTCTAATAAAAATTATTTATTACAAAAGCAAATAAGCCCATATTGCTTCCAAGTAAACAATACTTTTGGTTCATTATACCGGGGTCGGTATGCTCAATAATTAATGCACTCAATCAAGAACTCTTACATGACAAATTCTTTGTGCTCAAGAAAATAAACACCCCAGGACTGAATTTTTGATGCAATATACCAGTGGTGTGTTCTTGAGCCATCTAACCACACATAATCATGGCAGCATAATGAAGAAATAGGAACATAATCAGTGATTGATAAAAGCCTAATGATCGTCAACAAAAGACACATTTATGCAGTGAATATTGATAATACTTTGCAACATGCTGTGGATCTCTTACTACATGCTGTGATTTTGCAGCTAGAACTGTGAAATATGAATGGAAATATCACTATAAATATAATATGTAAATTTGCCTAAGAGTTACGAAAGCTTGCAGATATAAACTGCATGTATGCCATACTCCCAAATATATACAGTATGACCCTAAAAGTTATATGAACTGTACCATTTACTGGTGCCTCTATAGTCTTTTAAATCTATTCATAGCATCTCATTCATTTCAGAGTTGAGTTCCAGATTATACTTATTAAGTCCAAAGATGTGCTTATATAAAACATGATAGGCATAAAAGTCAGGCAAGATAGGTAGAAAGTTATGAAATTTTTGATATTAGTCACTGAGTTCCAAGATATTTTAGCTCTCCAGTCCACCCCAAGCAGTGTTGGACTGGCCTGAGAAAAGACCCGGTTGGCCACGACCCTCATGGGCCCCCGCCGGGCCAGACCCCTACTCCGATATACGAATGTCACAAAAAAAAATGTCAGCGCCACGCTGCGCCATCTGTGTACATGTGCTGCCGTTCGCACATGCGTGCTGGGTGCGCATTCATGAGTGTTGTCCTGAGCGGCACCTCACAGTAGGGGGTGAGGGGGGCCCTGGACAGCGGACCCGGCTAAGAAGCAGTCAACATTCGGTGGCACGAGTCAGTAAAAGATTCCAGGGAAATTAAATATTGGTGGGTAGTGATGAGTTTTTTGGCAGGAATGGATTTGCAGCAAAATGCCACATTTTGCCACCTGCAATTTTTTTTCACGAAACTGTGGCAAACATTTGCCCTGAAAAAAAAAGATGCCTTGAGAAAAAAACACCCATTGACTGATGCATTTGGACAAAAAGTCACCAAGACAATAAAGTAGCAGACAAAAAAGTCATTGAGACAAAAAAGTTGCAGAGACTAAGAAGTCTCCACATGAAAGAACACCCATTGGCTTTAATGCATTTGGAATGAGAAAAAAAATGTTGCGTGTAAAAAAGATTGTGTCGTCTATTGACTTCAATGTGTTTCTCAAATTTTTCGCTCAATACTATTGATGGGGTGAAAATCCTAATGTGTCTGTAGGGCTCATACACAAACAGCCCTCCCAACAGTTGAAAAACAAAACGAGGTTCACAAGGAAACGCTGTGCGCAGCACATGGCAAAATTTTGACCACACACACTCTGTAGGCACACCCCACAATGGCACACCCGTTTAACAAAAACACACAGCTTTTTACAAGGAAAGCTAGTATCAGAAGTAATGAAGTACTAGGAGCATCAGTATGACATCCTGTGGCCCTCACTATATCATTACATTTGTGGTCCCCAGAATTTCATGCCACAGTCTGTTACCAGGCATTTTATGGGAATCACATTACTGCACCTACATCAAAAGCTTTGCGTAGACAGCTCTCCTGAACAAATACTCTTGGCCCCTCCATTGGGTTCAGTGCTTTACATAATGTGAGGAATGAAGTCACATTCTCATCTCTTGGGACTATTAACAGCTGATTTGGGACTGGAGGAAGGGGACTCCAAATTAGACTGGCCTGCAAAAAGTAGGACAGTTAAGAGGTGTGAAAATGGAACAGGCTAGCTAGTACTTAAACCACTGATGGCTTATGTCGCCAGAAGACCCAGAGCATTGTGGGGCTTCCGACTCTCATCTGATTGATGTAAAGCAATACTCGTCAGGTGATATTAAAGCAGTGAGTATAGTAAGTGTTGCTCACTGCCTGTAGAGCACCCATGAGACTGGTGACCCTAACTCATTTTTGCCAAGAGAGGGTAATATTATATTTATAAACAGTTTAATGATGAAGCTCTTCTGGTTGTTGCAACTCCTTTATACTTGCAGACTAGAGTTTAAAGTGATCATGCAGAGAAAATACAGTTTAAGAAAACAATAGATTCTTGTGTAAACCAAAGGTACTCACGTGCGGGAGAAATGCTTAGTTCAAAAACAAGCATTTTACAATCTTTCTTTATAATTTATAAGCTGAAGGTAATGCTTTGGTTAAGGTTACCTAAATACATGTTAATAATAATAATAATAATAATAATAATAATACATAGTTAAATCAACCATGCCATTCCCACTCACAAAAGATTATACCTGTCTGTACAGTAAACAGAATGTATTATATGTCCCTTGAAAATATGTAAAGCCGTTCACCTTATTCTTACCTCACAAAATATACAGGAAATCTTAATGAGTTTCCCAGTTCACTGTCTTAATTTAAATCTCTTGTTGTACCTAACTACTTTAGAATCACCTAATTTCTCATTCATCCATGTTTCACAATGCAATTTACAAGTCGTTTGGTCATTACAAGTGTCTCTTTCTATCTCAAAGACGTTTCAAAGGATACTGATTGAAAGCTCTCTGCAGTACATTCTATATATGTCTGTCAAAAAGCACAAACATATTACATTTCAGCAGTAATTGTATTGGGAGAGTATGACTAGTACTTTGGGCAAACATTCCCAAAACAGAGGGCTAAAATAGTAATGTTAATTATTCTGAAAATATTTACAGGGTGTAGTGTAAATTGGCCAATGCAGCTAAAAAAACAAAGATTGTATAAAATCACTGTGTACATGGACACATATAGACATATTACTGATAGTAAAGAAAATATGGATGGATAACTAGACAGACAAACAAACAAACAAAAAGCATACAGATACAGTAAACAGATAGACAGACAGACACTGTAGTACACTGTAACAAAAATGTTATTTGTATCAACACTGCAGTATATGTATATTGTTTTGAAAACGTTGACAGTGTAAAGCTTATCATATATATATTTATTTATTTAATATTGAATTAACAATATGTATTATTCACTCAGTATACACTACTATGTAGGAGAAAGGATCTTTGTATGGTTGGCATTGGAATTATATAGAATAAATAACTATTTTTCCTATTGTCTTAATGTAAAGCACAAATCATTTACCAATTAACCCAGTTAAGTCATATCTTTGTTCCTGCACAGTCACAATCTTAACATTGTTCAATCACATTTGTGTTGCTCTGTATTAATACATTTCTTTGACTATGACTTTGGTTCTCCATAGGCTCCTGTAACTATGCAGACAAGTGATAAAGAAAGATCTCTTTGGTGCTAGTCATAAGAGCTTACAGTTTAGAGGAACTTGATGCTGCATCTGACAAATGGAACTGATTTTTTATAACGTGTGCAAATTGTCAATGGCTCTGTAATGTTTGGTTATTTAAGCTACTCTGAGGTGAGCTACCATTAAAAATGCAAATACATGAAAACTTATCATAATACAGGTACCTTAATCCTACTAGAAAATCATATAAACATTAAATGAACCCAATATGCTGATTTTGCTTCCAGTAAGGATTAATTATATCTTAGTTTGGTTCAAGTACAAGGTATTGTTTTATTATTACAGTGAAAAAGGAAATCATTTTTAAACATCTGGATTATTTGGATAAAATGGAGTCTATGGGAGATGATCTTCTGTAATTCGGAGCTTTCTGGATAATGGATTTCCCGATAACAGATCCCAAACCTGTATTTAAACATGATACTGTTCATATAATGTGCAGACTGGCTAATCTGGAAAATCTCTTTCTTTAAAAAAATTAATAATAATCATCAGTAGAAATAAATATGTAAACATGTGCAGCTGCTAGTTGATAAACAGAGTTAATTTGCTATGTGCATGTATTCGGCACAATGAACCGAAAAGCTACATTTCCCCACATATTCAGATGTGGGAAGGCAGAGCTACCAGCAATAAACATTTATGTCAGCAATGAATGTAGAATTTCCATATTTTTTTACTAAAAAGGCATAATCCCATAAAAGCATTTTAAGAGTGAGCTGTGCAGAAAATGTAATAGAAGAAATGTTCGGTTTTCTACTTTTTCAATGCAAAATATGCATACTCTTCATTAAGGGCTGTTTAGCGTTAATAGCAGGAAACTGTGACATTATAAATATGTTACATTTTTTTCTAGCTGATTATTCAAGTACTGTATATGCCCTGTATTATAGTATGTCTTTCTTCACCTAATTATATTATATCAACAGTTGTTGGTAATTTTAGTGTAACACTGGCAAATTAATATAAGATTTTATATCTCCTGCGTTTCAGGAACTGGATGAAACAGCATTTTAGTTGCCTTGGCTACACCAGGCCTCACAGAGACACTTTCTATTACAAAAGCCTATAACAATACATTCCTATAATATGTGCTGTCAAGAGAGTAAACAACTGATAACTGGATTACACTCATTCACGGAAGTAACATTCACTTTGTGCTGGACTGTGGGTTATTGGCCTTTCCTATTATAATTTAAGTTTAGCTCTAAACAAAACTTGTGTTTCTTAACCTTGGGTGCCCTGATGTTGCTGTATTAAAACTCCTGTCTTTTCCCCCATAATCTTATGTTAAAGGATGCTGGAAGTTGCAGCCCAGCAATATCTGAGGATCCAACATTATAAAATAGGGCAACAGAGGGATTATATTTCAGATCAGCAGGAATTTAGCTAGCATACATCAATGCATTTAGTACATATGTATTATTATAAGGTTTTACACAATCAACATCATGTTTTTTATTTCAAAACTAAATTTCAGAGCTTTGTGTCTAATCTAAAGAGCTCACATAATGAATCCATTCGACTTCTGGAGTCACTGATGCATACATTGCTGAGTCCCAGATACAATACAATACCATGCTCAAATATAGTGACCTGTTTAATATGTGATGAAAAACAGACCCACAATGCTGGCAGGGAAACACTGAAAGTTGCTGTCACGCACGGAAACAGTACCTAACACTGCACACTCATTTAAATGCCCCTAATGAAGCGTCATTTATATCACACACTGGCGATCAGTCTTACACTCTGTACACCCATTTCTTTACAACGCTTCACCAAGTCCTTCCCTTTCCAACAAAAGCAAAAGATGATTTAAATTATTTACAGTGTTATATGATCTCTCTCTCTATCTCGCCAAGCCATCTGTTCTTACCCATGTGCATATGTCAAGGAAAAAGCTCCCTTTGGGAATGACCTTTTATTTATAAAGAGCCAACATATTCCATAGGATTGTTTAACAGATTACAAATACATCGACTTGGAATAGCGTAAAAATAAAATGGGCATCGTGATCCGAAAAAAAGTAGACACTCTGGTCTCAGGAGCTTGCAGGATTAACCCAGATATATCCAAGCAACAGACTCCCAACTGCAGATGAACTATAAACTATCTCTCGAAATCTTCTACTGGGAATTGTAGTTTAACAACAGGATGTTTTGTAGTGTGTTGTAACACTACTAACAACAAAGTTGCAGAGAGAAAACGAGCTGTACAGTGACTTGTACAATCCATTGATTGAAATGTAACAAACAAACTGACAGAAGAGGGTCCAGAAATGTTGAATTGAAAACTTACAAACCACAGCAGAGATGTTCAACATGCAGACCTTCCACTGTTGGTCTGTAGCTGAACTACAACTCCCAGCAGAAGCTGGAACAAGGGCTGAAGAGTAGCAGGAAGGGCATGTCTGGCTGATACAGAGAAGAGCAGTAAGTCCAATGCCAGAGACAGATTTAGCAGACTGCTTTGTGTGATCAGAACCCGAGCAAACTGTGTGACAGGGGGACAATGATGGAGAGGTGAGATCATGCAGCCCATCTACTGTGTCTGTGCTAAGCCTCTTTGTGTGGAACAGCTGTTACAGGCAACATGGACGCTCACCCTCAGGACAATCAGCTTATTGCCCCAGGACAAGTGCAACAACAACATAGCGCGGTGTAAACAATGGTACCCACACTGTCAGTGTCTTCTATGGCCCATTCAGCATCCTGTGCCACAGTCTTACCTTGCAGCTGCTCAGCTCTTCTCTCTGTGTTACTGTGTAAGTGCTGGGAAATGCCGTGCGTGCAGGGGAGGCGGCTGTCTCTGCTCAGGCTCTGGGTGGAGGAGGAGGAGGAGGAGATGTAAGCGCGTGAGCATCAAACAAGAGCAGAAGAGACCGTACAGTGCTGAAGTGCTGGACAGCAGATGCTACAATGGAGAGGCTTTGAGGAGCGCGTGACGTCACAGCCATGTGACCAACATGTGGGCGGGATCTGTTGCTGCACAGCGCCGCATGATAAGTGAAGGGGACTGAGCTTCTGCCCAACCAGGAAAGGGTGCGGGAGATTTGAGTGTAGGGTTGTGGCAGTAAGTTCCGGAGAAGGGTATTTTCGCTTAAACCTCTTCATGATATCCATGACTGCCTGAGGAATAATTCAAAAGAACATTGTTTAGCAGTGAGACCAGTGACTGACTGGGGTGCCAGGGACCACCTGATAAACATATATATTACAGGCTTATTTCCAGACTATTTTATTCATACTTTCTTCTCTTAATATTTACTCTTTGCATACTATCCAACCTTTCACCCTTTGTTATTCGTTGTTCTCATATAGACATGGGGAATGGGCATGGAGTTGCCACCTGTATGGGTTTCACCCGCACAGCCCAATATTTGGAAGGGTTGTCCTTGGTGAAATCTTGTAAAATTTCCAAATTAGGAAATCCAGACAGGACATCCCACCCCCAATGTCACCAGTCCCACCCTGCCTTCCTGCCCGTTTTCCTGCCCCAGCAAAGGTGGAAACCCTAAATGGGCACGACATAGGCATATAAGGCAAATGATTGGGTGAGCAGGAGGATCTATTGATACCTGGTCCCACTGGGAGGTTTCCTGGTATCCCTGTGGCACAGCCCTACAGTGTGAATGGTTTTTATATGCATAGTCCTTTATAATGGATTAAAACTACTGCTCTGTGAGACTCTGTGAGTTTGTAGCTAAAAATTAAATAACTAATGCCACAAATAGTGAAAAAAAAAATGAAGCCCCAGCGCAAATTGACTATTATGCTCTACGTAGTCCTAAAGGTTTACTCAAAGTTAAATAATAAAATAGCATGGCAAAAATATGTAGTAACATAGTAAGTAAGGTTGAAAAAAGACACATGTCCATCGACATGGTACAGAGAAGGGCAACTAAGCTGGTAAAAGGTATTTTATTAACTACCTATCTGCCAGTTGATCCAGAGGACAGCAAAAAAAACCCATCTGAAGCCTCTCCAATTTGCCTTAGAGGGGGAAAAATTCCTTCCTGACTCCAAAATGGCAATCAGACTAGTCCCTGGATCAACTTGGACCTTGAGCTATTTCCCATAACCCTGTATTCCCTTACTTGCTAAAAAGCTATCCAACCCCTTCTTAAAGCTATCTAATGTATCAGCCTGTACAACTGATTCAGGGAGAGAATTCCACATCTTCACAGGTCTCACTGTAAAAAAACCCCTTCCGAATATTTAGGCAGAACCTCTTTTCTTCTAATCGGAATGGGTGACCTTGTGTCAGCTGGAAAGACCTACTGGTAAATAAAGCATTAGAGAGATTATTATATGATCCCCTTATATATATACATAGTCATCATATCACCCCTTAAGCGCCTCTTCTCCAGCGTGAACATCCCCAATTTGGCCAGTCTTTCCTCATAGCTAAGATTTTCCATACCTCTTACCAGCTTAGTTGCCCTTCTCTGTACCCTCTCTAATACAATAATGTCCTGTTTGAGTAATGGAGACCAAAACTGTACGGCATATTCTAGATGGGGCCTTACAAATGCTCTATACAGTGGAAGAATGACCCCCCCTCCCTTGACTCTATGCCCCTTTTAATACAGCTCAAGACCTTATTTGCCCTTGATGCTGCCGACTGGCATTGCTTGCTACAGCCAAGTTTATAATCTACAAGGACTCCAAGGTCCTTTTCCATAATGGATTTGCCTAGTGCAGTCCCATTAAGGGTATAAGTGTCTTGGATATTTTTACATCCCAGGTGCATGACTTTACATTTATCAACATTGAATCTCATTTGCCACTTAGCTGCCCAGATTGCCAGTTTGTCAAGATCATGTTGCAAGGATGCCACATCCTGGATGGAATTAATTGGGCTGGATAATTTTGTGTCATCCGCAAACACTGATACATTACTTTCAACACCCTCCCCTAAGTCATTAATGAACAAGTTAAATAAAAGTGGACCCAATACTGAGCCCTGGATGCAACAGGATGTTGAAATTTGGACTTTTCATTGCCTTGCTTACCAATAAGCCTACTTGCTTGTCTATTAAAGGACCAGTAACATCAAAAAATTTTTAAAAAAATTCGTTAGTATACATCAAAAAATAAACACCAACACAAATTAAACTTTTAAATAGCAAAGCCTTTATTAAAAAATAACTTATTGAAACTCCACTTCCACTTCTGTTCAGAAAAGGCGACAGAGCGACCATCCATCCTGCAGCAGTTGATTTCTTCTCCCTGGTTAACTCTCCTGGCTGCCCTATGTCTGGCGCGCTCTGCTCTGCCAGCAAGGATGTCAGCCAGCTTCTTCTTCTCCTCTACACTTTCCACAACCACTACAACTTTGCCACAGCCAGCATCCCAACTACAGCCGCCAACCTCACCCTAACCAGCAGTCCAGGAAAACAGCCAGCAAGTTACTATTTCTACTTCAGTTGGGTCTCAGGACTAGCCATCTCACCCCAGAATCCTTATTGGTGGATTGGGGTCAGCCAATCAGGGCTGACCCTGCCCTATATAAGGCCAGCCCTCACAACCGGCGCCTAAACGTTGGCCACGCACCATGATTCCCGGGCAGTTCCAGGTATACGGAGGGGGACAGGGCCCGCCCCCCTCTAATTACGTCACTGTCCACAGCTCTGGTTTCCTTGTCTTGTCCTGATTTTGCGTGCCTGCTGTTCCTGCTCCTGTTCCAGTCCTGCATCTTCGCCCTACCATCCTGTCCTGTTCTTGTCTGACTCTTCGCCTGCGCACAATAACAACTGCAGTATCTCTTCATGGCACCTGTTGCAGATTGAGTTCTTTTACACAGAGAAAGCTGCTTAATCCTGAGGAGATTTTCAAAAGATATTGTTCCTGTACATTTTCTGCTATTTTACGGTAAGTGTTATAATTTTTCTATTATATTTCTTCATCATATATATATATTGCTTCTTTTATTTTATTTGTATGTATGTATATTATTATTTCTATAGTGCTCCTTGAAGGGAAAACACTGTACAGCAAAACAATAAATTAGTAGAAGAAACAAAACGACACTGCAACAATATGTAACACTAAAAAGTATTAATAATAAGTTACCCTAAAAAGTAACAATAATAAGTGACACTAAAAAGTAGCAATAATAAGTTACACAAAAAGGTAACTAAGAAGTAACAATATTAAGTAACAATAAGTGCATTATTAGAAATACAATTCACATAAATATAAAATATAATTACAATACAGATTAAGTGCTCAGTGTCAAGGAAACAAAAGGCTAGAGGATGCTGCCCCATAGAGCTTACAGTCTAAATGGGAGGGTAACATACAGACACAATTCAGAGGGGTATTAAGGTGCTGTGGGTTACAGTTTGTTACACTGTTATATAAGTGCTACTTCATAGTCCAGTTGTTATCCTTATGCTATTTTATTTTTTGTGAAATACTAACTTTATTTATATGTATAGTGGATAATGTACCCACTATTAACATTTTAAAGATATTATTAGTCACAAGGGCCACCATGAGGGAAGGCACAGGGGGCCCAGCTGATTTGTAGTTTTCAAAATACCCGGGCCCTATTGGCAGCGCCAAAACTGTGCCACATCTGCCATAGTTCCCAACTTCTGAAGTCAAGTTCAGTCCTGCCGAAAAATGTTTTTTTAAATTATTCTCTAGGGCCTAAATATTTCTTTTTAACTTGTAAGGGGGGGGTTGGCACCAATTTTTTTTTTAAAAAAACTTTTATGGGAGGCCCTGACATAAAATTTTATTTTATTTATGGGGCCCTAACCATCAATGGTAAAGGCCAGATCTGGGGTGGGGCTTGGGTGGTTAGGGCTTCAGGCCACTGAGGCAATTTTGGGTGACTATTGAAAACGCATTGCCGTGTATGCATTAGCGCAGGCGACTTTGTGCTGTAGCCTATGGGGAAAAACGCAGAGGCAGTTCAGGGAGATAGTCGCGCAAAAGACGAGGCGTTTAGTCATCAGGCGACAAAATCTCCCCTTACCTTTATGGAAGAGCTGAGCCTGGGAATTAGATGTAGGACACTGATGTAGGAACACACTGTTTATAAGGATGTAAGTTACAGTTGGATCCCATGGGAAATTGATCAAGCTGAATACACTTTTGCATGTGTTTATATGCATTTTGAATCATGGCTGGATGTAGCGGTAGGCAGAAGAAGTAGCTGCCTAGAGCACAACTATCGGAGGGTGCTGGGGAGGAACCTGTTCTGCCTACCCCTAGACCGGACATTGCACTAAGCTTTCACATGAATGCTACTATTGCATATGTATTCACTACCATGTATGTACATGCAGCAATGAATGTGATAAGGATGGATGGGTTGGTTAGGGTGTGTAGCTGACATGGCCCACCACTGCTTTGAATGTTACATTGTTGTAATAAAAGTTTTTTCTGTTTAAATTTAGATCATGGAAATTGTATTTCCTTCCCTCTTTTTCTTTCATTTAAGAAAGAAAAGAATTGAAAAGGTGGATAAGCCGTGTAAGGAAGGAAGGCAAGTGAAAAGACAGAATATGAAATGTTTTCATGACAGAGTCACGTTAGTGGACCTTACAGACACAGAAATCAAAGATCGATACAGGTTGAACACTGTGGAGATACTATCGCTGTATGAGGTTTTGAATCCTTTTTTGGGCAAGCCGACTCAGAGATCCCATGCTATCCCTGGCCTAGTTCGTTTGCTTTTGGCCTTGAATTTTTTTGCAAAAGGGGATTTTCAGAGTTGCATTGCAGTCATTGGTGGTGTTTCCCAGAGCTCCTGCAGCCGCTGCTTGAATGAGGTTTTGAAGGCAATAATGCATGTATATAAATCGTATGTGTGCTTTCCCTCTGACAGCAGTTATTTGCAAAATGTGAAACAAAAATTCCACGAAATTGCTGGTTTTCCAAATGTGGTGGGCATAATCAACTGCACACATATTGCACTGTGCCCATCTGCTGACGAGGAGCATATTTACAGGAATCGAAAGAACTCGCACAGCATCAATGTTCAGCTTGTCTGTTCATTTAACTTGCAATTTGTCGATATTGTGGCAAAATTTCCTGGCTCCTCACACGATTCTTACATTTTGTCACAATCATCTTTGTGTAATCGGTTTGAACAGGGCGAGTTCAAAGATTCATGGTTATTAGCTAAGAATTATTTTAGTGTATGTTAGACATGTAACTGATTTAAATTTGTAAAAAATATTTTTTGTGGTGTAACTTTTAAAACTATCATTATTCCCAGTGTCTTTAGAGATATCTATGTAAACCATTATTTAACTTGTGTGATTGTAAATGGTTGGTTTCTAGATTGCAAATGTTATTTAGATCATTCTGTACCACATAATTATTTTTGAATATGTATGATATATATCGGTTGGTGGTGGCTATGGACTGAGCTGTACAAATGAATATCCCTGTAAAATACTGGACTAAAGGAAAACTGAAGCTTAACTTAAAAGTAGCTAAAAATTTTCTACCTGATGTTTTGTGTTTCTGTACCAGCCCAAGGCAACCACAGCCCTTTATCAGTAAAGATCTCTGTCTCCAAAGATGCCCCAGTAGCTCCCCATCTTCTTTTCTGCTGATTCACTGATTCACATGTTCTGTGCTGCTGTCACTTACTGAGCTTAGGGAGCCACTCACAATATACAGTACACATAGAATAGAAATGTCACAATATAAGGCTGATTAGTAATTAATACAGGTAATTACTACATAGCAGCTCAGAAACCAGTGCAATTAGCATCAGAATTTAATAATCAGCCCAGTTTATAAACAGACAAACCACATTTTCTCCTTGATAATTTGCAACGACCCATAAACTTAGCTTTTTAACAGCTGCCATAGTACTGTGTTTCAATTGATAGCTTTGCAATATGTAATGAATTACTTAATATGCCTTAATGTTTTATTTCTGCAATTGCTAATTGTATGAGATTCATTTGTTTGTGTTCTTTACAGGTGATTGTGGTTATGCTTTAAAATCGTGGTTGATGACACCAGTGTGGCGGCCAAAGAATATCAAACAGAAGACCTACAACAGAGTGCATGCTACAACAAGATCTCTTGTGGAGAGAGCATTTGGCATTCTGAAAAGTAAATTTCGATGTTTAGACATCACTGGGGGGTCATTGTTGTATTCCCCTGAGAAGGTTTGTTACATTGTGGTTGCATGTGTGGTTCTGCACAATATTATTATCCAGAGAGTGCAGAATGAGGTGTGCGAAAGTTTAACGGAACCTGAAGGAGACAATGATGTTGAAGTGCACGTGGAACAGGAGGAAGCAACCATCATCAGGAACAACTTGATTCAGCTGTTTTTTTGAAGGAGTCACTATCATTTGTTTAATAAATAGTTTTTCTTTGGCTTTTTTGAATTTTTAGAATACAGTGTATAGTGTTGTTATTAAAATTGTCTTTGTTTGCAATGAAATGGTTTTGAATATGGTTTTTCATTCAGTCATTTGTAAATGACTTTCAAAGTTACAACTTCCTTGTAATATATAACATGCCTTAGTATTTAAAAAAATTGCAAGTAATACACTGTTTTCTACCACATTTGTAACATCCCTTATATCTTAGAAATTGGGTCTGCCCAATAGTTCTATTTCTATATAAACTTTGTGAGAGTAAATCACCCAAAGTATGAGCTCACCTGACAAAACTACTTGTTCCCTGATCTTAGGTTTTAATAGAAATCTACATCTGTATATAGAAGCATTGAATCACCATTTATCCATTTTTTCCCACGGAGGTACAGTAGTCATGAGTGTAATTAATTAATCTAAGGGTAGTGACACACAGGCTGATTGGGGGAGATTTAGTTGCCTGACGACTAATTACCTATTCTTCTGGTCGACAATCTCACAGAAATGCCTTTGCATGTCTTCTCTTCCTCTAAATGAAAAGTCGCCTGCGTTAAGCACACGTGGCACTTTGTTTTCCAAAGTCACGCAAAATTGCCTTAGAAGGAAATTTAGGATGGGCCTAATCTGACCCATTTGTGGTAGATTAGATAAAATCTCACAAACATGGCATGTATGTTTTAATTTATGGAGCCCTGCAAGGGATAAACTCACCCTAGCAAACATTTATGTCCCTCCCGCAGCCACTGAGGATATCTTCAATGAAGTGAAGGTGAAAGCAATTATGTTATGTATAGCACCATTTCTTCTTATGGGAGTATTTAATGCAGTGGCTAATGCACAAACTACATAAACTACACCCCTGTAGAGTATCTACAGAGCTCTTTAACAAGTGGACTGGGCTAGGCCTGGCCGGCCTAACCCCCAATCTCGTAATTTTTCACCTAAATTCCTTCACCCCCACCCAACAAGAAAGTGAGTGGAGGAGGGAGGGGGAGGGGATGGGATAGCTGACTAGGGGTAGACAGAATACAAATTAAATTATAGTTTTAGCTGCCTAGCACCCCCTTATCTTTGTGCCCTAGGTAGGGTTCACACCCGGCCAGTATTTTACCGGCCTAGCCGGTAAAACACCTGCCAAGGCCGGGGCCGGTATTACAAATTTACTGGCAATGTAGCTGCCGGTAAATTTGTAATACCCTTAAAAAGACTCCCTCGGCCAGCCCCCAATCCCCTTTAAACTTACCTTGTCCTTCGGTTCTTCTCCTGCTTCCGCCGTGGCCCCGCCCCTTTATGACATACCCCCGCCCCCTTTGACGTCACGCTACGCCCCCTTTTTGTACCCGCCCCCACCAGCCAGAATGTTTTGGGGAAAAGGTGGCAACCCTAGCCCTAGGCTGCTACCTTTTCTGCCTGCCTTTAGTTCCGGCCCTGCATGTTAGTCTCTGGTTTCAACTTAATAGATCTCTGGAGAGTGCATAACCCATGGAACAAAAAATTCACATGCTATTTCCCAGGTCTCAACAACATGTCCAGAGTAGTCCTGGACCAGGGCTGTTCAGAAACAAACTAATGGGTACAACTGGTTGAGATACAGAGCTCAAGTATACAGTGCTTGACATCTAATCCCAATACTATACATAGAGACAAAGAAGTTGCTTGTACAAACTTGCCATTGCTTGTGGTGGGCATGGAAAAATAATTGTAAAAGGTTATTCCACCAAAAATGACCTACATCTTCAGGAATTCCATGAAACAGATTGAAAACACTGGATTTGATCTCATAATCACCCTGTTCTGGAATGAGTCAACTCTAGGCTTGCCAGTACCACTCTACAACTCCCAACGCATCAATGAGGCATGGCTGCCTGTAATCTCTTCCCAGGGCCACCATCAGGGGTGCACAGGGGCTACAAGTGTACTGGGGCTTTGCCTGTAGGTGGAACCGGCAGTGCTGTAGATTTTGAATTAGCCGGTCATCCCTTTTGTGACGTGCCACTTCACCTCCCAAAATGTAACATCTTACATAAAAAATATGCAGTGGTTTTTGACCCGCTTTAAAATTACATCTGCGTGCTTATTAATTTTCATTTGTGACTCCCCCGATGAATGCCACAGTATGGGCATGGCAGACTGCACTCCAACACGATCCAAAGTTGCAACATGAATGTTCAGACTTTAACCCACTGTGCTGTAACCCCTGCCTGTGCTACCTTTAGGGTATCCCTGATCCACAATCATTGGTACGTTATGATGTAAAGTATTTTTTGTAATGTTATAGCAGACGGTAAGCTACTTGGTTTTCAAGCTCACTTAGAGAGCATGAGGTCGATGCTGGACGCGGCTGCCTCCTCAGCCGGGAAGAGACGCACGGGGAGGTAAGAACACCACAGAATCTCCCCACGCGTCTTACATTTACATCCCAGAGGTCACAACGGGAAAATGGGTAGATATTCTAGACTCTACCTTTGATGGGGTAATAAATAGCAAGGATAGATTGACAGAGCTGAATTAATAACATAGGGTGTAGCTCACCCCACAACGGCTACACAAAATGAACCCAACTATTAGCCCAAAGTGCCCCAGGTGCCAACACTCTCATGCTGAGTTTTTTTCATATGGTATGCGAGTGTCCTGTAATACACTTGTTCTGGGAAGAGGTAACACAGCTAATTAGTATGAGAAACCCTATACCAATGGCACATAAGATTTTAATACTAAACCAGGTAGAAGATTTATCCCCAAGGAGAGCACAGTGTATGCTACTGAATATGGCATGCTTTGCATGTACACCACAAAAAGTAAAAAGTAATGCACTTGGAAGTCAATGGGGGGGGAGTACCCACAGGCCAGAGCTAGGAACTTTTTTATGTTATGCTTCTTATACTTTACAAACTCATAAGCGTGATAAGGGTGGCCAAAGAAATTTAACATGGTAAGGGGCATATGGATGGATGAGGCCTTAGAGGTGGGTTTACCTTAGCCAAGATAAAAAATACAAAAAAAAACACACCACCATAAGTGAAGGGATCACTGATGACAGATAGTCAAACAGTGCTGCTGCAGTATAAACTATAGTAACTATACTATAGTAACTATAGTTAATACTCAATAATGTACCAAATGCTATAGGTATGACATGTAATTGAATATGCTGCTCTCTAGGGATGAACTTGGAGAAATAAAGATACATTTTTTTATATTCTTTATTATGTTTAATTAAGCATCATAAAATATGCTTGTTAAGTCAACTTAGGATCTGGTTTTTCAATTTAAAATATTTATTTAATTGTTAATTTGAAAAACGTGCAATATTGAGTAATGCTGTATATCACCTCCACATTTTTTTAAATAAAAAATTTTCTATATACAACAAGAATTAGATCTCAACAACATCAAAGTAAAGATATATTACATACTCTGTTCGTATTATACATAAAGTAGTTAAAAGAAAAATGAAACTTAGAAGAAACAGGGGAGAGGGGTATTAACTATTACTCCACTGAGCTTAAGTACTAACTCAAAATATACATTACACATAGAATATAAATGCCACAAAATAAGGCTAATTAGTAATTAATATGGATAATTACTACATGACAACACATAAACCAGTGGAACTAACATCAGAATTTAATAATCATCAAACCTGTAGCATCAGCTTATATTACAGCCAGGGAAGCTCATTTTCTGCTGGATAATTAGTGACGAGCCCTAAGCTTAGCTTCTCAACAGCCAATCAGAGCCCACTGAGCATGTGAGTGTCACAGACACTTTCCAAGATGGTGACCCCCTGTGACAAGTTTGAAGTCCTGGATCATTGCTGCTATTGACAAGCTGAAATTTTAGGATGGTGCAATAAGTTCAGTATATAAAACATGACATTTTTAGCCACATTCATTTTTAAGGTTTAGATCTCCTTTAAGTAATGATCGCTGTACAGCCATTCATAAGTCATTGAGAAATTCTTGTTTAATAGCAAAAATTCTATCAGGCAATTGCAGAGATGCAGATGGTTTGGTACAAGTCACATCATGATGGGCATGTCTCACAGTATCTGGTGTTAACAATTCATCTGTTTTTTTAGCCTCATTTGAATTTGGTTGTTTCTTTGAAGGGGGGACATACTTTTTTTTTGTCAGTTTTAGGCATAGTAGTATGTATAGCAGTGTGTGAAGTGTGTGTGGAAGAACTGTGTTGTGTATTTGATTGATTTATTTGTTGATGTAACAATGCTCAATGTTTCTTAGTCTTGTATCTTCAGTGTTATGCAACTGCTGTACCGCTTGTGTGAGATTCGTAATACTCTGCACAATTGTGTTTGCTATGCTCAATGTAAAAGGGAAATACTCCTGTTGAAATGATTTAATGCTTTTTAGAAAATCTACTTCCAATTGTTCTAAGTGTGGAGAGTTGTTTGGAGAATTAGGCTCATCTTCATCATATTCTGATTCTGAATTGGAGAAATTTAATTATTGAGGTTCCGGAGATGGTACATTTGCATCTAATAATGTGCTCTCTTGGTCAGAATTTTGCAGATCAATGTTATATGTATCTGTAGGAAATTGTAAAAAAAATATTTTTACAGAGAATTAGTATTGATAATATTTAGAATAGAATGAGTAAAAGGGCATGGAAAGAAACCTACTGAAAGTAGTCATTTTTATAAAGCAGTTCGGCCCCTCTATCACAGCAAAATAATATCAGCTACATTAGTCCTAATTGATGGCCTATAAAATAGTTTCTCATTCAGAATATATCACACAAGTAGCATCTTATGATTTGATAAAATAATGAACTATTGGAAGACCTTCTGAACTTTAATTGTGAAAACATATTGCTGGTATTAGTTAATGATGTAATTCTAATCTTAAATTTAATTCTAAGATTGTGTGGAATAATAGGTCTAAATTATAAAGTAATGCATGTTATTTTTTTCTCAAAAAACTAGATGTTTTGATGCAGTCATTTATAATAATGAAATTTTTAAGTGTTATTTACATTTCACATTACTTATTAATTTGTATTCGTTGTGATTTGACTAGATATTGAGGAACTTCAATTATACACTTAGTTTGTTGGACTTCTTTGTATGTGTGGGTGAGTTAGGCTGTTACAGATATCTGGTGTTAATTTCATGTCTGTATCCACATTATTAATATAGTATACATACAGGCTTTATTACTTTTCTAACTTAAAGCAAACCAACACACACATTTCAGTTTTATAATACTTTACTACCTTTGGAGGTGCTTGCTTTTGAAAGTCCACTGTCCACTTCTACTATTCCGTGAAGTTGGTGTGGATGAAAAGTGTCTTTCACGTTGTTTTCATATCTGTTCAGTTCGGGTTCTGTTTCTTTGGATTCATCTTTGCTTGTTAGTTTTGTCTTCAGATTTCTACGAAGATCGTACCATCGTTACTTCAGTTCCTTTAAGCTTCTCTCTCCAATACCTAAAGCATTTATTTTAGTTTGGATTGATTTCCAAATTTTGGTTTTTAAATTTAGTGAAGTTTTTTAGATTTTTACATCAAAAAGAAATTTATAGTTTTTTTTACCTAGAAAACACAAAGCAATGAAAAATAAATGTGTGTAAAAAACTTTATTCATAAATCTTCAAAGAATTACTTACATAATTGAAAACTGTATTAAGAGTACAGGTATACAATCTATTGGTTTCAGCCCTTTATGCATGCTTAAGTATATATTGGCAAGAATAAAAAGATTTAAAACCATACTAGTGTATCTGGCACATGTTATGCTGCTAATGGCAATTGCATTTTTTGAACATAACTTTGTTGTACTTTGTATCATGTACAGAAACCTATTTTAAATTAAAAATATGAATATGCTTTGGATTTTACTGTAGAAATGCTTGTAAATATTAGAATTGTTTTTAATTATTGAATTTCAATTTGCTTGTATGATAGAAAGCCACTGTGTTAATGAACCCAAAATTGTTATTAACTTCCTAATTTAATTTGTCAAGATTATAACATAATTATTTTTCTTGACAATCAATGGCTAAAGTACAAATGTGAGGTACAGGTATGGGACCTGTTATGCTGATTGCTTGGGACCTGAGGTGTTCTGGATAATGGAACATTCCTTAATTTGGATCTTCATACATGAAATGTAGTCTAAAATGATTGAAATAAAGCCAAAAATTAAAAAACATTAAACAAGCTCAAAAGGCTGGTTTTGCTTCAAATAAAGATTAATTATATCTTACTTGGGATCAAGTATAAGGTTCAGCAATATTATTACAGACAATATCGAAAACATTTTTAAAGATGTGGAGTCTACATAAGATAGCCTTTCAATAAATTGGAGCTAACGGGTTAATGGGTTTCACAATACCGGGTGTCATACCTGTACTTTGCTATTGTAATTAAATGTACAGCCGTTTAATATGTACTATATAAAAGGGGAATGTTGTCAAACTAACTTTACCCACGATTATTTGGAAATGAGCAATTTATACCAATGTTTTGTCTACAAAACATTAATTAAAGGTAGAAGCCTGTGTCTCAAGAGAGCTATTTCTATGTTTACAGTGATTTATGAAATCCGAATTAATTTCACGTATTCACTTACTAAACTACAAATGTTATGTCATGTAATCAGGACTGTTTTTAGGTCTGATGCTGCCCTAGGCATTAGACCTGAATACGGTCCCTACATGCTGCTTGTGACATCAGTATGTCGTACGCATGATGCCACAGGCACAAACGTAGCGGAAGTGATGTCACACGCCACACAGAAGTGACGTCACTTCCACAACCAGCCGGCCCCCTACCCCTCACCCTCCAGCTCTTTTACTAGATTACCTAAGGAAATTTGCAGAAGTAGTTGTTTTTTTTTTATATATAAAAAACTTCTATAGGCACCCAAGATACAGGTGAAGTTCACAAAGTTTAGTTCTGTTATGTTACACATTGACACACTACAGCCTTTAATCTTTTAATTTATGAAATACTGTATTAGAATGGGAAACTGAACCTAGTTAGGGTGAGAAGTGCTGAAAGGAGCCAAAAAGCCCTTCCCTACCAATTACTTGCAAAGTGAAGCCTTCTGACATCAAAAGGTATTTACTTGTCTCATGCCTTACACACAGCGCTGCCTAGATACCAAACATGACAGTTTTGATACTCCCATAAGGCATCATGAGCGGAGACATGCAAATCACTCCTTTGTGTCCCTTTGGCCAACTATGCATCCAGAACCACTGGTTTATAGCACAGATATAGCCTAATGGTTCAGAGCCATATATCCAAACTTACAGACAGTCTGTTTCGATACTGTATTGGAAACATTTTCTAAAATTCTCACATGAACTATTTACCCAGACCCAGTTGTTTTTTCAACACAGAACTGTGGTTTTTAAAAATCAGCAATATTCTCCTGCAATTAGAATCATATAATTTAAAAGAATGCTATTGAGTTTATGACTTTATCTGCCACAGTGTTACTGCAGTCTGGAAAAAAACATGGTAGTAATTTTACCTCTTCAGTTAAAATTACTAGTTCTTCAAAAGCAAATTTTTCTTGTTTACTTCTTGAGGTTTTTTTTTTTGGCCACATCTGCACTTGACATTATGCCACATTGAGATTTAGGTATCAGTTGTTTTGCCTTTGTTGTACTACTGTTGCTTTGTGATTTTTCTGCTCTGGCCTCTGTTTCAGGTAAGTTTGAATTTTCTCCATCGTCTGTTGATGAATTTGCTAGGTCATCAAGATTTATTGTATTTAAATCCTGAGTGTAGCAGGAAAATCTTTTATTGAAAGGTGTGTTAGGCATTTCCTGTTTTCGCTTTAATAATGCGTGTTTCTGACAAAGAAATTCATTCTTAATTTGGCACACAAGGCAAGGGCTTCAATCAATGCCCCCCCACCCGGTCCTGCATTACAATTTCCCAATGTACCATTCATATTGCTCCCTGTACCTGTGCCAGCAGTTATTTTGCCCCCATTTGTCCTTTGCCAATGGCAGCCAATCTCTCAGCCAAAACATCCATCTTATTGTTTCCCCCAATCTGTTCCAATACCAGTGCCAGATTGTCCCAAAATACTTTATGTACTTGTGCTTGTAGGAGCCACAATTCCAGCATATTGCTCCCAAATATGTACCTGTGCCAGAAACAGCCAAAAAACCATCATATTGCCCCTAATAATTTTTTAACCTGTGCAAGCAGTAGCCACAATTTTGGCCACGATTATGTTCCTGTGCCAGCAGCTGCCTAAAGGGAGGTGGGGAGGGCTTCTGTCCGCAGAACGTATTAATAACATTGATAAACCATATTTAGCAAATATATAGTAGTAGAAAAATATCGGCCAGGTGGCAAAGCTATCCACACATAAGAAATGAGCATTGGTGCAGGTCAGAGAAGGGCTAGCAATGCCATTGTAATGTATTACCTCTCACTGCACTTGTTGGCCAGAATATATTCTCTCATGGAATTTTGACAAGTTCCTTAAATAACCTTATCCATCATGTTTTGTTACCCATAACTTTACCCTTAAATGAATTTAATGCGACAACACAATTCGTGACATTTGTCGTTTAGACGAATAGAAGTGACGGTACAGTAGCACTTATAAACACCACGCCCAACTTCCGGTGATGTCATTTCCGCATTTCACGCACGCACAAGAATGGAACAGCACACTGAGTCAAAAAGGCAGGTTAGAAAGAGCGTCCGCCATGTCTCGCAGGGAAATGGCAACGATGGTGAGACTCCTGGACAAATACAAGTATGAAGATTGGCGCTATTTAGCCAAAAAAACACCATTTTATAAGAAGACAATTATGAAGAAGATCGCAAGAATTCTAAAGAAGCAATATGGAGTGGATAGAGACATCAGACAGCTGCAGAAAAGGTGGTCTGATTTAAAGTGCAGAGAGAAGAATCAACTTCAAGCAATTCGTGAATCAATAAGAAAAAGTACGTTTTTAATATTAATAATCAAATAGACATTTTAAAATCTTTAAAAATAAAAAAATACTTAAAAGGTTTTTGTTTAAAAAACAGATTTCAAAATTCAAGTTTTTGCAGGCTACCTTTTCTGATGATTAATGAGTAAATTATTAAGTTCCAGTGCACCTTTATGCAGATTGTTTGGTAATTGGTAATAATTGTCGTTTGTTGATAGTTTAATGATTGTCGTATAGATGTCGTTTGGTAATGATGGACGTATAAATGTGGTTTCTAAATTTTGTGGCGTATGATGGTCGTTTGATGTCGTGCAATTCTCGTTTGTGATTGGTCATGTTGTGCCGTGCAATTGTCGTGTTGTATCGCGTAATTGTCGTGTTGTGTCGCGTAATTGTCGTGTTGTGCTGTGTTGTGATGTAAAATTTCGATGTATGCGAATATAAGCTGTAATTTTGAAAAAACGTCTAAAGTGTTGTCTTGTCCGAGTAAAACTGATGTGTGTTCATCAGAGAAGCACATTGATGTCTTGGTTATCTTTTATAGTGTTTTTTTTAACAAGCAAATGCATACATAATATGCTTTGCAGTATAGGCAAAAGTTGTTATATGTTTTTCCCTATAGAATCTAAACAAACCATACAAGCCACATCAAAAACTTGCCAAGCGGCATCTTCAGACAAACAAATATCTCAAAGTAAGAAAAATCATACCATTACAACCAATACATCATACATATTGTTTAAGTATAATATTATATATTTTATATGTTCTTCCCTACAGAATCTTCTTCACAAACCAAACCTGTAGCAACAAAATGTTGTCAACCTGCATCTGCAGACATCGACGTTTCTCTAAGTAAGATATTTCATGCCATTTTAAGTCTTCTCTCAGAAATTTCTCTTTGGAAATATGTTATACTTTTTTTTCTAAATTGCCATACAGATTCTACAATGCAAACCAAGCATGTCCTTTCAAAATCTGGCAAACCCACTTCTTCAAACATGGATGATCATCATAGTAAGATATTTCATGCAATTGAGAACCTTACTTGTACAAGATTTTGTCTGCAAAATGTTATTAAATATAATTTTTTTGTGATTTCGCATACAGATTATTCTTCACAAACCAAGCATGTCACATCTGAATCTTATGAACCCACATCTTCTGACATTGACAAGTCTCAAAGTAAGATATTTTACTCTTAAAGGAGATGGAATGCTACGGAGGCATTTTATTGGCAAGAGATAGCAATTGTACAAGCTATAACACTATATTTATTCTGTAGAATGTTTTGACATACCTGAGTAATCAGCTCTTGAAGCTCTCTGTTTGTTTAGGATAGCAGCTGTAGTATTAATGTGGTGTGACATCACTTCCTGCCTGAGTCTCTCCCTGCTCTGGGCTCAGATTACAGTAGAGAAGGGAGAAGGGGGGGGAGAAGAGGAACAAACTGAGCATGCTCATGCCCAGGGCAAGGAGGTTTAAGCTAAAAACAGGAAGTCTGATACAGAAGCCCATGAGTACACAATAGAAGGAAAGAAATGCAATATTTCTTTTGACAAGGGACATTACTTTGGGGATTTACTGGTATATTTAGATGGACCTTTCTGATAAGGCTTACCTTTCCTTCTCCTTTATGCACTGTTATAAATGTGTTAAAACATTACTTCATAGACTAAAATGTAGTTATATTTTTTTTTGAAAAAAAAGTAAACATAGAAAAAGGTTAAATATATTAAAAGTCATTATAATACTTTTATTCAAGTCAAACTAATATACCTAGTATGTAAACATTTCTCCTGTGTAGTATAACAATAGAGTTTTTCAAAAGAAATTGTAGGCTTTGCTAATCTAGAAATGCTTTCATAAAACATAGTTCCTAACATTGACAATCTGCTTCTAAAGAAATACAAGAAACAATTTGTTCAAAATACACAATCCTCGTGTTTTTAAAGAAAAATTTGTAAAAAAAAACTTGTCTACTATACCACTATAATTAGGGCAGTATACACTTATATGCACACTCCAAACTAATACTTTCTTTTAAATATTCAAAACTTCAATATTGCAGCTTCACACATGATAAGCAGTTTGTGTTTTCCACCCATGTAAATATTCTGCCACATTTAAGTCCAAGTAGAAAAAGGGGTGCTTAACTAAGTGTGACAAAAAAAGTACAAGTAATGAAAACAAAAGCCAGGTCAGCCATTGCTTTTTCAAAGACAAGATAGAATGCATACAATTGACTATTAAAATCCTTTTCTACTTGTAGCTATTAAAAAGGAAAAGTGTGAACAAAACAAGCAGGAATCTTCTATCAATATAATGCAGATAAATTGTGGTTTAACCCCATTGGACCTTTAAAAACACAACCACAAGAGGTGTTTTTCACAATAGCATTTCTTATAATAACTGACCACAAACAATCTTTGTTGTACGTTGGGAACAATTTTACATATAGTTTCATATACTTGATGTTGCTTTAGAAAAAATGTATTTTCTGTTATTGATCTAAAAGGGAATAACACTTTTCTTTTCTTTATAGATTTTTCAGAAGAGTCTATGGACACTTCAAAAAAAAAATTAGTATTTGATGATGCTGCATCCCAGTGCTCTATTAATTTTTTTTACTTATCCTTCAGATGAAATTGCTGAATTGCAAAAAGATGTGAAATTTATTAAGATAGTCCTTGTACGCATTGCAAAACATCTTTTCAATACTGAGGAAATCCATGCATCAGATAATGAATGTGTTCAAGTTTCTACCAGTTCTTAAATCTGTGATAGCATATTTACGAGTATTCTAAGTAATCCTTGTTAGCGAATTCAATTTTATTTTTTTAAAAGCATCATGATATTCTTTTAACATATCATGAGCCAGTTAAATTTTGAATAGAAACAAATCTTTAGTTTCTTGTATATTTTTCTACTTTAAGCATGATGTTCAATTGTACATACAACAAGCACGTCATTCTAATTCAGCTCCTCCAACTGAACAAGGCACGCCAAGCTGTCTGATGTTTTTTTTCAAATGTTTGTATAATTCTTCATTGAAGCAACTGACTCAGAATGAGAAGTGTGGATTTCATTTATATAGAAAAACTGTGTTCTTCCAAACTACTTGTAGACGTCACAGAACACTGCAAGATTAGTCCTTTATATTTTTCTAATTTAATCATGATGTTCATTTGAACATACAACAAGCACATCATTCTAATTCAGCTCCTCTAATTAAACACAGCAAACAAAATGTTTGATGTAAAGAGTTTTGTATGTTTAACCATTTCTGACAAATCATGTGAATGTTATTTATAATAGAGTATATGATAATAAGCTTTAATACTGTTAAATATTTTGCCAAATACAAGTTTCTTCCTTTGCAAGTTGTTTTATTGAGTTACATTTTCTCCATTTAAAGAGATACATGTCAGTTATTTTCATAATCAGGGAAATTACATATATATCGTCAAATTTGACACGGTAATATTCAGCCTTGCCACCAATTAGGCTGCATAAGGTAAGTTTGTAGTTAAAATAAAAGCACATATTCAGTTCACACCTATATGACATTGGTCCCAAAAATGTGAAAACTGGAGTAGTCCAAAAGGACAACTGTCGTAACATTTTGATTGTTTTACCAGTTTACCACATCACTATTGTATAATATTTTTTACTACATAGGATAAGGATATCTTACTTATTATACCTTGTCTGATCAAAGTAATGTGTGTTAAAGGACCAGTAACATCAAATTTTTTTTTTCAAAAATTCGTTAGTACATAACGAAAAAATAACACCAACACAAATTAAAATTTAAAATAGCAAAGCCTTTATTAAGAAATAACTTACAGAAACTCCACTTCCTGTCCTCTTCAGAAACGGCGAAAAGGCGACCATCCTTCCTGCAGCGCTCGATTTGTCCTCCCTGGCTAGCTCCAATATTCTACTGACAGCGTGTGAAGTGAGGTGAAGAGAGTTGAAGCTGCGGATCAAGACCCTGCGGGACCGACACATGAAGACCGACACATGAAGACCCTGCCTCCCCTGTGTCCCGATCCACTGCCAGCAGAGAAGTCACCCGGGTCCCCGCCGGCTCTTTCTCTGGCACCGACGCCTGGTGGTTATGAAGTTGGAACTGGGGGCTGCTATTAGTGCTCCTCTTTATTCTCCTGTGTCTGCCGGAAGCTTCCTCCTCACCCGCACCAGCACGTGCCCCGGGGAGCCCCTACTCATTATGGGCAAAGCTGCCCCCAATTTCCCGCACACAGTCTGCTGGACACTGGAGGAATTAGACAGTCTACACCCAGTCCCCCCAGTAGAGTAGAAAGTCCTATGCAGTAGCTCGGGGGGGGGCGTGTACTCTGCCGTTATATCCATTCTCCTGCAAGTCTATGTGCCGGGCTGCCACCCGAGAGCTGGGGGAGAGCTCGGGGCCCTACAAGAGTCTCCCGATGTGCACATTGAGTACAGAGCAGATTCATATTTCACTCTCTTATTCATATCAATGCATGGTTGCTAGGGTTATTTGGACTCTGGCAACCAGAATTATTAAGGTTTTTAAACCAATTACAAATTGTCTCAGATTCTCCCTCTTATCTCCCTGAACTGCCTTCCCGGCAGCTTGAATGTAAAATTGCTAGTGGTATGGCACTAACAGTGCTTCGTTTTCCGAACTCGCCTGAAGTTTCCTCGTGACTTTGGTCGACTTTGGAAAACGAAGCACCACTAGTGCCATACCACTGGCGATTTTTCATTCAAGCCGCCGGGAAGGTTTAATATGATTTTCTAGTACTCGGCTTCTACACACGGGCATTTTTTTCCTGTGCTCCCCTGTGTTGCGCATTCTTCCATTCAGCCAAAGGGGAGCGCTGGAGTAGACACTCAATTATAGTCAGGTCCGGACTGAGAATTAAAATAGGACCTGGCATTTCAGGTACACAGAGGCCTAATCAGCCCATATACAAGCCCAAACAGGCCCCACCAGCCCACTAAATACTGACTTTCTATGGGACCTTATAGCAGCCCCTATGGCATTTGCCAGAACCCACAGATTGCCAGTCCGGGCCTGACAAGAGTGAAAGGGGGCTGTACTCACATATGCACGTAAGCGCCAAACACAGGTGTAATGCAACATGCTGCATCCCAGATGCGTTTGGCGCTTACATTTGTCTGTGCTACAATTCAGGATATCATGCTGAGTCACTTGACTGGGAGACACGCCAAACCTTTAATTCACAAGTTATTCAAAGTATAAGCTCAGTAAGTACAGACAGCTGCAGCACACTACCGGAGAGCAGCAGCCAGCAGATCCCAGTCTGACCGGTAGTTACTGAGGTTGTGGTGGGGTGCTGGGTGCATCATATTTCTCATGCAGATGGCTGGCCTGCCTGTACTGAGCCTGTACATAATGCTCACTGCCAGTGCACACACATCAGTTGAGGTGAGGATCTCTATAGAGCAGGCTGCGGGCACAATCACTATGGGGCAGGAAGAGCTTGGAGTCACAGTTGACAGGCCAGTCACAATCCACCCCCAGGTGGTAAACCAAAAACTGACTGGCAGAAATTACACTCCAGAGTCCAGACCATTTTTGATTGAGTCCACTGTGCAACTATTGTTGCAGTATTGTTGCCTTTTTAAAAATTGAACCTGAACGGTCTGATTGTCTTCATTCGTAACCAACACTTTTTCAGTCACACTTAATTTATTCATAAATAGAAGTTTAATTTTTTAATAACAGAATAAAATAGTTTAAAAAAAAATGTCATTGTTCAATGTGTCCCTGTTACTAGAGTGGGTCGTTGGCCATTGAGATCAGGCTTCCTGGTGGGCCACAGGCACCCCAGTCCGACACGGAGTATTGTCCAAAGCTATATTATTATACCGTGCTGACCTACAACTCCCAGCCTTTGCCTCTCAATGAGCTAGTACAAGTTGAAGTGCAACAATGGCTGGAGAGTCCTAGTAGTCTTCTCTTCAGGCCTAAACCTCTTCACCCTGAGCTTTAACTGTGGCCGTGTCATGGGCGTGGGGTACTTGTTTCACACTATTTTTATCTAACTACATCTCCTGATGGGGGCAGGTGTTGAGAGTAGATCCCAGGGAAACAAAGTCTGGGCACCCCTGGTCTACGTCATCCTTTCATATCACTTGTGTATTATAAGGGCTAATGTACCCCCTACTGTAAATGATAAGGTTATTAGAAGTCACTGAGGGGTTGTTCTGTGACCATATAAAGGCACAAGGCTGCAGGCTGAGTTATACAGGGATCTCTGAGTATCACTCATGTATTATAAGGGCTAATGTACCCCCTACTGTAAATGATAAGGATATTAGAAGTCACTGAGGGGTTGTTATGTGACCATATAAAGGCACAAGGCTGCAGGCTGAGTTATACAGGGATCTCTGAGTATCACTCTTGTATTATAAGGGCTAATGTACTCCCTACTGTAAATGATAAGGATATTAGAAGTCACTGAGGGGCTGCAGAATCTTTAACATATTTTAAATAAATTACACTTAAGTCAGTAAAGCAGCTCTTTATGCACATACAGATGAAGCCACTTGGATTTGTGAGTTAAATGCGTCATGACTCAGGGGTAATTGAAGAAACTGTGTTATCTTAAGTCATCTTAACTCATTTAATGCATTTAACCTTTTCATTAGCATACCAAAGCTCCATTGTTCACAATGGTGAATGCTTTAATTAGATGGGATGTTGTGACACAGTTTTCTGTGTTAAATGAGATAAATGGGATATCTGTGTTTAGTTATTCTGTGTCAAACAGACAAACCAAAGTGGCTGCATCTGTAATTGTTTGCAGTTTTATTCCAATATATGAGTGGATGTGTACAAGATCATAATGTTTACATGTGGGCTGCTTTGATTTTCAGCTTTTTACTACCATTCAAGCCCTGGGTGCAATCCCATTCCATACTAAAACATTTAAAAATAAAACCCAAATATAATTAACAATTGTCTAGTAATGGCATTGCCAAAAAAAATGTTCGGAAAGACGACTTTGTAACGAATATTTTCCAAAGACAATTTGACCGACATTTTCATTTTGGAGAGCCTAATATATCGGAAAATTTGTCGGTAAAAAAAATGAGTTTATGAGCAATTCATAGAAATGTCGGGAAAAGTGGCGCCGAAAAAACTACGCCCACTTTTAACGACACTAATTCAAAAGTGTCGTACATGTCGGAAAATTGGCGGAGAAATGCTCTGTGAATTTGTCGGCTGTTGCTACGACACTTTCTACGACATTTTAAAGACATTTTTTCGTTCCCAACACTTTTGTGAATTCCCCCCTTTCTGTTCTGTCCTCTCTACGTATTACCCTGGGGCAGTGTGTAGTTCGACATGCAGCTAAACCTCCCCACAATCCAATAAAGAGACTGAGCTTAGAGTTTGTAGATTTTACTGGATAGTCAAGTGGAATAGATAAAGAGCTGAGTGAGGTGAAACTGTAACAAATACAGAAAGCACAATAAGTATGTTTGCAATGAACACTAATATAAAACATATATGCATATAAACTGCAACATGAAAACGCTAGTTGGCATGAATGTATCTGCAGCAATGTCTCTAGGGTTTGCTGGCAGCTGTGGAGGTGATTTGGTGCAACTATTTTGCTTACCAATGGTGCTACCGTGAGGAGAAAATAAACTGTATGCTTCTTCCACACCATGAGCTGTAAAATGGAGTCCTAGCTCTGAGTTATACAGGGATCTCTGAGTATCAGCTCCCACAAGGCACTGTTTTAGGTCACATGTTGTATCGTGACTTGCCCGACGTGATAGTAAGCCAGTTATCCAAGAGGGACACTGATGAAAGTATAAGCCGGTTGTTAAACCACTGATGAAGTGAGCCAGAGTAAGGTAGCCTGATTAGTTCAAATGCAGTTCTGCCATAAGCCATGTGGTGGTGCAGAACAAATACAGGAACAGACCTTGTGCACTTACAGCAAGTGTCCATTGGAGGGAGCTCCGAGCAAATGAATTGTGAAATATGATAGCATGATGACAGCTTATGCTAGAGACATGACACTTTCTATAACCTGCCTAACTGCTAGTTGATCCAGAGGAAGGCAAAAAAGCCTCTCCAATTTGCCTCAGAGAGGGAAAAATTTCTTCCTGACTCCAAGATGGCAATCGGAGCAGTCCCTGGATCAACTTGAACTACGAGCTATCATCCATAACCCTGTATTCCCTTCTTTGCTAAAAAAATGTCATTCAACCCTTTCTTAAAGCTATATAATGTATCAGCCTGTACAACTGATTCAGGGAGAGAAACTATACATTTATTATCTGGAGTGCCACCTATTTCATGTGACAGGTGTGTTGATACAGTGGAAATGCCGGAGGTTGAGCACCTGGGAATATACATACATGAGGTGCTGCACTATCGTTTAGTTTCTATCGTGAGTGTTTTAGTCTATGACCAGGGAAAGGCTTAAAGGGATTCTATCATGATTTTTATGGTGTCGCTTTTATGTCCAAATTACACTGTTTACACTGCAAATAATCCCAACAGGTATATTTTTTTAGTTGTAATATTGATGTCTAGGCAGCCATCTCAGGTCATTTTGCCAGTGCTGCACTATGGAACTGCTTCCTGACAGGCTATTTCTTCTCATACTCATTGTAATTGAAGGAGTCACATTGCTCTTTTTAAAATCTGATTTCAGTGCAGAATTCTGTTGGATAAACAATATTAACGGATGCATTTAAAAAAAACATATTTTCCATGACAGAATCCCTTTAAGTGGACACTCTAGCATTATATGTGGGTACTGAGGAATGCCAGAGGAGTTGCTGTAACATGCCATAGACAGTCACGATTTAGTGAGCTGGTGGGGGGGGGGTGTTTGAGCCTCTTTGTACTTGAAATGCCAGGCCCTATTTTAAATCCCAGTTAAGTTCTGACTGTTGTGCTATTTCCATTATCCTTGACCACTGCAAGTATTTGAAAAGATGGATTTCCTATCTAATCATAGAACAGTGTGTTACAGAGCATGTTCATCTTCAGAGTCCTATTCAGCTAAGTTAACTGAGACCAGAGAGAAGAGAGAATTGGCTAGGAAAGAGGAGCCATTAACACATTTTTTAAGATTTTACAGAGAAAGAAAATGTAGTTATAGCAATTATCCCATCCTCTACAATCTCCCCCACACAAATATGTTTAAAGAATTACTCATACAGTTATTGCAAATGCAGCCGCAACAGCAAAAAAATACTATTTGTATTTACAGCATCGTCCCAATTCTTAGCATTTCCTCTTCCTAAAACAAAGCTTACTTGCAATGAAAATGTCACTATACCTCCATGATGATACATTTCATTTGTATTTATATTTCCAATATGCACAAGTTCAAATGTTTTAATTTTTTTAACGTTACTTGTAAATGTCTACTGAAAACAAAATTCATGTATACAGGATAATTGCTAGAACTATATTTTTTTTCTCTGCGCTAAGATAGTTTTTGGATGGAGAACTCCTTTAAAGGGACAGTAAACACCTAAAAAAGGAACACACTAAATAAGGCTTGTGTTAGAAATACATTGTTCCTATTGTTTACATTATAAAACGCTATATTTTATGTTATACATATTTTACATTATAAAGCACTAATTTGAAAGTTGGGCTATATTTACTGAGCTTACTTCACCCTTTCTTTATAAACAGAGTCATTTGTTTCAGAGCTCTCTATCTACGATTCAACAAATTTCTACAAAGCAGCATTTTTTGAGCAGCTAATTATCAGGGACTTCTCAGTGGACATGTAATTTGTTTTATCAGTTCCTTTGAAGTTCTTAAAGACCAGGAAGTGACAAGAAGTGTTAAAATTAAACTGACTATATTCTTCTTTAGTGCCAGAAATAGCAGTGACCAAAGATATTTATTAATTAAGAGATGAATGTAACAATACTTTTCTTTTGCATTTAATCTCACCTTCTGTAAATACCATTTAGCCGCTTGGGAATGGGGCCACAAATGGATATTATCTGCAATAGCAGAGACAACGCCTTACGTCTTTTAAAATCATGTACAGAGGAAAACTATACAAATATGGAAGCATGGGAATTATTACTAACTTTTATTTATATAGTAGTGCTTTACAGCAATTATATAGTGGCAGTGGAGTTTACAATCACGTTAACATTATGGTCAGTTTTATAAAGAATTCCCTTGTACCAAGCACATTTCAGCAGGAAGGCCCTTATGTTTGCTCACTGCCTGTACATAAAGAAAACATAATGGTAAGGAAATGTTAAGGAAATTGCTTATCTGCTAACATTTTCTAATACATTTTAATAAGATAAATAGATGTTAATAAATACTTGTCACTCTGCCTGATTCATGTCTCCTACATAGATCCAATATATTAATAACATAATGCATTTTCGTGAGACAGGCAGTACGCATAGTTTTTGGGGTTTTTTCTGAGAATCTGTTATAGTTCGTCAGTAGATGGCAGTATGATACAGGGACTCCCCATTGTGTGGAAGGTCCTAGTTGCAGGAGCACCCACCAGTGTCACTCAATAGGAGGGGGATAGACCTGGGATGATTGGGACAAAAGATAGGGAGGACACTGGCCCAATTCATCTAATACTTAGTGATAACACCAAAGGCCCAAGAACAAAATGCCTAGGTTAAAACCAGAATCATATACACAGTACATCTCAGGACAGGCCAGCTAGTGATATTCAGTTGTGTCACCCTCCTCCTGTATTATGTGTGACTTACACATAATTATATCCAGTGCCGGGCCAGGTCTGTCAGTTGCCCCAGACAACCCAGCAGGCGGTTGCAGTGCGCAAGGGCGTGCAACCAAGGACTCGCGTGCGTAATCGTGCGCAACCGAGGACGCGCGTGCGTAATCAAGGACGCGCGTGCGTAATTGTGCGTAACCCTGCGCTATCGAGGACGCGCGTGCGCAACGGCGCGCAGCCGAGATGGCCGTGCGCAAAAGATTTAGATTTTACAGAGCGCATCCACTTTTCAGTGTGACAACTAGGACTAGGGGTAGACTGCATATAGGGTAAGTGCCTGGCGTCCCAAGCTTTGCGCCCTAGGCACGTGCCTCTTGTGCCTACCCCTAGTTCTGGCCCTGATTATATCCTTGGAGCAAGCAGCTTGGTTGGGCATAATAGCATGTAGTTGGGATGTAATTGGGAGTTAGTCCTAGAAGGTTGATAGGATAGATGCTGTAATGCCTTGCACTGTTCTGCCCCCCCCATGCTTAGTTTGCAATGTGGTAAAGCTTATATGAACTTGGTTGTTACTTAGATGCTTATTCTGCAAGACTTGTGTGCGACCTGAGTTTATTCAGTCTCTGGAGCAATCTTATTGGCTGTGTTTTCATTAGGGGTCTTTCTCAATGCATTTTGCACTGTTGTGGAGTTGTGGATAAGCTAATTTGTTCAGTTAACCACCACATTCATATAAGGGCAGAAATCGTTTATAATTTGCCACAATTATTTGGTGATATGTCCAACACCAAAGCTGGCCATAGACATGCAGATTTTAGAACTTTAGATTTTAAAGATTGGTCTACTTCTGACCATTCAGACAATATTTGGCCATTAATTCACGCACAGCAATCGTACAAAAGCTATGTCCAACAAATAGCAATAATTTGCAGTGGGTTGAATGGTAGATAGTCTGAGTATGAAATGTTTCCTGGCTGCAGGGAAACAGTAAGGCAGAATATAAATACACACATTCTCATCAAATGCAAATTATCTTTAAATATATAGGTAAAATTTTAAAGTTCCAATTCAAGTTTTAATCGCAATTTGAGTTCTTTCAGTGGTAAAACTCGCAGATTTGATTTTCTTGAACTAGAATGTTTGGAATTTATTAAGCACAAAATCTCTAAAAATTGAATGTAAGAAAAACAGCAACAAAAAGCTGGCAAGTTTGTGTATATGTCAATGGGAAATGTCCTATAAGTGATTTTTTTGAATTTAAGTTTTTTTAACAAAAATGTTTAAGTTGACAATGATGAGTATAATGTGTAATGTGATTTTGCTGCATTCACTTCATGTTTCTAATCAATTAGGTGTTTGGGTTTAGGGGCATATTTCTGAAGGGTCGAATTTCGAATTAAAAAAACTTTGAAATTCGACTTCAAAAAGACCAACCGAAATTAAGTCAAAGGTTTTTTGGCTGAATGGGTCAGTTTTTGATCGAATAGGTCTGTATTTGGCCGAATTCGAATCGTACGAATTAAAAGAATAGGGTATTCGATCAAATTTGATTCAAAGTTTCTCCCAAAACTTTTTTTCAAAGTCCACCAATTGACTCCAAATAGGTTCTAGGAGGTCCCCATAGGCTAAAATAGTAATTCAGCAGGTTTTAGATGGTGAATGGTCGAAGTCAAATTTTTAAAGAGACAGTACATAATAAATTAAAATTTTCTAATTTGTCTAATTTTTTAAAATTCTAATAGAATTTGGACTAGTCAAAGTACACAAAAAATAGCTCAAAATTCTAATTTTTTTCAATCGAAAATTCACCTCCACCTTTGATAAATCTTCCCCTTAAATAAGTGCATATATGCGTTTTTTCAATTTAAAATAAAAATTCACAAATTTACAAATTCAGACATTGATAAATTTGCACCTGTTTACATCATAGTTAAATTGTACTTTAATTTAATAGAAACTACCTCATTACGATCAGCTCAGTCCCAAAATATGTGTTAGCATGCCCCTCTGTTTGTCTAATATACAGGTATGGGATCTTTTTTCTGGAAACCTGTTATCCAGAAAGGCCATCTCCCATAGACTCCATTATAATCAAATAATCCAATTTCTTTAAAATGATTTCCTTTTTCTCTGTAGTAATAAAACAGTACCTTGTACTTGAACCAAACTAAGATATAATTAATCCTTACTGGAAGCGAAACCATAATATTGAGTTTATTTAATGTTTATATGATTTTCTAGTAGGATTAAGGTATGAAAATCCAAATTACAGAAAGATCTGTTATCCGGAAAACCCCCGATCCCAAGCATTCTGTATAACAGGTCCCGTACCTGTATTATGATAAGTTTTCATGTATTTGCTTTTTTAATGGTAGCATGCCCTTCTGTCTAATATACAGGTATGGGATTCTTTTTCTGGAAACCTGTAATCCAGAAAGGCTGTCTCCCATAAACTCCATTATAATCAAATAATCAATTTTTAAAATGATTTCCTTTTTTCTTTAACAATAAAACAGTACCTTTTACTTGATTCAGGCTAAGATTTGATTAATCCTTGTTGGACGCAAAACCAATTTATTGGATTTATTTAATGTTTACATGATTTTCTAGTAGACTTAAGGTATGAAGATCCAAATTATGGAATAATAAGATATCTGGAAAACCCCATGTCCTGAGCATTCTGGATAATAGGTCCCATACCTGATACTTGTATTAAACAGGTATGGGTAACAATTTTCTAATTGTTTTGCTGAATTAAAGGATTATCTTCTGCTATTGGGTGCCACGGGTAGAAAATTACATTTTTGTTTACTCAGTATGCCTGGTGTTCTCAGACTTGATATATTTATAGATTTTAATCAGTTTGTGCCCTGAGGTCACTAATTTCTGACACAGCAGTCTGTAGTGTTCATTTTGCAACTTTTTATGTTATTATTATGATTAGATTCACAACAGGTCATTTTTCAGCTCTACAGTATAAGCTTTGGGCTTTGTTATTCCAAACAGTGGTCCACATCATTTGCTGTTCAGGGATTGGTTATCCTTTTCTTGCGTTCTGTCATATTTGCCAAACCCGTGTATTTGTACATTTGTTTTTTTAGTTTTTATAAGTCTTTGCCTTGTCGGGTCTCTATTGCGCGGTTATTCTGTGTCTCTCTTTTATTTTATAGAGCTTTATATTTTAGGCTTTTTATGCCAGGTTTATTAACTTCACTGTTGGGTTAAAATTGTCTGTCGCATAGCTTGCTAGAACAAAAACCCTTGATCATGACTTGTGAGAGACATATATTTAGAGGCATATTTATCAAGGGTCGAATTTCGAATTCGAAAAACTTCTACCGAAATCAAGTAGAAGTTTTTTTTTTTGCCCGAATAGGTTTGTATTCGGCTGAATTCGAATCGTACGAATCGAAGTAATAGCGCATTCGATCGAATTTCCCCCCCAAAAAATCAGATTTTTCTAAGTCCACCAATTGACTCCAAATGGGTTCTAGGAGGTCCCCCGTAGGCTAAAACAGCAATTCGGCAGGTTTTAAATGGTCAAAGTTGAATTTTTAAAGAGAAAGTACATGATAAATTTCGGTATTCGAATTTTCGATTTTTTTTCAAATTCAAATCGAATTTGGACTATTCCCTAGACAAAATATACAAAAAATAGCTTGAAATTCGTATTTTTTTTAGTTTGAAAATTCACCTCGACCTTTGATAAATCTGCCCCTAATATTTTAGTAAGTAGCTTGGCTAACACCTGACGTTATCATTTTCAGGTTATGTCATGCCCTCGTGATTTGATTGGGATTGTCTCCTTGGTTGTCTGAATTTCTTGTCTAGTCCATTTTTTCCCTCTTGTTTTATTTCTTTTGAAATCTTGTTAAATCGGTATATTTCCCTATAAGGCCTCATCGTGCAACATAAAGCAATGTTTGACATCAACAGATTCTATAGTATTGTGGCAAAAAAAAATATACTCCTGTACTAGAACATCTATGATTACTGAACCCTATCTTTGCTATCTTTGCTGGTCTGCTAAGGCATAATACATAGTGCCATCATTATGCATCTGAGAGACGTAAGGCTATAGTTAAATGGAGATACCCACTTCTCTAGGGACTATAAACTTTACCAATAAACTAGTCATGTGACTATGTGACTATACTTCTCTAGTTTAAATCACTATTAGTTCTTGAACAGTAAAGGCTTTATTACTAATCTGCATAGGAAGTCTTGATAGAATTATGTAGAACAAGGATACAATGGTTAGGGATATACTCACAAACACAGCTTCATGCATTCCGCACTTTGCCTCTCAGGGTCAATCAATGAACAGGTTCAAATTTGAAGGCTCAACTCCAGCTTTCAGGATTGTGTAGAACTAGGGTTGCCGCCTGTCCGGTTTTGACCCGGACAGCCCAGTATTTTGAAGGGCTGCCCAGGTCAAAACTTCCTGCCCAGTTTTCCAAATAAGGAAAACCGGGCAGGATTACCTTGATTGACGTGGTGATCGGCCGATCGCTGCGTCATAGCCCCGCTCCTGACATAACTGACACTCCCACCAATGTCACAGCCCAACCCCCTGATGTCACAGCCCCGCCCCCTGCCTGGTCTCCACCGTTGCAAAAGGTGGCAACCCTACGTGGAACCTAGGCAAACTCTGTCCAGTGGTCTGTACATTTGTTCCCTAATGTGGGCAGTAGTTCACCCATCTTTTTAATCCTTACTAATCTCCTCATTGGAACTGAGCTACTGCTCAGTAGCTAGCCCTATGCAGTAGTGTAGTTTTTGCCCAAAACTCTGAAGAATTCAGAGTTTTCGGGGAAAGCTCTGAAGTTTGGCCAACCCTATTTTTTTGAGCTTTTTTCTTCATAAATAAGGTCCTTTCGGGAAATAGGAGTTGCTCAGATTTCTAACTTAGAAATACTGAGATAAATTCGGACCTTGATAAATAACCCCCCTAACACTTCCTAGGCTCTGCCTAACCTCGATTCCAACCTACACCAATCTCCCTACTCAAATGAGATCAGAAAATGGACCCAGAGCACATGTATACTCCATCTTACTTGTGCTGGGCCAAGCCAACTGTGCGTGGCTTTCCCCGTGCACATGCCTGAAAGTGAGCGTGTGCTCCTGAAAGTGACCTGTGGGAGTACGCATGCTCAGTAGCAGAGGGGAAGTCAGGGGAAGAAGGGGGGAGCAGCAGATGGGTCTCTGACCCCATGCTGGTTTTACTAAACAGATGATACTGATTGAAGTAAGAATTCAGGGTATATAACCAGAAATATTTTTGTACAGGTCATTCTGAATTAAGAAAGTCAGTCGGATGACTAGTGAAACGTCTTCAAGGAAAAGGAAAATACATTGTCTAGTTGATTAGATTTATAACTATAGATATACAAATATCATACTTTGACACAGCAGGAAACTTATTTCCCAACTATAAATAGATCTTGCCAGACTAATTTAATTTCTTTTTATGAGAATGTAAGTAGACACCTCGATTCTGGGATGGCAGTGGATGTGATTTACTTAGATTTTGCTAAAGCATTTGATACAGTGTCACACAAAAGGTTACTGGTTAAATTAAGGAATGTTGGCCTGGAACATAGTATTTGTACCTGGATAGAGAACTGGCTAAAAGATAGACTACAAAGAGTGGTGGTAAATGGAACATTTTGTAATTGGACCAGTGTTGTTAGTGGAGTACCGCAGGGCTCTGCACTAGGTCCCTTGCTTTTTAACTTGTTTATTAATGACCTGGAGGTGGGCATTGAAAGTACTGTTTCTATTTTTGCAGATGATACTAAATTGTGCAGAACTATAGGTTCCATGCAGGATGCTGCCACTTTGCAGAGTGATTTGTCTAAACTGGAAAACTGGGCAGAAAACTGGAAAATGAGGTTCAATGTTGATAAATGCAAGGTTATGCACTTTGGCAAAAATAATATAAATGCAAGTTATACACTAAATGGCAGTGTGTTGGGAGTTTCCTTAAATGAGAAGGATCTAGGGGTCTTTGTAGATAACACGTTGTCTAATTCTGGGCAGTGTCATTCTGTGGCTACTAAAGCAAATAAAGTTCTGTCTTGCATAAAAAAGGGCATTAACTCAAGGGATGAAAACATAATTATGCCTCTTTATAGGTCCCTGGTAAGGCCTCATCTGGAGTATGCAGTGCAGTTTTGGACTCCAGTCCTTAAGAGGGATATAAATGAGCTGGAGAGAGTGCAGAGACATGCAACTAAATTGGTTAGAGGGATGGAAGACTTAAATTATGAGGGTAGACTGTCAAGGTTGCGGTTGTTTTCTCTGGAAAAAAGGCGCTTGCAAGGGGACATGATTACACTTTACAAGTACATTAGAGGACATTATAGACAAATGGCAGGGGACCTTTTTACCCATAAAGTGGATCACCGTACAAGAGGCCACCCCTTTAGACTAGAAGAAAAGAACTTTCATTTGAAGCAACGTAGGGGGTTCTTCACAGTCAGGACAGTGAGGTTGTGGAATGCACTGCCGGGTGATGTTGTGATGGCTGATTCAGTTAATGCCTTTAAGAATGGCTTGGATGATTTTTTGGACAGACATAATATCAAAGGCTATTGTGATACTAAGCTCTATAGTTAGTATGGGTATATAGAATTTAATTAAAAGTAGAGAGGGGTGTATGTATGGATGCTGGGTTTTCATTTGGAGGGGTTGAACTTGATGGACTTTGTCTTTTTTCAACCCAATTTAACTATGTAACTATGTAACTATGCACAGGACCCCCTTAACTTTCTACACTTTAGACTAGTTGGTCAAACCAAGGGGTGTCTGTTTTACCAACCCCTAAATAAATATTAGAGAAACATTTAGAGAGATGCTATACATATATATATATATATACTGTATATATCAACAAACAGAGGAGAGCCCAATGAGTGATATAAATGTTTTTTCTAAACAGCCAATACTCACTTCCATCATATATCACAATACCAACACATATACAAAACAGTAAAACTAAAGTGTGCCTGAAGGAAAGAGAAAACAAGATGTTTGTTTGTTACAGATTTGTGTTAGGATACATTGAAAAAAAAGAATGTAATTTTTTTTGCTGTGAAGTAATTTGCTTTGGTGTAGGTAATAATCAAAGAAAAAAGGAAGAAAATACCAAGCATTGTTTAACTGCAATCTCTCTGCAGCAAGCACAATAGCAAATGCAAATCACTTTTTTGTTACTTACAATGCAACTTGTTTTGTTGTTTTTCAGAAATCAAGAATATTTGAACCCTCTAGACAGCATGCACCTCAGCTTGCACATGATGTACTAGTGCAGATGCCAATCTGAGTGCAAATTCTTTGTAGTTTAGTCAGTTTCATGTAAAGGCAGAAAACACATAAAAAGATAGGTGAGTGTTGATTGCAGGGCCCTATTGTGTCCATACACCATACTTTGTACGTTATTAGGCAAAGCAGGCTGCAATTTGTTCAAAGCAAAGTTTAGACAAGCAGATATAGATTAAAAATACTCTTAAACAGTCACACTCACTAACACAAATAACCCCCAAATAAAATAAAAAAAAATTGGTTTGTATGGCTTTTTATTAAAATGTGTTTCATGCCTGTTTCATTTTGACAGAGGCATGGGCTTGTCTGCCAAAATTGTCCCCTATTTTTCCATCTTTCTTTTGATCCCTTCCCTCGAGACCACTTCTTCGCTTCAAATAGAATCAAATAAGTATCAGCTTTTTATCTTCCCCTCCCAGGAAGCTGTCCCAAACACACTCTAGTTAATCAACCTCTGTAGCAGAACAACAGGGTTCCCCATCCACATCAATATAACTACAGGTATGCCACAACCTGTTTTTGACAGTTTCTTAGGAAGAAAAGATAGGAGGAAAATAAATATACTGGCAAAACTTGCAGAATGCAAGCAGTGAAAATATTGTCTTTTTAAAAATTGTAGCTCACATACAATTATATGCTATTAGTTAGGGATCAGAAAGCACCCAGAACTGTTTTAGTGTCACACAAGATGCATGATTCAACAGCAGTCATTATGTATAAATGAGTAAGTGTCAATCATGATAACTTAGCTCTCTTCTAGATTAAGTTATGCTAAGTACTTTATTTATACAGTGGGACTCTCCCTAAAGGAACTAGAAAATAGAGGGTGCGGAAGTCTTATGGGTGGAGCTCTTCACCGATTGTAAAGAGTCCAGCAAATTAATTTTAGGCGTATGCTATATAGTACAAGTTGATTAAGGGACTAGTCCGATTGCCATTTTGGAGCAAATGTTTTCCACTGAGAACACAAAATTCATAATAAAAAAATAAAGAAACCATCAAAAGAAAAGGAACCATAGCCTATAATTCCCAAACAGCATTATCAGAAACAAGAAAGGTTATTTACTTTGTTATTACTTTGCTGTAAGTCATAGGAAATGTTGTCATAGGAAATGTTGATCACTGCATTTTCATTCTCTTACGTGCTTGGGAACAAATTGGGTTTAAACAGTGATGCAAGACAGTGATTGGTTATAATAAGTGAGAGGAAGCAGTGGTGCTTATATGGTACATCCTTCACAATGGTTCTCTAGTGCCCCACTAAAATGGTGCACGACTGTATTCTAAGCCCTTTATTGCCCTGCTAGCTGTTGTTTAACTCTCTCCATTACAATTACTAAACATAGTTCATCTCACTAACACTCTGTCTGGTGATGGGTTTCTATCACTCTCATTTAGCCTGTAGCAGTTGGCAACAGTTTCATCAGGTCAGAGAAATATGTAATAATATAGCAACGGTTCACCAGTATATGTTGGGTTAGAAAATCTCACCGCATTATCCGATTTCTTTTTTAATAAAATATGCAATTTACAAACTTAAAATGTGATTGCTATTGAAAGCAGAATCTGTCTGTCCCTTTCTGTACTGCTGGTTCCGTCTTTTGAAATAATGTAGCAAAAGCCAGCTCTCTCCACACAAGTATTAATGTATGTTAGAATGTTGCTTAGATTTTCTTTCAATAGAAAACACAAAACATTTGTGTTTGGATGTACAACCCCTTTAATTGATCAGTAAATACAATCATTTCAATAATTGTAGTATATCTCCTTAACTATCAATGCTGATGTTCTGTTTTCATATTTCAACTGATTGCTTGATGAGTAAAGCTAGTTTCCAATCATTTTGCTTAACACAGTAGCTTTTGGCATGATGGATTATAAAGATTATAATTAAATTGTGTTTTAGAACAGGGATGCTATTATTTTCTATAAATACATAGTTTAATTTAAGTTATTATACCTGGGCCAATCTGTTACTACAGATATGGGATCCGTTATCCGGAAACCCATTTTCCAGAAAGCTCCCAATTACAGGAAGACCATCTCCCATTGTCTCCATTTTATGCAAATAATAATTTTTAAAAAGAAAAACAAAAAAAACGATTTCCTTATTCTGTATAATATTAATCATCATAATCATAATAATAATAATGAAACAGTACATTGTGCTTGATCTAAACTAAGATACAATTGATCTTTACTGGAGGAAAAACCAGCCTACTTGGTTTATTTAATATCTAAATGATTTTATAGAAGACTTAAGGCATGAAGATCCACATTATGGAAAGTTGTGAACCTGTTATGCTGGAATGGTGGGTAAAATTGGGTTGTGTTTTTGCCCTGTTGTCTGCTCTATCATGATTTTTTTTTGCTTTGCAGAAAGGCAATCATAATTATTGCTTCACTCATTGTACTATTCATAGTAGTTGGGTCTGAAAAAGTTTCACTCCTAGTAGCAACATATATATAGTCCTCTCCCAGCAGCAACAAAAGAACTGAATAGTAGCTAAACATGTTTTTTCATTGAAAGTATAACCATGTACTCTACTGTAAGGGGCCCATTTACTTAGTTCGAGTGAAGGAATAGAATAAAAACAACTTCCAATTTCTAATGTTTTTTTTGGCTACTTCGACCATCGAATTGGCTACTTCGACCTCGAATCGAACGATTCAAACTAAAAATCGTTCAAATATTCGACCATTCGATAATCGAAGTACTGTCTCTTTAAAAAAAACTTCGACCCCCTACTTCGCCACCTAAAACCTACGGAGGTGCAATGTTAGGAAGGTCCCCATAGGCTTTCTCACAATTTTTAGGTTGAAGAAAAATCGTTCGATCGATGGATTAAATTTTCATTCGATTGTTCGATCAAACTATTTGCGGTAAATCCTTTGACTTCAATATTCGATTTACATTCGGGAGTCGAATATCGAGGGTTAATTAACCCTCGATATTCGACCATATGTAAATCTGCCCCTAAGTGTCATACCTGGTATATTAAAAAATAAAGGTTGTGCTATTGATATGTATCTTTTGTGTATTGACGTCAGATGATAGATCTTTCTATTGCATAAAATTATTTATTCTTATTTAAGTTTGGTGTATTTGTATGATCTCAATATCTGTAGCGTCTTCTGTCTTACAAAAACTAGGCTTGAAATTTATGGAACACACATTTCTATTTTACACATTTTACTATTTTATACTGTTAATATAGCATTAACATTTACAAACTGGAAAGGAAAGTTTGAGAACAAACTCACTGAATGAAATCCTATTGGCTGCTGTTGGATCCATGCAGTTTTTCTAACCTATATGACCACAGTCATATAGTTCAAAACACTGTACAAATTGTGGGGAGCCTGGTTTTAATAGTGTCAGAATGTGACATCTGAATGATGGTTCTACCCACTTTCGTTAACATTAGCCCCCCCCCCCATACAGTGACCAACAGTGAAATGTTTGGGGACACTAGCATCAAACATGTGAGAATGGCAGCAGTTTAAATTTCCCAATTATAAATCTGATTGACTGTTGGTGGTTATACCCACTTTTTTCAAACCATGAATTATTTTCAACTCTGCAAAGTTCCACCCACTTTTTCAAACCTAAACTACAGTCCCCTAGTGACCAACTGTGAAGAGTTGGCATACTGTGAGAATGGTAGCAAGTTCAATTTCCCCATTGATAGTCAATAGGTAAAATGTGATTGGCTGGGGTGTTTGCTTCAGAAAGACTATTATAATTTATATAAACAAGCTGCTTTCTAGCCACCGTGGCAGCAATTCAAGCACAAGACAAATAGTAGATAACAGATAAGCATTGTATACTACAGGGCTTGTCTGTTATCAGCTGTGTAACCTGTGCCTTTTCTTCTTTTTCAGCTTTGAATGGCTGCCCCCACATCTACACAGAAGCTTGTTTATATAAACTATCAGGCCCGGATTTGTGGAGAGACCACCAATGCCCGGGCCTAGGGTGGCAGGATTTTAGGGGGCAGCATGCTGCCCAACCGCACCCACATTGGTTCAGAAACACTGGGGATGCGCAGGAAATAAAGTAGTTTTTAAATTTCCTGTGCACCACTCCCCATTGCGCCGGTCCCTATGATGAAAATTTGAGTGAATACAAGGGAGGGGACTGGGGCAACGAATGTCATCGGGCCTAGGGGTGCCCACTATGTAAATTCGGCCCTGTAAACTATAGTAGAGTTTCTGAAACAAATACATCAGTTTTACCAGTGCAGGCTAACAGTGCATTATATTTAATTAATTGAATACACTTTAATTTTTGGTGTTACTGTGTTATAAGAATGGCAGCAGTTTAAATTCCCCCATTAAAATCAATGAGCTGAAATGGATTGGCTATTGGTGACAAACTCTGCAAAGTTGGCGTAAATAGTAAATAGTAAATAGTTTAAGTTAACTTAAACCAATAAAATTCAAAAGGGGAAATCTGACTGGCTGTTGGTGACTCCACCCGCTTTTTCAAACCTAAAACTACAGCCACCTACTGACCAACTGTGAATAGTTTGGGGACCCTGGTGTTATTACTGAGCGAATGGCAGCAGGTTCAGTTTCCTCATTGAAAGTTAAGGGCTGTTCATAGCCCCGCCCACTGTGGAGCATCCAACAAATATTGCCTTTTCATTCACGTTGACCCCAATTCAATTTTGGTGAGTGCACCTTTATAGCTCTAACTTTGGCAGCATTTTAAATTTCCCCATTGAAAGTCAGGGGAGTTTGGGTGTTGTACCCCTAAAAATATAGGAAAAGTATTTAGAACATGAGGGGGCGCTAAGAAAAAGAAGCAAAAAAATAAGCTAACGTCAAACAACATTATGTTGGTTTTTTTCAAACCAACATAACATTAAAACAATTAAATATTTTTAATTAATATATTTTGGAAAGTTGCTTAGAATTATATTTTTATTCATTTTGCAAAACCTCATTGTTTTCATGAACTTGGTGAAGTTTCCAGACGAAAGCATATTGAAGGAGTGTCCTTAAATATCAACCCTTTGTCACTGGTTTGATTGGCTAGATCTGTTTCTTACAAAAATCTTAGCATTTTCCCAAATGGAATCCCAAATGTGTTGAATCCCTTTAAAAAAGAAATATTTTGTACAACGTTTTGGAATGGAAATATAACATATTAGTGATTTGCATGGAAATGCTTGAGAAACTCCAAACGTTAAAACATTCAAATTGACATGTTACAGCCACACTTGGAACATTACACCATCTTAGGTCAGGTTCATTTTCATTAATTTATGATCATAAAAATTACAAAGAGTGGCAGAGAGCACAAGGCCGACTATTTGGGGAAGCTGCTAACAGAAGTGGAAAGGAGAGCAATCCAACAAGCAGGTTAACTGCTAAAGTGAAGTTTATTTCAGACTAACTGACCCAACATGTTTCGGGCCCGGAGTGGTGCCTTTTCTCAAGTGTAACAGTGACCAGAACTGAGTGGCTTTTTAAACCCACCCTTCATGCCTCCTTCCACACATCATTTGCATAATTAGTCCAATTTAGTATAGTTGCTCCAGTGAGTGATTATTTGAGGCCAGAAACTATCCAGAAAAACTCTTTGGGGAAAATGTACTTACCTTCGAAGTTGCGCCAGCGTTTGCTTTGCCACACTTCACCAGGGTGCCGCTAATTCACTAAAATCCGAAGTTGCGCTCAGGGAGGAGAAAGGTAGTGAAGTTGCACTACCGTTAATTCGTCAAGCAAAGCGAAGTTACGCGAGCAATGCCTAATTTGCATACAGCACCAAGTTAAAGTACAATGGACGTATATGTAGCAGCAAATACATTACACTACACAAGTCCTGGGACTTTTTTTTTAAGCAAGCCATATCTACTCTATTGCACTTCGCCTGGTCTGAGGTGGCAAAGGCAAGTCTGGCGTAAGAGGTAATGTTCAGTAAAATCCGCAAGTTAGTGAATTAGCTTGGTTATGTCCCTTCACCATAGCGCAACTTCGCCTGGCGTAAGGGTGCGAAGTAGCGATAGAGTAGGTCCACATCGCTATCAAATTTACATCAGCGCCCGTTAGTTAATTGGCGAAGTAACAAAATGACGTCACGCTAGCGAATTATCGCTAGCTTAAACCATTTTGCCCTTTAGTACATTTGCCCCTTTGTGTTAAACAAAGTTGCAAAATGTCCATGGAGTGTTAATGTATAAATACATGGAGGGTTATTTTTCAAGGTCCGCATTTATCTCAATATCGGCTGCTACAAACTCCGATCTAACCTGCTCAGGTTAAAAACTCTTATTTATTATTACATTTTCCAGAAAATTTGCTTTGCGGGAAAAGCTCAGATTTTCACGATTTTTTTGTGAATTTTCACCCAAAAGCTCCAAAAACATTGTGAAATTGCCCGAAACCCCCGACACAACCAAAAATCAATGGGGCTGTTCCCGTTGACTTTTATGCAACCTCGACAGGTTTGAGATGCCGTGTTTTTATATTCAGGCTTTTTTTTAGCCTTCTGGGTTTAATAAATTCCTAAAAATTCATGATTTTTTTTAAAAGTTGGATTTTTTTTAAAAAAAATCACAAATTTTTCGGATTTCGGGGAATTTCGGTTATTTGGAACTTAGTAAATAACACCCATAGTGTCTATCATGTTCTGTTAAAAGCAAAGGAAAACTCTGATACTGCACAATAAATGCCTACCAAATGTTACCTCAGACATGCTGTAAAAACATTTGATATAGGAATAAACCCCTGCATTTTTATTAGTACTCTTACCAATATTTTGTCTACTCGGCATATACTATACTTCTTTGAAATTTGGAAAAACTGATAGGGGTTTTTGTGTGGATTTGGTACCTGGATAGGTGGGGGTTCACTATAGGATAAAGATTTAGTGCACCACCCTGTTTCTTGAAATACTGATAACAGTGTTTGCTAAAGTAAGTAGCCTATTGCCTCAAACAGCAATTCACAGCACTTATTCATGTGGAGTAAGTAGGGATACTGGAAGATGATGATGGGTGGCAGTGGGTGGTGGCTGACAATCTTTGTTTATATTATATTCCATTTTCATATTTCAACTGACTACTTGAAGAGTAAAACTAGTGGCCAATCAATCAATTTACTTAGCAGAGTATCTTGTGGATCAATATATATAGAGAGAGAGAGAGAGAGTGCCAGATATCCCTATGCTAGGTGTAGAGTGCAGCATTCCTTTGGGTGCAAGTGCTTGTTAAATTGGCCCTTCACCCAGACAAAAAGCTGTATAATAAATGTCCTTTTCAAATTGAACATGAAACCCAAATAATTTTTTTATTTAAGCATTCATAACTACATGTTGTAAACTCATTTAAAAATCTCAGCTGTCAATCAAATATTGCCTGCCCCTGCCTTTGGTATAGAGGTGGGGCAGACAATTACTTTCACTTTCCATTCAGCACTTACTTGGTGTAATAGCGCTCCCCACATCCCCCATCTCTCTTTACCATTTAATTATGTATGGAGATGGACATCAGGTCCCCCTGTTTTGGTGCACAAAGAAGATTTTGAGATAATGCAAGGTTTGCCTTAATAACAGTGTCCACAAAATGGCTCCTACCTGCTTGATATAATTATGAATTCCCAGACTGAAGAAAACAAGATTCAAATCATTTTACAATGTAATTAAAGTTCATTTTGCTTGACTAACACGATAAAACAGGATTTGGAATTATTTTTTTGGGTGATGGGTCCCCTTTAAGTAAGCTCTCCCTTGCACTTCTTGCACTTGCACCCCAGGGAAATTAAATTATCCATATGTTGCCTTAGTAGATTACAATGTCCTGATGACAAATGACTGATAGATGTAGTAAAAAAAAAACAGTTGACATTGTCCGAACAACATACACATTGCAACATTTTGTATGGTTTTCTGTATTTATGTGGTCATAAAATGCCCACTGAATTTGCCTTAGCAAAATTGCCTTAGTGAATACTGTATATACAGAACTGGGTAGCTTATTGTCACACAAACAAACTAGCTCTCATTCAGGTCACTTGCATTGCATTTAATAATCACATCTCACAATCTTTATCAGACATTGATCAAAAATCAGCAATAAGTGACTTTCTATGTTTTAATGTTTCATCTGTTGAACTAGAATGTGCCCCTAAATCTGACCACATAGTAGGCCCCTAGGTATTGTCAATGAAATTGCTTGTAGGCAGATAAACATCTTTGTCTGGGCACTTTGTAAAGTAATTTTGTACATTCAGGTGTTATTCTAGTAAAGCAATTTTGGTGCGGCTATCTCATCTCAACTTTGCTCAAGGTTGAAGTGGACAAATGAAATCAATCAGGATAATCTCCTTGAAACACATCGTTTTGCCTTCTGCTTCCAGACGGCTCAATTTATCACCCTGATTAGGGACCTATTTTTTTATGGGTATTCGTGACTTTTATATGACATTAAGTATTCTTGGTGGATTTAAAGAAAATCCATAAATTGTGTGTAATATTCAAGTGATATCTATAAAATGAACTTAAATTATTATTAGAACGGTGGGGAAAAGCATAAAATATTTCATATGCTTCATATGTCATTCTAATGGCATGCAGTGATATTACAAACACCTGCTTTTTTGTCTTTTTACAGTCGCATATTTCACATCACAATTTCCTTTACTGAACATGTTTTGTTTGATTTACACATGCTTGTATTACTCCTTAATAAACCCTGTTGATTACATTTCCTGCAGGTTTTACATTAACATGTCAAATGATATTTGCTTTCTGCTTACAGAGCATATAATGCAGAACTACAAGCGCTATCCCACTGGTACATTAAAAGACTATTACCATGTCAGATGGGTTTTCTCCTCTGAAGCTCTCTAGTTAAAAGGGAAAGTAACCCTATGATTGCCTAAACACAGGGTATGCCGCTGCCTGACCTACTTATTAGGTTTACCTAGATATGATTTTTAGTTTTTTTGCAAAAGCATAGTTATTTTAATTTTCTTTTATGTACCATTATCCCAGGTTTTTATTAGGCATAAGTGATTCAGGGAAGTAATAAGACAGTGGTAGAATATGGATATGTATAAAAACTGGAATCCTGATGAAGCATTAAAGTGTTACCCATAGTATCAAGAACAAAAATGTTAACTGCTAAAAATACACCAGCATTGATTAATAAGTAATTAACCTAAAGGCTAGCACTACATGTAAGAGGGCTAAACACTATATTCTACTCACAGTATGAATGACCTACTAAGTACTGAAAATAAACTATTCTGCAAGAAAGCTCCTCTCACAGACTTCTCAAAGGGATCCAGCAAGATGCATGACAACCCCTTAAAATATTCTGCATGACACTTGCATGAGTAAGCCAACCCCCACCCATTCTAGCTGTTTCAGAATCCCCCTTACCTCCCACCCCTTGCTAGGTCTATTTTCATTATTGTTCCTGCTCTATAGGGACCTGGGTTGAGCAGGGAGCGGGACTCTAAAGCAGTCAGTTTTGCATATTCTAGGTGTCTACTTTCTTGGCAACAAATGGCAAAATTTGTATGTTGTATTTTCATTTCATATTTATTTCAAGAGCGATAAATCATAATTAGCTCATTTTATTTCCCAATTTAAGTAAAAAAAAACTAGTGTATTCTACACTACGCTAGGGGTGTATATGGGCAAGATGACTTTTTAACAATGTCGTCAATACTCCCTCTGCTTCGAGTCCATTATAGTGCTTTGCACTTATGATCACACTGTAAATCAAGCTTCTTTTATGTGTAATAACAAGTTTATGTTAACTAAACACAGCCTTTTAAACTTTCATCTCTTCTTTGCCCATCAACTCATGATTTCATTCTAAAACAGTTGCATGATGTAAAGTCCTGATGTCCAGAATAGCCATAAGCAACAATACTTCATACTCCTAAAAATGATTATAGAATTATTTGGATAAAATTGAGTCTATGGGAGACGCCCTTCCTTAATTCTGAGCTTTCCGTATATTGGGTTTCCAGATAACAGATCCCATACCTGTATTGTGTTAGCTCTTTGTTGATGATGGGCGGACAAGGTAAGTCATTTTGGCCTCCTCCCTTCTACCCTCAGGCCTGGATTTGTGGAGAGGTCACCTAGGCCAGAGCCTAGGGCGGCAGAATTTACGGGGCGGCATGCTGCTCAACCACACCCAAATTGGTTCAGAAACACGGGGGATGCGCAGGAGATACAACAGTTTTTAAACTTCCTGTGCACCAGTCCCCTTTGCTCCTGTCCCAATGATGAAAATTTGAGCGAATAAAAGGGAGGGGACAGGGGCGACGAACAACAGCAGGCCTAGGGGCGCCCGCTATGTAAATCTTGCTCTATCTACCCCTACCTATCCCCTAACTTGCATGTCATAAAGATGTGCAAGTTAGGGAAAATCAGGAGGGGCGCCACCAACAGGGCACTGTCCTTACCACCTGTGGCTCTATATAAGAGGTTTCCAACCTGTGGGGCTCACCAGTAGTGGCTGGAGGGACCAGATTGAGGGCCTGTTAAACGTAAGTGCACATCTAAGAACATCTATTTTTCACTACTGTAATAGCAGTGAAGTTACCCTCCCCCCCATAAACATTTTGCTCAGATGGAGATATTGTAAGATGTTCTAAACTTCAGAATCCAACATCTTCTAAAACTGGATAATAAAAAAAGCTTGCTCATAAATGCTACATCTGCTTCATTGTCCTCTTCCAGCTCTTCAAATTGTGCTAATGGATGAGCAGGTCCCACATGAATTGGGCCCACAGATAGAAAGGATATGGCAATGAAATATTTAAGAATCTGTGCTTATTTAATCATAATATTTTACAAAAAATGTCTTTAATCCTTAGACCTGTTGCCAGTGGTTAAGCTGGTTTCTTCTTGCCTTCTGACCTACAATAAAAAGGAAGATTGGGGTAAAATGTTTATGCCACAAAGAAAGATTTTTAGATATTAGGATTTCACTGCAAAGAAATGACTGGTGCAGACCAAAGCATTTTGGGCCTTATCTGCACTGAAAAGGTTAATCTGCTTGCTTCCCGGAATAAACTATTTATTGTTCTGTAAAGGCCAGTGAAAGCAGCTTAGAGCATTACAGCAATAAGCAGTACATTGCATCCCAGGGGATGACAGGAATGAGGGGAGAATATATTTATGACACTATCTGTCAGTCAGAAGCAGTAGCAGCGGACACGTCTACAAAATGTCTATAAAAATAACTTGTCTTTTTTCAGCCTGCTCCAGGCTTTATATTATCATTTGACAAAGAATGTCAAGGAAGCTAACAGAATACCTAAATCTAACCCTTGAGTTTTATCCAATGCAGGAATAGTTCCCAACCTACTCCCCCTCAACACAGACACAAAAATACTGTATACAGTACGTGAATCTCTAAAATAAATGATTTCTACAGACTCTTAATTGTTGCCAGAATAAGTGTACCCCATGGAACTAATCTCATACAAGACATGCATATTATTTATTTTTACTCGTGCCAAAATAAAATTCAAAATGTATCATTCATTCATTCAGAATGATAAATGAGAAATAAGTATTCTCCTACCCTTTTACTGCTACGGTTCTCCTCAAGATGATACAAAGAAACAATGGTTGCCCTAGATTGTGCACTTAATATAGCCCAGGAACAGTAAAACTGGAGTTTTCCTGATAGGGGTCTTTAAGTAATTTGGATCTCCATAGTATTAGACAAATAAAATAATAATAAACGAATCACTGAAATGTTAATTAAACCCAATAGGATTGTTTTGTCTACATTAAAGATTATTTACATCTTACTTTGGATCAAGTACAAGGTGCCGCTTTATTATTACAGAGAAAAAAGTAAATGATTTTTAAAATATTTAATTTAAAGGAGCTCTATGGGAAACAGTCTTCCTTAATTTGGAGCTTTATGTATAACAGGTTTATGGTTAACATGCCTTACCTGTAGTTTGATTGACACCTTTAAATGCTGTACAAGGTACTGTTTTATAAGAAAAAAGGAAATCATTTTTAAAAATATTTTTTAAAATTGATTCTTTGGGAGATGTCCTTCCCATAATTTTGAGGTTTCTGGATAAAGGGTTTCCAGATATCCCATACCTGTAGTCTGATAGAAACTTTTAAATGCTGTACCTTAAGACCATTTTTTTGGTTTTCTAGAGCTGTGTCTGGGGAGTAGTTACCAATGTCAATATGGGGATAGGGCACAACTCAAAGGTGAAGAGTAAATCTCAGAATCAATGGAAGAAAAGGATAGCTGGATACTTGACCCAGCTGTCAATCAATACAGTGGTCAAAAGCAGGGCACAGAGACAATCCTAGATCAGATTACATGCTCAGGTCAATCATTTTTGCATATTAAATGGATAGCCTTAAGCAATGTTAGGTATGTACAAAGTGCTAATAAACTCATAAAAAAATTGTGGAAATGGATATTACCTTAAATCTTTGTGTGATCTAAGGGACAAGGTACTTAGAAAGAAAAATTGTGAAATTCACTGCAGTAAAGTGATGTCCAAATAGTTTTGACGCGCAACAATTTTATGATTGCAACAATTTTGTTTTTTTCGGTGGATTTTCCACTGGCAAATTTTTGCTGCAGTTTGATGAATTTATTTGTTGGTGGCGAAATGTGGAAATTCGCTGTGAATCCATGTCTGCCGAAATTTATTCGCCCATCGCTACTTGCAGGTAAAACTGTTAAAAAGCAGGTAGCAGGTAGAGCATTCCTTTTGTTAGCCTGTATGGTCTATTAAGTAAAAAATTGGAGGAAGTGGTCTTACATCAGGGGTCTATCCTACAAAAATATTCTACTATGAGAAAGTACTGTAAATCACTACCACTCTTTTCTTATCATTCTTAACAGGCACAGAAACTTGGCAGATAGACTGGTGAAAGCAAATATACACGAGGAAGATATAACAACAAGATTCCTGGGTTCCACTAAACATGGAACCTTTCCCTGCCTTGGTTGTACAAACTGTAATTACATCATTAAGGGAGATACAGTAACACACCCTTTGAAGGGGCATAGTATTCCATTTAAGGGGTACTACAAGTGTAACTCTGAATAAGTGGCAATTGCACTCTTTGCACTAGTGGAGCTGAATTTCCGTGTTAAAACACGGAAATTCGCCTCTTAAAGTTACAAGAGGCAGCTTTTTGCCGCCCCTTGTATCTGGCTGCACACTGCTGCCCGAGGGAAGCTTCTCACCTTGCCTCATAGCAGGATTGGCCCTGACTTCCAGACAGCTTAAAATTAGCTTATGAGAACACAAGTACTCAGTTACCAACTACAATCCCGAAAAATATAAAACTGGTTGGAAACATTTTTATTCAAAAACACAGCCCGGCAACACTACGATAGATGGTTCTGGAGGAGGTGTGAGTCCCGCAAAGCGCTGTAATGAATACATTAGAAGCATTAGGAATGAATAAAGCAGTGAGCTTTAAATGTTTCTTATAATACAATGCCTTTCAGATATCCTTTGAAATTAAAATGGATTAAATGGTTTTACATTTAAGGATTGAACAATGATCTAGTAACTGACACAACTCCGGGTAGTTCACTGCCAGCTTTGATACCTTACACCAGTGATCCCCAACCAGTAGCTCGTGAGCAACATGTTGCTCTCCAACCCCTTGGATGTTGCTCCCAGTGGCCTCAGAGCAGGTGTTTATTTTTAAATTCCAGGCTTGGAGGCAAGTTTTGGCTGTATAAAAACTAGGGGCACTGCCAAACAGAGACTCAATGTAGGTTGAAAGTTAACGTAGGGGCTACCAAATGGCCAATCACAGCACTTATTTGGCACCCTAATAAAAATTTTCATGCTGGTGTTGCTCCCCAACTCCTTTTACTTCTGCATGTTGCTCACGGGTTCAACAGGTTGGGGATCCCTGCCTTACACAATGACATTTAACTGATATGTACCATACAGAATTGCTTGTTACAGGAAGGTGTAATTAGGGAGTAGGACACAAGATGACAGTACTCCTTTGATCCTTTGATAACCAATGTACCTGGCCACACTTTGGAGCACGTAAAACGTGTTGATGGGGTGTTGGATTCACTGCACATACAAACAAAGCATAAATGTTAAATTACATGAAAAAGTTATGCCTTTGTGCGAACAAATTTTTCTTTGCGCAAATTTAATATAGCTTTTGCAAACTCGGAAACTGTTTAGCGACCACTTCCGATAGTAGAAGACCATTTGCATTTGAGAATTTTATAGTTTGCGCCAATGCGCAGTAAATGTGATAAAACTTCTTACTGAAAAAGTCATTATGTTTGCTCCAAAAGATTACGACACCTTCAAACACTTCTTAAGAGTGCACAATTATGGTTCGCAATGTGTAATTAAAATTTGCAATGCAATAACAGTTTAAGGAACAATATTACATTGTGAGATGTGGATTTTTAGTGTTATTGGTGCAAATTGTTTTTCTCTTTGCGACTTTAATTAAATTCTTCCAAAGTTCTGCCTGTTGCTTCCACACTTCCTTTTACAGTTAGAGCTGTAGTATTTCTGGTCAGTTGATCTCAGAGGCAGCACAGAGACCATAACAAAAAGGCAAGATATGTAAAAGGGCAATATTTACTTAAAGGGTTGGTTTACCTTCAGACAACTAGTTGTTTTCAGATAGATCACCAAAAATAATGACTTTTTTCAATGACTTTCTATTTTCTTTTTTTTTCAACTTTTTATTGTATTTTCAAAAGGTAAATAGCATAATTTAAAGTAACCGTACATTGTATTGTATGCTCATTATGACAAAATGGATATACAAATATCATTATTCCATGAGTTTGTTAATCAACATCAGTCACTGTTAACAAGGTTTATTTATATCAGTATAACACAATAAAATTTGAAAATAGACAGATGGGGGTAGGAGACAGAATAGAAAGAAAGAGGGGAAGGGGTAAGAGTAAGAAACATTTGAGAAGGGGAATTGAGGGGAGAGAGAGAGCTTCTTTATCATGTCATTTGCGACAGTTAGGAGGTAGCTTCCATTGATGCAGGTATAGGTGTTGGGGAGAGCGAAGGAGGAGGGGGCGAGTCTCTTTTTTGCCTTCTTGCTCGAGTTGCTAGGTAAGTTCTACTCTGAGAGAGTTTTCTGCCCACCATTTAGCATATCTGAAGGGGGCTAGTAATTTTTGTTGTTTTTATCCTTCCGATGTGTCTAGGTATTTGCTCCAAATATCAAAGAAAAGTGAGCCTTTGAGTTCCTTATCCAGTCACTTATCAAATCATGTCACTTCCACCTAAAGAACATATCCAAAATACGATCATTTATCACCCAAGACGCTGCCAAAATTCTTATTCACTCTCTCATCATATCGCGTCTAGACTACTGTAACTCGCTTTTAATTGGCCTCCCCCTCCAGAGACTGTCACCTCTCCAGTCCATAATGAACACTGCTGCGAGGCTCATACACCTCAGCAACCGCTCCTCCTCTGCCTCGCCATTCTGTCAATCCCTGCACTGGCTTCCGTTACCTTTCAGAATCAAATTCAAATTAATGACACTGACTTTCAAAGCACTTCACAACTCTGCTCCACCCTACATCTCTGAACTCATCTCTATATACTCACCCACTCGCTTACTACGCTCCTCTACTGACCTCCTACTCAACTCTTCTCTCATAACCTCCTCACATGCTCGCATTCAAGACTTTGCAAGGGCTGCACCCCTCCTCTGGAACGCTCTCCCACGGTCTGTCCGACTTTCTCCCACCCTTTCTACTTTCAAAAAATCTCTGAAAACGCACTTCTTTCGAGAAGCCTACCCTCACTCCGCTTAACTACCAAACGCAACACCACATACAGTACCACATTTCTCACCCACTTACTTCGATCTTGCCCACTCCCACACCTTGTGTATTACTCCCTCCCCTTTAGACTGTATGCATATGCATAGGGCCTTCCTCACCTTTTTGTACCTGTATTGATTGTGATGTCTGTTACTCCATATATTCTATATATGTAATTTGTGTGATGTAGTTGTATAATCACATTTACTTTACAGTGCTGCGCAATATGTTGGCGCTATATAAATACATGTTAATAATAATAATAATAATAATAATTCCTTGTCTGGTACACCAAGACCCATTGGAGTTGCATTGTGTACAGTAATTTGCGTTCCCATAATTGTTTTGTAGGTGGTTGTGTGTTAGTCCAATATTCCAAGATGGTCTTAACTGTGGTTAGTACCATTATATCTGCGAGTCTGATGTTACCTTTGATGGTGTTTTCAGTAGGTGTGGGATATAATCCCAATAGTATTTGTGAGTTTGTCCGAATTATTGTGATTTCGCACCAACTTGCGATATGTGATAGAACTGTACTCCATAGAGCATTTAATTTAGTACATGACCACAGTGCATGTTCTAAAGTGGCGTCAGCCTGATTGCACTTTGCGCATTTGGATGTCTGTGTTAGGCCGATTTTGTGTGCTATTTTGGGTGACACATATGCTCTATGGAGGAGTCTAAGGTCCACGTCTTGGAAGTATACTGCTGATAAAGCTTTTGTGCGTTTCATATATGCTGTTGTAATTTGGATTATTGTTGTGTTTGGTATGACATTTGGCCATCTCGATATTCCTTCTGTACGTAAATTGTAGTCCATATTTGGTCTAATGATAGCATATACTCCAGATGTTGTAAGAAGCTGTCCCTTATTTGCCTTTATTAAGATATCCAATGGATTATTTGTTAATTGTGCTTTTATACCCCGAATCACTAACTCTGCATAGCTTTTGACTTGCAGGTATGCAAAGATATGGCCGTTAGGGAGGTCATATTTGGATTGTAGTTCTGGGAATTTATATATTGTGCTCGTGTTGGGGTTAAGGAGTGAACCAATCATGATTAAGCCTTTGGAATGCCATAGTTTGAAACGGGGGTCTGCTTTAGCATCTTGGAAGCGATTGTTGCTTAGTAGGGGTAGAAAAAGTGATAGTTTGTACCGAATAATTTGGTTCTGATTTTTTGCCATGCTTCAATTGTGGTGTGGATCAGTGGATTAGTTTGACAGTGATTTGGAATTTCCGAGGGTAGGGCATGTAGCAGATAGGCTAAGGAGATATTTGGTGTGAAGTTTTGATCTTTTTGAGAATCGGTGTACATATTCTCTTGGTTGATCCAGTCTTTGGCTATTCGCATAAGACTAGCCAAATTGTAATATTTTAATAATGGTAGGTTAAGTCCACCATTGCTTTTAGGTTGTGCTAGTTTCATTAATGATATCCTGGGTTTTTTACGCTTCCATATGAAGGCTTGTAGTTTGTTGTTGAGTTTAGTTATGTCTGAGGGTTTTATTATAAGTGGTAGCACTTGTACTTTATAATATAGCCTAGGGAAGGTAATCATTTTGTAGAGATTGATTCTGCCAATATAATTTATGGGTAGATTTTCCCAGCTCTTTAGGTTTTGTATTAGTTTTTCTATGGTTTCTGTTATATTTAGGTTGTATAGCTGCGTTATGTCAGCTGGTATCTTTAAATAGGAAGTGGTCTGTTGGAACATATTAGCTGCCATTTTTGTATTATTATCAGGAGGGGCTCCCAGCCAGTTCTGATTTGTCTAAATTGGCTCGGAAGCCTGAGATGGCCCCAAAGTCTCTTATTGTATCTATTATGTGTGGGATCGATGTGGCTGGATTAGCAACAAATAACATTATGTCATCCGCGTATGCCGCGTAAAGCCTTGTTTTGTTCACTTATGTACAAGGAATGGCTCAGAGTTTATCCCTTGTGTTGAGATAACAGCTTGTGGGGCCTTGTATATTGTTCGAATGAAATTGATGAAGCCGAGGCCGAATTTTTGATTTGATAGAGTCCTGAGCAAGTGCAGCCAGGTGACTCGATCAAAAGCCTTCTCCGCATCTAGGCTAATTGCTGCAGCTGTGTGGCTCGGGAAGTCTCTATATTTTACCACTGTTGCTATGAGGTTTCTGATGTTTTGAACAGAGTATCTGCCCTGAACGAAGCCGGTTTGCCCAGGGGAGATGATTTTAGGTAAGATCAATTTGAGTCTCTCTGCAAATACTTTGCTCAGGTCTTTGTAGTCCGTGTTTAGCAACAAGATGGGCCTATAAGATGCAACATTAGTGAGGTCCCTGCCTGGCTTTGGTAATAATATTATTCGGGCCATTGTAAAGTCCTTGGGCATATCTGAAGTGTGAAGCATAGTTTTAAGTGCTTGTGTTAGATGCGGGGTTATTTCAGATCTGAGGATTTTATAGAACTCTGAGGGAAGGCCATCAGGGCCTGGTGCTTTGCCGTTCGCCAGTTTTCTGAGAACCTGATCTATTTCCTCTGGTGTGATGTCTGCGTCTAAGTTTTGTTGGTCAGTTTCGCTAAGTTTAGGAAGGTCTGCCCTCTGTATGAATGTTAGTCCCTAATCCGGGTGATCTTCTTCGGCCGAGTATAGATTTTGATATTATTGTGCGAAAGTTGTGTTTATTAATGTCTGATTTGTAGTTAGGCCATAGGGCCTTGTATCACCATCCCTCCCATATTTGCATTTCTTTTAGCTTTGCTAAGGGTTGCCAATAGTCTGCCCTGTTTGTTACCTTCTATATACAGTAGTATTTTGTTGATGTTATATTAATTCTATGTTGTATTGCTTCCTGCAGCGCTAAATCATAACTTTCTTTTGTTGTTTGTAATTTAATTTTATTGGGGGCATTTTGTGTTTTCTGATATCTTTTATATGCTTTAGTTGCTTCTCGTTGCAGTGTTGCTAGGTGTTGTATGATTTCCCATTTACGCTTAGCCATGAATGATAAAATATGACCTCGTAGTGTTGCCTTGGCTGCCTTTTAGAATAATATTGGAGTTTCAGTGTGTGCTTCCATAGGGTGTATGCATTGCATTAGTTACAGGGTTACAGCTATACTGCTGGGAGCGTGGTCTGAGATGATAATGTCATGCATCTTTATATGGCTTGCGTGTGGGAGCGTGTGGTGGTTTAAGAATATATAATCTATTCTCGTATATAGATCGTGTACATGTGAGTAATAGGTGTAGTCCTTATCTAGGGGGTGTGTGATCCTCCAAGAATCTAATAATTGTAATTTTTTTGTAAATGAGCAAAGGGGGTTGGCTCTTTGCGAAGGGGGGTTGTGTGCAAGCCTATTCCTGTCTAGGTGTTGGTCCATAATTGTGTTAAAGTCTCCTGCCACCAATAAATATTTAGTGGGAATGTCTATTATTTGCTGCAAGATCTGATTAAAAAAGCTATGCGTAGGAGAGAGAAGACGTGACCCCTATAAAATCATGTGTTGTGTATGCGCCATATGAATTTGCAGATCGGACTTACTGCGCCGTTGTTCATATTTTTACTGTTTAAGGTTCCGTAGTTCTTTTTGAAGCCTGCCTCCTCCTCTCTCTTGGGTGCATTAAGGTAAAAGCTAGATAGGAAAGAAGAAAGTAGGAAAAAATAGGTTACCATATTAATCAAAACATATTGCACTAGTGCAAAAAACAGGTTATCAGCACCTGTTTTCACCATAATGAACACTTTGTTCAGGGGGGGTAAGGGAAGAACCACGTGGGGCCCTAGCTCCACCTTTTTTTAGGGGGGCGAGTTTTGTTAGAATGAACGTATGGAGATAGGAGGTGGGTGGTTGAGGGGGCCCATTTGGGAACAATGTGGGGGGGTGTCCCTCTTTCATACATCTCATATATTAACTGCAACAATTCAGTAAAACTTAATCATTAGTGACTATATTAATGAAAACTTTCAATTTTAGAGGGGAGTCTTTAAAGGTTGTTGGTAACGTCTCAAATTAGTCTCTAAATTTATAACATAATTGGTATATCAGGGGCTGTTTTAGCCTACAAGGAAAATAGAACAGTAAAACAAGAAAATAACATGGAAGTTGACTTCATGGAAATGGTTGTTAGTTCCTTCAAATATAATATTCAGAGCAAGCTCACCGAATTTCTTTGTTGGCTTCTTCCACAGGTATTCTGTGTATAATACCCAATAATTCAATGTATTCAGTAGTTGTGGAACAAATCCAGGGCAGCAACTTGTCTGCAAAGTTCTTTATTGGGAAACTGAGTTACACAACATGTTTCGGGCCCACGCCCTTTATCAAGTGTGCTTGATAAAGGGCGTGGGCCCGAAACATGTTGTGTAACTCAGGGCCCACGCCCTTTATCAAGTGTGCTTGATAAAGGGCGTGGGCCCGAAACATGTTGTGTAACTCAGTTTCCCAATAAAGAACTTTGCAGACAAGTTGCTGCCCTGGATTTGTTCCATAACTACTGAATACAGTGTTAGTTCCTTCACCCAGTGCCACACTTCTTTTTTAATCTTTCTGCTGGCTTTAGAGTGTGTTTCTGGAATTTGACCTTGTCTAAGTAATTGGTGACTTTAAATATTACTGGTCTAGGTCGTTTTGTTTGGCTTGGCTGTGGTGGGCCGATCCTGTGTACTCTGTCGACGTTGAGTTGTGGATCACTGTCCATTGGATACAAACAGCCAGGTAAAGTGAGTGTGACAAACTCCCACAGATTTTGTCCTTTAACCGTTTCTGGGAGACCTATTAAACGTAGGTTGCTTCTCCTGTTCCTGTTTTCCAGGTCCTCAATGTGGTCAATTAGTATTATGTTAGATTTTTGTAAACGGTCTACTTGGTTTTGTAAGGTTTTCCAATTGTGTTTCGCAATTTGTAGTGCGATGTTCAACTTCGTCCAGGCGCTCGGTATGTTGCTTAATTTCAGTGAGCGTTTCTTTTATGGTTGTATGTATGAGTTAAATTTTTGCTCAAATGTAGGAGTCAGTAGTTCTGCTATTGCTTTAGCAGTTTCTTGTGCTAAGGTTTGTTGTGCACCAGGTGGAGTTTCCATCTCTGAATTGCTTTGATTTGGCGTTTCGTGTTCTGACGCTGAAGATGATGATGTAGTTGTGTCTCTCTTTGTGTCCTTTTTTTCTCGTTGGGTCTTTGGCTTAGTCATGGGGTCTGCTTTGTTGAGATATTTATACATATGTGAGATCTGAGTCACCAGAGTTTGCCACAGAGCGTCCGCGTGTACGGTAAAATACTTAAGTATTTTACTATCAATGAGTGAGATGTTTCGGAACGTGATGGATCATTGGGCCCCATGGATTCTAAGTCCATTTATGGGTGGGATGAGCCATTACATAAGGCCAGAGTTACCATCTTATTTGTGGATGTGAAGATAGGCGGAGGTAAGGCCTCTTTTTGATGTGCTACCATGTGCACTTATTCCTGGGTCTCTCGCTTTCCTGTAAACCCTTAATATGTATGTATATATATATATATATATATATATATATATATATATATATATATATATAGTGACCTGCTCGTGGTATGGAGATTGTAGCTGTCCCACACGTTATATTGCACTGGCCAGGGTTCTCGAGCAGCACTTGCCCATTAAAATGAAGCCGTGTAGAGCTATGTCTATGCAGCAGTATGTTGTTTGGGCACTGTGCTTCTGGGCTGCAGTTTGAAGTTTTTGGTGGTGGGTGGTTGCCAGTGCTAATTAGCCAGTGGGCTAATGGTGTGGATCTCTCGGGTGGTGTTCTACTACACTGGCAGACGTTATGATCCTTGAAGCTTGCTAGGCAGTGATGGTCAGTTCTGCCATCTGTTGGATTAAACACTAGAGGCTTGCTGTATCGTAGGCAGAGTGTCCTATGAAAGGGTTAATAGGCATAAGCCTAAGCATATTAAGCCTGTTATAAACAATACGGTGTGCAGTGCTCTCAGCAGCAATGGCATACCTCCCAACTGTCCCTTTTTCGGAGGGACAGTCCCTCTTTTGACAGCTCAACCCGCAGTCCCTCATTTGTACTGGAAAGTCCCTCTTTTCTCTGCACTGAACAGCCAGAAAAAGAAATAAAGTTTCTCACTTAATTGGCTTTTAGCAGAGAGCCCAGAACAGCTAACAGGTGCAAATAAGATACTTTGTAACAATTTTGAGACACAAAAACACAGTTTAGGTAAGGACAAATATTTTCAAACTTTCATAACCTGCCAAATTTTGTAAAACAAACATGGTAATTAGGGGGTGTGGCCACAGAAAGGGGTGTGATCAAAAAATTAGCTGCGCTACGTGCGGGAAAAAAAATTTTGTCCCTCTTTTTACTTCCAAAATGTTGGGAGGTATGACAATGGAGGTATGCTGGGGCTGTATTACAGTGTGCATATGAGCTGGGAGTCTGTTTGGGGTGCAGGCCTTGGATATTTGTATATATACAGGGCACCCCTGGGGTCTCTCAGGGTCTCTCACCCTCACAGTACCTTTGGAGAGTACCTTCAAGCTCCTCAGTAGCGCTCCGTAGCCGCGCCAGCGAGATCCGAGCTTCCGGTTGGCCGCGGCCAGGGCTTGCGATCACGCGAGTCCCCGGCTATACTATGTTGCTAGGCCGCAGCAAGATCTCCGTCCAGGGATGTACTAGAGGACTCGTTTCGGTCCCAAATTACAGCGGGGCCTCTTCCCCACTGCCTATGATGGTGTGGTGACCGTAGGGCTGTGTTTGTTTGGTGGATGGCAGAAGTTTTAACGTGGGGCCCTGGGAGCACTTTCAAAGTGACTTTCTATTTTCTATGTGTGACTGTTTTTCTAATATTGAAGTGTAAAGTGTCATAAACCAATTCAAAGAGACAAAAACTTAATTTACTTGATAGAACAGAATGCACTATGAAAGAATGAGTATGAAAATATTTATTTCAAGATCATTTTACATCAGTTTACAGTTTATGTATTGACTGGACAGTTCAGTACACATTTTTATACATTTACATTTGAAAAATACAAGCCTTAGTTCTATGAATATGTCATATATCACTTGGATCTATTCTATTATGCTATTTATGCATGTACATCCATTATTTGCCATTTATTAATGTTCATTAAAGATTTTTACTATGGCGCTGTGCATGTATTAAACTATTTAGAGAACAGCAAAAAGGTGTAGCAGGTACAGTAGGTGCAGTTGTTTGTAAGAGGTTACAGTTGAAGGTGCTGGCAGCACTAAACACCAGGGACCCCTCATAATGTAACCACTGTCTTTCCTACAGACTAATTGGATGTGGTTGTTTGCTTATAAAAGACAAGCCACTTACTAATACAGTTGTAGTACAGTGTGGTTAACGGTTGAAGTCTCCTATAGGAGCAGAAGGCAAATGGAGTACAACAGGTGGAGGTGGCTGCTTTCATGAGCAAACTTCCAAGGATATATTTTGCTCTTTAGCAATTATTCAGATTTATAAATATATATTGTTATTTACAATATTATTATTATTATATTATTACATACAATATATTATAGTCCTCTATGAAAAATATGCGTTATCCTTGGCCTTTGGAAATTAAGAAGGACACTCTTTGTTTAGCTGGCTTTAATAGGGATGATTGAACTTTTTCCCCTGATATGGTTTTCTGACAATGGGCCAGATGCAATTCAGTGAGAAAAAGTTATATCATGGTTTATCACATGAAAAGTCATGGACGAGATTCAATTCTAGGAGAAAAAACTTTTCTCCAAATTCAGTTCCAGTTTTTCCCCATAGACTTCAATAGAGTTTTCACGTGATAAACCATAAGATATGTTTTTCTGAATTGAACTGCATCTCAAATTGAATCTCGTCCATGAGTTTTTTACGTGATAAATCTTTTTCTCACTGAATTGAATCTTACCAAATATGTGTGGTTTCACCAGCAGTGAAACTTTGTATTAGAATCTCAGTAATTATAATCCATACCTAGCCTTCAATGTATAAGATTAGAGCTCTCCCCAGCCCTCCCTGTAGTTGTCGGGGTGTGTTTGAAAGAAATTGGCAACATGGCAGCCTCTCTTCTATGGAGGACAGTTGCAGTATAATACAAGAACCTTTCTAACAAGACCAATTTAAGGGAAGCTTTTTTGGAATGGGGGGTTTAGTTCTCCTTTAACTGCCTTCCCATCGACTTCAATACATATTGGAGAAATGTATTTGGTTGAATTCTGAATGCTTCAAAAAAACAATTGGACAAATACTTAACCCTAATTTATATATTAAAAAAATGGACAAAATCCACCATAAAAACTTAAAAAAAGTGTCAACTTAAAAAGTGTCAACTTGACTTGCCCAGCTCTTTAATTTGGCTAAACACAAAGTATTGGCAGTAAATTCTGTAAAAAAAGGCTGAATTACTGCCAAACTACAATTCAATGCATCCTTAAATCATTCAATCATATGGGCAGAAAAAAAAATTACTTTGGTTTATTTTGTTCCATTATCAGATGCCACTTTAATGACTATTAGGATTAAATGCTGGTTTGCATGGAACCTATGTGCAGAGTAACTGCACATTAACTGGTATTTATTAAAGAAATAAATTAAAGGAATAGTTCAGTGTGAAAATAAAAACTGGGTAAATACATAGGCTGTGCAAAATAAAAAATGTTTCTAATATAGTTAGTTAGCCAAAAATGTAATATATAAAGGCTGGAGTGAACAGATGTCTAATAAAACAGCCAGAATCCAACTTCCTGCTTTTCAGCTCTATAACTCTGAGTAAGTCAGTGACTTGAAGGGGGGCCACATGGTACATTTCTGTTCAGTGAGTTTGTAATTGACCCTCAGCATTCAGCTCAGATTCAAAAGCAACAGATATGACCCATGTGGCCCCCCCTCAAGTCTCTGATTGGATACTGCCTGGTAGCCAGGGTAACCAGTTAGTGTAAACCAAGAGAGCTGAAAAGCAGGAAGTAGTGTTCAGACTGACTTGTTATAAATCAAATCACTCCAGGTTTTATACATTACATTTTTAGCTAACTAACTATATTAGAAACTTTTTTTATTTTGCACAGCCTATCTATTTACCCAGTTTTTATTTTTACACTGAACAATTCCTTTAAGGAGAGACAGAGAAAACAAGTCATTGAAACAAACCGAGGGTCAAGGGCAGGCAGCAGACAAGCATAGTCCAGGAATTAGGCTGAAGGTCAGGACAGGCAGAGGTCAAACCAGTAAGTCAGAATCAGAGGGAACAGGGACAGGAGCAGGACTTACTGGGCTTGAGCAGGTTATCAGGAACAAGGTTGCATGAACAGGGTCAGGAACAAGAAAACAGGAACCAGAGCAAAATCAGGATCAGAATCTAGGATAAGGCAGGTTGGCCAGTAATCCAGCCTTGGGTAGATGGGGAGACAGGGGGCCTGATTGAGGGAAGATGGTCTTGGAAGAAGCTTCACAGAAGATATTATATCAGGGCCAGGCTGCTGCCTGTGGCTCAAGAAGGAGGATTAATGGCAGAAATAAAATAGAGCCTTGGGAGTTCCTGAGACTGACAGAAACAGTAACTGCAAATAAAATCAGGCATTCTTAACCTATGGGTCAGTGCCCAAATATGAGGCACCATACTATTTATGCTCAGGACCTGTGGTTTTCAGGATAATGGATCTTTCCATAATTTGGATCACCATATACAGGTATCAGTTTTCTACATAATAATGTAAACATTAAATAAACCCAATAAGCTGATTTTGTCTCCAATAAAGATTAATTATATCTTAATTTGGATCAACTACAGGGTATGTTGTGTTGTTACAGAGAAAAAGGAAATAATTGTTAAACATTTAAATTATTTGGAGCTTTCTGGATAAAGGGGTTTCCGGATTAACGAATCTGTGATAAGATTAGATAAAATCTGTGATAAAGATCCATTTTATGTCATATACAGTAGGTACTGCCTTTCTCATTGTGTAACTGGAATAGGTCTCTATGCTCCATTTCAGAGCATAGTTCCTGCAGCTCCCTAATGAATAATGTATTACACTATATTTTAGATGTGCAAACTTTAGCAGCATAAGGGCATCTCTGAAACCTGTTATCTGGCAAAGACTTTCCACAGGATTAAACAGAGAAGCAAAATGGAATTCAGTATATTGCCCCTGTAAGCAAAGAAAGACGTAGTAAAGAACTGGAGTGTAGCAAGCAAACCATTATGTTTTGATAGAAATGTTAGCACTGAGGTTGGTAAGAAAAACATGCAGTTTAGGCATTCAAATTAGCTTGACAGCTAAAAATTTCATTTAGTACATGGAGGCCAATAGAGCATAGTAAAAAAGTAAAAGGACAAGATAAAATAAAAAATGAAAACGGTATTACAGCTAGGAGTAATATAAATCCCAAATTACTTTGACAATTTTTTTTGGTATTTTTTTTGTGGTCCTACAATTAATAAATGTCAAATTTTTAGAGAAATATAGGAAAAGCATGCATTTTTTGTGATTCTGAGTTCTAAAGACTTTATCTCATAAGCCTAAAGGCTGTGTCGCCACCCCTTCTTAAACATGGCAAAGCTGTAATTACAGTTATGAATGTACTAGATTATCTGCCATGAACGTGATTGTGTAGGACTTTCTGTGTAGCGTGGTTGTCACACTAAGTAGCTGTCATTATTACATGCTAGATTTATCAAATGTAAAATGTTTACCTATTCGACCACCAGCAGTAGCAATACCAGTTTTAATATGAAATACAATAGATACCCAGGAAATCTGTAGTCCTCGCCTGGTTCCAATGTCCGTTCTCCCTCGGATGTATGTAACCACAACAGTTTAAGAACAGTTTTAGTATGTCATACAATATCTCACAATATTTAAAATTTTAAAATGGACTGCCCCTCTGATCCTGCACAGTGCTCACCACAAAATCAGCCAAACAACCTTTCTATGTGGCTTGACAAACCTTTCTATGTTATCACATTCCTTTTAAAGAAATAAAAGAAAAAAAGGCAGGGGCAAATGGAATCTATACTATTGTATGAGGACCTAGGACACAGTGGCATTATTTGTTGCCGTCAGAGATTCATCCCCTCTGAACTCTGATACCATCAATCTTTCATTTCTAAAATTCTCAAAAATGAACATACAACTTCCAAATGTCATATACTTTTGATTCATATATTTTAATATTTTGCCTGTTTGCCCATTACCACACCAAGTTGTTAGTTTCTTGCTTTCATTGTTTTTCACTGCTCCCTTTTCTGTGTCACTTTCTTTCTCCCATCATATTTGCTTTATAGTTTATTCAGACCTTTCAATGACGATAGATCTGATTGTACCATAGATATAAATCTATTTTTTCTCATACCTTCTGTTACTGTATTGATCTTGTTTTATTCAGCTTTGTCATTGCGAACTTACTATCTGTATGTATGTGTGTACACCTAAGGTGAATAAAACAGAATGCTCACCTTTTAAGAGTATTCAACACAAAATTGTAGGTTATCTAGGCTTTTGCACATCCACTACCAGGGATGGGCGAATTTGACACGTTTCGTTTCGCCAAAAATTCGCCGCTGGCGGTCGCAGACGCCCATTAAAGTCTATAGGCGTCAAAAAAAATTGTCGAGTGGCGAAATTATTTTGTCGCGCGTCTTTTTTTTGACGCACGTCTGCATACAAGTCTATGGGCGTCATTTTTTGGGCGAAACGAGGCGAAAAAATTCACCCATCCCTATCCACTACTACAAAATTCCAAAAGGATTCAAAATTAGGCATTTAGGGTTAGATGGTTAAAATAAATTACAGACAGATAACAAACTAAATAAGATTGTACCAGGTCTATTAATCCATAAAGAACCATTATATTTTTTAATTCAAACAGGATGATCGTTAAATGCTATTTGCTGAACAGTTTCTATGGGTTACTAGACCTAGAGGCTAATTTATTAAAGGATTTGGAGTTTTTTGAAACCACAACTAAATTGTCATTGAATTTATTAAAAGTTCTGATTAAAAAGAATGGAACGATCCAAAAAAAAAATCCAAATACATCGAAAACCTCTTTTACAGACATTTTGTGTTGAAAAAAAATCAGAAAACCTCTAAAATTCTGATTCTGGTTTTAAAATGGTAAGTTTAAACAAAAAATGGTCCCTTTTGTCGCACTCTGTAAATTACTTCTTATTGAAATAAAGTTTATAATTAATTAAATGATTTTTGGAGTTCATTTCAATTAATTGAGGTTTTTTTATTAATTCACATAAAGTATCAAAAAACTTGTGAAAAACCCATTACGCAGATTTCATATAATGCAAAAATTCACAGCATAAATTTCAACTTAACAATTCATATATAAATATACATTTAATAGTGTAATTACTAGCAGCAATTAGAAGCAAGAGTGAATTATTTAAAAGGACTAAGAGGTATGATGGCTTGGGTTATTAAGGCATTCCTTATTTAAGAGCAGATATAAGCGGGTTAATCGTCAGCGCTTGTATATCACAGTCTCTTGTTGTCTGCCGTTCAGCTTGGAAAGAGAAACAAAGTCATATTACGGCAATTCATAACTGTTACTTTTATTACTTATAAGAAGCGCGGTAGCGATCTGCTACACAGTAAAGTAACGACTTTGGCTGCTCCTGCAGAGAACAATGTGCTTATTATCCGAGGAACACGAGCGGCTCAATTGTATGCAAGTTTAAAAGTTTATACTTGCCAAGTCTTGACCTCCGTACGATGTATGTTTAACCACCACGTCAAAGCTTAGGGGCTGCTAGTATAGCAACATTCTGACACGTGTCTAGGAGTCAGCAGTCATATGCCAATTTATTACCGAACTGTGTTCTCATACTTGTCCATAGTCAAATTGGATGCATATAACCGAGAGTCCATTCACCTCATGGCCAATGAGGTTTTAAAATGGTCCAATAGAATCAGCACACCTCCCATTGACTTCGACAGCACCTCAGCAACTTTTACATTGTCAAAGTTTGGCATTAAAGCTTTTGTGATTTTTTCATTTAATAAATGTCTTAATAAAAACCATGTATTTTTCATGATTCGTGGAAAAAATTGCAATTTGATTGTTAGTACATGGACCCCCCATTTCAAAGGTAGAAACTTTCATAACTCCCTTAAAATTAAATGCCTGTGAGATTGTTACAGAAAAGTTAAATACTACCTGAGCTATTGTGTATGCACTCTGCTTACAGAGCATGGCATGTACAGAGGGGGAACTAAGGCAAATTTGGTGCAATGCATTGGTCCTATATTAAAAAAGAAACAATATCCATTCCATTAAGGTAATGAATTCTTTTTTTAGATCTGAAGCAATGACATTTGCACCAGAACAAGCTGGCAATACTTTAGTCAAGCTTGTGCACGTTCAGCTTAAAGCACTTACATCGAAATGCAATTAAATACATTAATCTGATGTTCTGTTATAGACACCTATTCTGTCTTTCATGCTTTTTGCTCTGTTTGTTATTTTTTTTACTAGCTATCCTTCTCTTTTTTTATTTTTAAAATAAAACTAAATAAAGGTAAAAACAGCAGGCTTGGGGGAGTGGCCTGGCGCTGATCCGGAGTAGACGCATGTACTGAGAGCTCCCGAGACTAGGGGCCTCCAAAGCCAGGACAAATAGCTTTGAAAAAATGACTAAGCGAGGGAAACAAAAAAGGGAAGTTAACTCCACAAGAGACACCCTCCAAAAGCTGGCCTAGACCAATAAGCAGCCCGAGAAAGCAGCAACGCCACCTCGAGCCCTATCGTACCTCTGCAGAAACAATCAATGGCAGACGGGGCAGAAACTACCTCACATCAAACAGCAAAAGTCACTGCGCTTGAAGAGCAACAAGGTGAGCAAACTAAAAATGTAGAGACTATGCAAGAAGTGGTTGCAGCACAGTCAATGCAGCTGTTCCAATTACAACAACATGTGGATGATCAAGAGAATAGGAGTTAGAGGAATAATATATGCATTAAGGGTTTGCCAGAAGCCACTGGGCCAGAGGATCTTCGTCCCTCAATACAGGACATTTTTAATAACTTGCTTGGCCGACCAAATGGCACCCACCTTGAGATGGACCGTGTACACCGTGAAACGTGCCCATTTAACCCAGGAGCTAAATACCCAAGAGATGTCATCTGCAGGATCCATTTTTATGCAGAAAAAGAAAAGATCATGCGTAAGGCGAATGAAAGGAGGGAAATAGACTTTGATGGAACAAAGCTCAAGATCTTTTTAGACCTGTCAAAATATACCCTATCGCAAAGAAGAGCCCTACGCCCATTACTACAGGCCCTGCAAGAAAAGGGTATCAAATACAGGTGGGACTTCCCATTTGCTTTAATAGCCTCAGATAAAGGGCGAACGGCAGTGCTCAAAACACCAAAGGACTTGGAAGGCTTTATAAAATGGCTAGGTTTACAGCAGATCTCATTACCTGCTTGGAAACATCCCACAATGGAACCACAGAAGAGAACGACTTGAAGATGCAACAAAAAGGATTTTCAAAATTTTATTAAGACAACCTAATGCCTAAAGCTGGGAACACAAGGGAAGAGTGTTTCGTCATTCTAGTCAATGACTTAATTAAGAGGACCAGTCACTACAAGAAGTCTTACTGCTAGAATCTCCTTAACCACGATTAGTGGGGTTTTTGGTTTTTTCTATTTATTTATTTTTTTTGTTTGTTATCCTCACCAGTGATCCATTCGACCTCTACATGATTTGATCCTCTGGATCAAATGGCAGATAGGTCGTTAATAAAAAAAAAAAGTTGAACTCGGTGGACATGTGTCTTTTTTCAACCTTACTTACTATGTAACTATGTAACTATGGGGACTAACTGCGAGAATGAAAGGGTGGATAATTAAAGCAAGTAAGCCCTAACTTGGGTACAACGAGAAGAGGACTACGTCTTTCTCTCTCCTATTTTCGCTTTTCTCTCTCCCCTTTCTCTTATCTTTATTTTTCATGTACATAATTCTAAGCACTGGTGAGCTGTGGAGTCAAAGCCTAGCGGATGGACTATACCTTTGCCTCGGGACAGGGTGTATAACAGGTATACTATGCTAATAGGTAATAGATCCCTTGGCCTTGCAGGCCCACGAAGGTAAAACTGTATTAGTAAATGTGTATAGTTAAGAAATGGATCTGGATGTTGCTCTACACACGGGCCACATCCAGCGATAAGTGTAGTCTGTGGTGACCCCTGAGTGGATAAGCATTCTGATAGCAAATATCTATTGTGATTCCCTGTATGTGTGAGTTGATAATTTTATAGCAGGTTGACAAACCCCTCAGACTGTTAGGAAAGTTCCTTGCATTTCACACTAAAACTAAACTAAAATTAGAAAAATTAATATAAGGAAAAATAAATAAATAAAATAAATAAAAATAAAAAAATTTGAAATTAGCCCCAGACCTTGCTCCCCACCCTAGGGAACACGGGATTGACACCTGTGATCACAATTGTGTATTTAGTTTCTTGTTCAATGTTAATTTGTGTAACCCCGGCCCCTATGACAAAGTCCCGAACATCCTATCTTTTGAACCTAAGGCAAACATACCCTGCATACTGGAAAGTCAAAATGTTTGACAATGGCTAATCTCAGAATAAATACTTTGAACTGCAGAGGCATAAACACCAGAGAAAAGGTCACAATTGTTTATGAAATGCATAAGTCCAAAACCGATATTTTGCCAGGAAACCCACTTTAAAGAGGGGCATAGGTCAGCATTCACTAATAAATATTTTACTACCTGGTTTTTTAATGATAACCCTGAAGCTAGGACAAAAGGTACAGCTATAGCTATACATCGTAATTGTACACACCATTTGATTGAGACTAAGAAGGATAATTTGGGCAAGTATTAGCAATTAAAATTGAAATCCAGAAGTCTGTTATAACAATTGTCAATTATTATGCACCAAATGCCAACCAACCTCAATTCTTAGAAAAGTCATTTCAATTACAAAATTGATGGAGGGGGTGGTTGTAGTAGGAGGGGACCTGAACATAGACTTGGAGCCATTACTGGATGTATCCTCAGGGAAATCGAGCATCTCATATCGACAACTGAAAAAAGCTAAAACTGTATTGAATAATCAACAATTGGTGGACAGTTGGAGGTTTCAACATCCATCTACTAAAGATTATACACACTATTCTGTATCACATAACCAATATAGTCGAATCGATTGCCTATTTACTTCTCACCACATTTTAGATTGGATTAGGATAGGCCCTCAGACTTTTTTCAGATCACCACCCAGTTTATCTTGATCTAAATATACCCAACCTCCCCATCAGCCCCTGGACATAGCGACTCAATCAATCTCGTTTGGTTGATGCTTTATGCCTTAAAGAATTACTGGATGTAATTAAAAATTTCAAGTCAGATCACAAAGAAGACCCTACACCTAGTTTAACGAAATGGGAAACATTGAAATGAATGCTCTGGGGCACTTTAATCAAGCATGGAGCTAGAATTAAAATACAAAGGGCAAAAACCATGACTGAGTTACTACAAAAGACCCAATCCCTGGAACGGTCACATAAACAATCCCTGTCTTTACAGGTACTGGGTAATTTAATTAACGCACGACAAGAATTACTAGCACTTACACAGCAACAATATAAAAGATTCATTGAAAAATGCAGGGGAAAGTTTTATGAAATAGGTAACAAATGTGGAAGCTTGCTAGCTAAACAGTTAAAGAGGAAACATACGATTACCTACATCCCTCATATACAAACAAAAGATGGTTCTGTCACCCATCTATCCACAGAGGTGGTGGAGAATTTTAAACGGTACTATACAACATTGTATAATATTAACAACCCCACCGCTTCAGACCTTTCCCCAGAAATGTTGGATTACATTAAAAAACTCGTACCAAACAAAGCTTCATGACACTGTGGTGCAAGACTCACTAGCCCAACCTTTTACACTGGAAGAATTCAGGGAGGCCATTAGCACCACCCTGAATGGGAAAAGCCCGGGGCCCGACAGCTTTTCAGTGGAAGTGTACAAATCACTGGGGGAGGCCCTCTCCCCTGTCATGCTTGAGGCATTCAATTCCATATCAGATCTCTCGCCTCCCTCCCCAGAATTTCTAGAGGCTACTATTACACAAATTTTAAAACCTGGCAAAGACCCAAAGAACTGTTCTAGTTACAGACCTATTTCATTATTGAATGTAGACACTAAACTGTACACAAAAATGTTGGGTAATAGAATAAAGCCATTACTGAACGACCTGATCCACCAAGACCAGTTGGGGTTTGTACCCGGGAGAGAGACGAGAGATAATATCTTAAAGGTCTTTTCGCTTATGCATCATGTTCAAAAGGGGAAAATCCCTGTTCTCTTGCTGTCACTCAATGCAGAAAAGCCTTTGATAGGGTGAGTTGGGCCTTCCTTATGGCTGCGATGCTGCAAGCAGACTGGGGAGATAAATTTGTAGCCAAAGTGATGGCTTTATACACTATACCCTCAGTCAAGATCAGAGTAAATGGAATACTATCAGAGTCGTTTAAATTATCCAATGGGACACGACAGGGGTGCCCATTATCCCTGCTGCTTTACCATGGAGCATTTATTAAATGTTATAAGAATGAACCCGTTGATACTTGGGCCAAAAATTACAGAACGAGAGGTCAAAACTGCCGCTTTCGCGGATGACCTCTTAATATTTCTTAGATCCCCATTCTTATCTATACCCCCTCTCCTATTTACACATAAATGAAGAGGGGGCCTAGGACTCCCGGACATGCAATCATATTACATTACATTATTATAGTTGACTGTTTTCACCACAAACATTGCAAATTGTGGACCAAATTTGAACAAAGCCAGACCAAGCAGCCCTCAATGGCATTACCCTGGCTAAAACCATCCGAGTGGCCTAATAAACAGGTACTACCTCTTATTATACAAACAGCCCTCTCGATATGGGACAAAATAACCCTAGCACTCCCACTATCAATGCGCCCAGGACCAATGACTCCGCTAATTGGGAATCCCAATTTTCCTCCGGGAATCTTAAACAAGGGATTTCTTCACAAACGCAGGCAAGAAACGCTTCATTTGACCCTGGTTAAAAGTTCCAACGGAATAACTCCCCTTAATACCATAGTTGGTGAATTAGCAGACTCCTTCCCCCTTAAATTTATGCATCACCAATTAGTACATTGGTTTCAGACACATCCTGAGAAGTTATGAGTTAGAAGTTTGATGAGTTATGCTTGGCTGCAGAACCACCACAACACACTATCTCACAGATCTATAATATTATTCGGAACCTTAAACAGGTACACCTTCCTAGATATACTGAAAAATGGGCAAAAGATTTTAACCGCAGAATAATGGAGGAAGAGTGGAACACAAACTTTAAATTGACTCATACAATGGCAACCGCCTGTAAAGCCCAAGATACCAATTATAAAATTCTTTCCCGTTGGTTTAGATGCCCGGCGGTCCTACATAAGATGTTCCCCACTACCTCCAACAAATGCTGGAGATGCAACACACAGAAAGGAGATATGATTCATATGTGGTCGGAGTGTCACATGATTCAAGGTTATTGGTTGGCAATAATAAAATGTATATCAAGTCATAGCTATAGATCTTCCCTTAGACCCTGCGTTGGCACTACTGTCAATGGCACCTACCCATATGTCTATTGCGAAAAAAGCATTATTAGCTTTTGCGTTAACGGCAGCCAGGGCAGTCATACCTAGATTTTGGAAACAAAGTCTTACGTATCCAGTTGGGGAATGGATAAAAGAACTCAATTCTATCATGCGCAATGAAGAGTTGCTCTCTTACTCTAACAAAACACAAGATAACTATATCCGTACATGGTCTACATGGATCCTGTTTAAAGAATCTCCTGATCATGCTAACATGTTGGTTACTTAAGGGTGTGCTGGAAAATTGCAGCCAGATGGAATATTTCTCTATTTTTTTTTTTTTTTTTTCTTTTCTGTTCCCTTTTTTGCCCTTTGTGACAAAGAATTGTGACTTGTGTAACAACCTATACTATGTTATAAATTTGGGTTCAATATATTCCCTCCATAGATTAGAGGGAGAGAAAAGAGAGTGGCTAGGAACTGTGCCCCCCCCCCCTGTTATTAATGTTTTTTTCTTTTTTTTGAAAGTACACAAGCGGGATAAGACTAAAATTATGTAATAAACGCAAAGGGGTGAATGACTATTAGACGTTTGCATAATAGATTTGTACCCTGTCAAACGTGAATGTACATTATTGATATATGTGATGTTACACCCATGCTTTGTGTTTATATAATCTCATCTTGTCAAATCAGATGTTTTGTGTATGTACTTCAGTTTTGAAAATGGAAAATAAAGAAAATATAAAAAAAAAAAAACAGCAGGCTTTAATAAAAAATGTTCAAGGCAAAATTTTTTCTTAGAGTGAACAATTTTTCCTTTGGGTATATTCCTGTACACCCGATGGATAATATATTGTATGTTTTATAGTGCACATAAAGTGTAGTAATGTAGAAAAGTAATTGTTTTTGGTTAAAAAATATTCTCTTCTTCTTTTTCAGGCCATAGAGGAAAAATAATGAAGATTTAGGAATTTAGTCTCCCCAAAAAGAGACAACCTGCCACAGCCCATATATTTTTGTAAATTAACCAGTGGAAAGCTCTTTGTAGCCTCCCCAAACCATAATTTACACATCCCCCTCCAATACTGTTTTTGACTTTTGAGCACTATGTTGTGAAGAAGCACACATGTGCCAACAGACATAAAACTGCACTCATTGACTATGAACTGACACTTTTCCAGGCAACTTGACAAGAACTTGTGCAAAAATTTGCAGCCAATGGAGAAGAAAGTCAGTGTCAGCGGTTTCAGGTTACTTTAAAATGAAGGGCTCAATGTTTCCAAAACCTCTCCAAACAATGTAGGTCTCTATAAAAATATAATACATAAAACAGCTCATATGTAAAACTCTGCTTTATGTAAATAAACCATTTTCATAATAATATACTTTTTTTAGTAGTATGTGTCATTGGGTAATCATAAAGGCCACCCCTTTAATGTGTCATTGGGTAATCATAAAGGCCGCCCCTAGGGATCTGTTAGGTCACATTATTATTATTATTATTTATTATTAACATGTATTTATATAGCGTCAACATATTGCGTAGCACTGTAGAGTAAATGTGATTATACAACTAAATCACATGAATTATATACATAGAACATATGGAGTTACATACATCACAATCAATACAGGTACAAAAAGGTGAGGAAGGCCCTATGCATACAGGCATACAGTCTAAAGGGAAGGGAGTAATACACAAGGTGTGGGAGTAGGCAAGATCGAATTAAGTGGGTGAGAAATGTGGTATTGTATGTGGTGTTGCGTTTGGTAGTTAAGCAGAGTGAGGGTAGGCTTCTCGAAAGAAGTGCGTTTTCAGAGATTTCTTGAAAGCAGAAAGGTTGGGAGAAAGTCGGACAGACCGTGGGAGAGAGTTCCAGAGGAGTGGTGCAGCCCTTGCAAAGTCTTGAATGCGAGCATGTGAGGAGGTAATGAGAGAAGAGTTGAGTAGCAGGTCAGTAGAGGAGCGTAGTAAGCGATTGGGTGAGTATATAGAGATGAGTTCAGAGATATAGGGTGGGGCAGAGTTATGAAGTGCTTTGAAAGTCAGCGTCATTAATTTGAATTTGATTCTGAAAGGTAACGGAAGCCAGTGCAGGAATTGACAGAATGGCGAGGCAGAGGAGGAGCGGTTGCTGAGGTATATGAGCCTCGCAGCAGTGTTCATTGGGCTGGAGAGGTGACAGTCTCTGGAGGGGAAGGCCAATTAAAAGAGAGTTACAGTAGTCTAGACGCGATATGATGAGAGAGCGAATAAGAATTTTGGCAGCATCTTGGGTGATAAATGATCGTATTTTGGATATGTTCCTTAGGTGGAAGTGACACGATTTAATAAGTGACTGGATATGAGGAGTGAATGACAGGGCAGAATCTAGGATAACCCCAAGGCACCGGGCCTGGGGAGAGGGGGTTATAGTGGAATTGTTAACTATGATGGATACTTCCGGGATGTTACTGGTGTTAGTTGGAGGAAAGAGAACCATTTCAGTTTTAGAGAGGTTTAATTTAAGGTAGCTTGCGACATGCAGGTAGAGATAGCGGACAGGCAGGAGGAGACGCGAGTTAGGAGTTCTGGGTTGAGATCAGGAGATGAGAGATAGATCTGAGTATTGTCAGCATAGAGGTGGTAGTGGAAACCAAACGAGTTGATTAATTTGCAGAGGGAGGAAGTATAGAGAGAGAATAGTAATGGTCCCAGGACAGAGCCTTGAGGAACTCCAACAGAAAGAGGTAGGGGAGAAGATGATACTCCATTGTAGGAGACACTGAAGGAATGATTGGTGATGTAAGAATAGAACCAGGACAGGGCTGTGTCACGAAGGCCAAGCGAATGGAGGGACTGGAGGAGGAAAGGATGATCTACAGTGTCAAATGCAGCTGAGAGATCAAGCAGTATTAGTAGTGAGAAATGATTGCTGGCTTTAGCGGTTAAAAGGTCATTAGTTATTCGAGTCAGGGCAGTTTCCGTGGAGTGTTGTGGCTTAAAACCAGATTGTAGGGGGTCCAGCAGGTTATTGTCAGAGAGGAATGAGGTTAGTCGGTTGTAGACTAGGCGCTCGAGTAGTTTAGAGATGAAAGGTAGCAGAGAGATAGGTCAGAGGTTGTCAAGATTGGAGGGATCAAGAGAGGGTTTTTTCAGAATGGGGGTGACAAGAGCATGTTTTAGTTGAGAAGGAAACAGTCCAGTTGAGAACGAAAGATTAAATAGGTGAGTTAAGGCTTTGATTAGACAAGGATTGGTATTGCGGAGAAATTTTGAGGGAATTGGATCAAGCGGGCAGGTGGTAAGGTGAGAAGAGGCCAAAAGCTTTGAGACTTCCTCATCAGTGACAGGGGTGAAGGAGCACAGGAGAGATTGAGAATTGTGGAGGGAGGGTGGTGGAAGTCTAGGGGGGTTGAGTAGTGTAATGTCCCTTCCGATAGTGTCAATTTTGTTTTTGAAGTGCTCAGCAATATCTTGAGCAGAGACAGATGTGCATGGAGGGGATGGAGAAGGGGAAAGAAGAGTGTTAAAGGTGGAGAAAAGTTGTGCTGGTTTTTTAGAAAGGGAGTTAATGAGTGAAGTAAAGTATGTTTGTTTGGCTTGGAAGAGGCTGGTGTTATAGGAGCGCAGGGCAGATTTGTAGCTCCAAAAGTCTGATTCTGAACGGGATTTACGCCAGCGACGCTCAAGTGCACGTGAATAGGGATGTAGCGAACGTCGGAAAAAAAGTTCGCGAACATATTCGCGAACTTGCGTCAAAAATGCGAACGGTTCGCGAACGTCGCGAACCCCATAGACTTCAATGGGAAGGCGAATTTTAAAAGCTAAAAAAGACATTTCTGGCCAGAAAAATGATTTTAAAGTTGTTTAAAGGGTGCAACGACCTGGACAGTGGCATGCCAGAGGGGGATCAAGGGCAAAAATGTATCTGAAAAATACATTGTTGACACAGCGCTGCGTTTTGTGCTGTAAAGGGCAGAAATCACACTACATTTCTAAACCTGTGTAATAAAATGCTTTAAAACGTCCAGCGTCTACATGCCAATCAAGTCGTGTAAAGGTTACAGCCTGTTCACACGCAAAGACGAAACGCGGCGCTTACTGCAACGCAAAAGAACGCAAAGAGCTTTAATGAATGATACCGTCAAGTGAGCAAATAATAGTTGTTAATTACTAGTTGAGCTTGTCACCTCCAGGATGTTCGTCCTGTTGGTGGCAATATTTCTGTAGTGGTGTGTTTAGCAGTCACCGTGCTTGTGCGCACGTGCACGGTCAGGCAGAGGTAATTCAATGTACAGTGAAGCGAACCAAAAAACACTGATTCTGCAGTGTGGGCCCAGTTTTGGTGTACTTTATTGATCACCTGCGGTGACCATAAAAGATGCGATTTTGCCACTGTTGCAGAACCCTGAAAAATTAGGCATGTGTACTTTCCTGAAAAATTATGGTTTTTTTGTCGCAGTCACTGAAGCACAGAGGCCAGAAACAATATGCCATATAAATGTTGAAAATATTCATTTTTTTTTGTCGCAGCCACTGCAGCACAGAGGCCAGAAAAAATATGCCATATAAATGCTAACAATATAAATTTTTTTTGTCGCAGCCACTGAAGCACAGAGGCCAGAAAAAATATGCCATATAAATGCAAACAATATAAATTTTTTTTGTCGCAGCCACTGAAGCACAGAGGCCAGAAAAAATATGCCATATAAATGCAAACAATATAAATTTTTTTTGTCGCAGCCACTGAAGCACAGAGGCCAGAAAAAATATGCCATATAAATGCTGAAAATATTAATTTTTTTTGTCGCAGCCACTGCAGCACAGAGGCCAGAAAAAATATGCCATATAAATGCTAACAATATTCCTTTTTTTTGTCGCAGCCACTGAAGCACAGAGGCCAGAAACAATATGCCATATAAATGCTAAAAATATTCTTTTTTTTTGTCGCAGCCACTGCAGCACAGAGGCCAGAAACAATATGCCATATAAATGCTGAAAATATTCATTTTTTTTGTCACAGCCACTGAAGCACAGAGGCCAGAAAAAATATGCCATATAAATGCTGAAAATATTCCTTTTTTGTCACAGCCACTGAAGCACAGAGGCCAGAAAAAATATGCCATATAAATGCTGAAAAATTTTTTTTTTTTTTGTCACAGCCACTGAAGCACAGAGGCCAGAAACAATATGCCATATAAATGCTGAAAATATTCATTTTTTTTGTCGCAGCCACTGCAGCACAGAGGCCAGAAACAATATGCCATATAAATGCTGAAAATATTCTTTTTTTTTTTGTCACAGCCACTGAAGCACAGAGGCCAGAAAAAATATGCCATATAAATGCTGAAAAAATTTATTTTTTTTTGTCACAGCCACTGAAGCACAGAGGCCAGAAACAATATGCCATATAAATGCTGAAAATATTCTTTTTTTTTTGTCACAGCCACTGAAGCACAGAGGCCAGAAAAAATATGCCATATAAATGCTGAAAATATTCCTTTTTTTGTCACAGCCACTGAAGCACAGAGGCCAGAAAAAATATGCCATATAAATGCTGAAAATTTTTTTTTTTTTTTTGTCACAGCCACTGAAGCACAGAGGCCAGAAAAAATATGCCATATAAATGCTGAAAAAATTTATTTTTTTTTGTCACAGCCACTGAAGCACAGAGGCCAGAAAAAATATGCCATATAAATGCTGAAAATATTCCTTTTTTTTGTCACAGCCACTGAAGCACAGAGGCCAGAAAAAATATGCCATATAAATGCTGAAAATTTTTTTTTTTTTTGTCACAGCCACTGAAGCACAGAGGCCAGAAACAATATGCCATATAAATGCTGAAAATATTCATTTTTTTTGTCACAGCCACTGAAGCACAGAGGCCAGAAAAAATATGCCATATAAATGCTGAAAATATTCCTTTTTTTGTCACAGCCACTGAAGCACAGAGGCCAGAAAAAATATGCCATATAAATGCTGAAAATTTTATTTTTTTTTTGTCACAGCCACTGAAGCACAGAGGCCAGAAACAATATGCCATATAAATGCTGAAAATATTCATTTTTTTTGTCACAGCCACTGAAGCACAGAGGCCAGAAAAACTCAGGATTTACCTGGATTCAAATTAAACCAGTAGGGTTTGCACCCTAGTTTATAACGGTGGTGGAGGGAGGAGGACGCTAAAGGACAGCTGTGTGTGGAGTCATGAGGCGTGCAGAGAAGGACAGCTGCATGGGGAGTCAGAATCAGAAACTCAGAACAAGTCTTCCGGCGTGCAGTAACCCTCCGAGATCCACCCCTCATTCATTTTAATAAAGGTCAGGTAATCCACACTTTTGTGACCTAGGCGAGTTCTCTTCTCAGTTGCAATCCCTCCTGCTGCACTGAAGGTCCTTTCTGAGAGGACACTTGAGGCGGGGCAAGACAAGAGGTTCATGGCAAATTGTGACAGCTCTGGCCACAGATCAAGCCTGCGCACCCAGTAGTCCAGGGGTTCATCGCTCCTAAGAGTGTCGATATCTGCAGTTAATCCCAGGTAGTCCGCTACCTGCCGGTCGAGGCGTTCTTTGAGGATGGATCCAGAAGGGTTCTGGCGCTGCCTTGGACTGAAAAACATTTGCATGTCTGACGTTACAGAGTGGCCAAAGTGCTTTGTCCTTGCAGGTGCGCTCGTGGCAGGATTACTGGCACCTCTGCCCCTGGAATGTTGATGAGTTCCTGAAGTGACATCACCCTTAAAAGCATTGTACAACATGTTTTGTAGGCTGGTTTGTAAATGCAGCATCCTTTCGGACTTGTGGTACGTTGGTAACATTTCTGCCACTTTATGCTTGTACCGAGGGTCTAGTAGCGTTGCCACCCAGTACAGGTCCTTCTCCTTAAGCCTCTTGATACAGGGGTCCTTCAACAGGCATGACAGCATGAAAGACCCCATTCTCACAAGGTTGGATGCAGAGCTATCCATCTCCGCTTCCTCGTTATCAAGGACTGCATCATCCACGGTCTCCTCCCCCCAGCCACGTACAAGACCAGGGGTCCCCAAAAGGTCACCACTAGCCCCCTGGGAAGCCTGCTCCTGTTGGTCCTCCTCCTCCACAAAGCCACCTTCCTCCTCTGACTCCACTTCTGACACCTCTCCCTGCGTTGCAGCAGGTGCCTGGGTTCGTTCTGGTAATTCCGACCAGAAATCGTGCGCTTCCTGCTCCTCGTCACGCTGGTCTACAGCCTCATCTGTCACTCGTCGCACGGTACGCTCCAGGAAGAAAGCAAAGGGTATTAGGTCGCTGATGGTGCCTTCGGTGCGACTGACCATATTTGTAACCTCTTCAAAAGGGCACATGAGCCTGCAGGCATCGCGCATAAGCACCCAGTAACGGGGTAAAAAAATCCCCAGCTCTGCAGATCCAGTCCTACCACCCAGTTCAAACAGGTATTCGTTGACGGCTCTTTGTTGTTGCAGCAGACGTTCCAACATGAGGAGCGTTGAATTCCACCGAGTCTGGCTGTCGCAAATCAAACGCCTGACTGGCATGTTGTACCGCTGCTGAATGTCAGCAAGGCGTGCCATGGCTGTGTAGGACCGTCTGAAATGGGCCGACACCTTCCTGGACTGCCTGAGAACGTCCTGGAATCCTGGGTACTTCGAGACAAAACGTTGGACTATTAAATTCAGAACATGTGCCATGCAGGGCACATGTGTTAAATTGCCCAGTCTCAGTGCTGCCAACAGATTGCTTCCGTTGTCACACACCACTTTTCCGATCTTCAGTTGGTGTGGGGTCAGCCACCGATCGGCCTGTGACTGCAGAGATGACAGGAGTACAGATCCGGTATGGTTTCTGCTTTCCAGGCACGTCATCCCCAAGACAGCATGACAACGGCGTACCTGGCACGTCGAATAACCTAGGGGGAGCTGGGGGTGCACAGGTGTGGAGGAGGAGGACCCAGCAGCAGAGGACGAAGAAGAGGAAGAAGACGAGGTAGAGAGTGAAGGAGGAGTAGAGGTGGTGGCAGAACCGCGTGCAATCTGTGGCGGTGACACCAACTCCACTGTTGTTGTTGAGCCACACATTCCCTGCTTCCCAGCCATTACCAAGTTCACCCAGTGGGCACTGTAGGTGACATACCTGCCCTGACCATGCTTGGAGGACCATGCGTCAGTAGTCATATGGACCTTTGGCCCAACACTAAGTGACAGAGATGCGGTGACTTGGCTCTGCACATGGTGGTAGAGGTGTGGTATTCCCTTTTTTGAAAAAAAATTGCGGCTGGGTACCTTCCACTGCGGTGTCCCAATTGCTACAAATTTGCGGAAGGCCTCAGAGTCCACCAGCTGGTATGGTAAAAGCTGGCGGGCTAAGAGTGCGGACAAGCCAGCTGTCAGACGCCGGGCAAGGGGGTGACTCGCAGACATTGGCTTCTTACGCTCAAACATGGCCCTCACAGAAACTTGGCTGGGGGCAGATGACTGGGAATGGGAACTGGTGGTCAAGGTGGAAGGCAGAGTGGAGGGTGGTTCAGACGGGTCAAGCACAGCAGATGTAGAGCAGTAAGATGCTGGACCAGAAGGAGGGTGGCTTTTAGTTTGCCTGTTGCCTTTGAGGTGTTGCTCCCAAAGTGCTTTGTGCTTGCCGTTCATGTGCCTTCGCATAGAAGTTGTACCTATGTGGCTGTTGGGCTTCCCAAGACTCAGTTTCTGACTGCACTCATTGCAAATTACAACGCTTTTGTCAGAGGCACACACATTAAAAAAAATCCCACACTGCTGACCTTTTTGAAGCTGGCAATCTGGCGGTAACAGTAGAAGTTGGCGGCGTTGGCGGCAATGGCGGGTGCGTTGGCCGGCTGACCACAGGTGCCGATACATGTTGTTGCCCTACTGTTCCCTGCGAGCTGTCCTCCCTGCTTCTTCTAAGTCTTATTCTCCTCCTGCCTCTCTGACTCTCCGTCTCTCCATCTGAACTATCCTCCTCTTGCTCTCTTCTACTGGGCACCCACAAAACATCAATCTCCTCATCCTCATTCTCCTCAGATGCATCAATTTCTTCTGACAGCTCACAGAAGGAAGCAGCAGCGGGGACCTCCTCATCACTCATTATGTCCATCTCTGTTGTGTTCTCTGCCAGAATTAAATCTGGTGTAACGTCCTCATCTCCTTCATCTTCTTCTGCCAATAATGGTTGCGCATCACTCAGTTCAAGAAACTCATGTGAAAATAACTCCTCTGACTCCAGTGAAGAAGGGGCGCTGGTGGTGGAGGAAGTGTTACGTGGGGTGCCCATAGCAGTGGAGGATGAGGATGTTGTGGTAAAGTTAGAAACGGTAGAGGATGGGGTGTGCTGTGTAAGCCAGTCAACTACCTCTTCAGCATTTTGGGAGTTCAGGGTCATTGCCTTTTTAAAACTGGGCAATTTCCTAGGGCCACAGGATAGCATAGCAGCACGGCCCCTAGTGCCTCTGCGTGGCGGCCTGCCTTTGCCTGGCATTATTTTTAAAACAACAACAACAACTCAGGTGGTGTTTCTGGAGACGGTATTATTATTGATATTTAGACAGAATGTGAACAAGCTCACACAGCTATATGGCAGTTGTTTGAAAATGAAGAACACACTGGGCAAACAATGCCTACAAGGTCAACGTATACACTACTACAGCAGTGGATACGGAATATATTATTGCTGCCTGAAAAACGTCACTCGGGTGGTGTTTCTAGAGACAGTATTATTATTGATATTTAGACAGAATGTGAACAAACTCACACAGCTAGATGGGAGTTGTTTGAAAATGAAGAACACACTGGGCAAATAATGCCTACAAGGTTAACGTATACACTACTACAGCAGTGGATACGGAATATATTATTGCTGCCTGAAAAACGTCACTCGGGTGGTGTTTCTAGAGACGGTATTATTATTGATATTTAGACAGAATGTGAACAAGCTCACACAGCTAGATGGGAGTTGTTTGAAAATGAAGAACACTGGGCAAACAAGGCCTACAAGGTCAACGTATACACTACTACAGCAGTGGATACGGAATATATTATTGCTGCCTGAAAAACGTCACTCGGGTGGTGTTTCTAGAGACGGTACTATTATTGATATTTAGACAGAATGTGAACAAGCTCACACAGCTAGATGGGAGTTGTTTGAAAATGAAGAACACACTGAGCAAATAATGCCTACAAGGTTAACGTATACACTACTACAGCAGTGGATACGGAATATATTATTGCTGCCTGAAAAACGTCACTCGGGTGGTGTTTCTAGAGATGGTATTATTATTGATATTTAGACAGAATGTGAACAAGCTCACACAGCTAGATGGGAGTTGTTTGAAAATGAAGAACACACTGGGCAAATAATGCCTACAAGGTTAACGTATACACTACTACAGCAGTGGATACGGAATATATTATTGCTGCCTGAAAAACGTCACTCGGGTGGTGTTTCTAGAGACGGTGCTATTATTGATATTTAGACAGAATGTGAACAAGCTCACACAGCAAGATGGGAGTTGTTTGAAAATGAAGAACACACTGGGCAAATAATGCCTACACGGTTAACGTATACACTACTACAGCAGTGGATACGGAATATATTATTGCTGCCTGAAAAACGTCACTCGGGTGGTGTTTCTAGAGATGGTATTATTATTGATATTTAGACAGAATGTGAACAAGCTCACACAGCTAGATGGGAGTTGTTTGAAAATGAAGAACACACTGGGCAAATAATGCCTACAAGGTTAACGTATACACTACTACAGCAGTGGATACGGAATATATTATTGCTGCCTGAAAAACGTCACTCGGGTGGTATTTCTAGAGACGGTATTATTATTGATATTTAGACAGAATGTGAACAAGCTCACACAGCTAGATGGGAGTTGTTTGAAAATGAAGAACACTGGGCAAACAAGGCCTACAAGGTCAACGTATACACTACTACAGCAGTGGATACGGAATATATTATTGCTGCCTGAAAAACGTCACTCGGGTGGTGTTTCTAGAGACGGTACTATTATTGATATTTAGACAGAATGTGAACAAGCTCACACAGCTAGATGGGAGTTGTTTGAAAATGAAGAACACACTGAGCAAATAATGCCTACAAGGTTAACGTATACACTACTACAGCAGTGGATACGGAATATATTATTGCTGCCTGAAAAACGTCACTCGGGTGGTGTTTCTAGAGACGGTATTATTATTGATATTTAGACAGAATGCGAACAAGCTCACACAGCTAGATGGTTGTTGTTTGAAGAACACACTGGGCAAATAATGCCTGCAAGTGCACTACTATTGGTGCACTACTATGAAGAACAGCAACAGCACTGTACACGTTAAAGAACAGTAAGATAAGTAAAAGAAAAAAAAAACATATGTATATTAAAAAAAAAAAAATTCTCGGGTTGCTGCTGCTGAACTACTAGGATCAGCACAGCAGCACACCAGTCCCACTCCCCAACACAGCTAGACTAATAGCACTGGGCTGTTATAGTAGCAAAGTAAAACAACAAAAAAGAAAATAAAAGCAGTCCTTACAAGGACTATTGGGTTATTACAGCAGTCAGCAGATGAGATCAGAAGAGATCAGTGCCCACAGCAGGCAGCTACATACAGAGCACTGCAGTAGAAGGTAGATTACTAGCCAGCAAAGCTACCTAACCTAAAATGTCCCTCAAATCCCTGCAGACTTCTGTCCCTCCAATACAGAGCAGTATCAAGTAGATTACTAGCCAGCAAACTTACTATCAACTGTCCCTCAAAGAAATCAGTGAAATCAGTAACAGCTCTCTCCCTACACTAGCTCTTGCAAGCACACACAGGCAGAATGAAAAAACGCTGCAGGGCTTCAGTTTATATATGGAAGGGGAGTGGTCCAGGGGGTGTGGGGGTGGTCCAGGAGGGAGAGCTTCCTGATTGGCTGCCATGTATCTGCTGGTCTGGGGTGAGATGTCAAAAAAAAGCGCCAGGTAAGGCGAACCCAAAATGGCGAATGTCGCGCGACGTTCGCGAACATTCGGCGAGCGCGAACAGTCGATGTTCGCGCGAACAAGTTCGCCGGCGACCAGTCCGCGACATCCCTACACGTGAATGTCTTTGGAGCGCTTTTGTCAGTATGCCAAGGCTGAAGTGGTTTGGGTCTAGAACATTTAGTTTTTATAGGAGCAAGCTCATTTAGGGCAGTGGTGAGAGTACTATAGTAGACAGAGGTAGCCACATTAGGACATGAGATGGCTGAGATATTATAGTGAAGAGAGTCAAAGGAAGAATGGAGATGTGAGACGTCTACAGCTTGCAAGTCACGGTAAGTATGTGTTTGGGGAATAGCAGGGGGTTAGTAGGAGTAGGAGGGAGTTAGTGAGAGTTGAAATGTGAGCATATTGTGATCAGGGAGGGGAAATGGTGAGTTAGTAAAGTTGGTGGTTGAACAGAGTCTGGTAAATATGAGATCCAGAGCATTACCATTGGAGTGAGATGGGGAGTCTGAGCACAAAGATAAGCCTAGGGAGGAGGTTAGTGAAAGAAGTTTAGAGACAGAAGAGTTGTTAATGTTGTTAACAGGTATATTAAAGTCCCCTAAATATAATGGATGGGATGTTAGATGAAATAAAGTAAGGTAGCCAGGCAGCTGTCCAGAAATTGTGCAGTTGGTCCTGGTAGTCGATATATAACAGCAATGCAGAGTGAAACAGGAGAAAAGAGCCTAATGCAGTGAGCCTCAAATGAGGAGAATGATAGAGAGGGAAAAGGTGGGAAGTACAGCAGGGAGAGAGAAGCAAACCTACCCCACCTCCAGGTCTGTTACCAGGTCTGGGAGTATGAGTAAGGTGTAGGCCCCCATAGGACAGGGCAGCAGGTGAGGCAGTGTCAGTAGGAGAAAGCCAGGTTTCAGTAATCGCAAGTAGGTTAAAGGAATTTGCAATGAAATGGTCGTGTATAGAAGTGAGTTTGTTGCAGACAGATCTGGCATTCCAGAGAGCACAGGAAAGATGAAGTGGGTTTTTGGGTATAGGAGTAAGAGTTCTGTACTGTTTGAATTTGCTCCAGAGAGAAGGAGCTCGTGGTCGTGATATAACTGGGATGGGGTAAGGGCCAGGGTTTGGGGAAATGTCCCCAGCTGCCAGTAATAGAAGGGAAAGAAAGACTAAATAAGAGAGTGAGATTTATAAGTCCTTAGTTTGTATGAAAAAGAGGAGTTTTGTGGAATAGCTAAACAGAGTACTTTATAAACTTCATGCGTGGAGAGGGAAGGAGAGGAGAGTAGAGAGGCTGAGATTTGTATAGAACTGGGATTTTCTGGAGGAGGTAGTGAAAAATGTTTTATGAAGCATGAAAGTGAAAGGAGGAGAAATGTAGGATAAAGCATGTTTGGAGTAAGAAGTAACAAACTAGCAGGTACAAACAAATCTGTTTTCTTCTTCTCCCAGATGGTTTTCTGTTGATTGCAGGGGAATCCGGTTCCTTTTGCCTTGTCAATGCCTTGTCCAACTGCCTTGTCCAATTAGCCAATTAACATACAGCGTTCTGTCTTTCCTGGCCACACCATATCAGCATTAACACTCATGGTAGCCCCCTGCCCCACCCCTAGACCAGAAGGAACCTTACCAAGCAAAACCTTTTTTTTTTTGTGTTCCGTTTTTCCAACCAGAGGTGGTCTTACCTGGCTTGGAGGTCCAGACCCATTAGGTAATAATGGGTACACTGACTGGGTCCTCCGTGCCGTGTAAAGGTGGGGAGATGACTTCAGGCTAGATTTCCACATTCATTGTAAATGTTTGCTGGTCTCGTCCTAGCGATGCGGGCAGTGTCAGGGGGGGTGGTTTGTAAGACTGCCCATGACACACAATCCACAGAGCTTCGCATCTTCTTTCACAGTTGCGCTTCTGCTGGCTAGCCGGGGTGGAGGTGTATCAGAGGCACTCTCTCGGGGACACTGCTGCTGCCCTCGCATGAGCAGTTCGCAGGGTTCAGGTCTTCCGGGTAGTATTTGCTGGATGCGGTAGCCATTTTGGAGGTGGTGCCTCTTCTTCTATGTAGTGTGAGGAAATCTTACCCTGGTGGTCTAGTGGGGGGGACGGCAGGGACGCCTGCCGCCCCCTCGGTGAGGACGCTCGCCGCACTGTGCAGGTTCTGTAGCGCCGGTCTGTTAGGGCGCGCGCTCGCGCCTCTTCCCGGGTTTATGCGCATGCGCGCTGACGTGATGACGTCAGCGTGCAGTGGCGTGAAATTCAAATGCTATTTAAAGGTACAGTTTTACATTGCCCGTGATAGGATTTTGTTCCTGGTGCTTCTGAGCCTTGTGCTAAATTCTGAAACCTGTTTGATTCCTGTTTTTGACCCCTGCCTGGCTATTTGACTACTCTGACTTCTGGATTCTGACCCTTGCCTGATTACTGACTACCGCCTCTGATTAACCCTCTGATTGACTCCCTGGTTTGACCCTTGCCTGTCTGATAACGTTTATTCTCTGCCTGCCTCGACCCGGCCTGATCTGACTACTCCTTTGCCTAAACGCCTTGTACTGCGATCTTCTGTCCAAAGACTTTGCTTTACTGTCGTGCCCCTCTGCCTATCCAGAACCCTCATCTTGCACCTCTCGTTTAAGTCCAGGTGGCATCCAAGTAAGCCGAGGGCTCCTCCCGAGGCCCAAAGGCAGTCACACTACTGGTGAAGCACGAGCCGAGACCAGGGTGCCTGGTGTTTGTTCTGGTGTTGGGTGCCGACCGTGTCATTATCATGGGTCCAAGATGGACGAAGAAGGTCGAGCTGCCGCTGCTCCTTCCACCACTGAAGCGCTACTTACCACGCTGTTACAGCGCCTGGAACATGAGCAGAGGCAAGATTACCTGATGCAAGGTTTCCACAATTTGACCCGTCGACTGGATGCTTCTGTTCAGCCTCCAGCTCCAGTAGTCCCCTCCTGTGGTCACTCCTCTGGGTTCTCCTGCTCTGTTGGGTAATGTATCCAAAACCCATGAACCCAAAATTTTGTTTCCTGATAAATTCAATGGGAACAGGTCAAAATTTTTTGTGTTCCAAGAGGCATGTAAATTATACCTCAGCTTTTTCCCTATTACAGGGTGATCCCCAAGTTTGGGCTCTCAGATTGCCCCTCTCAGATCCTACCCGTTTTTCCCTTGATTCATTTTTTAAAACCATGGCTGTACTTTATGATGACCCGGATCGTGCATCTTCTGCCGACTCCACGATTCGTAAATTGCACCTGGGGAAACGGGATGTGGAGGTGTAGTGCACCTAGTTCCGCCGGTGGGCAGTGGAGACTGGGTGGAATGACATGGCGCTTCGCAGCCAGTTCCGTATTGGGTTGTCTGATTCTGTCAAAGATAGCTTGGTAAATTACCCTTTATCCTCCAACCTGGATGATCTCATGTCACTTGCCATCTAGGTAGATAGGAGGCAGAGGGAAAGAAGGGGTGAAAGGGGTTCTCCTATGCATTCTGGGTTTACCAATGTTAAGTATAACTTTTCTAATATGGTGTCCAATGTTAAGTCCCCTAACCCTTCCATGGTCCAACCTCAGGAGGAACCCATGCAATTGGGTATATCCCATCTAACCCCTGAGGAAAAAGCCCGCAGGCGTTCCCTTGGTCTTTGCATTTACTGTGGGGAAAAGGGTCATTTCCTGAATTTATGTCCTAAGAGGCCGGAAAACTTCCAAGCCTAAATGGAGAAGGGGAGCTCCATTTGGGTGCAGAAGTTTCCTCTCCCCAGTCTACCTCTAGGATTTTGATACCTGTTAAATTCACCTGGCCTACGGGTTCTGTCAGGGTATCCGCTTTTGTGGATTCAGGGGCGGAGGGAAATTTTCTGGATGCCACCTTTGCGGCAAAATTTGGTATTCCCTTAATCCCCCTAATTCCTCCTATGAGGATTTTGGCAGTTTATAAAAAACCTTTAGGTTCAGGCCTGGTAACTAAAAAGTCTGTGTCTCATTCCATGTGCTCTGATAATCATCACAGTGAGAGGTTAGCCCTTTTTATCATTGAGGGTGCGTCTTCTCCTCTTATTTTGGGGTTACCTTGGCTCCAGACCCATAATCCTCATATTGACTGGGTATCGGGGAAGATTCTGCAATGGGGTCTTAAGTGTGGTGGTTCATGTATTCCTCAGGTAGTGGCAACCACTTCTTTAGAAGGTTTACCTGCAGCATATGCTGACGTGTTTTCTAAGAAAGCTGCAGAAACCCTACCTCCACACAGGCAGTATGATTGCTCTATAGATCTAATTCCTGGGTCTATTCCCCCTCGGGGTAGAACATACCCTCTTTCCTTGCCGGAGGCCCAGGCAATGAAAGAATATATTAAAGGAAAACTATACCCCCAAAATGAATACTTAAGCAACAGATAGTTTATATCAAATTGAATGACATATTAAAGAATCTTACCAAACTGGAATATATATTTATATAAATATTGCCCTTTTACATCTCTTGCCTTGAACCACCATTTCATGACTCTATCTGTGCTGCCTCAGAGATCACCTGACCAGAAATACTACAACACTAACTGTAACAGGAAGAAGTGAGGAAGCAAAAGGCAGAACTCTGTCTGTTAATTGGCTCATGTGACCTTACATGTGGTTTGTATGTGTACACAGTGAATCTTACGATCTCAGGGGGCGGCCCTTATTTTTTAAAATGGCAATTTTCTATTTATGATTACCCAATGGCACATACTACTAAAAAAGTATATTATTATGATAATGGTTCATTTACATGAAGCAGGGTTTTACACATGAGCTGTTTTACTCAGTATCTTTTAATAGAGACCTACATTGTTTGGGGGGTATAGTTTTCCTTTAAGGACAACCTTGAAAGAGGGTTCATTAGGCCTTCTAGTTCCCCTGCGGGGGTGGGTTTTTTCTTTGTTGGGAAGAAGGATGGTGGTCTACGCCCCTGTATAGATTATAGGGGTCTCAATAAGATCACCATAAAAAACCGCTATCCCCTCCCGTTAATTTCTGAATTGTTTGACCAGGTTAAGGGTGACAAGATCTATTCTAAGCTAGATCTCAGGGGCGCCTATAATCTCATATGCATTAGGGAGGGGGATAAGTGGAAAACTGCATTTAACACCAGAGATGGCCACTACGAATATCTTGTAATGCCCTTTGGTCTCTGTAACGCACCCGCCATGTTCCAAGAATTTGTCAACGACATCTTTCGGGACCTGCTGGGGATATTCGTAGTGGTCTATCTTGACGATATCTTGATTTTCTCCTCTAATTTGGGTGAACATAGAAATCATGTTCATCAAGTCTTGTGCAGACTCAGGGAGAATAATCTTTATGCAAAACTGGAGAAATGTATCTTTGAGGTTACTTCTGTTCAGTTCCTAGGGTTTAATATTTCCAGCAAGGGTCTTGAAATGGATCCAGGCAAGGTTAGAGCTGTACTGGATTGGACCCAACCCCAATCATTACGTGCTACCCAAAGGTTCCTGGGGTTTGCAAATTACTATCGTCAGTTTATTAAAAATTTTTCCTTAATTGTGGCCCCCATCACTGATTTAACAAAAAAAAGCGCTGACCCCAGCATTTGGCCTCCTGACGCTGTACAAGCTTTTGAATTCCTCAAAAAGGAATTCAGTTCTGCCCCAATCCTTCGTCACCCCGACACTGCACTTCCTTTTATTGTGGAGGTTGACGCCTCTGAGTTAGGAGCTGGGGCAGTCCTTTCTCAAAGTCACCCGACTACCAACAAGTTACATCCCTGTGCTTTCTTCTCCAGGAAGTTTTCACCCGCAGAGGTGAATTATGATATAGGTAACAGGGAATTGTTGGCAGTCAAATGGGCCTTTGAGGAATGGCGGCATCTTCTAGAAGGTGCTAAACATTTGGTGACAGTCTATACCGACCATAAAAATTTACTGTATATCGAATCAGCTAAACGCCTAAATCCAAGGCAAGCCCGGTGGGCTTTATTCTTCTCTAGATTCAACTTTTCGTTAACTTTTCGGCCTGGTTCCAAAAATACCAAGGCGGATGCACTCTCTAGGAGTTTTGAATCCTTTTCCTCTGACTCTAGTGAGTGTACTCCCATCATTCCCAGGGAAATAATTGTTGAGACCTTGAAGTCTGACCTCTCTTCCTTGTTGTCCCCTTTACAGTCATCTGCTCCTGCTGATACCCCATCTGGTAAATGGTTCGTTCCTGAGGAGCTTAGGGAACAAGTGTTAAGAGAGGTCCAGTGGCCCCCCCTGGAGAGGGGGGTAATGTGAGGAAATCTTACCCTGGTGGTCTAGTGGGGGGACGGCAGGGACGCCTGCCGCCCCCTCGGCGAGGACGCTCGCCGCACTGTGCAGGTTCTGTAGCGCCGGTCTGTTAGGGCGCGCGCCTCTTCCTGGGTTTATGCGCATGTGCGCTGACGTGATGGCGTCAGCGCGCAGTGGCGCGAAATTCAAATGCTATTTAAAGGTACAGTTTTACTTTATGCATTGCCCGTGATAGGATTTTGTTCCTGGTGCTTCTGAGCCTTGTGCTAAATTCTGAAACCTGTTTGATTCCTGTTTTTGACCCCTGCCTGGCTATTTGACTACTCTGACTTCTGGATTCTGACCCTTGCCTGATTACTGACTACCGCCTCTGATTAACCCTCTGATTGACGCCCTGGTTTGACCCTTGCCTGTCTGATAACGTTTATTCTCTGCCTGCCTCGACCCGGCCTGATCTGACTACTCCTTTGCCTAAACGCCTTGTACTGCGATCTTCTGTCCAAAGACTTTGCTTTACTGTCGTGCCCCTCTGCCTATCCAGAACCCTCATCTTGCACCTCTCGTTTAAGTCCAGGTGGCATCCAAGTAAGCCGAGGGCTCCTCCCGAGGCCCAAAGGAGGTCACACTACTGGTGAAGCACGAGCTGTTCTGGTGTTGGGTGCCGACCGTGACATGTAGCTTGCGCTTGGTTGCCATTCTCATCTCGCAAGTTCTGCTCTTCCCCCTCCTCTCACTCATACCGGCTAGACTGGGAGTGTATAGGCAGGACCGCCATCAGAAATCGCAGGGCCCCATACAACATAATTTCCTGGGCCCCCTGGGCTGCACCCACCGCAAGCCCCACCTAAAGGTCCACCCTCCCCACAGGTCAGCCCCCCACCACACAATAAAAAAGCAAAAAATTAGGGATGCACCGAATCCAGGATTCGGTTCGGGATTCGGCCAGGATTCGGCCTTTTTTAGCAGGATTCGGATTCGGCCGAATCCTTCTGCCCGGCCAAACCGAATCCGAATCCTATTTTGCATATGCAAATTAGGGGCAGGGAGGGAAATTGCGTGACTTTTTGTCAGAAAACAAGGAAGTAAAAAATGTTTTCCCCTTCCCACCCCTAATTTGCATATACAAATTAGGGTTCGGCTTCGGTTTGGTATTCGGCCGAATCCTTTGTGAAGGATTCGGGGGTTCGGCCGAATCCAAAAAAGTGGATTCGGTGCATCCCTAAAAAAAATATATTGGTGGCTAGGGTTCCCACATGTTAATAAAAAATAAAAAGATATTGGTGGTCAGGGCCCTCCATAAAAAAACATTTGTGACCAGGGCCCCCCATTAAAAATTATTGGTGGCTAAAACCCCACATGAGAAAATATAATTGGTGGCCAAAATTGGTGGCCAGCCCCCCCCCCCCACATTATGAGAAAATTGGTAGGCAGGGCCCCTTAAACGTCCATGCCTTCCCGAAGTCAGCAGCTCTCAGAAAGATGGGGGGCCTGGCTAATCAAGTAAGTGTGGCGTGGCCGGGCCCCCCTTACCCTCGCGCGCCCTACAACTCTCCCCCCTGTCCCCCCCCTGATGGCTGCCCTGTGTATAGGCGTTAACGCTATTTTTTTCTTTACAGCGGCTGCTCGCTTTTCATATGCTCTTTTTTCATCTGCTATGGATTCCACAGCCCCACGTGCTTCTTCCCTCCATGCTAGGTAGGACCAAGGATTTTTATTTTTACTTTTATTTTTTTGTTTTTTTTCTTGTTTTTTTGTTTCCAGTGTTTTTTTATTTTTATCACTTAGCTTGCCTGAAGATGGTCAGAGATTGAAACATACGGCAAAGAGGAAGCATCAGGAAGCATCTGAATGTTTTGGTTGCTACAGCCCTGTCTTGCCGAGAAAAATGTTTTGCAAAGAATGCTGTCTTGAATTGTAATACAGTAATACTGCAGCTCCATCAAGGAGGCCTGCTGATCATGAAGCCTTTGAGCTTGATCATTATATTACAGAACCTTAGGAAGTTTTGGTGACAACAGGGGATTCTTCTGACAAAGAAGTTCGAGAGCATTAGCAGGATCTAAATCTCCTTTCAGACTCGGATGAAGAGGTGGAGATGCTTTTGATATTGATCTGGTAAATCCTCTTATCAAGGCATTTAGACTCACCTTTGGAGTGGAGGAGGAACCAGAGGTACCCAGATCCCACGAGGTCTTACCTACACCAATCAAGAAGCGACAATGTTTTCCTCTGTTTCCAGAGGTTTCTGATCTTATTAAGGCAGAATGGCAAAAGGCAGCAAGGAAAGTATCCTGGGCTTCACCAGCCACTAGATTTACCAAACGTTATCCTTTTCTGGAGGAGGACACAAAAGCTTGGATATCGCCGCCAGCTATAGACCCAGCAGCGATTCATTTGGCCAAAAAGACTACACTTCCTATCGATGATGTATCAGCCCTAAAAAGACCCTATGGATAAGAGGGTTGAATTGGAGCTGAAAAAATTGCTTCCTAGTGGTGGGTGCAGCTTGTAAGCCAGCTGTTGCCCTTCAGTTGCAAAGGCCTTATCCCTGTGGATAGATAGCATTGATAAGGCAGTCAAGGAGGGAGCAGATCGTAAGGATTTATCCTCCAGTCTAGCAGAACTTAAGCTAGCAGCTGCTTACATTTCTGAAGGATCCGAGGATCTCACTAGGTTTACGGCTCGCTCCATGGCCCTTTCAGTCTCTGCTCGAAGGGCATTATGGCTTAGATCCTGGTCAGCAGATTTTTCCTCCAAAATGAGTCTCTGTACCCTGCCTTTTGAGGTACTAAGCTGGATGAGGTGATTTTGAGCGCCTCAGGAGGAAAGAGACAATTTCTGCCTCAGGAGAAGAAAGAGACAATGTTTGTCCCTCTTAAAGGAACAGTTCAGTGTGAAAATAAAAATTGTGTAAATAGATGTGCAAAATAAAAAATGTTACTAATATAGTTAGTTAGCCAAATATGTAATATATAAAGGCTGGAGTGAACAGATGTCTCATAAAACAGCCAGAATCCAACATCCTGCTTTTCAGCTCTGTAACTCTGAGTTAGTCGGCGACTTGAAGGGGGGCCACATGGGACATTTCTGTTCAGTGAGTTTGTAATTGACCCTCAGCATTCAGCTCAGATTCAAAAGCAACAGAAATGACCCATGTGGCCCCCCTCAAGTCTCTGATTGGTTACTGTCTGGTAACCAGGGTAACCAGTCAGTGTAAACCAAGAGAGCTGAAAAGCAGGAAGTAGTGTTCAGACTGACATGTTATACATCAAATCACTCCAGCCTTTATACATTAAATTTTTGGCTAACTAACTATATTAGAAACATTTTTTATTTTGCACAGCCTATCTATTTACCCAGTTTTTATTTTTACACTGAACAATTCCTTTAAGTCTAAATTAGGCTCAGGGAAATCAAGGTTCCAGCAACAGAGCTCCAGAGGTGCTAGAGAGCCCTTTAGATCCTTTTCTTGGAGAGGAGGCCATTCAGGCTTTCCTAGAGGAAGCAAGTCTAGGTCTTCACAGTCCCCCAAAAAACCCTCCTGACTATCCGTCAGAGCAAGGGGAAAGAGTAGGAGGAAGATTGGCAAAGTTTTTTCCTGCCTGGAAAGCCTCTGTTTCAGATAATTGGGTGCTGAATATTTTGCTGAAGGGGTACCATCTAGAATTTCCCTCCCTTCCTCCAAAGGATGTTTTTTATCAAGTCCATGTTACCCAGAAATCCAGAAAAGAGACAAGTAATGTTGCATCATCTTCAACAGCTTTTGAAGCAGGAAGCGATTATTCATGTTCTCCGAATCAACAGGGTTTACTCAATCCTATTTCTAGTAAAAAAGGCATCTGGAGGCTGGAGACTTGGACCTTAAGGAGGTAAACCGTTGACAAGTAGTAAGAAAATTCAAGATGGTATCCATTTTCACCATCATCGCAGCAATTCAGCCTGGAGATTGGATTTGAGGGACGCTTACCTCCATGTGCCAGTGGCAAGCACACACCAGCATTTTCTGAGGTTCGCAGTGGCAGGAAAACATTTTCAATACAGGTGCCTTCCTTTTGGACTCTCCACTGCCCCAAGGACCTTCTCCAAAATCCTGATTGCTTTAGTGGCGGAACTCAGGAAGGAGGGAATTGCAAATTGACTTGGACGATGTCCTGATAACAGCAAGAGAACCGAGCTTGTTAATCAAACATCAGGACAGGGCAGTGGAGTGCCTAGAGGCACACGGTTGGCTCATCAACAAGGAGAAGAGTCAGTTAATCCCCTCTCAGTCCCTGGTCTATCTGGGGGCTTGGTTCCAGACTCTTCAGGGAACAGTGTCGCTGCCTCCACAAAAGATTCAGGCGATTTCCACTCTAACCTCTTCGTTCCTTCCCAGACATACGGCTACGGCCAGGGAGATATGGCCTTTGGAGTTATGACGTCTTCCATCCCGATGGTGATATGGGCCAGAGCACACATGAGACAGACGCAATGGATGTTTCTGCAGCAGTGGGACAGATGGAGGGAAGATTGGGATCAACCTATCAGTCTTTCTTTAGTGGTGCAACAAGGGGAATTAGGAGATCGGTTTCCCCTTAGCTCAGATCGACTACCAAATAGTAACCACAGATGCTTTGGCTTCAGGCTGGGGGCTCATTTGGGTCCAAGACAAGGTCAGTGGCCATCTCCTCTTCCAGGAACACCTTCCAATATCTTAGAGATCAGAGAGGCAAAGCAGGTCCTGAAGGCTCTGGGACCTCACCTCAGGGGCTTATCAGTGAAGCTGGTAATGGACAACACTTCAGCAGTCTCCTACATTGGCAAACAAGGAGGGACAGGGAGCAGAATCCTTATGGAAGGGGTGCAGCCAATTCTTCTATGGGCAGAAGCCAATCTAGCATCACTGACAGCAACATATCTCCCAGGCAAACTCAATAAGAAAGCGGACTTTTTGAGCAGGCACGTCATGTCGAGATGCGAGTGGTCCCTACATCCAGAAGTCTTCCAGAGCCTGGTGTCCAGAAGTGGATCTGACGGCTTCACAAGGCAATACCAAACTCCAAAATTTATTTTCAAGGACCTTCTGTCAGTCGGCTATGGCGACGGATGCCTATCTTCATCAATGGACATTCCACCTGGCTTATGTCTTCCCTCCGATTCCACTTATCTTCAGAGTGCAGGACAGAGTGGCCCTAAACCTGGTGGTTCCATATTGGCCTCGCAGACCATGGTTTCCTCTCCTACTCAAGTTAGTAGTGGCTGCACCATGGCCTCTCCCCAGTCAGTTTTATAAACCTTGATGAAGGCAAGAAAGTCCTCTACCTCTACGTCTTACTACCGAATTTGGGACAGATTCAATTTATGGAAGAAGCAAAAGAGAATTCATGACCAGGAAATATGTTTGACCCAAGTGCTCGGCTTTCTCCAAGAGGGCCTGGAAAAAGGGCTACAGTTCAGAACCCTCAAGGTACACATATCGGCTCTTTCAGGCCACAGTTGGGCAGAGGAGCCAATGGTTCAAAGATTTTTTATGGCAGCCCTTAAAATTTGTCCTACAAAGAGAGCCCAAGAAATACCCTGGAGCCTTCCTTTGGTTTTGAAAGCATTAGCAGCTTCCCCCTTCGAGCCTCTGGATCAGATCTCCTTTTGGCTTCTTACTCTCAAATCTGTGTTCCTTGTCGCTATTGCCTCAGCAAGTAGAGTAGGGGAACTGAAAGCCTTGTCCAGTACTGCTGACAGAATTTCTTTTCTTCATGACAAAGTAATTTTAAGACCTGTTCAGTCCTTTTTACCTAAGGTGGTATCTACTTTTCAAAAAGGAGGTGGTCTAGCCTATTTTCCCGACTGAGTCCCTGGATTCTCCAGAAAGACTATGTATTGATCCTGTTAGATCTTTGAAGAGATATTTGGAAGTTTCCGAACCTTTCAGGAAGTCCGATAGACTCTTCATTTTGCCAGGAGGCAGTCGCAAGGGTCAAGTAGTGGCAGTTTCGATGATTGCTAGGTGGATCACACTAGGTATCTCCAAAGCCTACCAAGCGCAAGGCAAGCTAGCTCCTTCAGGTTTGAGGGCCAATTCCACTCGGACTGTGGCAACCTCCTGGGCAGCTGTAGCAGGTGTATATTCTTCCAACATCTGTGAGGTGGCTTCATCGTCATCAGCCCAGACATTCATTAAGCACTATCGTTTGGATGTCAGTTCTTCATCTAGCCATGAGTTTGCGGCAGGACCCCATTTGGTCTTGGTTTCTTAAATAAATCTTTTTTGCATCCCAGTGCCTTGAGTAATTCTTCCCACCCTAGGGCCTTCTAGCTTTGTATGCCGAGTGTTAATGCTGATATGGTGTGGCCAGGAAAAGAGAGAATTTTTTTCATACTTACTTAATTCTCCTTTCCTGGCCACTAACCATATCAGCATGGCCCAACTCTTACATCAGGTCTAATGAAACTTTCTACATTGATGTGGGTGAGCCTTTCCTGTCCTCTTTTAAAAGTTTTGCTTGGGGAGGTTCCTTCTGGTCTGGGGGTAGGGCAGGGGGCTACCCCGAATGTTAATGCTGGTATGGTTAGTGGCCAGGAAAGGAGAATTACGGTAACTATGAAAAAAATTCTCTCTTTTTGTTTCAACACTTCTTCCTGTTACAGTTAGAGTTGTAGTATTTCTGGTCAGGTGATCTCTAAGGCGGCACAGAGACGATGAAAATGGTGGTTCAAGGCAAGATTTACTAATATTTATATACCAGTTTGGTAAGATTCTTTAATATGCCAATATGATGTAAACTATCTGTTGCTTAAGTACTCATTTTGGGGGTATAGTTTTCCTTTAAACTATTTTATCTATGTTTTATACAAGGGGGTGCTTTATAATCCCCAAAGTATAATATCTTAATTTTTTTTAAAAATGTCTTAGGATTACATCGTCATATTACATCAGAAATAAAATTGTGTATTTAAAATATTTATAGGCTACCTATACTATTGCATTTATATTTCCATTCTTCTCAAAATCATTTTTGAAGTAAACTTTGAGGCGGATCAGATTGCATAATGCGATGGTGATCAGGGAACATTCTCAGCAGTGAGCCACCCAGTGTCGGACTGGGACACCAGGGGCCCACCCAAAAATCTTATACTAGGGGCCCACCAGAGGACCTTAGATCAGGGGCCCACTCTCAGTACTATTGTTATTCCTGTCCTCACGCAACCTCTATTTTGCTAGTCTTTTTTATTTACATACTGTAATCTCTTATTCAATTTATTTAGTCTCTTTGTTCTCATAGAAATAGGTAATGGCCATGAAATATGCCAAATGATTTGAAGCAGGAAAGCCCACTGACACCTGGGCCCCCCGGGAGTTTTCCTGGTATCCCTGTGGGCCAGTCTGATACTGGAGCCACCTGTATGCATAATATGAACGTGACTCATCTGCACAGAATAGAACAAATCCACAGGGTACAGGCCCCACTGAAGGGACTGCACAATTTATGCAGCACTGCTGTGCTTGGCTTCAAATGCAACCTTGTGCTTTGTAAGTTCGGAAGAATATTTATTTCAAAGGTGAATTTTGGGAAGAATAAATCAACGGGGTGGGGAATATTCTGCAAAATGCTCTTTTTAAAATAAAAATCCATGTCGGTTTGTCACATCATGTTTCTTTTTGAAGAGATTATTCCTACAGAATGCTTTATGAAATGTAGAAGTCATGCTCTGTACAGTTTTGGAAAACCTTTTTCCCTAGGATATTAAAGTGTTCATTTGAATGGATATTATTATCATACAAATTCCAATTTTAGATATTCCTGTTCATTGTACTAGGTACTAGGTTAATTTATTAAGTGCGATGTTGCTTACATCTCAAGCTGCTCCTTGTACTTGCATGTTGCGGTGCCTGATATTGTGCCCGAATTTGCACATTGCACATATTAGTTGTGATCATAAATGACCCCTACTAAGTTTGTTTATGGCAAGTTTCAACTGTATAATGATTGTTTTTTGGGGTATTTTTAATCTACAGCATTATTTAACTTGTGTAAATAGCAAGGGTTGCCAATCTACAGTATGTATGTGTATCAAGGCTCTGAGCCAATCATCTTCCACAGGAAGAAGTAAAGGTTAGCTTTGGTACAGAACATTGTCCTCATTAAGTAATTTGCCAAGGTCAACTTGCTGATGCTAGACAAACCCCAAAAAGGGTTCTGTATGGGGAAAAAATACCCAAGTTGATGCAAAGGTAAGGGCAAGGTGCTAGATGGGGAACCCCTGGCCTGAAGTAGAAGTAGATACCAGCATAGCTTAGAAGGACAACCCCAGTTGGAAAAAAGGGCAGCCAAACAGAAGGCAGATGATGGACTTCTGGCACTTGCCCTTCCATCACAATCATGCGCTGGTTAAGGCACAGTGGATCAGCACTGCATTTTTAGCTGAGGTGGAAATAAAACCCACAACCTTTTGGACCAGGTTATAGAACAGAGCCGTGCGCTCTACCAACTGAGCTATTTAGGCAGGCTTCTTTCGGAAGGGGCCTTAGGTTGGTATTGACTTTATTAGGCAGAAGATGGACTTCCAGCCCAGATAGTAAATGAAGAGGCACAAGGGGACAATGAGTTCTTACTGTCATCCGGAACCTTTTCCAGCTTGTCTAGGTTCCTGTGTTGTAATGGTTAAAGTGCCTGTTTCTGCCTATGGGGTCCTGAGTTCAATTCCCAGGTGGATGACTTTTCGTGTTTCTTTATGCCTGTACAGAACCCTTTATTCTATGCAGGCTCGCCGATGGCATTTTCTTCATGCTGCATTCAAGAGCAACTGCTACTTTGGAGATGGCAAAATCAGCACCCCCACATGGCTGTTCTATGGCGCATGCAGCAAATCACCTAGTGTCTTTCCCCAAAGGGCCCAGCGTGTGAGTCCCAGGGGTGCATTTCAGGGAAAGGTGCCTTTTCTTCGGGCTACATTAATAAGTAACCAATATTTCACATTTGTTAAAGCACCAAAACATCCTTCGCTAATCAGCTTCTCAAAAGGTTAATGTGTGCCATCTTCTGCATGCTGCATTCAAGAGAGACCTCTACTTTCTTTTAAGCAGAATCGCACAAAAGCTGCCCTCGCTAGTCAGCTTCTCAAATGTTTTTTGTTTAAGCTTTGTACAGAACACTGTCCTCATTAAGCAATTTGCGAAGGACAACTTCAGGCTGATGCTAGGCAAACCCCTAAAAGGGTTCTGTATGGGGAAAAAAACCTAAAGGTTGATGCAAAGGTAAGGGCAAGGTACTAGATGGGGAATCCCTGGCCTGAAGTAGAAGTACATACCGGCGTAGCTCAGAAGGACAACCCCAGTTGGAAAAAGGAGCCACTGATTGAAATGTTGGACTTCCAGTGAGAGTTGTTTCAAGCACAGTGGATCAGAGCTGACTTTGAGCTAAGTTATTAGGAGAGGTGAGAATCAAACCCACAACTTTTCAGACCAGATTATTGACCTGAGCCGTGGCCTCTACGTCTGAGCTATTTAGGCAGGCTGCTTTTGAAACAGGCCTCAGGTTGGTATTGACTTTATCTGCTCTCTAGCAGAAGATGAACTTACAGCCATGCCAGTCAATGCAGAGACACAAGGGGACAGCTTAGAAGGACAAACCCAGTTGGAAAAAGGGGGAGCCAAATGGAAGGCGGATGATGGACTTATGGCACTTGCCCTTCCATCACTATTGAGAGTTGTTTAAATCTCTGCAGACAAGAGCTGCCCTGGAGCTGAGTTTTTAGCAGAGGTGGGAATTGAACCCACACCCTTTTGGACCAGGTTATCGACTGGAGCCGGGCGCTCTACCGACTGAGCTATTTAGGCAGGCTCTATGCAGAGACACAAGGGGACAATGGTTTCTTACTGTCATCCGGAAATTATCCCAACAGATCTAGGTTCCTTCTGCCCGTGGGGTCCAGAGTTCAAATCCCGGTTAGGTGACATTTCAGGTATCTTTATGCTTGTACAGAACCCTTTATTCTACGCAGGCTTGCCGATGGCATTTTCTTCATGCTGCATTCAAGAGCGACTGCTACTTTGGAGACGGCAAAATCAGCACCCCCACATGCCTGTTCTAGGGTGCATTCAGCAAATCACTTGGTTTCTTTGCCCAAAGGGCCCAGCGTGCGAGTCCCAGGGGTACATTTCAGGGAAAGGTGCCTTTTCTTCGGGCTACATTAATAAGTAACCAATATTTCACATTTGTTAAAGCACCAAAACTTCCTTCGCTACTCAGCTTCTCAAATGCTTTCTTTCAAGAAAATTCATCTGTGCCATCTTCTGCATGCTGCCTTCAAGAGCGACCTCTACTTTCTTTTCGGCAGAATCGCACCAAAGCTGCCCTCACTAGTCAGCTTCTCAAATGTTTTTTTTTTAAAGCTTGGTACAGAACACTGTCCTCATTAAGCAATTTGCCAAGGTCAGCTTCAGGCTGATGCTAGGCAAACCCCTAAAAGGGTTCTGTATGAGGAAAAAATACTCAAGTTGATGCAAAGGCAAGGGCAAGGTGCTAGATGGGGAACCCCTGGACTGAAGTACAAGTACATACCGGCGTAGCATAGAAGGACAAACCCAGTTGGAAAAAGAGGCAGCCAAACGGGTGATGGACTTCATCACTATTGAGAGTTGTTTAAAGCACTGCAGACAAGAGCTGCCCTGGAGCTGAGTTTTTAGCATAGGTGGGAATCGAACCCACAACCTTTTGGACCAAGTTATCGACCTGAGCAGTGATCTCTACCGACTGAGCTATTTAATCTGGCTCTATTAGACAAGGGCCTCGGGTTGGTATTGACTTTATTAGGCAGAAGATGAACTTCGGGCCCTGCCAGTCAATGCAGAGACACAAATGGACAATGGTTTCTTACTGTCATCCGGAAATTTTCCAAACAAATCTAGGTTACTGTGGTGTAATGGTTAAAGTGCCTGCTTCTGCCCGTGGGGTCCAGAGTTCAAATCCCGTGTGGGTGACTTTTCAGGTTTTTTTATGCCTGTACAGAACCCTTTATTCTATGCAGGCTTGCCAATGGCATTTTCTTCATGCTGCATTCAAGTGCGACTGCTACTTTGGAGACGGCAAAATCAGCACCCCCACATTGCTGTTCTAGGGCGCATTCAGCAAATCACTTGGTTTCTTTGCCCAAAGGGCCCAGCGTGCGAGTCCCAGGGGTGCATTTCCGGGAGAGGTGCCTTTTCTTCGGGCAACATTAATGAGTAACCAATATTTCACATTTGTTAAAGCACCAAAACTTCCTTCGCTAATCAGCTTCTCAAATGCTTTCTTTCATGAAAGTTCATCTGTGCCATCTTCTGCATGCTGCCTATGACTAAGTGCTGGGTAAGCATGAAATGCGTCAGGCGTTAGAGGGTATACTCTTTATGTTTTTTAAATTCTTGATGTGAATAAAATATATGTTTTTTACTAAATAGCATGCCCTGGAGATAAGTTTTTTGTATTTGCATTCTTCTGCATGCTGCCTTCAAGAGCGACCTCTACTTTCTTTTCAGCAGAATAGCACCAAAGCTGCCCTCTCTAGTCAGCTTCTAAAAATGTTTTTTTTTTAAGTTTTTTAAAGAACTATGTCCTCATTAAGCAATTTGCCAAGGTCAACTTCAGGCTGCTGCTAGGCAAACCCCTAAAAAGGTGTATGAGGAAAAAACACTCAAGTTGATGCAAAGGTAAGGGCAAGGTGCTAGATAGGGAACCCCCTGGCCGGAAGTAGAAGTATATTCCGGCGTAGCATAGAAGGACAAACCCAGTTGGAAAAAGGGGCAGCCAAATGATGGACTTATGGCACTTGCCCTTCCATCACTATTGAGAGTTGATTAAGGCACTGCGGACAAGAGCAGCCATCAAGCTGAGTTTTTAGCAGAGGTGGGAATCGAACCCACAACCTTTTGGACAAGGTTATTGACCTGAGCCGGGCGCTCTACCGACTGAGCAATTTAGGCATGCCAATGGTATTTTCATCATGCTGCATTCAAGTGCGACTGCTACTTTGGAGACGGCAAAATCAGCACCCCCACATGGCTGTTCTAGGGCGCATTCAGCAAATCACTTGGTTTCTTTGCCCAAAGGGCCCAGCGTGCGAGTCCCAGGGGTGCATTTCAGGGAAAGGTGCCTTTTCTTCGGGCAACATTAATGAGTAACCAATATTTCACATTTGTTAATGCACCAAAACTTCCTTCGCTAATCAGCTTCTCAAATGCTTTCATTCAAGAAAGTTCATCTGTGCCATCTTCTGCATGCTGCCTTCAAGAGCGACCTCTACTTTCTTTTCAGCAGAATAGCACCAAAGCTGCCCTCGCTAGTCAGCTTCTCAAATTTTTGTTTTTTTTAAGCTTGGTACAGAACACTGTCCTCATTAAGCAATTTACCAAGGTTAACTTCAGGCTGATACTAGGCAAACCCCTAAAAGGGTTCTGTATGAGGAAAAAATACTCAAGTTCATGCAAAGGTGCTAGATGGGGAACCCCCTGGCCTGAAGTAGAAGTACATACCGGCGTAGCATAGAAGGACAAACCCAGTTGGAAAAAGGGGCAGCCAAATGATGGACTTATGGCACTTGCCCTTCCATCACTATTGAGAGTTGATTAAGGCACTGCGGACAAGAGCAGCCATCAAGCTGAGTTTTTAGCAGAGGTGGGAATCGAACCCACAACCTTTTGGACCAGGTTATCGACCTGAGCCGGGCGCTCTACCGACTGAGCTATTTAGGCAGGCTCTATTAGGAAAGGACCTCGGGTTGGTATTGACTTTATTAGGCAGAAGATGAACTTCTGGCCCTGCCAGTCAATGCAGAGTCACAAGGGGATAATGGTTTCTTACTGTCATCTGGGAATTATCCCAACAGTTCTAGGTTCCTGTGGTGTAATGGTTAAAGCGCATGCTTCTCTTCGTGGGGTCCAGAATTCAAATCCCGGGTGGGTGACTTTTCAGGTTTTTTTATGCCTGTACAGAATCCTTTATTCTACGCCGGCTTGCCAATGGTATTTTCATCATGCTGCATTCAAGTGCGACTGCTACTTTGGAGACGGCAAAATCAGCACCCCCACATGGCTGTTCTAGGGCGCATTCAGCAAATCACTTGGTTTCTTTGCCCAAAGGGCCCAGCGTGCGAGTCCCAGGGGTGCATTTCAGGGAAAGGTGCCTTTTCTTCGGGCAACATTAATGAGTAACCAATATTTCACATTTGTTAATGCACCAAAACTTCCTTCGCTAATCAGCTTCTCAAATGCTTTCTTTCAAGAAAGTTCATCTGTGCCATCTTCTGCATGCTGCCTTCAAGAGCGACCTCTACTTTCTTTTCAGCAGAATAGCACCAAAGCTGCCCTCGCTAGTCAGCTTCTCAAATTTTTGTTTTCTTTAAGCTTGGTACAGAACACTGTCCTCATTAAGCAATTTACCAAGGTTAACTTCAGGCTGATACTAGGCAAACCCCTAAAAGGGTTCTGTATGAGGAAAAAATACTCAAGTTCATGCAAAGGTGCTAGATGGGGAACCCCCTGGCCTGAAGTAGAAGTACATACCGGCGTAGCATAGAAGGACAAACCCAGTTGGAAAAAGGGGCAGCCAAATGATGGACTTATGGCACTTGGCCTTCCATCACTATTGAGAGTTGATTAAGGCACTGCGGACAAGAGCAGCCATCAAGCTGAGTTTTTAGCAGAGGTGGGAATCGAACCCACAACCTTTTGGACCAGGTTATCGACCTGAGCCGGGCACTCTACCGACTGAGCTATTTAGGCAGGCTCTATTAGGAAAGGACCTCGGGTTGGTATTGACTTTATTAGGCAGAAGATGAACTTCTGGCCCTGCCAGTCAATGCAGAGACACAAGGGGATAATGGTTTCTTACTGTCATCTGGAAATTATCCCAACAGATCTAGGTTCCTGTGGTGTAATGGTTAAAGCGCATGCTTCTCTTCGTGGGGTCCAGAATTCAAATCCCGGGTGGGTGACTTTTCAGGTTTTTTTATGCCTGTACAGAATCCTTTATTCTACGCCGGCTTGCCAATGGTATTTTCATCATGCTGCATTCAAGTGCGACTGCTACTTTGGAGACGGCAAAATCAGCACCCCACATGGCTGTTCTAGGGCGCATTCAGCAAATCACTTGGTTTCTTTGCCCAAAGGGCCCAGCGTGCGAGTCCCAGGGGTGCATTTCAGGGAAAGGTGCCTTTTCTTCGGGCAACATTAATGAGTAACCAATATTTCACATTTGTTAATGCACCAAAACTTCCTTCGCTAATCAGCTTCTCAAATGCTTTCATTCAAGAAAGTTCATCTGTGCCATCTTCTGCATGCTGCCTTCAAGAGCGACCTCTACTTTCTTTTCAGCAGAATAGCACCAAAGCTGCCCTCGCTAGTCAGCTTCTCAAATTTTTGTTTTTTTTAAGCTTGGTACAGAACACTGTCCTCATTAAGCAATTTACCAAGGTTAACTTCAGGCTGATACTAGGCAAACCCCTAAAAGGGTTCTGTATGAGGAAAAAATACTCAAGTTCATGCAAAGGTGCTAGATGGGGAACCCCCTGGCCTGAAGTAGAAGTACATACCGGCGTAGCATAGAAGGACAAACCCAGTTGGAAAAAGGGGCAGCCAAATGATGGACTTATGGCACTTGGCCTTCCATCACTATTGAGAGTTGATTAAGGCACTGCGGACAAGAGCAGCCATCAAGCTGAGTTTTTAGCAGAGGTGGGAATCGAACCCACAACCTTTTGGACCAGGTTATCGACCTGAGCCGGGCGCTCTACCGACTGAGCTATTTAGGCAGGCTCTATTAGGAAAGGACCTCGGGTTGGTATTGACTTTATTAGGCAGAAGATGAACTTCCGGCCCTGCCAGTCAATGCAGAGACACAAGGGGATAATGGTTTCTTACTGTCATCTGGGAATTATCCCAACAGATCTAGGTTCCTGTGATGTAATGGTTAAAGCACATGCTTCTCTTCGTGGGGTCCAGAATTCAAATCCCGGGTGGGTGACTTTTCAGGTTTTTTTATGCCTGTACAGAATCCTTTATTCTACGCCGGCTTGCCAATGGTATTTTCATCATGCTGCATTCAAGTGTGACTGCTACTTTGGAGACGGCAAAATCAGCACCCCCACATGGCTGTTCTAGGGCGCATTCAGCAAATCACTTGGTTTCTTTGCCCAAAGGGCCCAGCGTGCGAGTCCCAGGGGTGCATTTCAGGGAAAGGTGCCTTTTCTTCGGGCAACATTAATGAGTAACCAATATTTCACATTTGTTAATGCACCAAAACTTCCTTCGCTAATCAGCTTCTCAAATGCTTTCATTCAAGAAAGTTCATCTGTGCCATCTTCTGCATGCTGCCTTCAAGAGCGACCTCTACTTTCTTTTCAGCAGAATAGCACCAAAGCTGCCCTCGCTAGTCAGCTTCTCAAATTTTTGTTTTTTTTAAGCTTGGTACAGAACACTGTCCTCATTAAGCAATTTACCAAGGTTAACTTCAGGCTGATACTAGGCAAACCCCTAAAAGGGTTCTGTATGAGGAAAAAATACTCAAGTTCATGCAAAGGTGCTAGATGGGGAACCCCCTGGCCTGAAGTAGAAGTACATACCGGCGTAGCATAGAAGGACAAACCCAGTTGGAAAAAGGGGCAGCCAAATGATGGACTTATGGCACTTGCCCTTCCATCACTATTGAGAGTTGATTAAGGCACTGCGGACAAGAGCAGCCATCAAGCTGAGTTTTTAGCAGAGGTGGGAATCGAACCCACAACCTTTTGGACCAGGTTATCGACCTGAGCCGGGCGCTCTACCGACTGAGCTATTTAGGCAGGCTCTATTAGGAAAGGACCTCGGGTTGGTATTGACTTTATTAGGCAGAAGATGAACTTCTGGCCCTGCCAGTCAATGCAGAGTCACAAGGGGATAATGGTTTCTTACTGTCATCTGGGAATTATCCCAACAGTTCTAGGTTCCTGTGGTGTAATGGTTAAAGCGCATGCTTCTCTTCGTGGGGTCCAGAATTCAAATCCCGGGTGGGTGACTTTTCAGGTTTTTTTATGCCTGTACAGAATCCTTTATTCTACGCCGGCTTGCCAATGGTATTTTCATCATGCTGCATTCAAGTGCGACTGCTACTTTGGAGACGGCAAAATCAGCACCCCCACATGGCTGTTCTAGGGCGCATTCAGCAAATCACTTGGTTTCTTTGCCCAAAGGGCCCAGCGTGCGAGTCCCAGGGGTGCATTTCAGGGAAAGGTGCCTTTTCTTCGGGCAACATTAATGAGTAACCAATATTTCACATTTGTTAATGCACCAAAACTTCCTTCGCTAATCAGCTTCTCAAATGCTTTCTTTCAAGAAAGTTCATCTGTGCCATCTTCTGCATGCTGCCTTCAAGAGCGACCTCTACTTTCTTTTCAGCAGAATAGCACCAAAGCTGCCCTCGCTAGTCAGCTTCTCAAATTTTTGTTTTCTTTAAGCTTGGTACAGAACACTGTCCTCATTAAGCAATTTACCAAGGTTAACTTCAGGCTGATACTAGGCAAACCCCTAAAAGGGTTCTGTATGAGGAAAAAATACTCAAGTTCATGCAAAGGTGCTAGATGGGGAACCCCCTGGCCTGAAGTAGAAGTACATACCGGCGTAGCATAGAAGGACAAACCCAGTTGGAAAAAGGGGCAGCCAAATGATGGACTTATGGCACTTGGCCTTCCATCACTATTGAGAGTTGATTAAGGCACTGCGGACAAGAGCAGCCATCAAGCTGAGTTTTTAGCAGAGGTGGGAATCGAACCCACAACCTTTTGGACCAGGTTATCGACCTGAGCCGGGCACTCTACCGACTGAGCTATTTAGGCAGGCTCTATTAGGAAAGGACCTCGGGTTGGTATTGACTTTATTAGGCAGAAGATGAACTTCTGGCCCTGCCAGTCAATGCAGAGACACAAGGGGATAATGGTTTCTTACTGTCATCTGGAAATTATCCCAACAGATCTAGGTTCCTGTGGTGTAATGGTTAAAGCGCATGCTTCTCTTCGTGGGGTCCAGAATTCAAATCCCGGGTGGGTGACTTTTCAGGTTTTTTTATGCCTGTACAGAATCCTTTATTCTACGCCGGCTTGCCAATGGTATTTTCATCATGCTGCATTCAAGTGCGACTGCTACTTTGGAGACGGCAAAATCAGCACCCCACATGGCTGTTCTAGGGCGCATTCAGCAAATCACTTGGTTTCTTTGCCCAAAGGGCCCAGCGTGCGAGTCCCAGGGGTGCATTTCAGGGAAAGGTGCCTTTTCTTCGGGCAACATTAATGAGTAACCAATATTTCACATTTGTTAATGCACCAAAACTTCCTTCGCTAATCAGCTTCTCAAATGCTTTCATTCAAGAAAGTTCATCTGTGCCATCTTCTGCATGCTGCCTTCAAGAGCGACCTCTACTTTCTTTTCAGCAGAATAGCACCAAAGCTGCCCTCGCTAGTCAGCTTCTCAAATTTTTGTTTTTTTTAAGCTTGGTACAGAACACTGTCCTCATTAAGCAATTTACCAAGGTTAACTTCAGGCTGATACTAGGCAAACCCCTAAAAGGGTTCTGTATGAGGAAAAAATACTCAAGTTCATGCAAAGGTGCTAGATGGGGAACCCCCTGGCCTGAAGTAGAAGTACATACCGGCGTAGCATAGAAGGACAAACCCAGTTGGAAAAAGGGGCAGCCAAATGATGGACTTATGGCACTTGGCCTTCCATCACTATTGAGAGTTGATTAAGGCACTGCGGACAAGAGCAGCCATCAAGCTGAGTTTTTAGCAGAGGTGGGAATCGAACCCACAACCTTTTGGACCAGGTTATCGACCTGAGCCGGGCGCTCTACCGACTGAGCTATTTAGGCAGGCTCTATTAGGAAAGGACCTCGGGTTGGTATTGACTTTATTAGGCAGAAGATGAACTTCCGGCCCTGCCAGTCAATGCAGAGACACAAGGGGATAATGGTTTCTTACTGTCATCTGGGAATTATCCCAACAGATCTAGGTTCCTGTGATGTAATGGTTAAAGCACATGCTTCTCTTCGTGGGGTCCAGAATTCAAATCCCGGGTGGGTGACTTTTCAGGTTTTTTTATGCCTGTACAGAATCCTTTATTCTACGCCGGCTTGCCAATGGTATTTTCATCATGCTGCATTCAAGTGCGACTGCTACTTTGGAGACGGCAAAATCAGCACCCCCACATGGCTGTTCTAGGGCGCATTCAGCAAATCACTTGGTTTCTTTGCCCAAAGGGCCCAGCGTGCGAGTCCCAGGGGTGCATTTCAGGGAAAGGTGCCTTTTCTTCGGGCAACATTAATGAGTAACCAATATTTCACATTTGTTAATGCACCAAAACTTCCTTCGCTAATCAGCTTCTCAAATGCTTTCTTTCAAGAAACTTCATCTGTGCCATCTTCTGCATGCTGCCTTCAAGAGCGACCTCTACTTTCTTTTCAGCAGAATAGCACCAAAGCTGCCCTCGCTAGTCAGCTTCTCAAATTTTTGTTTTTTTTAAGCTTGGTACAGAACACTGTCCTCATTAAGCAATTTACCAAGGTTAACTTCAGGCTGATACTAGGCAAACCCCTAAAAGGGTTCTGTATGAGGAAAAAATACTCAAGTTCATGCAAAGGTGCTAGATGGGGAACCCCCTGGCCTGAAGTAGAAGTACATACCGGCGTAGCATAGAAGGACAAACCCAGTTGGAAAAAGGGGCAGCCAAATGATGGACTTATGGCACTTGCCCTTCCATCACTATTGAGAGTTGATTAAGGCACTGCGGACAAGAGCAGCCATCAAGCTGAGTTTTTAGCAGAGGTGGGAATCGAACCCACAACCTTTTGGACCAGGTTATCGACCTGAGCCGGGCGCTCTACCGACTGAGCTATTTAGGCAGGCTCTTTTAGGAAAGGACCTCGGGTTGGTATTGACTTTATTAGGCAGAAGATGAACTTCTGGCCCTGCCAATCAATGCAGAGACACAAGGGGATAATGGTTTCTTACTGTCATCTGGAAATTATCCCAACAGATGTAGGTTCCTGTGATGTAATGGTTAAAGCGCATGCTTCTCTTCGTGGGGTCCAGAATTCAAATCCCGGGTGGGTGACTTTTCAGGTTTTTTTATGCCTGTACAGAATCCTTTATTCTACGCCGGCTTGCCAATGGTATTTTCATCATGCTGCATTCAAGTGCGACTGCTACTTTGGAGACGGCAAAATCAGCACCCCACATGGCTGTTCTAGGGCGCATTCAGCAAATCACTTGGTTTCTTTGCCCAAAGGGCCCAGCGTGCGAGTCCCAGGGGTGCATTTCAGGGAAAGGTGCCTTTTCTTCGGGCAACATTAATGAGTAACCAATATTTCACATTTGTTAATGCACCAAAACTTCCTTCGCTAATCAGCTTCTCAAATGCTTTCTTTCAAGATAGTTCATCTGTGCCATCTTCTGCATGCTGCCTTCAAGAGCGACCTCTACTTTCTTTTCAGCAGAATAGCACCAAAGCTGCCCTCGCTAGTCAGCTTCTCAAATTTTTGTTTTTTTTAAGCTTGGTACAGAACACTGTCCTCATTAAGCAATTTACCAAGGTTAACTTCAGGCTGATACCAGGCAAACCCCTAAAAGGGTTCTGTATGAGGAAAAAATACTCAAGTTCATGCAAAGGTGCTAGATGGGGAACCCCCTGGCCTGAAGTAGAAGTACATACCGGCGTAGCATAGAAGGACAAACCCAGTTGGAAAAAGGGGCAGCCAAATGATGGACTTATGGCACTTGCCCTTCCATCACTATTGAGAGTTGATTAAGGCACTGCGGACAAGAGCAGCCATCAAGCTGAGTTTTTAGCAGAGGTGGGAATCGAACCCACAACCTTTTGGACCAGGTTATCGACCTGAGCCGGGCGCTCTACCGACTGAGCTATTTAGGCAGGCTCTATTAGGAAAGGACCTCGGGTTGGTATTGACTTTATTAGGCAGAAGATGAACTTCTGGCCCTGCCAGTCAATGCAGAGTCACAAGGGGATAATGGTTTCTTACTGTCATCTGGGAATTATCCCAACAGTTCTAGGTTCCTGTGGTGTAATGGTTAAAGCGCATGCTTCTCTTCGTGGGGTCCAGAATTCAAATCCCGGGTGGGTGACTTTTCAGGTTTTTTTATGCCTGTACAGAATCCTTTATTCTACACCGGCTTGCCAATGGTATTTTCATCATGCTGCATTCAAGTGCGACTGCTACTTTGGAGACGGCAAAATCAGCACCCCCACATGGCTGTTCTAGGGCGCATTCAGCAAATCACTTGGTTTCTTTGCCCAAAGGGCCCAGCGTGCGAGTCCCAGGGGTGCATTTCAGGGAAAGGTGCCTTTTCTTCGGGCAACATTAATGAGTAACCAATATTTCACATTTGTTAATGCACCAAAACTTCCTTCGCTAATCAGCTTCTCAAATGCTTTCTTTCAAGAAAGTTCATCTGTGCCATCTTCTGCATGCTGCCTTCAAGAGCGACCTCTACTTTCTTTTCAGCAGAATAGCACCAAAGCTGCCCTCGCTAGTCAGCTTCTCAAATTTTTGTTTTCTTTAAGCTTGGTACAGAACACTGTCCTCATTAAGCAATTTACCAAGGTTAACTTCAGGCTGATACTAGGCAAACCCCTAAAAGGGTTCTGTATGAGGAAAAAATACTCAAGTTCATGCAAAGGTGCTAGATGGGGAACCCCCTGGCCTGAAGTAGAAGTACATACCGGCGTAGCATAGAAGGACAAACCCAGTTGGAAAAAGGGGCAGCCAAATGATGGACTTATGGCACTTGGCCTTCCATCACTATTGAGAGTTGATTAAGGCACTGCGGACAAGAGCAGCCATCAAGCTGAGTTTTTAGCAGAGGTGGGAATCGAACCCACAACCTTTTGGACCAGGTTATCGACCTGAGCCGGGCACTCTACCGACTGAGCTATTTAGGCAGGCTCTATTAGGAAAGGACCTCGGGTTGGTATTGACTTTATTAGGCAGAAGATGAACTTCTGGCCCTGCCAGTCAATGCAGAGACACAAGGGGATAATGGTTTCTTACTGTCATCTGGAAATTATCCCAACAGATCTAGGTTCCTGTGGTGTAATGGTTAAAGCGCATGCTTCTCTTCGTGGGGTCCAGAATTCAAATCCCGGGTGGGTGACTTTTCAGGTTTTTTTATGCCTGTACAGAATCCTTTATTCTACGCCGGCTTGCCAATGGTATTTTCATCATGCTGCATTCAAGTGCGACTGCTACTTTGGAGACGGCAAAATCAGCACCCCACATGGCTGTTCTAGGGCGCATTCAGCAAATCACTTGGTTTCTTTGCCCAAAGGGCCCAGCGTGCGAGTCCCAGGGGTGCATTTCAGGGAAAGGTGCCTTTTCTTCGGGCAACATTAATGAGTAACCAATATTTCACATTTGTTAATGCACCAAAACTTCCTTCGCTAATCAGCTTCTCAAATGCTTTCATTCAAGAAAGTTCATCTGTGCCATCTTCTGCATGCTGCCTTCAAGAGCGACCTCTACTTTCTTTTCAGCAGAATAGCACCAAAGCTGCCCTCGCTAGTCAGCTTCTCAAATTTTTGTTTTTTTTAAGCTTGGTACAGAACACTGTCCTCATTAAGCAATTTACCAAGGTTAACTTCAGGCTGATACTAGGCAAACCCCTAAAAGGGTTCTGTATGAGGAAAAAATACTCAAGTTCATGCAAAGGTGCTAGATGGGGAACCCCCTGGCCTGAAGTAGAAGTACATACCGGCGTAGCATAGAAGGACAAACCCAGTTGGAAAAAGGGGCAGCCAAATGATGGACTTATGGCACTTGGCCTTCCATCACTATTGAGAGTTGATTAAGGCACTGCGGACAAGAGCAGCCATCAAGCTGAGTTTTTAGCAGAGGTGGGAATCGAACCCACAACCTTTTGGACCAGGTTATCGACCTGAGCCGGGCGCTCTACCGACTGAGCTATTTAGGCAGGCTCTATTAGGAAAGGACCTCGGGTTGGTATTGACTTTATTAGGCAGAAGATGAACTTCCGGCCCTGCCAGTCAATGCAGAGACACAAGGGGATAATGGTTTCTTACTGTCATCTGGGAATTATCCCAACAGATCTAGGTTCCTGTGATGTAATGGTTAAAGCACATGCTTCTCTTCGTGGGGTCCAGAATTCAAATCCCGGGTGGGTGACTTTTCAGGTTTTTTTATGCCTGTACAGAATCCTTTATTCTACGCCGGCTTGCCAATGGTATTTTCATCATGCTGCATTCAAGTGCGACTGCTACTTTGGAGACGGCAAAATCAGCACCCCCACATGGCTGTTCTAGGGCGCATTCAGCAAATCACTTGGTTTCTTTGCCCAAAGGGCCCAGCGTGCGAGTCCCAGGGGTGCATTTCAGGGAAAGGTGCCTTTTCTTCGGGCAACATTAATGAGTAACCAATATTTCACATTTGTTAATGCACCAAAACTTCCTTCGCTAATCAGCTTCTCAAATGCTTTCTTTCAAGAAACTTCATCTGTGCCATCTTCTGCATGCTGCCTTCAAGAGCGACCTCTACTTTCTTTTCAGCAGAATAGCACCAAAGCTGCCCTCGCTAGTCAGCTTCTCAAATTTTTGTTTTTTTTAAGCTTGGTACAGAACACTGTCCTCATTAAGCAATTTACCAAGGTTAACTTCAGGCTGATACTAGGCAAACCCCTAAAAGGGTTCTGTATGAGGAAAAAATACTCAAGTTCATGCAAAGGTGCTAGATGGGGAACCCCCTGGCCTGAAGTAGAAGTACATACCGGCGTAGCATAGAAGGACAAACCCAGTTGGAAAAAGGGGCAGCCAAATGATGGACTTATGGCACTTGCCCTTCCATCACTATTGAGAGTTGATTAAGGCACTGCGGACAAGAGCAGCCATCAAGCTGAGTTTTTAGCAGAGGTGGGAATCGAACCCACAACCTTTTGGACCAGGTTATCGACCTGAGCCGGGCGCTCTACCGACTGAGCTATTTAGGCAGGCTCTTTTAGGAAAGGACCTCGGGTTGGTATTGACTTTATTAGGCAGAAGATGAACTTCTGGCCCTGCCAATCAATGCAGAGACACAAGGGGATAATGGTTTCTTACTGTCATCTGGAAATTATCCCAACAGATGTAGGTTCCTGTGATGTAATGGTTAAAGCGCATGCTTCTCTTCGTGGGGTCCAGAATTCAAATCCCGGGTGGGTGACTTTTCAGGTTTTTTTATGCCTGTACAGAATCCTTTATTCTACGCCGGCTTGCCAATGGTATTTTCATCATGCTGCATTCAAGTGCGACTGCTACTTTGGAGACGGCAAAATCAGCACCCCACATGGCTGTTCTAGGGCGCATTCAGCAAATCACTTGGTTTCTTTGCCCAAAGGGCCCAGCGTGCGAGTCCCAGGGGTGCATTTCAGGGAAAGGTGCCTTTTCTTCGGGCAACATTAATGAGTAACCAATATTTCACATTTGTTAATGCACCAAAACTTCCTTCGCTAATCAGCTTCTCAAATGCTTTCTTTCAAGATAGTTCATCTGTGCCATCTTCTGCATGCTGCCTTCAAGAGCGACCTCTACTTTCTTTTCAGCAGAATAGCACCAAAGCTGCCCTCGCTAGTCAGCTTCTCAAATTTTTGTTTTTTTTAAGCTTGGTACAGAACACTGTCCTCATTAAGCAATTTACCAAGGTTAACTTCAGGCTGATACCAGGCAAACCCCTAAAAGGGTTCTGTATGAGGAAAAAATACTCAAGTTCATGCAAAGGTGCTAGATGGGGAACCCCCTGGCCTGAAGTAGAAGTACATACCGGCGTAGCATAGAAGGACAAACCCAGTTGGAAAAAGGGGCAGCCAAATGATGGACTTATGGCACTTGCCCTTCCATCACTATTGAGAGTTGATTAAGGCACTGCGGACAAGAGCAGCCATCAAGCTGAGTTTTTAGCAGAGGTGGGAATCGAACCCACAACCTTTTGGACCAGGTTATCGACCTCAGCCGGGCGCTCTACCGACTGAGCTATTTAGGCAGGCTCTATTCGGAAAGGACCTCGGGTTGGTATTGACTTTATTAGGCAGAAGATGAACTTCTGGCCCTGCCAATCAATGCAGAGACACAAGGGGATAATGGTTTCTTACTGTCATCTGGAAATTATCCCAACAGATCTAGGTTCCTGTGATGTAATGGTTAAAGCGCATGCTTCTCTTCTTGGGGTCCAGAATTCAAATCCCGGGTGGGTGACTTTTCAGGTTTTTTTATGCCTGTACAGAATCCTTTATTCTACGCCGGCTTGCCAATGGTATTTTCATCATGCTGCATTCAAGTGCGACTGCTACTTTGGAGACGGCAAAATCAGCACCCCCACATGGCTGTTCTAGGGCGCATTCAGCAAATCACTTGGTTTCTTTGCCCAAAGGGCCCAGCGTGCGAGTCCCAGGGGTGCATTTCAGGGAAAGGTGCCTTTTCTTCGGGCAACATTAATGAGTAACCAATATTTCACATTTGTTAATGCACCAAAACTTCCTTCGCTAATCAGCTTCTCAAATGCTTTCTTTCAAGAAAGTTCATCTGTGCCATCTTCTGCATGCTGCTGTAAGAAATTGCCATCTTGATTTAGTTATTTAATATGAAAGCTGTTGTTCAGGGAACTTACATGAAGCCCTGATTATCATAACAAAGGTTTTCCTGTGATTACTAAGGCCTATGTCTGCTGTGGGGACCATAAAACTGGTTGTGTATGTGAGAAAACTTGCTCAACAGGATGTAGGCAAGTTGGGGGTTTATCACAGCATCTTGGCAGTTAGGAGGGTTTCTGTGGGGGCAGGTGAGAACCCAGGATAAAAGAACATGAGACAAAATGTGAAGGAGCTGGGCACTAGAGAGGGGAGCTGGGCAGCTGAGAGGAGGCAGCTAGAGAGCTGGAGAAGCCAGAGGAGCCTGGGACAAGATGTGAGGAATGAAGACCAGAGGGGAAGGCAGAGATGAAGCTGAACTCTATTCCCCTACTTTTTGGTAACAACAATGTAGACTTGGGTAACTGTAAATATTGTAATTATTGTTTCGTCTAAGTATAATCATTTATGTAGAACAATCAATTGATTTATTTTACAATACATCACTTTAATATACGCTCATTGGTGTGGATTCATTGTCTGCTTGCTCAAAAGAACCAGAAACCCTAGTAAGTGGGTTGAGGTATATTATTAATATTGATATAATATTATTAATATTGATATATACTATATAGAAACTTATAAATGGCGATCCAGTGTAGGAGTTCAATGCATGGCATTTAATCCATATTTATGAGTGTGTAATATTGTATAGTAAATTAATTGATTGTTTTGTGTTGTTTTAATTGTTGTTAAACTAATCATGGATGTTTTAGCTAAAAAGATGGCCATGGTCAAATGCTCAGGACAGATTGTTAAATGTATGCAAGGATCTCCAGATCCATGGGCTAAGGCTCAAGATTATGTTGCCAGGGCAATTCATGGCAAATCTCTGTCTAAAGCAAAGGGTAAAGGTGCACTGGTGTATGCTGCCTGTTGGATAGCAGAACAGTATAAAATGTTATATGTGCAAAAAGGGAATCTTGAAGAAAAGGTTCATTGTTTAAATGTTTTAGTAGATTCTCTAAAATTTTCTGTAGAAAATGCTGCTGCTATTAATGTTAGCAACCAGCAAACAACTGCAGAGTACAAGCAGGTTTGCATAGAGAATGAGCAGCTCAAACAAAGACTGAGGGATGCAGAAAGTTTGGTTGCAACCTTCAGAAAAGCAGGGGCTGATCATTCAAATTGCAAATCTGAGTTTAAACAGTTAAAGGCTCAGTTAGGAGCAAGAGATTGTGTGATTTCTGCAGTTAAAGTAGAGAACACTGCTAAAAATGATAGAAATGTAACTGATGTGAAATGCATAAAAGACAGCAATACGAATTGTGAATTAGCAGTCAAAAGTAAAATGCTAAATGTGGATTGTTGTAGACAGGCCAAGCCTCCTATAGTGACATTGAAATGTACAGAAAATAGGACTGTGGGACAAAAGCAGGACGTTCCTAAAGTACAGGTTTATAAACCTGTTCAACCCAGGAAGCAGCCTGGCAGTGAAAGGGTGTTTGCCATAAAGGCTACTACCCCTGAGAAACAAAGTGTGTACAGTACAGATAAAAAGTGTACACAAAAGAAAGTGTTTAGATGCTATGCGTGTTCCAGAGTTGGGCACATAGCAAGAAATTGTACCATGAATTTTAACAACACGTACAATCATAAGAATATGTACAATAGAAATGAAAGCTGGAAGTCCTCTAGGTGGGGATTCCAAAATAAAAGCAAGAGTTGGAATACATGGATTCCCTACCATGTTCTTAAAACTCAAAATGAAAGGCTGAGTGAAGAGAACTCAAGTCTGAAAAATGTATGGGGAAAATTTAACAATGAATTGAAGAGTCTCAAGATAGAGATTGCTAAAATGAAAAGAACAAAAGATGATGTAAATCAGTGCTAATATCTTCGATGAGTTTGTTTTCCAGGTAACAGGATGGCAGATCACAAAAAGAAGAATTTCCCTTCCCCCTTTAATCTCCTGAAAAAAAAAGAGTTATAGAGGACCTTATCTATTTGTTTTTTTTTTACTTTTTGTACTTAAGGAAAAGCCTCTAAATTGATATGGTACAGTCAGGTTTAACAAATTCTAAAATATTTTTGTTTTTAATAGTTAGAATTGCCTGCACTGTGGAGTTTTGAAAATGGTTGCTGCTTTAGTCTACAGAAGAGTAAAAAGCACTGAGGCATATTTAGAATTTTTATTTTTGGTGTATTTTTGCCTGAGTGACATTTTTGTTTTACTCTTGTTTCAGCAGCATCAGGTTATGAACATTTTTTTACATAGATTGCATGCTGCTTGATAACATCAATATGTGTTTCCCATTCAAAGCAGTATTCACTCTATATTTTTTTTTTCTCTTTTGACTTTTTTCCAAAGTGTGTCTGTTATTGTTTGTTTCTGCATTGTGTAAAATTTACAGTTGTCAAGGTGGGGTGACAACACTCCAATATACAGTCTACATGTTAAAAGTTACCAGAGCCTTCAGCAAATGCAAATGTACAAGTGTCTTACATTGATATGCATGGGGTTATTTACATAACAGATCTGCAAGAGACAGCAGTTTACTTCTTGTGTTGTTCTTTGGTTGTTAAATAACTCTTGTGTGGGGTCTGTCCCAAATGATCTCTCTTCTGATAACAATGCTAATTTCTGTTTTGTTGGGTTGTGATAATCAGGCATGAAACTGATATGGAAATACTGAGACAAAGGCGAGAAACATCTCACTAGTGATTTGGCCAAGATAATGCTGCACACTTTAGTGTAGTGTATCTTCTGAATTTCCTGAGGCCAGTATTGGTATTACATTCACACCTATTGCTGAATTGAGGTGCTCTTTCCAGCTATGCTGATTAATAAAATGTGCCACAGACATTTACACCCTACCCTAAAATAAAATGTTTTCCCTGTGTGGTCTCTTTAATATGAAAACTGTGGAAAGCAGAAATGTGTTGGGTGTTGCAAACACCAAAGTGCAAAGACCATGGTTTGTTAAAAGTAGAGGCCTAAGATGGGATCCAGCCCAGACCTGGGTGGAGCAGGGTCAGGTGGTAAGTGGGGCACAGACAAAGCAGCGCAATAAGCTGGATACTAAACCTCTAAAAGTTGGGGTGTGGGCTCATAACTGGCTGAAGGGTTATAGATTATGAATATGAACAACTGTGAGTGTTTATGTAATTAGGTTAAAATTCAACTCACAGTACCCCAAATTTAAAATATGTGTGAGTGTTACATCATTTAGGTCTCAATAATCCTATCACTTTCAGTTCCAATACATACAGTAACAGTGTATTAATGGGTGTACCTGCATTGGCAATGTTATGGTCTTTGTATATTTAGAGGGCTCTCTACTTGTGAAGTCCTTCGCCCTCTAGGTGGGGATTGTAAGAAATTGCCATCTTGATTTAGTTATTTAATATGAAAGCTGTTGTTCAGGGAACTTACATGAAGCCCTGATTATCATAACAAAGGTTTTCCTGTGATTACTAAGGCCTATGTCTGCTGTGGGGACCATAAAACTGGTTGTGTATGTGAGAAAACTTGCTCAACAGGATGTAGGCAAGTTGGGGGTTTATCACAGCATCTTGGCAGTTAGGAGGGTTTCTGTGGGGGCAGGTGAGAACCCAGGATAAAAGAACATGAGACAAAATGTGAAGGAGCTGGGCACTAGAGAGGGGAGCTGGGCAGCTGAGAGGAGGCAGCTAGAGAGCAGGAGAAGCCAGAGGAGCCTGGGACAAGATGTGAGGAATGAAGACCAGAGGGGAAGGCAGAGATGAAGCTGAACTCTATTCCCCTACTTTTTGGTAACAACAATGTAGACTTGGGTAACTGTAAATATTGTAATTATTGTTTCGTCTAAGTATAATCATTTATGTAGAACAATCAATTGATTTATTTTACAATACATCACTTTAATATACGCTCATTGGTGTGGATTCATTGTCTGCTTGCTCAAAAGAACCAGAAACCCTAGTAAGTGGGTTGAGGTATATTATTACTATTGATATAATATTATTAATATTGATATATACTATATAGAAACTTATACTGCCTTCAAGAGCGACCTCTACTTTCTTTTCAGCAGAATAGCACCAAAGCTGCCCTCGCTAGTCAGCTTCTCAAATTTTTGTTTTTTTTAAGCTTGGTACAGAACACTGTCCTCATTAAGCAATTTACCAAGGTTAACTTCAGGCTGATACTAGGCAAACCCCTAAAAGGGTTCTGTATGAGGAAAAAATACTCAAGTTCATGCAAAGGTGCTAGATGGGGAACCCCCTGGCCTGAAGTAGAAGTACATACCGGCGTAGCATAGAAGGACAAACCCAGTTGGAAAAAGGGGCAGCCAAATAATGGACTTATGGCACTTGCCCTTCCATCACTATTGAGAGTTGTTTAAGGCACTGCGGACAAGAGCAGCCATTGAGCTGAGTTTTTAGCAGAGGTGGGAATCGAACCCACAACCTCTTGGACCAGGTTATCGACCTGAGCCAGGCGCTCTACCGACTGAGCTATTTAGGCATCTCTATTAGGAAAGGACCTCGGGTTGGTAATGACTTTATTAGGCAGAAGATGAACTTCCGGCCCTGCCAGTCAATGCAGAGACACAAGGGGACAATGGTTTCTTACGGTCACCCGGAAATTATCCCAACAGATCTAGGTTCCAGTGGTATAATGGTTAAAGCGCCTGCTTTTGCCTGTGGTGTCCAGAGTTCAAATCCCGGGTGGGTGACTTTTCAGGTTTTTTTATGCCTGTACAGAACCCTTTATTCTACGCAGGCTTGCAATTGGCATTTTCTTCATGCTGCATTCAAGTGCGACTGCTACTTTGGAGACGGCAAAATCAGCACCCCCACATGGCTGTTCTAATGCGCATTCAGCAAATCACTTGGTTTCTTTGCCCAAAAACCCAGCGTGCGAGTCCCATGGGTGCATTTCAGGGAAAGGTGCCTTTTCTTCGGGCAACATTAATGAGTAACCAATATTTCACATTTGTTAATGCACCAAAACTTCCTTCGCTAATCAGCTTCTCAAATGCTTTCTTTCAAGAAAGTTCATCTGTGCCATCTTCTGCATGCTGCCTTCAAGAGCGACCTCTACTTTCTTTTCAGCAGAATAGCACCAAAGCTGCCCTCGCTAGTCAGCTTCTCAAATTTTTGTTTTTTTTAAGCTTGGTACAGAACACTGTCCTCATTAAGCAATTTACCAAGGTTAACTTCAGGCTGATACTAGGCAAACCCCTAAAAGGGTTCTGTATGAGGAAAAAATACTCAAGTTCATGCAAAGGTACTAGATGGGGAACCCCCTGGCCTGAAGTAGAAGTACATACCGGCGTAGCATAGAAGGACAAACCCAGTTGGAAAAAGGGGCAGCCAAATGATGGACTTATGGCACTTGCCCTTCCATCACTATTGAGAGTTGATTAAGGCACTGCGGACAAGAGCAGCCATCTAGCTGAGTTTTTAGCAGAGGCGGGAATCGAACCCACAACCTTTTGGACCAGGTTATCGACCTGAGCCGGGCGCTCTACCGACTCAGCTATTTAGGCAGGCTCTATTAGGTAAGGACCTCGGGTTGGTATTGACTTTAATAGGCAGAAGATGAACTTCCGGCCCTGCCAGTCAATGCAGAGACACAAGGGGACAATGGTTTCTTACGGTCACCCGGAAATTATCCCAACAGATCTAGGTTCCAGTGGTATAATGGTTAAAGCGCCTGCTTTTGCCTGTGGAGTCCAGAGTTCAAATCCCGGGTGGGTGACTTTTCAGGTTTTTTTATGCCTGTACAGAACCCTTTATTCTACGCCGGCTTGCAATTGGCATTTTCTTCATGCTGCATTCAAGTGCGACTGCTACTTTGGAGACGGCAAAATCAGCACCCCCACATGGCTGTTCTAATGCGCATTCAGCAAATCACTTGGTTTCTTTGCCCAAAAACCCAGCGTGCGAGTCCCATGGGTGCATTTCAGGGAAAGGTGCCTTTTCTTCGGGCAACATTAATGAGTAACCAATATTTCACATTTGTTAATGCACCAAAACTTCCTTCGCTAATCAGCTTCTCAAATGCTTTCTTTCAAGAAAGTTCATCTGTGCCATCTTCTGCATGCTGCCTTCAAGAGCGACCTCTACTTTCTTTTCAGCAGAATAGCACCAAAGCTGCCCTCGCTAGTCAGCTTCTCAAATTTTTGTTTTTTTTAAGCTTGGTACAGAACACTGTCCTCATTAAGCAATTTACCAAGGTTAACTTCAGGCTGATACTAGGCAAACCCCTAAAAGGGTTCTGTATGAGGAAAAAATACTCAAGTTCATGCAAAGGTGCTAGATGGGGAACCCCCTGGCCTGAAGTAGAAGTACATACCGGCGTAGCATAGAAGGACAAACCCAGTTGGAAAAAGGGGCAGCCAAATGATGGACTTATGGCACTTGCCCTTCCATCACTATTGAGAGTTGATTAAGGCACTGCGGACAAGAGCAGCCATCAAGCTGAGTTTTTAGCAGAGGTGGGAATCGAACCCACAACCTTTTGGACCAGGTTATCGACCTGAGCCGGGCGCTCTACCGACTGAGCTATTTATGCAGGCTCTATTAGGAAAGGACCTCGGGTTGGTATTGACTTTATTAGGCAGAAGATGAACTTCCGGCCCTGCCAGTCAATGCAGAGACACAAGGGGATAATGGTTTCTTACTGTCATCTGGGAATTATCCCAACAGATCTAGGTTCCTGTGATGTAATGGTTAAAGCACATGCTTCTCTTCGTGGGGTCCAGAATTCAAATCCCGGGTGGGTGACTTTTCAGGTTTTTTTATGCCTGTACAGAATCCTTTATTCTACGCCGGCTTGCCAATGGTATTTTCATCATGCTGCATTCAAGTGCGACTGCTACTTTGGAGACGGCAAAATCAGCACCCCCACATGGCTGTTCTAGGGCGCATTCAGCAAATCACTTGGTTTCTTTGCCCAAAGGGCCCAGCGTGCGAGTCCCAGGGGTGCATTTCAGGGAAAGGTGCCTTTTCTTCGGGCAACATTAATGAGTAACCAATATTTCACATTTGTTAATGCACCAAAACTTCCTTCGCTAATCAGCTTCTCAAATGCTTTCTTTCAAGAAAGTTCATCTGTGCCATCTTCTGCATGCTGCCTTCAAGAGCGACCTCTACTTTCTTTTCAGCAGAATAGCACCAAAGCTGCCCTCGCTAGTCAGCTTCTCAAATTTTTGTTTTTTTTAAGCTTGGTACAGAACACTGTCCTCATTAAGCAATTTACCAAGGTTAACTTCAGGCTGATACTAGGCAAACCCCTAAAAGGGTTCTGTATGAGGAGAAAATACTCAAGTTCATGCAAAGGTGCTAGATGGGGAACCCCCTGGCCTGAAGTAGAAGTACATACCGGCGTAGCATAGAAGGACAAACCCAGTTGGAAAAAGGGGCAGCCAAATGATGGACTTATGGCACTTGCCCTTCCATCACTATTGAGAGTTGATTAAGGCACTGCGGACAAGAGCAGCCATCAAGCTGAGTTTTTAGCAGAGGTGGGAATCGAACCCACAACCTTTTGGACCAGGTTATCGACCTGAGCCGGGCGCTCTACCAACTGAGCTATTTAGGCAAGCTCTATTAGGAAAGGACCTCGGGTTGGTATTGACTTTATTAGGCAGAAGATGAACTTCTGGCCCTGCCAGTCAATGCAGAGTCACAAGGGGATAATGGTTTCTTACTGTCATCTGGGAATTATCCCAACAGATCTAGGTTCCTGTGGTGTAATGGTTAAAGCGCATGCTTCTCTTCGTGGGGTCCAGAATTCAAATCCCGGGTGGGTGACTTTTCAGGTTTTTTTATGCCTATACAGAATCCTTTATTCTACGCCGGCTTGCCAATGGTATTTTCATCATGCTGCATTCAAGTGCGACTGCTACTTTGGAGACGGCAAAATCAGCACCCCACATGGCTGTTCTAGGGCGCATTCAGCAAATCACTTGGTTTCCTTGCCCAAAGGGCCCAGCGTGCGAGTCCCAGGGGTGCATTTCAGGGAAAGGTGCCTTTTCTTCGGGCAACATTAATGAATAACCAATATTTCACATTTGTTAATGCACCAAAACTTCCTTCGCTAATCAGCTTCTCAAATGCTTTCTTTCAAGAAAGTTCATCTGTGCCATCTTCTGCATGCTGCCTTCAAGAGCGACCTCTACTTTCTTTTCAGCAGAATAGCACCAAAGCTGCCCTCGCTAGTCAGCTTCTCAAATTTTTGTTTTTTTTAAGCTTGTTACAGAACACTGTCCTCATTAAGCAATTTACCAAGGTTAACTTCAGGCTGATACCAGGCAAACCCCTAAAAGGGTTCTGTATGAGGAAAAAATACTCAAGTTCATGCAAAGGTGCTAGATGGGGAACCCCCTGGCCTAAGTAGAAGTACATACCGGCGTAGCATAGAAGGACAAACCCAGTTGGAAAAAGGGGCAGCCAAATGATGGACTTATGGCACTTGCCCTTCCATCACTATTGAGAGTTGATTAAGGCACTGCGGACAAGCCATCAAGCTGAGTTTTTAGCAGAGGTGGGAATCGAACCCACAACCTTTTGGACCAGGTTATCGACCTGAGCCGGGCGCTCTACCGACTGAGCTATTTAGGCAGGCTCTATTAGGAAAGGACCTCGGGTTGGTATTGACTTTATTAGGCAGAAGATGAACTTCTGGCCCTGCCAATCAATGCAGAGACACAAGGGGATAATGGTTTCTTACTGTCATCTGGAAATTATCCCAACAGATCTAGGTTCCTGTGATGTAATGGTTAAAGCACATGCTTCTCTTCATGGGGTCCAGAATTCAAATCCCGGGTGGGTGACTTTTCAGGTTTTTTTATGCCTGTACAGAATCCTTTATTCTACGCCGGCTTGCCAATGGTATTTTCATCATGCTGCATTCAAGTGCGACTGCTACTTTGGAGACGGCAAAATCAGCACCCCCACATGGCTGTTCTAGGGCGCATTCAGCAAATCACTTGGTTTCTTTGCCCAAAGGGCCCAGCGTGCGAGTCCCAGGGGTGCATTTCAGGGAAAGCTGCCCTCGCTAGTCAGCTTCTCAAATTTTTGTTTTTTTTAAGCTTGGTACAGAACACTGTCCTCATTAAGCAATTTACCAAGGTTAACTTCAGGCTGATACTAGGCAAACCCCTAAAAGGGTTCTGTATGAGGAAAAAATACTCAAGTTCATGCAAAGGTGCTAGATGGGGAACCCCCTGGCCTGAAGTAGAAGTACATACCGGCGTAGCATAGAAGGACAAACCCAGTTGGAAAAAGGGGCAGCCAAATGATGGACTTATGGCACTTGCCCTTCCATCACTATTGAGAGTTGATTAAGGCACTGCGGACAAGAGCAGCCATCAAGCTGAGTTTTTAGCAGAGGTGGGAATCGAACCCACAACCTTTTGGACCAGGTTATCGACCTGAGCCGGGCGCTCTACCGACTGAGCTATTTAGGCAGGCTCTATTAGGAAAGGACCTCGGGTTGGTATTGACTTTATTAGGCAGAAGATGAACTTCTGGCCCTGCCAGTCAATGCAGAGTCACAAGGGGATAATGGTTTCTTACTGTCATCTGGGAATTATCCCAACAGATCTAGGTTCCTGTGGTGTAATGGTTAAAGCGCATGCTTCTCTTCGTGGGGTACAGAATTCAAATCCCGGGTGGGTGACTTTTCAGGTTTTTTTATGCCTGTACAGAATCCTTTATTTTACGCCGGCTTGCCAATGGTATTTTCATCATGCTGCATTCAAGTGCGACTGCTACTTTGGAGACGGCAAAATCAGCACCCCACATGGCTGTTCTAGGGCGCATTCAGCAAATCACTTGGTTTCTTTACCCAAAGGGCCCAGCGTGCGAGTCCCAGGGGTGCATTTCAGGGAAAGGTGCCTTTTCTTCGGGCAACATTAATGAGTAACCAATATTTCACATTTGTTAATGCACCAAAACTTCCTTCGCTAATCAGCTTCTCAAATGCTTTCATTCAAGAAAGTTCATCTGTGCCATCTAAGGTGCTAGATGGGGAACCCCCTGGCCTGAAGTAGAAGTACATACCGGCGTAGCATAGAAGGACAAACCCAGTTGGAAAAAGGGGCAGCCAAATGATGGACTTATGGCACTTGCCCTTCCATCACTATTGAGAGTTGATTAAGGCACTGCGGACAAGAGCAGCCATCAAGCTGAGTTTTTAGCAGAGGTGGGAATCGAACCCACAACCTTTTGGACCAGGTTATCGACCTGAGCCGGGCGCTCTACCGACTGAGCTATTTAGGCAGGCTCTATTAGGAAAGGACCTCGGGTTGGTATTGACTTTATTAGGCAGAAGATGAACTTCTGGCCCTGCCAATCAATGCAGAGACACAAGGGGATAATGGTTTCTTACTGTCATCTGGGAATTATCCCAACAGATCTAGGTTCCTGTGATGTAATGGTTAAAGCACATGCTTCTCTTCGTGGGGTCCAGAATTCAAATCCCGGGTGGGTGACTTTTCAGGTTTTTTTATGCCTGTACAGAATCCTTTATTTTACGCCGGCTTGCCAATGGTATTTTCATCATGCTGCATTCAAGTGCGACTGCTACTTTGGAGACGGCAAAATTAGCACCCCACATGGCTGTTCTAGGGCGCATTCAGCAAATCACTTGGTTTCTTTGCCCAAAGGGCCCAGCGTGCGAGTCCCAGGGGTGCATTTCAGGGAAAGGTGCCTTTTATTCGGGCAACATTAACGAGTAACCAATATTTCACATTTGTTAATGCACCAAAACTTCCTTCGCTAATCAGCTTCTCAAATGCTTTCATTCAAGAAAGTTCATCTGTGCCATCTTCTGCATGCTGCCTTCAAGAGCGACCTCTACTTTCTTTTCAGCAGAATAGCACCAAAGCTGCCCTCGCTAGTCAGCTTCTCAAATTTTTGTTTTTTTTAAGCTTGGTACAGAACACTGTCCTCATTAAGCAATTTACCAAGGTTAACTTCAGGCTGATACTAGGCAAACCCCTAAAAGGGTTCTGTATGAGGAAAAAATACTCAAGTTCATGCAAAGGTACTAGATGGGGAACCCCCTGGCCTGAAGTAGAAGTACATACCGGCGTAGCATAGAAGGACAAACCCAGTTGGAAAAAGGGGCAGCCAAATGATGGACTTATGGCACTTGCCCTTCCATCACTATTGAGAGTTGATTAAGGCACTGCGGACAAGAGCAGCCATCTAGCTGAGTTTTTAGCAGAGGCGGGAATCGAACCCACAACCTTTTGGACCAGGTTATCGACCTGAGCCGGGCGCTCTACCGACTCAGCTATTTAGGCAGGCTCTATTAGGTAAGGACCTCGGGTTGGTATTGACTTTAATAGGCAGAAGATGAACTTCCGGCCCTGCCAGTCAATGCAGAGACACAAGGGGACAATGGTTTCTTACGGTCACCCGGAAATTATCCCAACAGATCTAGGTTCCAGTGGTATAATGGTTAAAGCGCCTGCTTTTGCCTGTGGAGTCCAGAGTTCAAATCCCGGGTGGGTGACTTTTCAGGTTTTTTTATGCCTGTACAGAACCCTTTATTCTACGCCGGCTTGCAATTGGCATTTTCTTCATGCTGCATTCAAGTGCGACTGCTACTTTGGAGACGGCAAAATCAGCACCCCCACATGGCTGTTCTAATGCGCATTCAGCAAATCACTTGGTTTCTTTGCCCAAAAACCCAGCGTGCGAGTCCCATGGGTGCATTTCAGGGAAAGGTGCCTTTTCTTCGGGCAACATTAATGAGTAACCAATATTTCACATTTGTTAATGCACCAAAACTTCCTTCGCTAATCAGCTTCTCAAATGCTTTCTTTCAAGAAAGTTCATCTGTGCCATCTTCTGCATGCTGCCTTCAAGAGCGACCTCTACTTTCTTTTCAGCAGAATAGCACCAAAGCTGCCCTCGCTAGTCAGCTTCTCAAATTTTTGTTTTTTTTAAGCTTGGTACAGAACACTGTCCTCATTAAGCAATTTACCAAGGTTAACTTCAGGCTGATACTAGGCAAACCCCTAAAAGGGTTCTGTATGAGGAAAAAATACTCAAGTTCATGCAAAGGTGCTAGATGGGGAACCCCCTGGCCTGAAGTAGAAGTACATACCGGCGTAGCATAGAAGGACAAACCCAGTTGGAAAAAGGGGCAGCCAAATGATGGACTTATGGCACTTGCCCTTCCATCACTATTGAGAGTTGATTAAGGCACTGCGGACAAGAGCAGCCATCAAGCTGAGTTTTTAGCAGAGGTGGGAATCGAACCCACAACCTTTTGGACCAGGTTATCGACCTGAGCCGGGCGCTCTACCGACTGAGCTATTTATGCAGGCTCTATTAGGAAAGGACCTCGGGTTGGTATTGACTTTATTAGGCAGAAGATGAACTTCCGGCCCTGCCAGTCAATGCAGAGACACAAGGGGATAATGGTTTCTTACTGTCATCTGGGAATTATCCCAACAGATCTAGGTTCCTGTGATGTAATGGTTAAAGCACATGCTTCTCTTCGTGGGGTCCAGAATTCAAATCCCGGGTGGGTGACTTTTCAGGTTTTTTTATGCCTGTACAGAATCCTTTATTCTACGCCGGCTTGCCAATGGTATTTTCATCATGCTGCATTCAAGTGCGACTGCTACTTTGGAGACGGCAAAATCAGCACCCCCACATGGCTGTTCTAGGGCGCATTCAGCAAATCACTTGGTTTCTTTGCCCAAAGGGCCCAGCGTGCGAGTCCCAGGGGTGCATTTCAGGGAAAGGTGCCTTTTCTTCGGGCAACATTAATGAGTAACCAATATTTCACATTTGTTAATGCACCAAAACTTCCTTCGCTAATCAGCTTCTCAAATGCTTTCTTTCAAGAAAGTTCATCTGTGCCATCTTCTGCATGCTGCCTTCAAGAGCGACCTCTACTTTCTTTTCAGCAGAATAGCACCAAAGCTGCCCTCGCTAGTCAGCTTCTCAAATTTTTGTTTTTTTTAAGCTTGGTACAGAACACTGTCCTCATTAAGCAATTTACCAAGGTTAACTTCAGGCTGATACTAGGCAAACCCCTAAAAGGGTTCTGTATGAGGAGAAAATACTCAAGTTCATGCAAAGGTGCTAGATGGGGAACCCCCTGGCCTGAAGTAGAAGTACATACCGGCGTAGCATAGAAGGACAAACCCAGTTGGAAAAAGGGGCAGCCAAATGATGGACTTATGGCACTTGCCCTTCCATCACTATTGAGAGTTGATTAAGGCACTGCGGACAAGAGCAGCCATCAAGCTGAGTTTTTAGCAGAGGTGGGAATCGAACCCACAACCTTTTGGACCAGGTTATCGACCTGAGCCGGGCGCTCTACCAACTGAGCTATTTAGGCAAGCTCTATTAGGAAAGGACCTCGGGTTGGTATTGACTTTATTAGGCAGAAGATGAACTTCTGGCCCTGCCAGTCAATGCAGAGTCACAAGGGGATAATGGTTTCTTACTGTCATCTGGGAATTATCCCAACAGATCTAGGTTCCTGTGGTGTAATGGTTAAAGCGCATGCTTCTCTTCGTGGGGTCCAGAATTCAAATCCCGGGTGGGTGACTTTTCAGGTTTTTTTATGCCTATACAGAATCCTTTATTCTACGCCGGCTTGCCAATGGTATTTTCATCATGCTGCATTCAAGTGCGACTGCTACTTTGGAGACGGCAAAATCAGCACCCCACATGGCTGTTCTAGGGCGCATTCAGCAAATCACTTGGTTTCCTTGCCCAAAGGGCCCAGCGTGCGAGTCCCAGGGGTGCATTTCAGGGAAAGGTGCCTTTTCTTCGGGCAACATTAATGAATAACCAATATTTCACATTTGTTAATGCACCAAAACTTCCTTCGCTAATCAGCTTCTCAAATGCTTTCTTTCAAGAAAGTTCATCTGTGCCATCTTCTGCATGCTGCCTTCAAGAGCGACCTCTACTTTCTTTTCAGCAGAATAGCACCAAAGCTGCCCTCGCTAGTCAGCTTCTCAAATTTTTGTTTTTTTTAAGCTTGTTACAGAACACTGTCCTCATTAAGCAATTTACCAAGGTTAACTTCAGGCTGATACCAGGCAAACCCCTAAAAGGGTTCTGTATGAGGAAAAAATACTCAAGTTCATGCAAAGGTGCTAGATGGGGAACCCCCTGGCCTAAGTAGAAGTACATACCGGCGTAGCATAGAAGGACAAACCCAGTTGGAAAAAGGGGCAGCCAAATGATGGACTTATGGCACTTGCCCTTCCATCACTATTGAGAGTTGATTAAGGCACTGCGGACAAGCCATCAAGCTGAGTTTTTAGCAGAGGTGGGAATCGAACCCACAACCTTTTGGACCAGGTTATCGACCTGAGCCGGGCGCTCTACCGACTGAGCTATTTAGGCAGGCTCTATTAGGAAAGGACCTCGGGTTGGTATTGACTTTATTAGGCAGAAGATGAACTTCTGGCCCTGCCAATCAATGCAGAGACACAAGGGGATAATGGTTTCTTACTGTCATCTGGAAATTATCCCAACAGATCTAGGTTCCTGTGATGTAATGGTTAAAGCACATGCTTCTCTTCATGGGGTCCAGAATTCAAATCCCGGGTGGGTGACTTTTCAGGTTTTTTTATGCCTGTACAGAATCCTTTATTCTACGCCGGCTTGCCAATGGTATTTTCATCATGCTGCATTCAAGTGCGACTGCTACTTTGGAGACGGCAAAATCAGCACCCCCACATGGCTGTTCTAGGGCGCATTCAGCAAATCACTTGGTTTCTTTGCCCAAAGGGCCCAGCGTGCGAGTCCCAGGGGTGCATTTCAGGGAAAGCTGCCCTCGCTAGTCAGCTTCTCAAATTTTTGTTTTTTTTAAGCTTGGTACAGAACACTGTCCTCATTAAGCAATTTACCAAGGTTAACTTCAGGCTGATACTAGGCAAACCCCTAAAAGGGTTCTGTATGAGGAAAAAATACTCAAGTTCATGCAAAGGTGCTAGATGGGGAACCCCCTGGCCTGAAGTAGAAGTACATACCGGCGTAGCATAGAAGGACAAACCCAGTTGGAAAAAGGGGCAGCCAAATGATGGACTTATGGCACTTGCCCTTCCATCACTATTGAGAGTTGATTAAGGCACTGCGGACAAGAGCAGCCATCAAGCTGAGTTTTTAGCAGAGGTGGGAATCGAACCCACAACCTTTTGGACCAGGTTATCGACCTGAGCCGGGCGCTCTACCGACTGAGCTATTTAGGCAGGCTCTATTAGGAAAGGACCTCGGGTTGGTATTGACTTTATTAGGCAGAAGATGAACTTCTGGCCCTGCCAGTCAATGCAGAGTCACAAGGGGATAATGGTTTCTTACTGTCATCTGGGAATTATCCCAACAGATCTAGGTTCCTGTGGTGTAATGGTTAAAGCGCATGCTTCTCTTCGTGGGGTACAGAATTCAAATCCCGGGTGGGTGACTTTTCAGGTTTTTTTATGCCTGTACAGAATCCTTTATTTTACGCCGGCTTGCCAATGGTATTTTCATCATGCTGCATTCAAGTGCGACTGCTACTTTGGAGACGGCAAAATCAGCACCCCACATGGCTGTTCTAGGGCGCATTCAGCAAATCACTTGGTTTCTTTACCCAAAGGGCCCAGCGTGCGAGTCCCAGGGGTGCATTTCAGGGAAAGGTGCCTTTTCTTCGGGCAACATTAATGAGTAACCAATATTTCACATTTGTTAATGCACCAAAACTTCCTTCGCTAATCAGCTTCTCAAATGCTTTCATTCAAGAAAGTTCATCTGTGCCATCTAAGGTGCTAGATGGGGAACCCCCTGGCCTGAAGTAGAAGTACATACCGGCGTAGCATAGAAGGACAAACCCAGTTGGAAAAAGGGGCAGCCAAATGATGGACTTATGGCACTTGCCCTTCCATCACTATTGAGAGTTGATTAAGGCACTGCGGACAAGAGCAGCCATCAAGCTGAGTTTTTAGCAGAGGTGGGAATCGAACCCACAACCTTTTGGACCAGGTTATCGACCTGAGCCGGGCGCTCTACCGACTGAGCTATTTAGGCAGGCTCTATTAGGAAAGGACCTCGGGTTGGTATTGACTTTATTAGGCAGAAGATGAACTTCTGGCCCTGCCAATCAATGCAGAGACACAAGGGGATAATGGTTTCTTACTGTCATCTGGGAATTATCCCAACAGATCTAGGTTCCTGTGATGTAATGGTTAAAGCACATGCTTCTCTTCGTGGGGTCCAGAATTCAAATCCCGGGTGGGTGACTTTTCAGGTTTTTTTATGCCTGTACAGAATCCTTTATTTTACGCCGGCTTGCCAATGGTATTTTCATCATGCTGCATTCAAGTGCGACTGCTACTTTGGAGACGGCAAAATTAGCACCCCACATGGCTGTTCTAGGGCGCATTCAGCAAATCACTTGGTTTCTTTGCCCAAAGGGCCCAGCGTGCGAGTCCCAGGGGTGCATTTCAGGGAAAGGTGCCTTTTATTCGGGCAACATTAACGAGTAACCAATATTTCACATTTGTTAATGCACCAAAACTTCCTTCGCTAATCAGCTTCTCAAATGCTTTCATTCAAGAAAGTTCATCTGTGCCATCTTCTGCATGCTGCCTTCAAGAGCGACCTCTACTTTCTTTTCAGCAGAATAGCACCAAAGCTGCCCTCGCTAGTCAGCTTCTCAAATTTTTGTTTTTTTTAAGCTTGGTACAGAACACTGTCCTCATTAAGCAATTTACCAAGGTTAACTTCAGGCTGATACTAGGCAAACCCCTAAAAGGGTTCTGTATGAGGAAAAAATACTCAAGTTCATGCAAAGGTGCTAGATGGGGAACCCCCTGGCCTGAAGTAGAAGTACATACCGGCGTAGCATAGAAGGACAAACCCAGTTGGAAAAAGGGGCAGCCAAATGATGGACTTATGGCACTTGCCCTTCCATCACTATTGAGAGTTGATTAAGGCACTGCGGACAAGAGCAGCCATCAAGCTGAGTTTTTAGCAGAGGTGGGAATCGAACCCACAACCTTTTGGACCAGGTTATCGACCTGAGCCGGGCGCTCTACCAACTGAGCTATTTAGGCAGGCTCTATTAGGAAAGGACCTCGGGTTGGTATTGACTTTATTAGGCAGAAGATGAACTTCTGGCCCTGCCAGTCAATGCAGAGTCACAAGGGGATAATGGTTTCTTACTGTCATCTGGGAATTATACCAACAGATCTAGGTTCCTGTGGTGTAATGGTTAAAGCGCATGCTTCTCTTAGTGGGGTCCAGAATTCAAATCCCGGGTGGGTAACTTTTCAGGTTTTTTTATGCCTGTACAGAATCCTTTAATCTACGCCGGCTTGCCAATGGTATTTTCATCATGCTGCATTCAAGTGCGACTGCTACTTTGGAGACGGCAAAATCAGCACCCCCACATGGCTGTTCTAGGGCGCATTCAGCAAATCACTTGGTTTCTTTGCCCAAAGGGCCCAGCGTGCGAGTCCCAGGGGTGCATTTCAGGGAAAGGTGCCTTTTCTTCGGGCAACATTAATGAGTAACCAATATTTCACATTTGTTAATGCACCAAAACTTCCTTCGCTAATCAGCTTCTCAAATGCTTTCATTCAAGAAAGTTCATCTGTGCCATCTAAGGTGCTAGATGGGGAACCCCCTGGCCTGAAGTAGAAGTACATACCGGCGTAGCATAGAAGGACAAACCCAGTTGGAAAAAGGGGCAGCCAAATGATGGACTTATGGCACTTGCCCTTCAATCACTATTGAGAGTTGATTAAGGCACTGCGGACAAGAGCAGCCATCAAGCTGAGTTATTAGCAGAGGTGGGAATCGAACCAACAACCTTTTGGACCAGGTTATCGACCTGAGCCGGGCGCTCTACCGACTGAGCTATTTAGGCAGGCTCTATTAGGAAAGGACCTCGGGTTGGTATTGACTTTATTAGGCAGAAGATGAACTTCCGGCCCTGCCAGTCAATGCAGAGACACAAGGGGACAATGGTTTCTTACTGTCATCTGGAAATTATCCCAACAGATCTAGGTTCCTGTGGTGTAATGGTTAAAGCGCATGCTTCTCTTCGTGGGGTCCAGAATTCAAATCCCGGGTGGGTGACTTTTCAGGTTTTTTTATGCCTGTACAGAATCCTTTATTCTACGCCGGCTTGCCAATGGTATTTTCATCATGCTGCATTCAAGTGCGACTGCTACTTTGGAGACGGCAAAATCAGCACCCCCACATGGCTGTTCTAGGGCGCATTCAGCAAATCACTTGGTTTCTTTGCCCAAAGGGCCCAGCGTGCGAGTCCCAGGGGTGCATTTCAGGGAAAGGTGCCTTTTCTTCGGGCAACATTAATGAGTAACCAATATTTCACATTTGTTAATGCACCAAAACTTCCTTCGCTAATCAGCTTCTCAAATGCTTTCTTTCAAGAAAGTTCATCTGTGCCATCTTCTGCATGCTGCCTTCAAGAGCGACCTCTACTTTCTTTTCAGCAGAATAGCACCAAAGCTGCCCTCGCTAGTCAGCTTCTCAAATTTTTGTTTTTTTTAAGCTTGGTACAGAACACTGTCCTCATTAAGCAATTTACCAAGGTTAACTTCAGGCTGATACTAGGCAAACCCCTAAAAGGGTTCTGTATGAGGAAAAAATACTCAAGTTCATGCAAAGGTGCTAGATGGGGAACCCCCTGGCCTGAAGTAGAAGTACATACCGGCGTAGCATAGAAGGACAAACCCAGTTGGAAAAAGGGGCAGCCAAATGATGGACTTATGGCACTTGGCCTTCCATCACTATTGAAAGTTGATTAAGGCACTGCGGACAAGAGCAGCCATCAAGCTGAGTTTTTAGCAGAGGTGGGAATCGAACCCACAACCTTTTGGACCAGGTTATCGACCTGAGCCGGGCGCTCTACCGACTGAGCTATTTAGGCAGGCTCTATTAGGAAAGGACCTCGGGTTGGTATTGACTTTATTAGGCAGAAGATGAACTTCTGGCCCTGCCAGTCAATGCAGAGACACAAGGGGATAATGGTTTCTTACTGTCATCTGGAAATTATCCCAACAGATCTAGGTTCCTGTGGTGTAATGGTTAAAGCGCATGCTTCTCTTCGTGGGGTCCAGAATTCAAATCCCGGGTGGGTGACTTTTCAGGTTTTTTTATGCCTGTACAGAATCCTTTATTCTACGCCGGATTGCCAATGGTATTTTCATCATGCTGCATTCAAGTGCGACTGCTACTTTGGAGACGGCAAAATCAGCACCCCACATGGCTGTTCTAGGGCGCATTCAGCAAATCACTTGGTTTCTTTGCCCAAAGGGCCCAGCGTGCGAGTCCCAGGGGTGCATTTCAGGGAAAGGTGCCTTTTCTTCGGGCAACATTAATGAGTAACCAATATTTCACATTTGTTAATGCACCAAAACTTCCTTCGCTAATCAGCTTCTCAAATGCTTTCATTCAAGAAAGTTCATCTGTGCCATCTTCTGCATGCTGCCTTCAAGAGCGACCTCTACTTTCTTTTCAGCAGAATAGCACCAAAGCTGCCCTCGCTAGTCAGCTTCTCAAATTTTTGTTTTTTTTAAGCTTGGTACAGAACACTGTCCTCATTAAGCAATTTACCAAGGTTAACTTCAGGCTGATACTAGGCAAACCCCTAAAAGGGTTCTGTATGAGGAAAAAATACTCAAGTTCATGCAAAGGTGCTAGATGGGGAACCCCCTGGCCTGAAGTAGAAGTACATACCGGCGTAGCATAGAAGGACAAACCCAGTTGGAAAAAGGGGCAGCCAAATGATGGACTTGTGGCACTTGCCCTTCCATCACTATTGAGAGTTGATTAAGGCACTGCGGACAAGAGCAGCCATCAAGCTGAGTTTTTAGCAGAGGTGGGAATCGAACCCACAACCTTTTGGACCAGGTTATCGACCTGAGCCGGGCGCTCTACCGACTGAGCTATTTAGGCAGGCTCTATTAGGAAAGGACCTCGGGTTGGTATTGACTTTATTAGGCAGAAGATGAACTTCTGGCCCTGCCAATCAATGCAGAGACACAAGGGGATAATGGTTTCTTACTGTCATCTGGAAAGTATCCCAACAGATCTAGGTTCCTGTGGTGTAATGGTTAAAGCGCATGCTTCTCTTTGTGGGGTCCAGAATTCAAATCCCGGGTGGGTGACTTTTCAGGTTTTTTTATGCCTGTACAGAATCCTTTATTCTACGCCGGCTTGCCAATGGTATTTTCATCATGCTGCATTCAAGTGCGACTGCTACTTTGGAGACGGCAAAATCAGCACCCCACATGGCTGTTCTAGGGCGCATTCAGCAAATCACTTGGTTTCTTTGCCCAAAGGGCCCAGCGTGCGAGTCCCAGGGGTGCATTTCAGGGAAAGGTGCCTTTTCTTCGGGCAACATTAATGAGTAACCAATATTTCACATTTGTTAATGCACCAAAACTTCCTTCGCTAATCAGCTTCTCAAATGCTTTCATTCAAGAAAGTTCATCTGTGCCATCTTCTGCATGCTGCCTTCAAGAGCGACCTCTACTTTCTTTTCAGCAGAATAGCACCAAAGCTGCCCTCGCTAGTCAGCTTCTCAAATTTTTGTTTTTTTTAAGCTTGGTACAGAACACTGTCCTCATTAAGCAATTTACCAAGGTTAACTTCAGGCTGATACTAGGCAAACCCCTAAAAGGGTTCTGTATGAGGAAAAAATACTCAAGTTCATGCAAAGGTGCTAGATGGGGAACCCCCTGGCCTGAAGTAGAAGTACATACCGGCGTAGCATAGAAGGACAAACCCAGTTGGAAAAAGGGGCAGCCAAATGATGGACTTATGGCACTTGCCCTTCCATCACTATTGAGAGTTGATTAAGGCACTGCGGACAAGAGCAGCCATCAAGCTGAGTTTTTAGCAGAGGTGGGAATCGAACCCACAACCTTTTGGACCAGGTTATCGACCTGAGCCGGGCGCTCTACCGACTGAGCTATTTAGGCAGGCTCTATTAGGAAAGGACCTCGGGTTGGTATTGACTTTATTAGGCAGAAGATGAACTTCTGGCCCTGCCAGTCAATGCAGAGTCACAAGGGGATAATGGTTTCTTACTGTCATCTGGGAATTATCCCAACAGATCTAGGTTCCTGTGGTGTAATGGTTAAAGCGCATGCTTCTCTTCGTGGGGTACAGAATTCAAATCCCGGGTGGGTGACTTTTCAGGTTTTTTTATGCCTGTACAGAATCCTTTATTTTACGCCGGCTTGCCAATGGTATTTTCATCATGCTGCATTCAAGTGCGACTGCTACTTTGGAGACGGCAAAATCAGCACCCCACATGGCTGTTCTAGGGCGCATTCAGCAAATCACTTGGTTTCTTTACCCAAAGGGCCCAGCGTGCGAGTCCCAGGGGTGCATTTCAGGGAAAGGTGCCTTTTCTTCGGGCAACATTAATGAGTAACCAATATTTCACATTTGTTAATGCACCAAAACTTCCTTCGCTAATCAGCTTCTCAAATGCTTTCATTCAAGAAAGTTCATCTGTGCCATCTAAGGTGCTAGATGGGGAACCCCCTGGCCTGAAGTAGAAGTACATACCGGCGTAGCATAGAAGGACAAACCCAGTTGGAAAAAGGGGCAGCCAAATGATGGACTTATGGCACTTGCCCTTCCATCACTATTGAGAGTTGATTAAGGCACTGCGGACAAGAGCAGCCATCAAGCTGAGTTTTTAGCAGAGGTGGGAATCGAACCCACAACCTTTTGGACCAGGTTATCGACCTGAGCCGGGCGCTCTACCGACTGAGCTATTTAGGCAGGCTCTATTAGGAAAGGACCTCGGGTTGGTATTGACTTTATTAGGCAGAAGATGAACTTCTGGCCCTGCCAATCAATGCAGAGACACAAGGGGATAATGGTTTCTTACTGTCATCTGGGAATTATCCCAACAGATCTAGGTTCCTGTGATGTAATGGTTAAAGCACATGCTTCTCTTCGTGGGGTCCAGAATTCAAATCCCGGGTGGGTGACTTTTCAGGTTTTTTTATGCCTGTACAGAATCCTTTATTTTACGCCGGCTTGCCAATGGTATTTTCATCATGCTGCATTCAAGTGCGACTGCTACTTTGGAGACGGCAAAATTAGCACCCCACATGGCTGTTCTAGGGCGCATTCAGCAAATCACTTGGTTTCTTTGCCCAAAGGGCCCAGCGTGCGAGTCCCAGGGGTGCATTTCAGGGAAAGGTGCCTTTTATTCGGGCAACATTAACGAGTAACCAATATTTCACATTTGTTAATGCACCAAAACTTCCTTCGCTAATCAGCTTCTCAAATGCTTTCATTCAAGAAAGTTCATCTGTGCCATCTTCTGCATGCTGCCTTCAAGAGCGACCTCTACTTTCTTTTCAGCAGAATAGCACCAAAGCTGCCCTCGCTAGTCAGCTTCTCAAATTTTTGTTTTTTTTAAGCTTGGTACAGAACACTGTCCTCATTAAGCAATTTACCAAGGTTAACTTCAGGCTGATACTAGGCAAACCCCTAAAAGGGTTCTGTATGAGGAAAAAATACTCAAGTTCATGCAAAGGTGCTAGATGGGGAACCCCCTGGCCTGAAGTAGAAGTACATACCGGCGTAGCATAGAAGGACAAACCCAGTTGGAAAAAGGGGCAGCCAAATGATGGACTTATGGCACTTGCCCTTCCATCACTATTGAGAGTTGATTAAGGCACTGCGGACAAGAGCAGCCATCAAGCTGAGTTTTTAGCAGAGGTGGGAATCGAACCCACAACCTTTTGGACCAGGTTATCGACCTGAGCCGGGCGCTCTACCAACTGAGCTATTTAGGCAGGCTCTATTAGGAAAGGACCTCGGGTTGGTATTGACTTTATTAGGCAGAAGATGAACTTCTGGCCCTGCCAGTCAATGCAGAGTCACAAGGGGATAATGGTTTCTTACTGTCATCTGGGAATTATACCAACAGATCTAGGTTCCTGTGGTGTAATGGTTAAAGCGCATGCTTCTCTTAGTGGGGTCCAGAATTCAAATCCCGGGTGGGTAACTTTTCAGGTTTTTTTATGCCTGTACAGAATCCTTTAATCTACGCCGGCTTGCCAATGGTATTTTCATCATGCTGCATTCAAGTGCGACTGCTACTTTGGAGACGGCAAAATCAGCACCCCCACATGGCTGTTCTAGGGCGCATTCAGCAAATCACTTGGTTTCTTTGCCCAAAGGGCCCAGCGTGCGAGTCCCAGGGGTGCATTTCAGGGAAAGGTGCCTTTTCTTCGGGCAACATTAATGAGTAACCAATATTTCACATTTGTTAATGCACCAAAACTTCCTTCGCTAATCAGCTTCTCAAATGCTTTCATTCAAGAAAGTTCATCTGTGCCATCTAAGGTGCTAGATGGGGAACCCCCTGGCCTGAAGTAGAAGTACATACCGGCGTAGCATAGAAGGACAAACCCAGTTGGAAAAAGGGGCAGCCAAATGATGGACTTATGGCACTTGCCCTTCCATCACTATTGAGAGTTGATTAAGGCACTGCGGACAAGAGCAGCCATCAAGCTGAGTTATTAGCAGAGGTGGGAATCGAACCAACAACCTTTTGGACCAGGTTATCGACCTGAGCCGGGCGCTCTACCGACTGAGCTATTTAGGCAGGCTCTATTAGGAAAGGACCTCGGGTTGGTATTGACTTTATTAGGCAGAAGATGAACTTCCGGCCCTGCCAGTCAATGCAGAGACACAAGGGGACAATGGTTTCTTACTGTCATCTGGAAATTATCCCAACAGATCTAGGTTCCTGTGGTGTAATGGTTAAAGCGCATGCTTCTCTTCGTGGGGTCCAGAATTCAAATCCCGGGTGGGTGACTTTTCAGGTTTTTTTATGCCTGTACAGAATCCTTTATTCTACGCCGGCTTGCCAATGGTATTTTCATCATGCTGCATTCAAGTGCGACTGCTACTTTGGAGACGGCAAAATCAGCACCCCCACATGGCTGTTCTAGGGCGCATTCAGCAAATCACTTGGTTTCTTTGCCCAAAGGGCCCAGCGTGCGAGTCCCAGGGGTGCATTTCAGGGAAAGGTGCCTTTTCTTCGGGCAACATTAATGAGTAACCAATATTTCACATTTGTTAATGCACCAAAACTTCCTTCGCTAATCAGCTTCTCAAATGCTTTCTTTCAAGAAAGTTCATCTGTGCCATCTTCTGCATGCTGCCTTCAAGAGCGACCTCTACTTTCTTTTCAGCAGAATAGCACCAAAGCTGCCCTCGCTAGTCAGCTTCTCAAATTTTTGTTTTTTTTAAGCTTGGTACAGAACACTGTCCTCATTAAGCAATTTACCAAGGTTAACTTCAGGCTGATACTAGGCAAACCCCTAAAAGGGTTCTGTATGAGGAAAAAATACTCAAGTTCATGCAAAGGTGCTAGATGGGGAACCCCCTGGCCTGAAGTAGAAGTACATACCGGCGTAGCATAGAAGGACAAACCCAGTTGGAAAAAGGGGCAGCCAAATGATGGACTTATGGCACTTGCCCTTCCATCACTATTGAGAGTTGATTAAGGCACTGCGGACAAGAGCAGCCATCAAGCTGAGTTTTTAGCAGAGGTGGGAATCGAACCCACAACCTTTTGGACCAGGTTATCGACCTGAGCCGGGCGCTCTACCGACTGAGCTATTTAGGCAGGCTCTATTAGGAAAGGACCTCGGGTTGGTATTGACTTTATTAGGCAGAAGATGAACTTCTGGCCCTGCCAATCAATGCAGAGACACAAGGGGATAATGGTTTCTTACTGTCATCTGGAAATTATCCCAACAGATCTAGGTTCCTGTGGTGTAATGGTTAAAGCGCATGCTTCTCTTCGTGGGGTCCAGAATTCAAATCCCGGGTGGGTGACTTTTCAGGTTTTTTTATGCCTGTACAGAATCCTTTATTCTACGCCGGCTTGCCAATGGTATTTTCATCATGCTGCATTCAAGTGCGACTGCTACTTTGGAGACGGCAAAATCAGCACCCCCACATGGCTGTTCTAGGGCGCATTCAGCAAATCACTTGGTTTCTTTGCCCAAAGGGCCCAGCGTGCGAGTCCCAGGGGTGCATTTCAGGGAAAGGTGCCTTTTCTTCGGGCAACATTAATGAGTAACCAATATTTCACATTTGTTAATGCACCAAAACTTCCTTCGCTAATCAGCTTCTCAAATGCTTTCTTTCAAGAAAGTTCATCTGTGCCATCTTCTGCATGCTGCCTTCAAGAGCGACCTCTACTTTCTTTTCAGCAGAATAGCACCAAAGCTGCCCTCGCTAGTCAGCTTCTCAAATTTTTGTTTTTTTTAAGCTTGGTACAGAACACTGTCCTCATTAAGCAATTTACCAAGGTTAACTTCAGGCTGATACTAGGCAAACCCCTAAAAGGGTTCTGTATGAGGAAAAAATACTCAAGTTCATGCAAAGGTGCTAGATGGGGAACCCCCTGGCCTGAAGTAGAAGTACATACCGGCGTGGCATAGAAGGACAAACCCAGTTGGAAAAAGGGGCAGCCAAATGATGGACTTATGGCACTTGGCCTTCCATCACTATTGAAAGTTGATTAAGGCACTGCGGACAAGAGCAGCCATCAAGCTGAGTTTTTAGCAGAGGTGGGAATCGAACCCACAACCTTTTGGACCAGGTTATCGACCTGAGCCGGGCGCTCTACCGACTGAGCTATTTAGGCAGGCTCTATTAGGAAAGGACCTCGGGTTGGTATTGACTTTATTAGGCAGAAGATGAACTTCTGGCCCTGCCAGTCAATGCAGAGACACAAGGGGATAATGGTTTCTTACTGTCATCTGGAAATTATCCCAACAGATCTAGGTTCCTGTGGTGTAATGGTTAAAGCGCATGCTTCTCTTCGTGGGGTCCAGAATTCAAATCCCGGGTGGGTGACTTTTCAGGTTTTTTTATGCCTGTACAGAATCCTTTATTCTACGCCGGATTGCCAATGGTATTTTCATCATGCTGCATTCAAGTGCGACTGCTACTTTGGAGACGGCAAAATCAGCACCCCACATGGCTGTTCTAGGGCGCATTCAGCAAATCACTTGGTTTCTTTGCCCAAAGGGCCCAGCGTGCGAGTCCCAGGGGTGCATTTCAGGGAAAGGTGCCTTTTCTTCGGGCAACATTAATGAGTAACCAATATTTCACATTTGTTAATGCACCAAAACTTCCTTCGCTAATCAGCTTCTCAAATGCTTTCATTCAAGAAAGTTCATCTGTGCCATCTTCTGCATGCTGCCTTCAAGAGCGACCTCTACTTTCTTTTCAGCAGAATAGCACCAAAGCTGCCCTCGCTAGTCAGCTTCTCAAATTTTTGTTTTTTTTAAGCTTGGTACAGAACACTGTCCTCATTAAGCAATTTACCAAGGTTAACTTCAGGCTGATACTAGGCAAACCCCTAAAAGGGTTCTGTATGAGGAAAAAATACTCAAGTTCATGCAAAGGTGCTAGATGGGGAACCCCCTGGCCTGAAGTAGAAGTACATACCGGCGTAGCATAGAAGGACAAACCCAGTTGGAAAAAGGGGCAGCCAAATGATGGACTTATGGCACTTGCCCTTCCATCACTATTGAGAGTTGATTAAGGCACTGCGGACAAGAGCAGCCATCAAGCTGAGTTTTTAGCAGAGGTGGGAATCGAACCCACAACCTTTTGGACCAGGTTATCGACCTGAGCCGGGCGCTCTACCGACTGAGCTATTTAGGCAGGCTCTATTAGGAAAGGACCTCGGGTTGGTATTGACTTTATTAGGCAGAAGATGAACTTCTGGCCCTGCCAATCAATGCAGAGACACAAGGGGATAATGGTTTCTTACTGTCATCTGGAAAGTATCCCAACAGATCTAGGTTCCTGTGGTGTAATGGTTAAAGCGCATGCTTCTCTTTGTGGGGTCCAGAATTCAAATCCCGGGTGGGTGACTTTTCAGGTTTTTTTATGCCTGTACAGAATCCTTTATTCTACGCCGGCTTGCCAATGGTATTTTCATCATGCTGCATTCAAGTGCGACTGCTACTTTGGAGACGGCAAAATCAGCACCCCCACATGGCTGTTCTAGGGCGCATTCAGCAAATCACTTGGTTTCTTTGCCCAAAGGGCCCAGCGTGCGAGTCCCAGGGGTGCATTTCAGGGAAAGGTGCCTTTTCTTCGGGCAACATTAATGAGTAACCAATATTTCACATTTGTTAATGCACCAAAACTTCCTTCGCTAATCAGCTTCTCAAATGCTTTCATTCAAGAAAGTTCATCTGTGCCATCTTCTGCATGCTGCCTTCAAGAGCGACCTCTACTTTCTTTTCAGCAGAATAGCACCAAAGCTGCCCTCGCTAGTCAGCTTCTCAAATTTTTGTTTTTTTTAAGCTTGGTACAGAACACTGTCCTCATTAAGCAATTTACCAAGGTTAACTTCAGGCTGATACTAGGCAAACCCCTAAAAGGGTTCTGTATGAGGAAAAAATACTCAAGTTCATGCAAAGGTGCTAGATGGGGAACCCCCTGGCCTGAAGTAGAAGTACATACCGGCGTAGCATAGAAGGACAAACCCAGTTGGAAAAAGGGGCAGCCAAATGATGGACTTATGGCACTTGCCCTTCCATCACTATTGAGAGTTGATTAAGGCACTGCGGACAAGAGCAGCCATCAAGCTGAGTTTTTAGCAGAGGTGGGAATCGAACCCACAACCTTTTGGACCAGGTTATCGACCTGAGCCGGGCGCTCTACCGACTGAGCTATTTAGGCAGGCTCTATTAGGAAAGGACCTCGGGTTGGTATTGACTTTATTAGGCAGAAGATGAACTTCTGGCCCTGCCAATCAATGCAGAGACACAAGGGGATAATGGTTTCTTACTGTCATCTGGAAAGTATCCCAACAGATCTAGGTTCCTGTGGTGTAATGGTTAAAGCGCATGCTTCTCTTCGTGGGGTCCAGAATTCAAATCCCGGGTGGGTGACTTTTCAGGTTTTTTTATGCCTGTACAGAATCCTTTATTCTACGCCGGCTTGCCAATGGTATTTTCATCATGCTGCATTCAAGTGCGACTGCTACTTTGGAGACGGCAAAATCAGCACCCCCACAAGGCTGTTCTAGGGCGCATTCAGCAAATCACTTGGTTTCTTTGCCCAAAGGGCCCAGCGTGCGAGTCCCAGGGGTGCATTTCAGGGAAAGGTGCCTTTTCTTCGGGCAACATTAATGAGTAACCAATATTTCACATTTGTTAATGCACCAAAACTTCCTTCGCTAATCAGCTTCTCAAATGCTTTCTTTCAAGAAAGTTCATCTGTGCCATCTTCTGCATGCTGCCTTCAAGAGCGACCTCTACTTTCTTTTCAGCAGAATAGCACCAAAGCTGCCCTCGCTAGTCAGCTTCTCAAATTTTTGTTTTTTTTAAGCTTGGTACAGAACACTGTCCTCATTAAGCAATTTACCAAGGTTAACTTCAGGCTGATACTAGGCAAACCCCTAAAAGGGTTCTGTATGAGGAAAAAATACTCAAGTTCATGCAAAGGTGCTAGATGGGGAACCCCCTGGCCTGAAGTAGAAGTACATACCGGCGTAGCATAGAAGGACAAACCCAGTTGGAAAAAGGGGCAGCCAAATGATGGACTTATGGCACTTGCCCTTCCATCACTATTGAGAGTTGATTAAGGCACTGCGGACAAGAGCAGCCATCAAGCTGAGTTTTTAGCAGAGGTGGGAATCGAACCCACAACCTTTTGGACCAGGTTATCGACCTGAGCCGGGCGCTCTACCGACTGAGCTATTTAGGCAGGCTCTATTAGGAAAGGACCTCGGGTTGGTATTGACTTTATTAGGCAGAAGATGAACTTCTGGCCCTGCCAATCAATGCAGAGACACAAGGGGATAATGGTTTCTTACTGTCATCTGGAAATTATCGCAACAGATCTAGGTTCCTGTGGTGTAATGGTTAAAGCGCATGCTTCTCTTCGTGGGGTCCAGAATTCAAATCCCGGGTGGGTGACTTTTCAGGTTTTTTTATGCCTGTACAGAATCCTTTATTCTACGCCGGCTTGCCAATGGTATTTTCATCATGCTGCATTCAAGTGCGACTGCTACTTTGGAGACGGCAAAATCAGCACCCCCACATGGCTGTTCTAGGGCGCATTCAGCAAATCACTTGGTTTCTTTGCCCAAAGGGCCCAGCGTGCGAGTCCCAGGGGTGCATTTCAGGGAAAGGTGCCTTTTCTTCGGGCAACATTAATGAGTAACCAATATTTCACATTTGTTAATGCACCAAAACTTCCTTCGCTAATCAGCTTCTCAAATGCTTTCTTTCAAGAAAGTTCATCTGTGCCATCTTCTGCATGCTGCCTTCAAGAGCGACCTCTACTTTCTTTTCAGCAGAATAGCACCAAAGCTGCCCTCGCTAGTCAGCTTCTCAAATTTTTGTTTTTTTTAAGCTTGGTACAGAACACTGTCCTCATTAAGCAATTTACCAAGGTTAACTTCAGGCTGATACTAGGCAAACCCCTAAAAGGGTTCTGTATGAGGAAAAAATACTCAAGTTCATGCAAAGGTGCTAGATGGGGAACCCCCTGGCCTGAAGTAGAAGTACATACCGGCGTAGCATAGAAGGACAAACCCAGTTGGAAAAAGGGGCAGCCAAATGATGGACTTATGGCACTTGGCCTTCCATCACTATTGAAAGTTGATTAAGGCACTGCGGACAAGAGCAGCCATCAAGCTGAGATTTTAGCAGAGGTGGGAATCGAACCCACAACCTTTTGGACCAGGTTATCGACCTGAGCCGGGCGCTCTACCGACTGAGCTATTTAGGCAGGCTCTATTAGGAAAGGACCTCGGGTTGGTATTGACTTTATTAGGCAGAAGATGAACTTCTGGCCCTGCCAGTCAATGCAGAGACACAAGGGGATAATGGTTTCTTACTGTCATCTGGAAATTATCCCAACAGATCTAGGTTCCTGTGGTGTAATGGTTAAAGCGCATGCTTCTCTTCGTGGGGTCCAGAATTCAAATCCCGGGTGGGTGACTTTTCAGGTTTTTTTATGCCTGTACAGAATCCTTTATTCTACGCCGGATTGCCAATGGTATTTTCATCATGCTGCATTCAAGTGCGACTGCTACTTTGGAGACGGCAAAATCAGCACCCCACATGGCTGTTCTAGGGCGCATTCAGCAAATCACTTGGTTTCTTTGCCCAAAGGGCCCAGCGTGCGAGTCCCAGGGGTGCATTTCAGGGAAAGGTGCCTTTTCTTCGGGCAACATTAATGAGTAACCAATATTTCACATTTGTTAATGCACCAAAACTTCCTTCGCTAATCAGCTTCTCAAATGCTTTCATTCAAGAAAGTTCATCTGTGCCATCTTCTGCATGCTGCCTTCAAGAGCGACCTCTACTTTCTTTTCAGCAGAATAGCACCAAAGCTGCCCTCGCTAGTCAGCTTCTCAAATTTTTGTTTTTTTTAAGCTTGGTACAGAACACTGTCCTCATTAAGCAATTTACCAAGGTTAACTTCAGGCTGATACTAGGCAAACCCCTAAAAGGGTTCTGTATGAGGAAAAAATACTCAAGTTCATGCAAAGGTGCTAGATGGGGAACCCCCTGGCCTGAAGTAGAAGTACATACCGGCGTAGCATAGAAGGACAAACCCAGTTGGAAAAAGGGGCAGCCAAATGATGGACTTATGGCACTTGCCCTTCCATCACTATTGAGAGTTGATTAAGGCACTGCGGACAAGAGCAGCCATCAAGCTGAGTTTTTAGCAGAGGTGGGAATCAAACCCACAACCTTTTGGACCAGGTTATCGACCTGAGCCGGGCGCTCTACCGACTGAGCTATTTAGGCAGGCTCTATTAGGAAAGGACCTCGGGTTGGTATTGACTTTATTAGGCAGAAGATGAACTTCTGGCCCTGCCAGTCAATGCAGAGTCACAAGGGGATAATGGTTTCTTACTGTCATCTGGGAATTATACCAACAGATCTAGGTTCCTGTGGTGTAATGGTTAAAGCGCATGCTTCTCTTAGTGGGGTCCAGAATTCAAATCCCGGGTGGGTAACTTTTCAGGTTTTTTTATGCCTGTACAGAATCCTTTAATCTACGCCGGCTTGCCAATGGTATTTTCATCATGCTGCATTCAAGTGCGACTGCTACTTTGGAGACGGCAAAATCAGCACCCCCACATGGCTGTTCTAGGGCGCATTCAGCAAATCACTTGGTTTCTTTGCCCAAAGGGCCCAGCGTGCGAGTCCCAGGGGTGCATTTCAGGGAAAGGTGCCTTTTCTTCGGGCAACATTAATGAGTAACCAATATTTCACATTTGTTAATGCACCAAAACTTCCTTCGCTAATCAGCTTCTCAAATGCTTTCATTCAAGAAAGTTCATCTGTGCCATCTAAGGTGCTAGATGGGGAACCCCCTGGCCTGAAGTAGAAGTACATACCGGCGTAGCATAGAAGGACAAACCCAGTTGGAAAAAGGGGCAGCCAAATGATGGACTTATGGCACTTGCCCTTCAATCACTATTGAGAGTTGATTAAGGCACTGCGGACAAGAGCAGCCATCAAGCTGAGTTATTAGCAGAGGTGGGAATCGAACCAACAACCTTTTGGACCAGGTTATCGACCTGAGCCGGGCGCTCTACCGACTGAGCTATTTAGGCAGGCTCTATTAGGAAAGGACCTCGGGTTGGTATTGACTTTATTAGGCAGAAGATGAACTTCCGGCCCTGCCAGTCAATGCAGAGACACAAGGGGACAATGGTTTCTTACTGTCATCTGGAAATTATCCCAACAGATCTAGGTTCCTGTGGTGTAATGGTTAAAGCGCATGCTTCTCTTCGTGGGGTCCAGAATTCAAATCCCGGGTGGGTGACTTTTCAGGTTTTTTTATACCTGTACAGAATCCTTTATTCTACGCCGGCTTGCCAATGGTATTTTCATCATGCTGCATTCAAGTGCGACTGCTACTTTGGAGACGGCAAAATCAGCACCCCCACATGGCTGTTCTAGGGCGCATTCAGCAAATCACTTGGTTTCTTTGCCCAAAGGGCCCAGCGTGCGAGTCCCAGGGGTGCATTTCAGGGAAAGGTGCCTTTTCTTCGGGCAACATTAATGAGTAACCAATATTTCACATTTGTTAATGCACCAAAACTTCCTTCGCTAATCAGCTTCTCAAATGCTTTCTTTCAAGAAAGTTCATCTGTGCCATCTTCTGCATGCTGCCTTCAAGAGCGACCTCTACTTTCTTTTCAGCAGAATAGCACCAAAGCTGCCCTCGCTAGTCAGCTTCTCAAATTTTTGTTTTTTTTAAGCTTGGTACAGAACACTGTCCTCATTAAGCAATTTACCAAGGTTAACTTCAGGCTGATACTAGGCAAACCCCTAAAAGGGTTCTGTATGAGGAAAAAATACTCAAGTTCATGCAAAGGTGCTAGATGGGGAACCCCCTGGCCTGAAGTAGAAGTACATACCGGCGTAGCATAGAAGGACAAACCCAGTTGGAAAAAGGGGCAGCCAAATGATGGACTTATGGCACTTGCCCTTCCATCACTATTGAGAGTTGATTAAGGCACTGCGGACAAGAGCAGCCATCAAGCTGAGTTTTTAGCAGAGGTGGGAATCGAACCCACAACCTTTTGGACCAGGTTATCGACCTGAGCCGGGCGCTCTACCGACTGAGCTATTTAGGCAGGCTCTATTAGGAAAGGACCTCGGGTTGGTATTGACTTTATTAGGCAGAAGATGAACTTCTGGCCCTGCCAATCAATGCAGAGACACAAGGGGATAATGGTTTCTTACTGTCATCTGGAAATTATCCCAACAGATCTAGGTTCCTGTGGTGTAATGGTTAAAGCGCATGCTTCTCTTCGTGGGGTCCAGAATTCAAATCCCGGGTGGGTGACTTTTCAGGTTTTTTTATGCCTGTACAGAATCCTTTATTCTACGCCGGCTTGCCAATGGTATTTTCATCATGCTGCATTCAAGTGCGACTGCTACTTTGGAGACGGCAAAATCAGCACCCCCACATGGCTGTTCTAGGGCGCATTCAGCAAATCACTTGGTTTCTTTGCCCAAAGGGCCCAGCGTGCGAGTCCCAGGGGTGCATTTCAGGGAAAGGTGCCTTTTCTTCGGGCAACATTAATGAGTAACCAATATTTCACATTTGTTAATGCACCAAAACTTCCTTCGCTAATCAGCTTCTCAAATGCTTTCTTTCAAGAAAGTTCATCTGTGCCATCTTCTGCATGCTGCCTTCAAGAGCGACCTCTACTTTCTTTTCAGCAGAATAGCACCAAAGCTGCCCTCGCTAGTCAGCTTCTCAAATTTTTGTTTTTTTTAAGCTTGGTACAGAACACTGTCCTCATTAAGCAATTTACCAAGGTTAACTTCAGGCTGATACTAGGCAAACCCCTAAAAGGGTTCTGTATGAGGAAAAAATACTCAAGTTCATGCAAAGGTGCTAGATGGGGAACCCCCTGGCCTGAAGTAGAAGTACATACCGGCGTAGCATAGAAGGACAAACCCAGTTGGAAAAAGGGGCAGCCAAATGATGGACTTATGGCACTTGCCCTTCCATCACTATTGAGAGTTGATTAAGGCACTGCGGACAAGAGCAGCCATCAAGCTGAGTTTTTAGCAGAGGTGGGAATCGAACCCACAACCTTTTGGACCAGGTTATCGACCTGAGCCAGGCGCTCTACCGACTGAGCTATTTAGGCAGGCTCTATTAGGAAAGGACCTCGGGTTGGTATTGACTTTATTAGGCAGAAGATGAACTTCTGGCCCTGCCAATCAATGCAGAGACACAAGGGGATAATGGTTTCTTACTGTCATCTGGAAATTATCCCAACAGATCTAGGTTCCTGTGGTGTAATGGTTAAAGCGCATGCTTCTCTTCGTGGGGTCCAGAATTCAAATCCCGGGTGGGTGACTTTTCAGGTTTTTTTATGCCTGTACAGAATCCTTTATTCTACGCCGGCTTGCCAATGGTATTTTCATCATGCTGCATTCAAGTGCGACTGCTACTTTGGAGACGGCAAAATCAGCACCCCCACATGGCTGTTCTAGGGCGCATTCAGCAAATCACTTGGTTTCTTTGCCCAAAGGGCCCAGCGTGCGAGTCCCAGGGGTGCATTTCAGGGAAAGGTGCCTTTTCTTCGGGCAACATTAATGAGTAACCAATATTTCACATTTGTTAATGCACCAAAACTTCCTTCGCTAATCAGCTTCTCAAATGCTTTCTTTCAAGAAAGTTCATCTGTGCCATCTTCTGCATGCTGCCTTCAAGAGCGACCTCTACTTTCTTTTCAGCAGAATAGCACCAAAGCTGCCCTCGCTAGTCAGCTTCTCAAATTTTTGTTTTTTTTAAGCTTGGTACAGAACACTGTCCTCATTAAGCAATTTACCAAGGTTAACTTCAGGCTGATACTAGGCAAACCCCTAAAAGGGTTCTGTATGAGGAAAAAATACTCAAGTTCATGCAAAGGTGCTAGATGGGGAACCCCCTGGCCTGAAGTAGAAGTACATACCGGCGTGGCATAGAAGGACAAACCCAGTTGGAAAAAGGGGCAGCCAAATGATGGACTTATGGCACTTGGCCTTCCATCACTATTGAAAGTTGATTAAGGCACTGCGGACAAGAGCAGCCATCAAGCTGAGTTTTTAGCAGAGGTGGGAATCGAACCCACAACCTTTTGGACCAGGTTATCGACCTGAGCCGGGCGCTCTACCGACTGAGCTATTTAGGCAGGCTCTATTAGGAAAGGACCTCGGGTTGGTATTGACTTTATTAGGCAGAAGATGAACTTCTGGCCCTGCCAGTCAATGCAGAGACACAAGGGGATAATGGTTTCTTACTGTCATCTGGAAATTATCCCAACAGATCTAGGTTCCTGTGGTGTAATGGTTAAAGCGCATGCTTCTCTTCGTGGGGTCCAGAATTCAAATCCCGGGTGGGTGACTTTTCAGGTTTTTTTATGCCTGTACAGAATCCTTTATTCTACGCCGGATTGCCAATGGTATTTTCATCATGCTGCATTCAAGTGCGACTGCTACTTTGGAGACGGCAAAATCAGCACCCCACATGGCTGTTCTAGGGCGCATTCAGCAAATCACTTGGTTTCTTTGCCCAAAGGGCCCAGCGTGCGAGTCCCAGGGGTGCATTTCAGGGAAAGGTGCCTTTTCTTCGGGCAACATTAATGAGTAACCAATATTTCACATTTGTTAATGCACCAAAACTTCCTTCGCTAATCAGCTTCTCAAATGCTTTCATTCAAGAAAGTTCATCTGTGCCATCTTCTGCATGCTGCCTTCAAGAGCGACCTCTACTTTCTTTTCAGCAGAATAGCACCAAAGCTGCCCTCGCTAGTCAGCTTCTCAAATTTTTGTTTTTTTTAAGCTTGGTACAGAACACTGTCCTCATTAAGCAATTTACCAAGGTTAACTTCAGGCTGATACTAGGCAAACCCCTAAAAGGGTTCTGTATGAGGAAAAAATACTCAAGTTCATGCAAAGGTGCTAGATGGGGAACCCCCTGGCCTGAAGTAGAAGTACATACCGGCGTAGCATAGAAGGACAAACCCAGTTGGAAAAAGGGGCAGCCAAATGATGGACTTATGGCACTTGCCCTTCCATCACTATTGAGAGTTGATTAAGGCACTGCGGACAAGAGCAGCCATCAAGCTGAGTTTTTAGCAGAGGTGGGAATCGAACCCACAACCTTTTGGACCAGGTTATCGACCTGAGCCGGGCGCTCTACCGACTGAGCTATTTAGGCAGGCTCTATTAGGAAAGGACCTCGGGTTGGTATTGACTTTATTAGGCAGAAGATGAACTTCTGGCCCTGCCAATCAATGCAGAGACACAAGGGGATAATGGTTTCTTACTGTCATCTGGAAAGTATCCCAACAGATCTAGGTTCCTGTGGTGTAATGGTTAAAGCGCATGCTTCTCTTTGTGGGGTCCAGAATTCAAATCCCGGGTGGGTGACTTTTCAGGTTTTTTTATGCCTGTACAGAATCCTTTATTCTACGCCGGCTTGCCAATGGTATTTTCATCATGCTGCATTCAAGTGCGACTGCTACTTTGGAGACGGCAAAATCAGCACCCCCACATGGCTGTTCTAGGGCGCATTCAGCAAATCACTTGGTTTCTTTGCCCAAAGGGCCCAGCGTGCGAGTCCCAGGGGTGCATTTCAGGGAAAGGTGCCTTTTCTTCGGGCAACATTAATGAGTAACCAATATTTCACATTTGTTAATGCACCAAAACTTCCTTCGCTAATCAGCTTCTCAAATGCTTTCATTCAAGAAAGTTCATCTGTGCCATCTTCTGCATGCTGCCTTCAAGAGCGACCTCTACTTTCTTTTCAGCAGAATAGCACCAAAGCTGCCCTCGCTAGTCAGCTTCTCAAATTTTTGTTTTTTTTAAGCTTGGTACAGAACACTGTCCTCATTAAGCAATTTACCAAGGTTAACTTCAGGCTGATACTAGGCAAACCCCTAAAAGGGTTCTGTATGAGGAAAAAATACTCAAGTTCATGCAAAGGTGCTAGATGGGGAACCCCCTGGCCTGAAGTAGAAGTACATACCGGCGTAGCATAGAAGGACAAACCCAGTTGGAAAAAGGGGCAGCCAAATGATGGACTTATGGCACTTGCCCTTCCATCACTATTGAGAGTTGATTAAGGCACTGCGGACAAGAGCAGCCATCAAGCTGAGTTTTTAGCAGAGGTGGGAATCGAACCCACAACCTTTTGGACCAGGTTATCGACCTGAGCCGGGCGCTCTACCGACTGAGCTATTTAGGCAGGCTCTATTAGGAAAGGACCTCGGGTTGGTATTGACTTTATTAGGCAGAAGATGAACTTCTGGCCCTGCCAATCAATGCAGAGACACAAGGGGATAATGGTTTCTTACTGTCATCTGGAAAGTATCCCAACAGATCTAGGTTCCTGTGGTGTAATGGTTAAAGCGCATGCTTCTCTTCGTGGGGTCCAGAATTCAAATCCCGGGTGGGTGACTTTTCAGGTTTTTTTATGCCTGTACAGAATCCTTTATTCTACGCCGGCTTGCCAATGGTATTTTCATCATGCTGCATTCAAGTGCGACTGCTACTTTGGAGACGGCAAAATCAGCACCCCCACATGGCTGTTCTAGGGCGCATTCAGCAAATCACTTGGTTTCTTTGCCCAAAGGGCCCAGCGTGCGAGTCCCAGGGGTGCATTTCAGGGAAAGGTGCCTTTTCTTCGGGCAACATTAATGAGTAACCAATATTTCACATTTGTTAATGCACCAAAACTTCCTTCGCTAATCAGCTTCTCAAATGCTTTCTTTCAAGAAAGTTCATCTGTGCCATCTTCTGCATGCTGCCTTCAAGAGCGACCTCTACTTTCTTTTCAGCAGAATAGCACCAAAGCTGCCCTCGCTAGTCAGCTTCTCAAATTTTTGTTTTTTTTAAGCTTGGTACAGAACACTGTCCTCATTAAGCAATTTACCAAGGTTAACTTCAGGCTGATACTAGGCAAACCCCTAAAAGGGTTCTGTATGAGGAAAAAATACTCAAGTTCATGCAAAGGTGCTAGATGGGGAACCCCCTGGCCTGAAGTAGAAGTACATACCGGCGTAGCATAGAAGGACAAACCCAGTTGGAAAAAGGGGCAGCCAAATGATGGACTTATGGCACTTGCCCTTCCATCACTATTGAGAGTTGATTAAGGCACTGCGGACAAGAGCAGCCATCAAGCTGAGTTTTTAGCAGAGGTGGGAATCGAACCCACAACCTTTTGGACCAGGTTATCGACCTGAGCCGGGCGCTCTACCGACTGAGCTATTTAGGCAGGCTCTATTAGGAAAGGACCTCGGGTTGGTATTGACTTTATTAGGCAGAAGATGAACTTCTGGCCCTGCCAGTCAATGCAGAGTCACAAGGGGATAATGGTTTCTTACTGTCATCTGGGAATTATCCCAACAGATCTAGGTTCCTGTGGTGTAATGGTTAAAGCGCATGCTTCTCTTCGTGGGGTACAGAATTCAAATCCCGGGTGGGTGACTTTTCAGGTTTTTTTATGCCTGTACAGAATCCTTTATTTTACGCCGGCTTGCCAATGGTATTTTCATCATGCTGCATTCAAGTGCGACTGCTACTTTGGAGACGGCAAAATCAGCACCCCACATGGCTGTTCTAGGGCGCATTCAGCAAATCACTTGGTTTCTTTACCCAAAGGGCCCAGCGTGCGAGTCCCAGGGGTGCATTTCAGGGAAAGGTGCCTTTTCTTCGGGCAACATTAATGAGTAACCAATATTTCACATTTGTTAATGCACCAAAACTTCCTTCGCTAATCAGCTTCTCAAATGCTTTCATTCAAGAAAGTTCATCTGTGCCATCTAAGGTGCTAGATGGGGAACCCCCTGGCCTGAAGTAGAAGTACATACCGGCGTAGCATAGAAGGACAAACCCAGTTGGAAAAAGGGGCAGCCAAATGATGGACTTATGGCACTTGCCCTTCCATCACTATTGAGAGTTGATTAAGGCACTGCGGACAAGAGCAGCCATCAAGCTGAGTTTTTAGCAGAGGTGGGAATCGAACCCACAACCTTTTGGACCAGGTTATCGACCTGAGCCGGGCGCTCTACCGACTGAGCTATTTAGGCAGGCTCTATTAGGAAAGGACCTCGGGTTGGTATTGACTTTATTAGGCAGAAGATGAACTTCTGGCCCTGCCAATCAATGCAGAGACACAAGGTGATAATGGTTTCTTACTGTCATCTGGGAATTATCCCAACAGATCTAGGTTCCTGTGATGTAATGGTTAAAGCACATGCTTCTCTTCGTGGGGTCCAGAATTCAAATCCCGGGTGGGTGACTTTTCAGGTTTTTTTATGCCTGTACAGAATCCTTTTTTTACGCCGGCTTGCCAATGGTATTTTCATCATGCTGCATTCAAGTGCGACTGCTACTTTGGAGACGGCAAAATTAGCACCCCACATGGCTGTTCTAGGGCGCATTCAGCAAATCACTTGGTTTCTTTGCCCAAAGGGCCCAGCGTGCGAGTCCCAGGGGTGCATTTCAGGGAAAGGTGCCTTTTATTCGGGCAACATTAATGAGTAACCAATATTTCACATTTGTTAATGCACCAAAACTTCCTTCGCTAATCAGCTTCTCAAATGCTTTCATTCAAGAAAGTTCATCTGTGCCATCTTCTGCATGCTGCCTTCAAGAGCGACCTCTACTTTCTTTTCAGCAGAATAGCACCAAAGCTGCCCTCGCTAGTCAGCTTCTCAAATTTTTGTTTTTTTTAAGCTTGGTACAGAACACTGTCCTCATTAAGCAATTTACCAAGGTTAACTTCAGGCTGATACTAGGCAAACCCCTAAAAGGGTTCTGTATGAGGAAAAAATACTCAAGTTCATGCAAAGGTGCTAGATGGGGAACCCCCTGGCCTGAAGTAGAAGTACATACCAGCGTAGCATAGAAGGACAAACCCAGTTGGAAAAAGGGGCAGCCAAATGATGGACTTATGGCACTTGCCCTTCCATCACTATTGAGAGTTGATTAAGGCACTGCGGACAAGAGCAGCCATCAAGCTGAGTTTTTAGCAGAGGTGGGAATCGAACCCACAACCTTTTGGACCAGGTTATCGACCTGAGCCGGGCGCTCTACCAACTGAGCTATTTAGGCAGGCTCTATTAGGAAAGGACCTCGGGTTGGTATTGACTTTATTAGGCAGAAGATGAACTTCTGGCCCTGCCAGTCAATGCAGAGTCACAAGGGGATAATGGTTTCTTACTGTCATCTGGGAATTATACCAACAGATCTAGGTTCCTGTGGTGTAATGGTTAAAGCGCATGCTTCTCTTCGTGGGGTCCAGAATTCAAATCCCGGGTGGGTAACTTTTCAGGTTTTTTTATGCCTGTACAGAATCCTTTAATCTACGCCGGCTTGCCAATGGTATTTTCATCATGCTGCATTCAAGTGCGACTGCTACTTTGGAGACGGCAAAATCAGCACCCCCACATGGCTGTTCTAGGGCGCATTCAGCAAATCACTTGGTTTCTTTGCCCAAAGGGCCCAGCGTGCGAGTCCCAGGGGTGCATTTCAGGGAAAGGTGCCTTTTCTTCGGGCAACATTAATGAGTAACCAATATTTCACATTTGTTAATGCACCAAAACTTCCTTCGCTAATCAGCTTCTCAAATGCTTTCATTCAAGAAAGTTCATCTGTGCCATCTTCTGCATGCTGCCTTCAAGAGCGACCTCTACTTTCTTTTCAGCAGAATAGCACCAAAGCTGCCCTCGCTAGTCAGCTTCTCAAATTTTTGTTTTTTTTAAGCTTGGTACAGAACACTGTCCTCATTAAGCAATTTACCAAGGTTAACTTCAGGCTGATACTAGGCAAACCCCTAAAAGGGTTCTGTATGAGGAAAAAATACTCAAGTTCATGCAAAGGTGCTAGATGGGGAACCCCCTGGCCTGAAGTAGAAGTACATACCGGCGTAGCATAGAAGGACAAACCCAGTTGGAAAAAGGGGCAGCCAAATGATGGACTTATGGCACTTGCCCTTCCATCACTATTGAGAGTTGATTAAGGCACTGCGGACAAGAGCAGCCATCAAGCTGAGTTTTTAGCAGAGGTGGGAATCGAACCCACAACCTTTTGGACCAGGTTATCGACCTGAGCCGGGCGCTCTACCGACTGAGCTATTTAGGCAGGCTCTATCAGGAAAGGACCTCGGGTTGGTATTGACTTTATTAGGCAGAAGATGAACTTCTGGCCCTGCCAATCAATGCAGAGACACAAGGGGATAATGGTTTCTTACTGTCATCTGGAAAGTATCCCAACAGATCTAGGTTCCTGTGGTGTAATGGTTAAAGCGCATGCTTCTCTTTGTGGGGTCCAGAATTCAAATCCCGGGTGGGTGACTTTTCAGGTTTTTTTATGCCTGTACAGAATCCTTTATTCTACGCCGGCTTGCCAATGGTATTTTCATCATGCTGCATTCAAGTGCGACTGCTACTTTGGAGACGGCAAAATCAGCACCCCACATGGCTGTTCTAGGGCGCATTCAGCAAATCACTTGGTTTCTTTGCCCAAAGGGCCCAGCGTGCGAGTCCCAGGGGTGCATTTCAGGGAAAGGTGCCTTTTCTTCGGGCAACATTAATGAGTAACCAATATTTCACATTTGTTAATGCACCAAAACTTCCTTCGCTAATCAGCTTCTCAAATGCTTTCATTCAAGAAAGTTCATCTGTGCCATCTTCTGCATGCTGCCTTCAAGAGCGACCTCTACTTTCTTTTCAGCAGAATAGCACCAAAGCTGCCCTCGCTAGTCAGCTTCTCAAATTTTTGTTTTTTTTAAGCTTGGTACAGAACACTGTCCTCATTAAGCAATTTACCAAGGTTAACTTCAGGCTGATACTAGGCAAACCCCTAAAAGGGTTCTGTATGAGGAAAAAATACTCAAGTTCATGCAAAGGTGCTAGATGGGGAACCCCCTGGCCTGAAGTAGAAGTACATACCGGCGTAGCATAGAAGGACAAACCCAGTTGGAAAAAGGGGCAGCCAAATGATGGACTTATGGCACTTGCCCTTCCATCACTATTGAGAGTTGATTAAGGCACTGCGGACAAGAGCAGCCATCAAGCTGAGTTTTTAGCAGAGGTGGGAATCGAACCCACAACCTTTTGGACCAGGTTATCGACCTGAGCCGGGCGCTCTACCGACTGAGCTATTTAGGCAGGCTCTATTAGGAAAGGACCTCGGGTTGGTATTGACTTTATTAGGCAGAAGATGAACTTCTGGCCCTGCCAGTCAATGCAGAGTCACAAGGGGATAATGGTTTCTTACTGTCATCTGGGAATTATCCCAACAGATCTAGGTTCCTGTGGTGTAATGGTTAAAGCGCATGCTTCTCTTCGTGGGGTACAGAATTCAAATCCCGGGTGGGTGACTTTTCAGGTTTTTTTATGCCTGTACAGAATCCTTTATTTTACGCCGGCTTGCCAATGGTATTTTCATCATGCTGCATTCAAGTGCGACTGCTACTTTGGAGACGGCAAAATCAGCACCCCACATGGCTGTTCTAGGGCGCATTCAGCAAATCACTTGGTTTCTTTACCCAAAGGGCCCAGCGTGCGAGTCCCAGGGGTGCATTTCAGGGAAAGGTGCCTTTTCTTCGGGCAACATTAATGAGTAACCAATATTTCACATTTGTTAATGCACCAAAACTTCCTTCGCTAATCAGCTTCTCAAATGCTTTCTTTCAAGAAAGTTCATCTGTGCCATCTTCTGCATGCTGCCTTCAAGAGCGACCTCTACTTTCTTTTCAGCAGAATAGCACCAAAGCTGCCCTCGCTAGTCAGCTTCTCAAATTTTTGTTTTTTTTAAGCTTGGTACAGAACACTGTCCTCATTAAGCAATTTACCAAGGTTAACTTCAGGCTGATACTAGGCAAACCCCTAAAAGGGTTCTGTATGAGGAAAAAATACTCAAGTTCATGCAAAGGTGCTAGATGGGGAACCCCCTGGCCTGAAGTAGAAGTACATACCGGCGTAGCATAGAAGGACAAACCCAGTTGGAAAAAGGGGCAGCCAAATGATGGACTTATGGCACTTGCCCTTCCATCACTATTGAGAGTTGATTAAGGCACTGCGGACAAGAGCAGCCATCAAGCTGAGTTTTTAGCAGAGGTGGGAATCGAACCCACAACCTTTTGGACCAGGTTATCGACCTGAGCCAGGCGCTCTACCGACTGAGCTATTTAGGCAGGCTCTATTAGGAAAGGACCTCGGGTTGGTATTGACTTTATTAGGCAGAAGATGAACTTCTGGCCCTGCCAATCAATGCAGAGACACAAGGGGATAATGGTTTCTTACTGTCATCTGGAAATTATCCCAACAGATCTAGGTTCCTGTGGTGTAATGGTTAAAGCGCATGCTTCTCTTCGTGGGGTCCAGAATTCAAATCCCGGGTGGGTGACTTTTCAGGTTTTTTTATGCCTGTACAGAATCCTTTATTCTACGCCGGCTTGCCAATGGTATTTTCATCATGCTGCATTCAAGTGCGACTGCTACTTTGGAGACGGCAAAATCAGCACCCCCACATGGCTGTTCTAGGGCGCATTCAGCAAATCACTTGGTTTCTTTGCCCAAAGGGCCCAGCGTGCGAGTCCCAGGGGTGCATTTCAGGGAAAGGTGCCTTTTCTTCGGGCAACATTAATGAGTAACCAATATTTCACATTTGTTAATGCACCAAAACTTCCTTCGCTAATCAGCTTCTCAAATGCTTTCTTTCAAGAAAGTTCATCTGTGCCATCTTCTGCATGCTGCCTTCAAGAGCGACCTCTACTTTCTTTTCAGCAGAATAGCACCAAAGCTGCCCTCGCTAGTCAGCTTCTCAAATTTTTGTTTTTTTTAAGCTTGGTACAGAACACTGTCCTCATTAAGCAATTTACCAAGGTTAACTTCAGGCTGATACTAGGCAAACCCCTAAAAGGGTTCTGTATGAGGAAAAAATACTCAAGTTCATGCAAAGGTGCTAGATGGGGAACCCCCTGGCCTGAAGTAGAAGTACATACCGGCGTGGCATAGAAGGACAAACCCAGTTGGAAAAAGGGGCAGCCAAATGATGGACTTATGGCACTTGGCCTTCCATCACTATTGAAAGTTGATTAAGGCACTGCGGACAAGAGCAGCCATCAAGCTGAGTTTTTAGCAGAGGTGGGAATCGAACCCACAACCTTTTGGACCAGGTTATCGACCTGAGCCGGGCGCTCTACCGACTGAGCTATTTAGGCAGGCTCTATTAGGAAAGGACCTCGGGTTGGTATTGACTTTATTAGGCAGAAGATGAACTTCTGGCCCTGCCAGTCAATGCAGAGACACAAGGGGATAATGGTTTCTTACTGTCATCTGGAAATTATCCCAACAGATCTAGGTTCCTGTGGTGTAATGGTTAAAGCGCATGCTTCTCTTCGTGGGGTCCAGAATTCAAATCCCGGGTGGGTGACTTTTCAGGTTTTTTTATGCCTGTACAGAATCCTTTATTCTACGCCGGCTTGCCAATGGTATTTTCATCATGCTGCATTCAAGTGCGACTGCTACTTTGGAGACGGCAAAATCAGCACCCCACATGGCTGTTCTAGGGCGCATTCAGCAAATCACTTGGTTTCTTTGCCCAAAGGGCCCAGCGTGCGAGTCCCAGGGGTGCATTTCAGGGAAAGGTGCCTTTTCTTCGGGCAACATTAATGAGTAACCAATATTTCACATTTGTTAATGCACCAAAACTTCCTTCGCTAATCAGCTTCTCAAATGCTTTCATTCAAGAAAGTTCATCTGTGCCATCTTCTGCATGCTGCCTTCAAGAGCGACCTCTACTTTCTTTTCAGCAGAATAGCACCAAAGCTGCCCTCGCTAGTCAGCTTCTCAAATTTTTGTTTTTTTTAAGCTTGGTACAGAACACTGTCCTCATTAAGCAATTTACCAAGGTTAACTTCAGGCTGATACTAGGCAAACCCCTAAAAGGGTTCTGTATGAGGAAAAAATACTCAAGTTCATGCAAAGGTGCTAGATGGGGAACCCCCTGGCCTGAAGTAGAAGTACATACCGGCGTAGCATAGAAGGACAAACCCAGTTGGAAAAAGGGGCAGCCAAATGATGGACTTATGGCACTTGCCCTTCCATCACTATTGAGAGTTGATTAAGGCACTGCGGACAAGAGCAGCCATCAAGCTGAGTTTTTAGCAGAGGTGGGAATCGAACCCACAACCTTTTGGACCAGGTTATCGACCTGAGCCGGGCGCTCTACCGACTGAGCTATTTAGGCAGGCTCTATTAGGAAAGGACCTCGGGTTGGTATTGACTTTATTAGGCAGAAGATGAACTTCTGGCCCTGCCAATCAATGCAGAGACACAAGGTGATAATGGTTTCTTACTGTCATCTGGGAATTATCCCAACAGATCTAGGTTCCTGTGATGTAATGGTTAAAGCACATGCTTCTCTTCGTGGGGTCCAGAATTCAAATCCCGGGTGGGTGACTTTTCAGGTTTTTTTATGCCTGTACAGAATCCTTTTTTTACGCCGGCTTGCCAATGGTATTTTCATCATGCTGCATTCAAGTGCGACTGCTACTTTGGAGACGGCAAAATTAGCACCCCACATGGCTGTTCTAGGGCGCATTCAGCAAATCACTTGGTTTCTTTGCCCAAAGGGCCCAGCGTGCGAGTCCCAGGGGTGCATTTCAGGGAAAGGTGCCTTTTATTCGGGCAACATTAATGAGTAACCAATATTTCACATTTGTTAATGCACCAAAACTTCCTTCGCTAATCAGCTTCTCAAATGCTTTCATTCAAGAAAGTTCATCTGTGCCATCTTCTGCATGCTGCCTTCAAGAGCGACCTCTACTTTCTTTTCAGCAGAATAGCACCAAAGCTGCCCTCGCTAGTCAGCTTCTCAAATTTTTGTTTTTTTTAAGCTTGGTACAGAACACTGTCCTCATTAAGCAATTTACCAAGGTTAACTTCAGGCTGATACTAGGCAAACCCCTAAAAGGGTTCTGTATGAGGAAAAAATACTCAAGTTCATGCAAAGGTGCTAGATGGGGAACCCCCTGGCCTGAAGTAGAAGTACATACCAGCGTAGCATAGAAGGACAAACCCAGTTGGAAAAAGGGGCAGCCAAATGATGGACTTATGGCACTTGCCCTTCCATCACTATTGAGAGTTGATTAAGGCACTGCGGACAAGAGCAGCCATCAAGCTGAGTTTTTAGCAGAGGTGGGAATCGAACCCACAACCTTTTGGACCAGGTTATCGACCTGAGCCGGGCGCTCTACCAACTGAGCTATTTAGGCAGGCTCTATTAGGAAAGGACCTCGGGTTGGTATTGACTTTATTAGGCAGAAGATGAACTTCTGGCCCTGCCAGTCAATGCAGAGTCACAAGGGGATAATGGTTTCTTACTGTCATCTGGGAATTATACCAACAGATCTAGGTTCCTGTGGTGTAATGGTTAAAGCGCATGCTTCTCTTCGTGGGGTCCAGAATTCAAATCCCGGGTGGGTAACTTTTCAGGTTTTTTTATGCCTGTACAGAATCCTTTAATCTACGCCGGCTTGCCAATGGTATTTTCATCATGCTGCATTCAAGTGCGACTGCTACTTTGGAGACGGCAAAATCAGCACCCCCACATGGCTGTTCTAGGGCGCATTCAGCAAATCACTTGGTTTCTTTGCCCAAAGGGCCCAGCGTGCGAGTCCCAGGGGTGCATTTCAGGGAAAGGTGCCTTTTCTTCGGGCAACATTAATGAGTAACCAATATTTCACATTTGTTAATGCACCAAAACTTCCTTCGCTAATCAGCTTCTCAAATGCTTTCATTCAAGAAAGTTCATCTGTGCCATCTTCTGCATGCTGCCTTCAAGAGCGACCTCTACTTTCTTTTCAGCAGAATAGCACCAAAGCTGCCCTCGCTAGTCAGCTTCTCAAATTTTTGTTTTTTTTAAGCTTGGTACAGAACACTGTCCTCATTAAGCAATTTACCAAGGTTAACTTCAGGCTGATACTAGGCAAACCCCTAAAAGGGTTCTGTATGAGGAAAAAATACTCAAGTTCATGCAAAGGTGCTAGATGGGGAACCCCCTGGCCTGAAGTAGAAGTACATACCGGCGTAGCATAGAAGGACAAACCCAGTTGGAAAAAGGGGCAGCCAAATGATGGACTTATGGCACTTGCCCTTCCATCACTATTGAGAGTTGATTAAGGCACTGCGGACAAGAGCAGCCATCAAGCTGAGTTTTTAGCAGAGGTGGGAATCGAACCCACAACCTTTTGGACCAGGTTATCGACCTGAGCCGGGCGCTCTACCGACTGAGCTATTTAGGCAGGCTCTATCAGGAAAGGACCTCGGGTTGGTATTGACTTTATTAGGCAGAAGATGAACTTCTGGCCCTGCCAATCAATGCAGAGACACAAGGGGATAATGGTTTCTTACTGTCATCTGGAAAGTATCCCAACAGATCTAGGTTCCTGTGGTGTAATGGTTAAAGCGCATGCTTCTCTTTGTGGGGTCCAGAATTCAAATCCCGGGTGGGTGACTTTTCAGGTTTTTTTATGCCTGTACAGAATCCTTTATTCTACGCCGGCTTGCCAATGGTATTTTCATCATGCTGCATTCAAGTGCGACTGCTACTTTGGAGACGGCAAAATCAGCACCCCACATGGCTGTTCTAGGGCGCATTCAGCAAATCACTTGGTTTCTTTGCCCAAAGGGCCCAGCGTGCGAGTCCCAGGGGTGCATTTCAGGGAAAGGTGCCTTTTCTTCGGGCAACATTAATGAGTAACCAATATTTCACATTTGTTAATGCACCAAAACTTCCTTCGCTAATCAGCTTCTCAAATGCTTTCATTCAAGAAAGTTCATCTGTGCCATCTTCTGCATGCTGCCTTCAAGAGCGACCTCTACTTTCTTTTCAGCAGAATAGCACCAAAGCTGCCCTCGCTAGTCAGCTTCTCAAATTTTTGTTTTTTTTAAGCTTGGTACAGAACACTGTCCTCATTAAGCAATTTACCAAGGTTAACTTCAGGCTGATACTAGGCAAACCCCTAAAAGGGTTCTGTATGAGGAAAAAATACTCAAGTTCATGCAAAGGTGCTAGATGGGGAACCCCCTGGCCTGAAGTAGAAGTACATACCGGCGTAGCATAGAAGGACAAACCCAGTTGGAAAAAGGGGCAGCCAAATGATGGACTTATGGCACTTGCCCTTCCATCACTATTGAGAGTTGATTAAGGCACTGCGGACAAGAGCAGCCATCAAGCTGAGTTTTTAGCAGAGGTGGGAATCGAACCCACAACCTTTTGGACCAGGTTATCGACCTGAGCCGGGCGCTCTACCGACTGAGCTATTTAGGCAGGCTCTATTAGGAAAGGACCTCGGGTTGGTATTGACTTTATTAGGCAGAAGATGAACTTCTGGCCCTGCCAGTCAATGCAGAGTCACAAGGGGATAATGGTTTCTTACTGTCATCTGGGAATTATCCCAACAGATCTAGGTTCCTGTGGTGTAATGGTTAAAGCGCATGCTTCTCTTCGTGGGGTACAGAATTCAAATCCCGGGTGGGTGACTTTTCAGGTTTTTTTATGCCTGTACAGAATCCTTTATTTTACGCCGGCTTGCCAATGGTATTTTCATCATGCTGCATTCAAGTGCGACTGCTACTTTGGAGACGGCAAAATCAGCACCCCACATGGCTGTTCTAGGGCGCATTCAGCAAATCACTTGGTTTCTTTACCCAAAGGGCCCAGCGTGCGAGTCCCAGGGGTGCATTTCAGGGAAAGGTGCCTTTTCTTCGGGCAACATTAATGAGTAACCAATATTTCACATTTGTTAATGCACCAAAACTTCCTTCGCTAATCAGCTTCTCAAATGCTTTCTTTCAAGAAAGTTCATCTGTGCCATCTTCTGCATGCTGCCTTCAAGAGCGACCTCTACTTTCTTTTCAGCAGAATAGCACCAAAGCTGCCCTCGCTAGTCAGCTTCTCAAATTTTTGTTTTTTTTAAGCTTGGTACAGAACACTGTCCTCATTAAGCAATTTACCAAGGTTAACTTCAGGCTGATACTAGGCAAACCCCTAAAAGGGTTCTGTATGAGGAAAAAATACTCAAGTTCATGCAAAGGTGCTAGATGGGGAACCCCCTGGCCTGAAGTAGAAGTACATACCGGCGTAGCATAGAAGGACAAACCCAGTTGGAAAAAGGGGCAGCCAAATGATGGACTTATGGCACTTGCCCTTCCATCACTATTGAGAGTTGATTAAGGCACTGCGGACAAGAGCAGCCATCAAGCTGAGTTTTTAGCAGAGGTGGGAATCGAACCCACAACCTTTTGGACCAGGTTATCGACCTGAGCCAGGCGCTCTACCGACTGAGCTATTTAGGCAGGCTCTATTAGGAAAGGACCTCGGGTTGGTATTGACTTTATTAGGCAGAAGATGAACTTCTGGCCCTGCCAATCAATGCAGAGACACAAGGGGATAATGGTTTCTTACTGTCATCTGGAAATTATCCCAACAGATCTAGGTTCCTGTGGTGTAATGGTTAAAGCGCATGCTTCTCTTCGTGGGGTCCAGAATTCAAATCCCGGGTGGGTGACTTTTCAGGTTTTTTTATGCCTGTACAGAATCCTTTATTCTACGCCGGCTTGCCAATGGAATTTTCATCATGCTGCATTCAAGTGCGACTGCTACTTTGGAGACGGCAAAATCAGCACCCCCACATGGCTGTTCTAGGGCGCATTCAGCAAATCACTTGGTTTCTTTGCCCAAAGGGCCCAGCGTGCGAGTCCCAGGGGTGCATTTCAGGGAAAGGTGCCTTTTCTTCGGGCAACATTAATGAGTAACCAATATTTCACATTTGTTAATGCACCAAAACTTCCTTCGCTAATCAGCTTCTCAAATGCTTTCTTTCAAGAAAGTTCATCTGTGCCATCTTCTGCATGCTGCCTTCAAGAGCGACCTCTACTTTCTTTTCAGCAGAATAGCACCAAAGCTGCCCTCGCTAGTCAGCTTCTCAAATTTTTGTTTTTTTTAAGCTTGGTACAGAACACTGTCCTCATTAAGCAATTTACCAAGGTTAACTTCAGGCTGATACTAGGCAAACCCCTAAAAGGGTTCTGTATGAGGAAAAAATACTCAAGTTCATGCAAAGGTGCTAGATGGGGAACCCCCTGGCCTGAAGTAGAAGTACATACCGGCGTGGCATAGAAGGACAAACCCAGTTGGAAAAAGGGGCAGCCAAATGATGGACTTATGGCACTTGGCCTTCCATCACTATTGAAAGTTGATTAAGGCACTGCGGACAAGAGCAGCCATCAAGCTGAGTTTTTAGCAGAGGTGGGAATCGAACCCACAACCTTTTGGACCAGGTTATCGACCTGAGCCGGGCGCTCTACCGACTGAGCTATTTAGGCAGGCTCTATTAGGAAAGGACCTCGGGTTGGTATTGACTTTATTAGGCAGAAGATGAACTTCTGGCCCTGCCAGTCAATGCAGAGACACAAGGGGATAATGGTTTCTTACTGTCATCTGGAAATTATCCCAACAGATCTAGGTTCCTGTGGTGTAATGGTTAAAGCGCATGCTTCTCTTCGTGGGGTCCAGAATTCAAATCCCGGGTGGGTGACTTTTCAGGTTTTTTTATGCCTGTACAGAATCCTTTATTCTACGCCGGCTTGCCAATGGTATTTTCATCATGCTGCATTCAAGTGCGACTGCTACTTTGGAGACGGCAAAATCAGCACCCCACATGGCTGTTCTAGGGCGCATTCAGCAAATCACTTGGTTTCTTTGCCCAAAGGGCCCAGCGTGCGAGTCCCAGGGGTGCATTTCAGGGAAAGGTGCCTTTTCTTCGGGCAACATTAATGAGTAACCAATATTTCACATTTGTTAATGCACCAAAACTTCCTTCGCTAATCAGCTTCTCAAATGCTTTCATTCAAGAAAGTTCATCTGTGCCATCTTCTGCATGCTGCCTTCAAGAGCGACCTCTACTTTCTTTTCAGCAGAATAGCACCAAAGCTGCCCTCGCTAGTCAGCTTCTCAAATTTTTGTTTTTTTTAAGCTTGGTACAGAACACTGTCCTCATTAAGCAATTTACCAAGGTTAACTTCAGGCTGATACTAGGCAAACCCCTAAAAGGGTTCTGTATGAGGAAAAAATACTCAAGTTCATGCAAAGGTGCTAGATGGGGAACCCCCTGGCCTGAAGTAGAAGTACATACCGGCGTAGCATAGAAGGACAAACCCAGTTGGAAAAAGGGGCAGCCAAATGATGGACTTATGGCACTTGCCCTTCCATCACTATTGAGAGTTGATTAAGGCACTGCGGACAAGAGCAGCCATCAAGCTGAGTTTTTAGCAGAGGTGGGAATCGAACCCACAACCTTTTGGACCAGGTTATCGACCTGAGCCGGGCGCTCTACCGACTGAGCTATTTAGGCAGGCTCTATTAGGAAAGGACCTCGGGTTGGTATTGACTTTATTAGGCAGAAGATGAACTTCTGGCCCTGCCAATCAATGCAGAGACACAAGGGGATAATGGTTTCTTACTGTCATCTGGAAAGTATCCCAACAGATCTAGGTTCCTGTGGTGTAATGGTTAAAGCGCATGCTTCTCTTTGTGGGGTCCAGAATTCAAATCCCGGGTGGGTGACTTTTCAGGTTTTTTTATGCCTGTACAGAATCCTTTATTCTACGCCGGCTTGCCAATGGTATTTTCATCATGCTGCATTCAAGTGCGACTGCTACTTTGGAGACGGCAAAATCAGCACCCCCACATGGCTGTTCTAGGGCGCATTCAGCAAATCACTTGGTTTCTTTGCCCAAAGGGCCCAGCGTGCGAGTCCCAGGGGTGCATTTCAGGGAAAGGTGCCTTTTCTTCGGGCAACATTAATGAGTAACCAATATTTCACATTTGTTAATGCACCAAAACTTCCTTCGCTAATCAGCTTCTCAAATGCTTTCATTCAAGAAAGTTCATCTGTGCCATCTTCTGCATGCTGCCTTCAAGAGCGACCTCTACTTTCTTTTCAGCAGAATAGCACCAAAGCTGCCCTCGCTAGTCAGCTTCTCAAATTTTTGTTTTTTTTAAGCTTGGTACAGAACACTGTCCTCATTAAGCAATTTACCAAGGTTAACTTCAGGCTGATACTAGGCAAACCCCTAAAAGGGTTCTGTATGAGGAAAAAATACTCAAGTTCATGCAAAGGTGCTAGATGGGGAACCCCCTGGCCTGAAGTAGAAGTACATACCGGCGTAGCATAGAAGGACAAACCCAGTTGGAAAAAGGGGCAGCCAAATGATGGACTTATGGCACTTGCCCTTCCATCACTATTGAGAGTTGATTAAGGCACTGCGGACAAGAGCAGCCATCAAGCTGAGTTTTTAGCAGAGGTGGGAATCGAACCCACAACCTTTTGGACCAGGTTATCGACCTGAGCCGGGCGCTCTACCGACTGAGCTATTTAGGCAGGCTCTATTAGGAAAGGACCTCGGGTTGGTATTGACTTTATTAGGCAGAAGATGAACTTCTGGCCCTGCCAATCAATGCAGAGACACAAGGGGATAATGGTTTCTTACTGTCATCTGGAAAGTATCCCAACAGATCTAGGTTCCTGTGGTGTAATGGTTAAAGCGCATGCTTCTCTTCGTGGGGTCCAGAATTCAAATCCCGGGTGGGTGACTTTTCAGGTTTTTTTATGCCTGTACAGAATCCTTTATTCTACGCCGGATTGCCAATGGTATTTTCATCATGCTGCATTCAAGTGCGACTGCTACTTTGGAGACGGCAAAATCAGCACCCCACATGGCTGTTCTAGGGCGCATTCAGCAAATCACTTGGTTTCTTTGCCCAAAGGGCCCAGCGTGCGAGTCCCAGGGGTGCATTTCAGGGAAAGGTGCCTTTTCTTCGGGCAACATTAATGAGTAACCAATATTTCACATTTGTTAATGCACCAAAACTTCCTTCGCTAATCAGCTTCTCAAATGCTTTCATTCAAGAAAGTTCATCTGTGCCATCTTCTGCATGCTGCCTTCAAGAGCGACCTCTACTTTCTTTTCAGCAGAATAGCACCAAAGCTGCCCTCGCTAGTCAGCTTCTCAAATTTTTGTTTTTTTTAAGCTTGGTACAGAACACTGTCCTCATTAAGCAATTTACCAAGGTTAACTTCAGGCTGATACTAGGCAAACCCCTAAAAGGGTTCTGTATGAGGAAAAAATACTCAAGTTCATGCAAAGGTGCTAGATGGGGAACCCCCTGGCCTGAAGTAGAAGTACATACCGGCGTAGCATAGAAGGACAAACCCAGTTGGAAAAAGGGGCAGCCAAATGATGGACTTATGGCACTTGCCCTTCCATCACTATTGAGAGTTGATTAAGGCACTGCGGACAAGAGCAGCCATCAAGCTGAGTTTTTAGCAGAGGTGGGAATCGAACCCACAACCTTTTGGACCAGGTTATCGACCTGAGCCGGGCGCTCTACCGACTGAGCTATTTAGGCAGGCTCTATTAGGAAAGGACCTCGGGTTGGTATTGACTTTATTAGGCAGAAGATGAACTTCTGGCCCTGCCAATCAATGCAGAGACACAAGGGGATAATGGTTTCTTACTGTCATCTGGAAAGTATCCCAACAGATCTAGGTTCCTGTGGTGTAATGGTTAAAGCGCATGCTTCTCTTTGTGGGGTCCAGAATTCAAATCCCGGGTGGGTGACTTTTCAGGTTTTTTTATGCCTGTACAGAATCCTTTATTCTACGCCGGCTTGCCAATGGTATTTTCATCATGCTGCATTCAAGTGCGACTGCTACTTTGGAGACGGCAAAATCAGCACCCCACATGGCTGTTCTAGGGCGCATTCAGCAAATCACTTGGTTTCTTTGCCCAAAGGGCCCAGCGTGCGAGTCCCAGGGGTGCATTTCAGGGAAAGGTGCCTTTTCTTCGGGCAACATTAATGAGTAACCAATATTTCACATTTGTTAATGCACCAAAACTTCCTTCGCTAATCAGCTTCTCAAATGCTTTCATTCAAGAAAGTTCATCTGTGCCATCTTCTGCATGCTGCCTTCAAGAGCGACCTCTACTTTCTTTTCAGCAGAATAGCACCAAAGCTGCCCTCGCTAGTCAGCTTCTCAAATTTTTGTTTTTTTTAAGCTTGGTACAGAACACTGTCCTCATTAAGCAATTTACCAAGGTTAACTTCAGGCTGATACTAGGCAAACCCCTAAAAGGGTTCTGTATGAGGAAAAAATACTCAAGTTCATGCAAAGGTGCTAGATGGGGAACCCCCTGGCCTGAAGTAGAAGTACATACCGGCGTAGCATAGAAGGACAAACCCAGTTGGAAAAAGGGGCAGCCAAATGATGGACTTATGGCACTTGCCCTTCCATCACTATTGAGAGTTGATTAAGGCACTGCGGACAAGAGCAGCCATCAAGCTGAGTTTTTAGCAGAGGTGGGAATCGAACCCACAACCTTTTGGACCAGGTTATCGACCTGAGCCGGGCGCTCTACCGACTGAGCTATTTAGGCAGGCTCTATTAGGAAAGGACCTCGGGTTGGTATTGACTTTATTAGGCAGAAGATGAACTTCTGGCCCTGCCAATCAATGCAGAGACACAAGGGGATAATGGTTTCTTACTGTCATCTGGAAAGTATCCCAACAGATCTAGGTTCCTGTGGTGTAATGGTTAAAGCGCATGCTTCTCTTCGTGGGGTCCAGAATTCAAATCCCGGGTGGGTGACTTTTCAGGTTTTTTTATGCCTGTACAGAATCCTTTATTCTACGCCGGCTTGCCAATGGTATTTTCATCATGCTGCATTCAAGTGCGACTGCTACTTTGGAGACGGCAAAATCAGCACCCCCACATGGCTGTTCTAGGGCGCATTCAGCAAATCACTTGGTTTCTTTGCCCAAAGGGCCCAGCGTGCGAGTCCCAGGGGTGCATTTCAGGGAAAGGTGCCTTTTCTTCGGGCAACATTAATGAGTAACCAATATTTCACATTTGTTAATGCACCAAAACTTCCTTCGCTAATCAGCTTCTCAAATGCTTTCATTCAAGAAAGTTCATCTGTGCCATCTTCTGCATGCTGCCTTCAAGAGCGACCTCTACTTTCTTTTCAGCAGAATAGCACCAAAGCTGCCCTCGCTAGTCAGCTTCTCAAATTTTTGTTTTTTTTAAGCTTGGTACAGAACACTGTCCTCATTAAGCAATTTACCAAGGTTAACTTCAGGCTGATACTAGGCAAACCCCTAAAAGGGTTCTGTATGAGGAAAAAATACTCAAGTTCATGCAAAGGTGCTAGATGGGGAACCCCCTGGCCTGAAGTAGAAGTACATACCGGCGTAGCATAGAAGGACAAACCCAGTTGGAAAAAGGGGCAGCCAAATGATGGACTTATGGCACTTGCCCTTCCATCACTATTGAGAGTTGATTAAGGCACTGCGGACAAGAGCAGCCATCAAGCTGAGTTTTTAGCAGAGGTGGGAATCGAACCCACAACCTTTTGGACCAGGTTATCGACCTGAGCCGGGCGCTCTACCGACTGAGCTATTTAGGCAGGCTCTATTAGGAAAGGACCTCGGGTTGGTATTGACTTTATTAGGCAGAAGATGAACTTCTGGCCCTGCCAATCAATGCAGAGACACAAGGGGATAATGGTTTCTTACTGTCATCTGGAAAGTATCCCAACAGATCTAGGTTCCTGTGGTGTAATGGTTAAAGCGCATGCTTCTCTTCGTGGGGTCCAGAATTCAAATCCCGGGTGGGTGACTTTTCAGGTTTTTTTATGCCTGTACAGAATCCTTTATTCTACGCCGGCTTGCCAATGGTATTTTCATCATGCTGCATTCAAGTGCGACTGCTACTTTGGAGACGGCAAAATCAGCACCCCCACATGGCTGTTCTAGGGCGCATTCAGCAAATCACTTGGTTTCTTTGCCCAAAGGGCCCAGCGTGCGAGTCCCAGGGGTGCATTTCAGGGAAAGGTGCCTTTTCTTCGGGCAACATTAATGAGTAACCAATATTTCACATTTGTTAATGCACCAAAACTTCCTTCGCTAATCAGCTTCTCAAATGCTTTCTTTCAAGAAAGTTCATCTGTGCCATCTTCTGCATGCTGCCTTCAAGAGCGACCTCTACTTTCTTTTCAGCAGAATAGCACCAAAGCTGCCCTCGCTAGTCAGCTTCTCAAATTTTTGTTTTTTTTAAGCTTGGTACAGAACACTGTCCTCATTAAGCAATTTACCAAGGTTAACTTCAGGCTGATACTAGGCAAACCCCTAAAAGGGTTCTGTATGAGGAAAAAATACTCAAGTTCATGCAAAGGTGCTAGATGGGGAACCCCCTGGCCTGAAGTAGAAGTACATACCGGCGTAGCATAGAAGGACAAACCCAGTTGGAAAAAGGGGCTTATGGCACTTGCCCTTCCATCACTATTGAGAGTTGATTAAGGCACTGCGGACAAGAGCAGCCATCAAGCTGAGTTTTTATCAGAGGTGGGAATCGAACCCACAACCTTTTGGACCAGGTTATCGACCTGAGCCGGGCGCTCTACCGACTGAGCTATTTAGGCAGGCTCTATTAGGAAAGGACCTCGGGTTGGTATTGACTTTATTAGGCACAAGATGAACTTCTGGCCCTGCCAATCAATGCAGAGACACAAGGGGATAATGGTTTCTTACTGTCATCTGGAAATTATCCCAACAGATCTAGGTTCCTGTGGTGTAATGGTTAAAGCGCATGCTTCTCTTCGTGGGGTCCAGAATTCAAATCCCGGGTGGGTGACTTTTCAGGTTTTTTTATGCCTGTACAGAATCCTTTATTCTACGCCGGCTTGCCAATGGTATTTTCATCATGCTGCATTCAAGTGCGACTGCTACTTTGGAGACGGCAAAATCAGCACCCCCACATGGCTGTTCTAGGGCGCATTCAGCAAATCACTTGGTTTCTTTGCCCAAAGGGCCCAGCGTGCGAGTCCCAGGGGTGCATTTCAGGGAAAGGTGCCTTTTCTTCGGGCAACATTAATGAGTAACCAATATTTCACATTTGTTAATGCACCAAAACTTCCTTCGCTAATCAGCTTCTCAAATGCTTTCTTTCAAGAAAGTTCATCTGTGCCATCTTCTGCATGCTGCCTTCAAGAGCGACCTCTACTTTCTTTTCAGCAGAATAGCACCAAAGCTGCCCTCGCTAGTCAGCTTCTCAAATTTTTGTTTTTTTTAAGCTTGGTACAGAACACTGTCCTCATTAAGCAATTTACCAAGGTTAACTTCAGGCTGATACTAGGCAAACCCCTAAAAGGGTTCTGTATGAGGAAAAAATACTCAAGTTCATGCAAAGGTGCTAGATGGGGAACCCCCTGGCCTGAAGTAGAAGTACATACCGGCGTAGCATAGAAGGACAAACCCAGTTGGAAAAAGGGGCAGCCAAATGATGGACTTATGGCACTTGCCCTTCCATCACTATTGAGAGTTGATTAAGGCACTGCGGACAAGAGCAGCCATCAAGCTGAGTTTTTAGCAGAGGTGGGAATCGAACCCACAACCTTTTGGACCAGGTTATCGACCTGAGCCGGGCGCTCTACCGACTGAGCTATTTAGGCAGGCTCTATTAGGAAAGGACCTCGGGTTGGTATTGACTTTATTAGGCAGAAGATGAACTTCTGGCCCTGCCAATCAATGCAGAGACACAAGGGGATAATGGTTTCTTACTGTCATCTGGAAAGTATCCCAACAGATCTAGGTTCCTGTGGTGTAATGGTTAAAGCGCATGCTTCTCTTCGTGGGGTCCAGAATTCAAATCCCGGGTGGGTGACTTTTCAGGTTTTTTTATGCCTGTACAGAATCCTTTATTCTACGCCGGCTTGCCAATGGTATTTTCATCATGCTGCATTCAAGTGCGACTGCTACTTTGGAGACGGCAAAATCAGCACCCCCACATGGCTGTTCTAGGGCGCATTCAGCAAATCACTTGGTTTCTTTGCCCAAAGGGCCCAGCGTGCAAGTCCCAGGGGTGCATTTCAGGGAAAGGTGCCTTTTCTTCGGGCAACATTAATGAGTAACCAATATTTCACATTTGTTAATGCACCAAAACTTCCTTCGCTAATCAGCTTCTCAAATGCTTTCTTTCAAGAAAGTTCATCTGTGCCATCTTCTGCATGCTGCCTTCAAGAGCGACCTCTACTTTCTTTTCAGCAGAATAGCACCAAAGCTGCCCTCGCTAGTCAGCTTCTCAAATTTTTGTTTTTTTTAAGCTTGGTACAGAACACTGTCCTCATTAAGCAATTTACCAAGGTTAACTTCAGGCTGATACTAGGCAAACCCCTAAAAGGGTTCTGTATGAGGAAAAAATACTCAAGTTCATGCAAAGGTGCTAGATGGGGAACCCCCTGGCCTGAAGTAGAAGTACATACCGGCGTAGCATAGAAGGACAAACCCAGTTGGAAAAAGGGGCAGCCAAATGATGGACTTATGGCACTTGGCCTTCCATCACTATTGAGAGTTGATTAAGGCACTGCGGACAAGAGCAGCCATCAAGCTGAGTTTTTAGCAGAGGTGGGAATCGAACCCACAACCTTTTGGACCAGGTTATCGACCTGAGCCGGGCGCTCTACCGACTGAGCTATTTAGGCAGGCTCTATTAGGAAAGGACCTCGGGTTGGTATTGACTTTATTAGGCAGAAGATGAACTTCTGGCCCTGCCAGTCAATGCAGAGACACAAGGGGATAATGGTTTCTTACTGTCATCTGGAAATTATCCCAACAGATCTAGGTTCCTGTGGTGTAATGGTTAAAGCGCATGCTTCTCTTCGTGGGGTCCAGAATTCAAATCCCGGGTGGGTGACTTTTCAGGTTTTTTTATGCCTGTACAGAATCCTTTATTCTACGCCGGCTTGCCAATGGTATTTTCATCATGCTGCATTCAAGTGCGACTGCTACTTTGGAGACGGCAAAATCAGCACCCCACATGGCTGTTCTAGGGCGCATTCAGCAAATCACTTGGTTTCTTTGCCCAAAGGGCCCAGCGTGCGAGTACCAGGGGTGCATTTCAGGGAAAGGTGCCTTTTCTTCGGGCAACATTAATGAGTAACCAATATTTCACATTTGTTAATGCACCAAAACTTCCTTCGCTAATCAGCTTCTCAAATGCTTTCATTCAAGAAAGTTCATCTGTGCCATCTTCTGCATGCTGCCTTCAAGAGCGACCTCTACTTTCTTTTCAGCAGAATAGCACCAAAGCTGCCCTCGCTAGTCAGCTTCTCAAATTTTTCTTTTTTTTAAGCTTGGTACAGAACACTGTCCTCATTAAGCAATTTACCAAGGTTAACTTCAGGCTGATACTAGGCAAACCCCTAAAAGGGTTCTGTATGAGGAAAAAATACTCAAGTTCATGCAAAGGTGCTAGATGGGGAACCCCCTGGCCTGAAGTAGAAGTACATACCGGCGTAGCATAGAAGGACAAACCCAGTTGGAAAAAGGGGCAGCCAAATGATGGACTTATGGCACTTGCCCTTCCATCACTATTGAGAGTTGATTAAGGCACTGCGGACAAGAGCAGCCATCAAGCTGAGTTTTTAGCAGAGGTGGGAATCGAACCCACAACCTTTTGGACCAGGTTATCGACCTGAGCCGGGCGCTCTACCGACTGAGCTATTTAGGCAGGCTCTATTAGGAAAGGACCTCGGGTTGGTATTGACTTTATTAGGCAGAAGATGAACTTCTGGCCCTGCCAATCAATGCAGAGACACAAGGGGATAATGGTTTCTTACTGTCATCTGGAAAGTATCCCAACAGATCTAGGTTCCTGTGGTGTAATGGTTAAAGCGCATGCTTCTCTTCGTGGGGTCCAGAATTCAAATCCCGGGTGGGTGACTTTTCAGGTTTTTTTATGCCTGTACAGAATCCTTTATTCTACGCCGGCTTGCCAATGGTATTTTCATCATGCTGCATTCAAGTGCGACTGCTACTTTGGAGACGGCAAAATCAGCACCCCCACATGGCTGTTCTAGGGCGCATTCAGCAAATCACTTGGTTTCTTTGCCCAAAGGGCCCAGCGTGCGAGTCCCAGGGGTGCATTTCAGGGAAAGGTGCCTTTTCTTCGGGCAACATTAATGAGTAACCAATATTTCACATTTGTTAATGCACCAAAACTTCCTTCGCTAATCAGCTTCTCAAATGCTTTCTTTCAAGAAAGTTCATCTGTGCCATCTTCTGCATGCTGCCTTCAAGAGCGACCTCTACTTTCTTTTCAGCAGAATAGCACCAAAGCTGCCCTCGCTAGTCAGCTTCTCAAATTTTTGTTTTTTTTAAGCTTGGTACAGAACACTGTCCTCATTAAGCAATTTACCAAGGTTAACTTCAGGCTGATACTAGGCAAACCCCTAAAAGGGTTCTGTATGAGGAAAAAATACTCAAGTTCATGCAAAGGTGCTAGATGGGGAACCCCCTGGCCTGAAGTAGAAGTACATACCGGCGTAGCATAGAAGGACAAACCCAGTTGGAAAAAGGGGCTTATGGCACTTGCCCTTCCATCACTATTGAGAGTTGATTAAGGCACTGCGGACAAGAGCAGCCATCAAGCTGAGTTTTTAGCAGAGGTGGGAATCGAACCCACAACCTTTTGGACCAGGTTATCGACCTGAGCCGGGCGCTCTACCGACTGAGCTATTTAGGCAGGCTCTATTAGGAAAGGACCTCGGGTTGGTATTGACTTTATTAGGCACAAGATGAACTTCTGGCCCTGCCAATCAATGCAGAGACACAAGGGGATAATGGTTTCTTACTGTCATCTGGAAAGTATCCCAACAGATCTAGGTTCCTGTGGTGTAATGGTTAAAGCGCATGCTTCTCTTCGTGGGGTCCAGAATTCAAATCCCGGGTGGGTGACTTTTCAGGTTTTTTTATGCCTGTACAGAATCCTTTATTCTACGCCGGATTGCCAATGGTATTTTCATCATGCTGCATTCAAGTGCGACTGCTACTTTGGAGACGGCAAAATCAGCACCCCACATGGCTGTTCTAGGGCGCATTCAGCAAATCACTTGGTTTCTTTGCCCAAAGGGCCCAGCGTGCGAGTCCCAGGGGTGCATTTCAGGGAAAGGTGCCTTTTCTTCGGGCAACATTAATGAGTAACCAATATTTCACATTTGTTAATGCACCAAAACTTCCTTCGCTAATCAGCTTCTCAAATGCTTTCATTCAAGAAAGTTCATCTGTGCCATCTTCTGCATGCTGCCTTCAAGAGCGACCTCTACTTTCTTTTCAGCAGAATAGCACCAAAGCTGCCCTCGCTAGTCAGCTTCTCAAATTTTTGTTTTTTTTAAGCTTGGTACAGAACACTGTCCTCATTAAGCAATTTACCAAGGTTAACTTCAGGCTGATACTAGGCAAACCCCTAAAAGGGTTCTGTATGAGGAAAAAATACTCAAGTTCATGCAAAGGTGCTAGATGGGGAACCCCCTGGCCTGAAGTAGAAGTACATACCGGCGTAGCATAGAAGGACAAACCCAGTTGGAAAAAGGGGCAGCCAAATGATGGACTTATGGCACTTGCCCTTCCATCACTATTGAGAGTTGATTAAGGCACTGCGGACAAGAGCAGCCATCAAGCTGAGTTTTTAGCAGAGGTGGGAATCGAACCCACAACCTTTTGGACCAGGTTATCGACCTGAGCCGGGCGCTCTACCGACTGAGCTATTTAGGCAGGCTCTATTAGGAAAGGACCTCGGGTTGGTATTGACTTTATTAGGCAGAAGATGAACTTCTGGCCCTGCCAATCAATGCAGAGACACAAGGGGATAATGGTTTCTTACTGTCATCTGGAAAGTATCCCAACAGATCTAGGTTCCTGTGGTGTAATGGTTAAAGCGCATGCTTCTCTTTGTGGGGTCCAGAATTCAAATCCCGGGTGGGTGACTTTTCAGGTTTTTTTATGCCTGTACAGAATCCTTTATTCTACGCCGGCTTGCCAATGGTATTTTCATCATGCTGCATTCAAGTGCGACTGCTACTTTGGAGACGGCAAAATCAGCACCCCACATGGCTGTTCTAGGGCGCATTCAGCAAATCACTTGGTTTCTTTGCCCAAAGGGCCCAGCGTGCGAGTCCCAGGGGTGCATTTCAGGGAAAGGTGCCTTTTCTTCGGGCAACATTAATGAGTAACCAATATTTCACATTTGTTAATGCACCAAAACTTCCTTCGCTAATCAGCTTCTCAAATGCTTTCATTCAAGAAAGTTCATCTGTGCCATCTTCTGCATGCTGCCTTCAAGAGCGACCTCTACTTTCTTTTCAGCAGAATAGCACCAAAGCTGCCCTCGCTAGTCAGCTTCTCAAATTTTTGTTTTTTTTAAGCTTGGTACAGAACACTGTCCTCATTAAGCAATTTACCAAGGTTAACTTCAGGCTGATACTAGGCAAACCCCTAAAAGGGTTCTGTATGAGGAAAAAATACTCAAGTTCATGCAAAGGTGCTAGATGGGGAACCCCCTGGCCTGAAGTAGAAGTACATACCGGCGTAGCATAGAAGGACAAACCCAGTTGGAAAAAGGGGCAGCCAAATGATGGACTTATGGCACTTGCCCTTCCATCACTATTGAGAGTTGATTAAGGCACTGCGGACAAGAGCAGCCATCAAGCTGAGTTTTTAGCAGAGGTGGGAATCGAACCCACAACCTTTTGGACCAGGTTATCGACCTGAGCCGGGCGCTCTACCGACTGAGCTATTTAGGCAGGCTCTATTAGGAAAGGACCTCGGGTTGGTATTGACTTTATTAGGCAGAAGATGAACTTCTGGCCCTGCCAATCAATGCAGAGACACAAGGGGATAATGGTTTCTTACTGTCATCTGGAAAGTATCCCAACAGATCTAGGTTCCTGTGGTGTAATGGTTAAAGCGCATGCTTCTCTTCGTGGGGTCCAGAATTCAAATCCCGGGTGGGTGACTTTTCAGGTTTTTTTATGCCTGTACAGAATCCTTTATTCTACGCCGGCTTGCCAATGGTATTTTCATCATGCTGCATTCAAGTGCGACTGCTACTTTGGAGACGGCAAAATCAGCACCCCCACATGGCTGTTCTAGGGCGCATTCAGCAAATCACTTGGTTTCTTTGCCCAAAGGGCCCAGCGTGCGAGTCCCAGGGGTGCATTTCAGGGAAAGGTGCCTTTTCTTCGGGCAACATTAATGAGTAACCAATATTTCACATTTGTTAATGCACCAAAACTTCCTTCGCTAATCAGCTTCTCAAATGCTTTCATTCAAGAAAGTTCATCTGTGCCATCTTCTGCATGCTGCCTTCAAGAGCGACCTCTACTTTCTTTTCAGCAGAATAGCACCAAAGCTGCCCTCGCTAGTCAGCTTCTCAAATTTTTGTTTTTTTTAAGCTTGGTACAGAACACTGTCCTCATTAAGCAATTTACCAAGGTTAACTTCAGGCTGATACTAGGCAAACCCCTAAAAGGGTTCTGTATGAGGAAAAAATACTCAAGTTCATGCAAAGGTGCTAGATGGGGAACCCCCTGGCCTGAAGTAGAAGTACATACCGGCGTAGCATAGAAGGACAAACCCAGTTGGAAAAAGGGGCAGCCAAATGATGGACTTATGGCACTTGCCCTTCCATCACTATTGAGAGTTGATTAAGGCACTGCGGACAAGAGCAGCCATCAAGCTGAGTTTTTAGCAGAGGTGGGAATCGAACCCACAACCTTTTGGACCAGGTTATCGACCTGAGCCGGGCGCTCTACCGACTGAGCTATTTAGGCAGGCTCTATTAGGAAAGGACCTCGGGTTGGTATTGACTTTATTAGGCAGAAGATGAACTTCTGGCCCTGCCAATCAATGCAGAGACACAAGGGGATAATGGTTTCTTACTGTCATCTGGAAAGTATCCCAACAGATCTAGGTTCCTGTGGTGTAATGGTTAAAGCGCATGCTTCTCTTCGTGGGGTCCAGAATTCAAATCCCGGGTGGGTGACTTTTCAGGTTTTTTTATGCCTGTACAGAATCCTTTATTCTACGCCGGCTTGCCAATGGTATTTTCATCATGCTGCATTCAAGTGCGACTGCTACTTTGGAGACGGCAAAATCAGCACCCCCACATGGCTGTTCTAGGGCGCATTCAGCAAATCACTTGGTTTCTTTGCCCAAAGGGCCCAGCGTGCGAGTCCCAGGGGTGCATTTCAGGGAAAGGTGCCTTTTCTTCGGGCAACATTAATGAGTAACCAATATTTCACATTTGTTAATGCACCAAAACTTCCTTCGCTAATCAGCTTCTCAAATGCTTTCTTTCAAGAAAGTTCATCTGTGCCATCTTCTGCATGCTGCCTTCAAGAGCGACCTCTACTTTCTTTTCAGCAGAATAGCACCAAAGCTGCCCTCGCTAGTCAGCTTCTCAAATTTTTGTTTTTTTTAAGCTTGGTACAGAACACTGTCCTCATTAAGCAATTTACCAAGGTTAACTTCAGGCTGATACTAGGCAAACCCCTAAAAGGGTTCTGTATGAGGAAAAAATACTCAAGTTCATGCAAAGGTGCTAGATGGGGAACCCCCTGGCCTGAAGTAGAAGTACATACCGGCGTAGCATAGAAGGACAAACCCAGTTGGAAAAAGGGGCTTATGGCACTTGCCCTTCCATCACTATTGAGAGTTGATTAAGGCACTGCGGACAAGAGCAGCCATCAAGCTGAGTTTTTATCAGAGGTGGGAATCGAACCCACAACCTTTTGGACCAGGTTATCGACCTGAGCCGGGCGCTCTACCGACTGAGCTATTTAGGCAGGCTCTATTAGGAAAGGACCTCGGGTTGGTATTGACTTTATTAGGCACAAGATGAACTTCTGGCCCTGCCAATCAATGCAGAGACACAAGGGGATAATGGTTTCTTACTGTCATCTGGAAATTATCCCAACAGATCTAGGTTCCTGTGGTGTAATGGTTAAAGCGCATGCTTCTCTTCGTGGGGTCCAGAATTCAAATCCCGGGTGGGTGACTTTTCAGGTTTTTTTATGCCTGTACAGAATCCTTTATTCTACGCCGGCTTGCCAATGGTATTTTCATCATGCTGCATTCAAGTGCGACTGCTACTTTGGAGACGGCAAAATCAGCACCCCCACATGGCTGTTCTAGGGCGCATTCAGCAAATCACTTGGTTTCTTTGCCCAAAGGGCCCAGCGTGCGAGTCCCAGGGGTGCATTTCAGGGAAAGGTGCCTTTTCTTCGGGCAACATTAATGAGTAACCAATATTTCACATTTGTTAATGCACCAAAACTTCCTTCGCTAATCAGCTTCTCAAATGCTTTCTTTCAAGAAAGTTCATCTGTGCCATCTTCTGCATGCTGCCTTCAAGAGCGACCTCTACTTTCTTTTCAGCAGAATAGCACCAAAGCTGCCCTCGCTAGTCAGCTTCTCAAATTTTTGTTTTTTTTAAGCTTGGTACAGAACACTGTCCTCATTAAGCAATTTACCAAGGTTAACTTCAGGCTGATACTAGGCAAACCCCTAAAAGGGTTCTGTATGAGGAAAAAATACTCAAGTTCATGCAAAGGTGCTAGATGGGGAACCCCCTGGCCTGAAGTAGAAGTACATACCGGCGTAGCATAGAAGGACAAACCCAGTTGGAAAAAGGGGCAGCCAAATGATGGACTTATGGCACTTGCCCTTCCATCACTATTGAGAGTTGATTAAGGCACTGCGGACAAGAGCAGCCATCAAGCTGAGTTTTTAGCAGAGGTGGGAATCGAACCCACAACCTTTTGGACCAGGTTATCGACCTGAGCCGGGCGCTCTACCGACTGAGCTATTTAGGCAGGCTCTATTAGGAAAGGACCTCGGGTTGGTATTGACTTTATTAGGCAGAAGATGAACTTCTGGCCCTGCCAATCAATGCAGAGACACAAGGGGATAATGGTTTCTTACTGTCATCTGGAAAGTATCCCAACAGATCTAGGTTCCTGTGGTGTAATGGTTAAAGCGCATGCTTCTCTTCGTGGGGTCCAGAATTCAAATCCCGGGTGGGTGACTTTTCAGGTTTTTTTATGCCTGTACAGAATCCTTTATTCTACGCCGGCTTGCCAATGGTATTTTCATCATGCTGCATTCAAGTGCGACTGCTACTTTGGAGACGGCAAAATCAGCACCCCCACATGGCTGTTCTAGGGCGCATTCAGCAAATCACTTGGTTTCTTTGCCCAAAGGGCCCAGCGTGCAAGTCCCAGGGGTGCATTTCAGGGAAAGGTGCCTTTTCTTCGGGCAACATTAATGAGTAACCAATATTTCACATTTGTTAATGCACCAAAACTTCCTTCGCTAATCAGCTTCTCAAATGCTTTCTTTCAAGAAAGTTCATCTGTGCCATCTTCTGCATGCTGCCTTCAAGAGCGACCTCTACTTTCTTTTCAGCAGAATAGCACCAAAGCTGCCCTCGCTAGTCAGCTTCTCAAATTTTTGTTTTTTTTAAGCTTGGTACAGAACACTGTCCTCATTAAGCAATTTACCAAGGTTAACTTCAGGCTGATACTAGGCAAACCCCTAAAAGGGTTCTGTATGAGGAAAAAATACTCAAGTTCATGCAAAGGTGCTAGATGGGGAACCCCCTGGCCTGAAGTAGAAGTACATACCGGCGTAGCATAGAAGGACAAACCCAGTTGGAAAAAGGGGCAGCCAAATGATGGACTTATGGCACTTGGCCTTCCATCACTATTGAGAGTTGATTAAGGCACTGCGGACAAGAGCAGCCATCAAGCTGAGTTTTTAGCAGAGGTGGGAATCGAACCCACAACCTTTTGGACCAGGTTATCGACCTGAGCCGGGCGCTCTACCGACTGAGCTATTTAGGCAGGCTCTATTAGGAAAGGACCTCGGGTTGGTATTGACTTTATTAGGCAGAAGATGAACTTCTGGCCCTGCCAGTCAATGCAGAGACACAAGGGGATAATGGTTTCTTACTGTCATCTGGAAATTATCCCAACAGATCTAGGTTCCTGTGGTGTAATGGTTAAAGCGCATGCTTCTCTTCGTGGGGTCCAGAATTCAAATCCCGGGTGGGTGACTTTTCAGGTTTTTTTATGCCTGTACAGAATCCTTTATTCTACGCCGGCTTGCCAATGGTATTTTCATCATGCTGCATTCAAGTGCGACTGCTACTTTGGAGACGGCAAAATCAGCACCCCACATGGCTGTTCTAGGGCGCATTCAGCAAATCACTTGGTTTCTTTGCCCAAAGGGCCCAGCGTGCGAGTACCAGGGGTGCATTTCAGGGAAAGGTGCCTTTTCTTCGGGCAACATTAATGAGTAACCAATATTTCACATTTGTTAATGCACCAAAACTTCCTTCGCTAATCAGCTTCTCAAATGCTTTCATTCAAGAAAGTTCATCTGTGCCATCTTCTGCATGCTGCCTTCAAGAGCGACCTCTACTTTCTTTTCAGCAGAATAGCACCAAAGCTGCCCTCGCTAGTCAGCTTCTCAAATTTTTCTTTTTTTTAAGCTTGGTACAGAACACTGTCCTCATTAAGCAATTTACCAAGGTTAACTTCAGGCTGATACTAGGCAAACCCCTAAAAGGGTTCTGTATGAGGAAAAAATACTCAAGTTCATGCAAAGGTGCTAGATGGGGAACCCCCTGGCCTGAAGTAGAAGTACATACCGGCGTAGCATAGAAGGACAAACCCAGTTGGAAAAAGGGGCAGCCAAATGATGGACTTATGGCACTTGCCCTTCCATCACTATTGAGAGTTGATTAAGGCACTGCGGACAAGAGCAGCCATCAAGCTGAGTTTTTAGCAGAGGTGGGAATCGAACCCACAACCTTTTGGACCAGGTTATCGACCTGAGCCGGGCGCTCTACCGACTGAGCTATTTAGGCAGGCTCTATTAGGAAAGGACCTCGGGTTGGTATTGACTTTATTAGGCAGAAGATGAACTTCTGGCCCTGCCAATCAATGCAGAGACACAAGGGGATAATGGTTTCTTACTGTCATCTGGAAAGTATCCCAACAGATCTAGGTTCCTGTGGTGTAATGGTTAAAGCGCATGCTTCTCTTCGTGGGGTCCAGAATTCAAATCCCGGGTGGGTGACTTTTCAGGTTTTTTTATGCCTGTACAGAATCCTTTATTCTACGCCGGCTTGCCAATGGTATTTTCATCATGCTGCATTCAAGTGCGACTGCTACTTTGGAGACGGCAAAATCAGCACCCCCACATGGCTGTTCTAGGGCGCATTCAGCAAATCACTTGGTTTCTTTGCCCAAAGGGCCCAGCGTGCGAGTCCCAGGGGTGCATTTCAGGGAAAGGTGCCTTTTCTTCGGGCAACATTAATGAGTAACCAATATTTCACATTTGTTAATGCACCAAAACTTCCTTCGCTAATCAGCTTCTCAAATGCTTTCTTTCAAGAAAGTTCATCTGTGCCATCTTCTGCATGCTGCCTTCAAGAGCGACCTCTACTTTCTTTTCAGCAGAATAGCACCAAAGCTGCCCTCGCTAGTCAGCTTCTCAAATTTTTGTTTTTTTTAAGCTTGGTACAGAACACTGTCCTCATTAAGCAATTTACCAAGGTTAACTTCAGGCTGATACTAGGCAAACCCCTAAAAGGGTTCTGTATGAGGAAAAAATACTCAAGTTCATGCAAAGGTGCTAGATGGGGAACCCCCTGGCCTGAAGTAGAAGTACATACCGGCGTAGCATAGAAGGACAAACCCAGTTGGAAAAAGGGGCTTATGGCACTTGCCCTTCCATCACTATTGAGAGTTGATTAAGGCACTGCGGACAAGAGCAGCCATCAAGCTGAGTTTTTAGCAGAGGTGGGAATCGAACCCACAACCTTTTGGACCAGGTTATCGACCTGAGCCGGGCGCTCTACCGACTGAGCTATTTAGGCAGGCTCTATTAGGAAAGGACCTCGGGTTGGTATTGACTTTATTAGGCACAAGATGAACTTCTGGCCCTGCCAATCAATGCAGAGACACAAGGGGATAATGGTTTCTTACTGTCATCTGGAAATTATCCCAACAGATCTAGGTTCCTGTGGTGTAATGGTTAAAGCGCATGCTTCTCTTCGTGGGGTCCAGAATTCAAATCCCGGGTGGGTGACTTTTCAGGTTTTTTTATGCCTGTACAGAATCCTTTATTCTACGCCGGCTTGCCAATGGTATTTTCATCATGCTGCATTCAAGTGCGACTGCTACTTTGGAGACGGCAAAATCAGCACCCCCACATGGCTGTTCTAGGGCGCATTCAGCAAATCACTTGGTTTCTTTGCCCAAAGGGCCCAGCGTGCGAGTCCCAGGGGTGCATTTCAGGGAAAGGTGCCTTTTCTTCGGGCAACATTAATGAGTAACCAATATTTCACATTTGTTAATGCACCAAAACTTCCTTCGCTAATCAGCTTCTCAAATGCTTTCTTTCAAGAAAGTTCATCTGTGCCATCTTCTGCATGCTGCCTTCAAGAGCGACCTCTACTTTCTTTTCAGCAGAATAGCACCAAAGCTGCCCTCGCTAGTCAGCTTCTCAAATTTTTGTTTTTTTTAAGCTTGGTACAGAACACTGTCCTCATTAAGCAATTTACCAAGGTTAACTTCAGGCTGATACTAGGCAAACCCCTAAAAGGGTTCTGTATGAGGAAAAAATACTCAAGTTCATGCAAAGGTGCTAGATGGGGAACCCCCTGGCCTGAAGTAGAAGTACATACCGGCGTAGCATAGAAGGACAAACCCAGTTGGAAAAAGGGGCAGCCAAATGATGGACTTATGGCACTTGCCCTTCCATCACTATTGAGAGTTGATTAAGGCACTGCGGACAAGAGCAGCCATCAAGCTGAGTTTTTAGCAGAGGTGGGAATCGAACCCACAACCTTTTGGACCAGGTTATCGACCTGAGCCGGGCGCTCTACCGACTGAGCTATTTAGGCAGTCTCTATTAGTAAAGGACCTCGGGTTGGTATTGACTTTATTAGGCAGAAGATGAACTTCTGGCCCTGCCAATCAATGCAGAGACACAAGGGGATAATGGTTTCTTACTGTCATCTGGAAAGTATCCCAACAGATCTAGGTTCCTGTGGTGTAATGGTTAAAGCGCATGCTTCTCTTCGTGGGGTCCAGAATTCAAATCCCGGGTGGGTGACTTTTCAGGTTTTTTTATGCCTGTACAGAATCCTTTATTCTACGCCGGCTTGCCAATGGTATTTTCATCATGCTGCATTCAAGTGCGACTGCTACTTTGGAGACGGCAAAATCAGCACCCCCACATGGCTGTTCTAGGGCGCATTCAGCAAATCACTTGGTTTCTTTGCCCAAAGGGCCCAGCGTGCAAGTCCCAGGGGTGCATTTCAGGGAAAGGTGCCTTTTCTTCGGGCAACATTAATGAGTAACCAATATTTCACATTTGTTAATGCACCAAAACTTCCTTCGCTAATCAGCTTCTCAAATGCTTTCTTTCAAGAAAGTTCATCTGTGCCATCTTCTGCATGCTGCCTTCAAGAGCGACCTCTACTTTCTTTTCAGCAGAATAGCACCAAAGCTGCCCTCGCTAGTCAGCTTCTCAAATTTTTGTTTTTTTTAAGCTTGGTACAGAACACTGTCCTCATTAAGCAATTTACCAAGGTTAACTTCAGGCTGATACTAGGCAAACCCCTAAAAGGGTTCTGTATGAGGAAAAAATACTCAAGTTCATGCAAAGGTGCTAGATGGGGAACCCCCTGGCCTGAAGTAGAAGTACATACCGGCGTAGCATAGAAGGACAAACCCAGTTGGAAAAAGGGGCAGCCAAATGATGGACTTATGGCACTTGCCCTTCCATCACTATTGAGAGTTGATTAAGGCACTGCGGACAAGAGCAGCCATCAAGCTGAGTTTTTAGCAGAGGTGGGAATCGAACCCACAACCTTTTGGACCAGGTTATCGACCTGAGCCGGGCGCTCTACCGACTGAGCTATTTAGGCAGGCTCTATTAGGAAAGGACCTCGGGTTGGTATTGACTTTATTAGGCAGAAGATGAACTTCTGGCCCTGCCAATCAATGCAGAGACACAAGGGGATAATGGTTTCTTACTGTCATCTGGAAATTATCCCAACAGATCTAGGTTCCTGTGGTGTAATGGTTAAAGCGCATGCTTCTCTTCGTGGGGTCCAGAATTCAAATCCCGGGTGGGTGACTTTTCAGGTTTTTTTATGCCTGTACAGAATCCTTTATTCTACGCCGGCTTGCCAATGGTATTTTCATCATGCTGCATTCAAGTGCGACTGCTACTTTGGAGACGGCAAAATCAGCACCCCCACATGGCTGTTCTAGGGCGCATTCAGCAAATCACTTGGTTTCTTTGCCCAAAGGGCCCAGCGTGCGAGTCCCAGGGGTGCATTTCAGGGAAAGGTGCCTTTTCTTCGGGCAACATTAATGAGTAACCAATATTTCACATTTGTTAATGCACCAAAACTTCCTTCGCTAATCAGCTTCTCAAATGCTTTCTTTCAAGAAAGTTCATCTGTGCCATCTTCTGCATGCTGCCTTCAAGAGCGACCTCTACTTTCTTTTCAGCAGAATAGCACCAAAGCTGCCCTCGCTAGTCAGCTTCTCAAATTTTTGTTTTTTTTAAGCTTGGTACAGAACACTGTCCTCATTAAGCAATTTACCAAGGTTAACTTCAGGCTGATACTAGGCAAACCCCTAAAAGGGTTCTGTATGAGGAAAAAATACTCAAGTTCATGCAAAGGTGCTAGATGGGGAACCCCCTGGCCTGAAGTAGAAGTACATACCGGCGTAGCATAGAAGGACAAACCCAGATGGAAAAAGGGGCAGCCAAATGATGGACTTATAGCACTTGCCCTTCCATCACTATTGAGAGTTGATTAAGGCACTGCGGACAAGAGCAGCCATCAAGCTGAGTTTTTAGCAGAGGTGGGAATCGAACCCACAACCTTTTGGACCAGGTTATCGACCTGAGCCGGGCGCTCTACCGACTGAGCTATTTAGGCAGGCTCTATTAGGAAAGGACCTCGGGTTGGTATTGACTTTATTAGGCAGAAGATGAACTTCTGGCCCTGCCAATCAATGCAGAGACACAAGGGGATAATGGTTTCTTACTGTCATCTGGAAAGTATCCCAACAGATCTAGGTTCCTGTGGTGTAATGGTTAAAGCGCATGCTTCTCTTCGTGGGGTACAGAATTCAAATCCCGGGTGGGTGACTTTTCAGGTTTTTTTATGCCTGTACAGAATCCTTTATTTTACGCCGGCTTGCCAATGGTATTTTCATCATGCTGCATTCAAGTGCGACTGCTACTTTGGAGACGGCAAAATCAGCACCCCACATGGCTGTTCTAGGGCGCATTCAGCAAATCACTTGGTTTCTTTACCCAAAGGGCCCAGCGTGCGAGTCCCAGGGGTGCATTTCAGGGAAAGGTGCCTTTTCTTCGGGCAACATTAATGAGTAACCAATATTTCACATTTGTTAATGCACCAAAACTTCCTTCGCTAATCAGCTTCTCAAATGCTTTCTTTCAAGAAAGTTCATCTGTGCCATCTTCTGCATGCTGCCTTCAAGAGCGACCTCTACTTTCTTTTCAGCAGAATAGCACCAAAGCTGCCCTCGCTAGTCAGCTTCTCAAATTTTTGTTTTTTTTAAGCTTGGTACAGAACACTGTCCTCATTAAGCAATTTACCAAGGTTAACTTCAGGCTGATACTAGGCAAACCCCTAAAAGGGTTCTGTATGAGGAAAAAATACTCAAGTTCATGCAAAGGTGCTAGATGGGGAACCCCCTGGCCTGAAGTAGAAGTACATACCGGCGTAGCATAGAAGGACAAACCCAGTTGGAAAAAGGGGCAGCCAAATGATGGACTTATGGCACTTGCCCTTCCATCACTATTGAGAGTTGATTAAGGCACTGCGGACAAGAGCAGCCATCAAGCTGAGTTTTTAGCAGAGGTGGGAATCGAACCCACAACCTTTTGGACCAGGTTATCGACCTGAGCCAGGCGCTCTACCGACTGAGCTATTTAGGCAGGCTCTATTAGGTAAGGACCTCGGGTTGGTATTGACTTTATTAGGCAGAAGATGAACTTCTGGCCCTGCCAATCAATGCAGAGACACAAGGGGATAATGGTTTCTTACTGTCATCTGGAAATTATCCCAACAGATCTAGGTTCCTGTGGTGTAATGGTTAAAGCGCATGCTTCTCTTCGTGGGGTCCAGAATTCAAATCCCGGGTGGGTGACTTTTCAGGTTTTTTTATGCCTGTACAGAATCCTTTATTCTACGCCGGCTTGCCAATGGTATTTTCATCATGCTGCATTCAAGTGCGACTGCTACTTTGGAGACGGCAAAATCAGCACCCCCACATGGCTGTTCTAGGGCGCATTCAGCAAATCACTTGGTTTCTTTGCCCAAAGGGCCCAGCGTGCGAGTCCCAGGGGTGCATTTCAGGGAAAGGTGCCTTTTCTTCGGGCAACATTAATGAGTAACCAATATTTCACATTTGTTAATGCACCAAAACTTCCTTCGCTAATCAGCTTCTCAAATGCTTTCTTTCAAGAAAGTTCATCTGTGCCATCTTCTGCATGCTGCCTTCAAGAGCGACCTCTACTTTCTTTTCAGCAGAATAGCACCAAAGCTGCCCTCGCTAGTCAGCTTCTCAAATTTTTGTTTTTTTTAAGCTTGGTACAGAACACTGTCCTCATTAAGCAATTTACCAAGGTTAACTTCAGGCTGATACTAGGCAAACCCCTAAAAGGGTTCTGTATGAGGAAAAAATACTCAAGTTCATGCAAAGGTGCTAGATGGGGAACCCCCTGGCCTGAAGTAGAAGTACATACCGGCGTGGCATAGAAGGACAAACCCAGTTGGAAAAAGGGGCAGCCAAATGATGGACTTATGGCACTTGGCCTTCCATCACTATTGAAAGTTGATTAAGGCACTGCGGACAAGAGCAGCCATCAAGCTGAGTTTTTAGCAGAGGTGGGAATCGAACCCACAACCTTTTGGACCAGGTTATCGACCTGAGCCGGGCGCTCTACCGACTGAGCTATTTAGGCAGGCTCTATTAGGAAAGGACCTCGGGTTGGTATTGACTTTATTAGGCAGAAGATGAACTTCTGGCCCTGCCAGTCAATGCAGAGACACAAGGGGATAATGGTTTCTTACTGTCATCTGGAAATTATCCCAACAGATCTAGGTTCCTGTGGTGTAATGGTTAAAGCGCATGCTTCTCTTCGTGGGGTCCAGAATTCAAATCCCGGGTGGGTGACTTTTCAGGTTTTTTTATGCCTGTACAGAATCCTTTATTCTACGCCGGATTGCCAATGGTATTTTCATCATGCTGCATTCAAGTGCGACTGCTACTTTGGAGACGGCAAAATCAGCACCCCACATGGCTGTTCTAGGGCGCATTCAGCAAATCACTTGGTTTCTTTGCCCAAAGGGCCCAGCGTGCGAGTCCCAGGGGTGCATTTCAGGGAAAGGTGCCTTTTCTTCGGGCAACATTAATGAGTAACCAATATTTCACATTTGTTAATGCACCAAAACTTCCTTCGCTAATCAGCTTCTCAAATGCTTTCATTCAAGAAAGTTCATCTGTGCCATCTTCTGCATGCTGCCTTCAAGAGCGACCTCTACTTTCTTTTCAGCAGAATAGCACCAAAGCTGCCCTCGCTAGTCAGCTTCTCAAATTTTTGTTTTTTTTAAGCTTGGTACAGAACACTGTCCTCATTAAGCAATTTACCAAGGTTAACTTCAGGCTGATACTAGGCAAACCCCTAAAAGGGTTCTGTATGAGGAAAAAATACTCAAGTTCATGCAAAGGTGCTAGATGGGGAACCCCCTGGCCTGAAGTAGAAGTACATACCGGCGTAGCATAGAAGGACAAACCCAGTTGGAAAAAGGGGCAGCCAAATGATGGACTTATGGCACTTGCCCTTCCATCACTATTGAGAGTTGATTAAGGCACTGCGGACAAGAGCAGCCATCAAGCTGAGTTTTTAGCAGAGGTGGGAATCGAACCCACAACCTTTTGGACCAGGTTATCGACCTGAGCCGGGCGCTCTACCGACTGAGCTATTTAGGCAGGCTCTATTAGGAAAGGACCTCGGGTTGGTATTGACTTTATTAGGCAGAAGATGAACTTCTGGCCCTGCCAATCAATGCAGAGACACAAGGGGATAATGGTTTCTTACTGTCATCTGGAAAGTATCCCAACAGATCTAGGTTCCTGTGGTGTAATGGTTAAAGCGCATGCTTCTCTTTGTGGGGTCCAGAATTCAAATCCCGGGTGGGTGACTTTTCAGGTTTTTTTATGCCTGTACAGAATCCTTTATTCTACGCCAGCTTGCCAATGGTATTTTCATCATGCTGCATTCAAGTGCGACTGCTACTTTGGAGACGGCAAAATCAGCACCCCACATGGCTGTTCTAGGGCGCATTCAGCAAATCACTTGGTTTCTTTGCCCAAAGGGCCCAGCGTGCGAGTCCCAGGGGTGCATTTCAGGGAAAGGTGCCTTTTCTTCGGGCAACATTAATGAGTAACCAATATTTCACATTTGTTAATGCACCAAAACTTCCTTCGCTAATCAGCTTCTCAAATGCTTTCATTCAAGAAAGTTCATCTGTGCCATCTTCTGCATGCTGCCTTCAAGAGCGACCTCTACTTTCTTTTCAGCAGAATAGCACCAAAGCTGCCCTCGCTAGTCAGCTTCTCAAATTTTTGTTTTTTTTAAGCTTGGTACAGAACACTGTCCTCATTAAGCAATTTACCAAGGTTAACTTCAGGCTGATACTAGGCAAACCCCTAAAAGGGTTCTGTATGAGGAAAAAATACTCAAGTTCATGCAAAGGTGCTAGATGGGGAACCCCCTGGCCTGAAGTAGAAGTACATACCGGCGTAGCATAGAAGGACAAACCCAGTTGGAAAAAGGGGCAGCCAAATGATGGACTTATGGCACTTGCCCTTCCATCACTATTGAGAGTTGATTAAGGCACTGCGGACAAGAGCAGCCATCAAGCTGAGTTTTTAGCAGAGGTGGGAATCGAACCCACAACCTTTTGGACCAGGTTATCGACCTGAGCCGGGCGCTCTACCGACTGAGCTATTTAGGCAGGCTCTATTAGGAAAGGACCTCGGGTTGGTATTGACTTTATTAGGCAGAAGATGAACTTCTGGCCCTGCCAATCAATGCAGAGACACAAGGGGATAATGGTTTCTTACTGTCATCTGGAAAGTATCCCAACAGATCTAGGTTCCTGTGGTGTAATGGTTAAAGCGCATGCTTCTCTTCGTGGGGTCCAGAATTCAAATCCCGGGTGGGTGACTTTTCAGGTTTTTTTATGCCTGTACAGAATCCTTTATTCTACGCCGGCTTGCCAATGGTATTTTCATCATGCTGCATTCAAGTGCGACTGCTACTTTGGAGACGGCAAAATCAGCACCCCCACAAGGCTGTTCTAGGGCGCATTCAGCAAATCACTTGGTTTCTTTGCCCAAAGGGCCCAGCGTGCGAGTCCCAGGGGTGCATTTCAGGGAAAGGTGCCTTTTCTTCGGGCAACATTAATGAGTAACCAATATTTCACATTTGTTAATGCACCAAAACTTCCTTCGCTAATCAGCTTCTCAAATGCTTTCTTTCAAGAAAGTTCATCTGTGCCATCTTCTGCATGCTGCCTTCAAGAGCGACCTCTACTTTCTTTTCAGCAGAATAGCACCAAAGCTGCCCTCGCTAGTCAGCTTCTCAAATTTTTGTTTTTTTTAAGCTTGGTACAGAACACTGTCCTCATTAAGCAATTTACCAAGGTTAACTTCAGGCTGATACTAGGCAAACCCCTAAAAGGGTTCTGTATGAGGAAAAAATACTCAAGTTCATGCAAAGGTGCTAGATGGGGAACCCCCTGGCCTGAAGTAGAAGTACATACCGGCGTAGCATAGAAGGACAAACCCAGTTGGAAAAAGGGGCAGCCAAATGATGGACTTATGGCACTTGCCCTTCCATCACTATTGAGAGTTGATTAAGGCACTGCGGACAAGAGCAGCCATCAAGCTGAGTTTTTAGCAGAGGTGGGAATCGAACCCACAACCTTTTGGACCAGGTTATCGACCTGAGCCGGGCGCTCTACCGACTGAGCTATTTAGGCAGGCTCTATTAGGAAAGGACCTCGGGTTGGTATTGACTTTATTAGGCAGAAGATGAACTTCTGGCCCTGCCAATCAATGCAGAGACACAAGGGGATAATGGTTTCTTACTGTCATCTGGAAATTATCGCAACAGATCTAGGTTCCTGTGGTGTAATGGTTAAAGCGCATGCTTCTCTTCGTGGGGTCCAGAATTCAAATCCCGGGTGGGTGACTTTTCAGGTTTTTTTATGCCTGTACAGAATCCTTTATTCTACGCCGGCTTGCCAATGGTATTTTCATCATGCTGCATTCAAGTGCGACTGCTACTTTGGAGACGGCAAAATCAGCACCCCCACATGGCTGTTCTAGGGCGCATTCAGCAAATCACTTGGTTTCTTTGCCCAAAGGGCCCAGCGTGCGAGTCCCAGGGGTGCATTTCAGGGAAAGGTGCCTTTTCTTCGGGCAACATTAATGAGTAACCAATATTTCACATTTGTTAATGCACCAAAACTTCCTTCGCTAATCAGCTTCTCAAATGCTTTCTTTCAAGAAAGTTCATCTGTGCCATCTTCTGCATGCTGCCTTCAAGAGCGACCTCTACTTTCTTTTCAGCAGAATAGCACCAAAGCTGCCCTCGCTAGTCAGCTTCTCAAATTTTTGTTTTTTTTAAGCTTGGTACAGAACACTGTCCTCATTAAGCAATTTACCAAGGTTAACTTCAGGCTGATACTAGGCAAACCCCTAAAAGGGTTCTGTATGAGGAAAAAATACTCAAGTTCATGCAAAGGTGCTAGATGGGGAACCCCTTGGCCTGAAGTAGAAGTACATACCGGCGTAGCATAGAAGGACAAACCCAGTTGGAAAAAGGGGCAGCCAAATGATGGACTTATGGCACTTGCCCTTCCATCACTATTGAGAGTTGATTAAGGCACTGCGGACAAGAGCAGCCATCAAGCTGAGTTTTTAGCAGAGGTGGGAATCGAACCCACAACCTTTTGGACCAGGTTATCGACCTGAGCCGGGCGCTCTACCGACTGAGCTATTTAGGCAGGCTCTATTAGGAAAGGACCTCGGGTTGGTATTGACTTTATTAGGCAGAAGATGAACTTCTGGCCCTGCCAATCAATGCAGAGACACAAGGGGATAATGGTTTCTTACTGTCATCTGGAAAGTATCCCAACAGATCTAGGTTCCTGTGGTGTAATGGTTAAAGCGCATGCTTCTCTTCGTGGGGTCCAGAATTCAAATCCCGGGTGGGTGACTTTTCAGGTTTTTTTATGCCTGTACAGAATCCTTTATTCTACGCCGGCTTGCCAATGGTATTTTCATCATGCTGCATTCAAGTGCGACTGCTACTTTGGAGACGGCAAAATCAGCACCCCCACATGGCTGTTCTAGGGCGCATTCAGCAAATCACTTGGTTTCTTTGCCCAAAGGGCCCAGCGTGCAAGTCCCAGGGGTGCATTTCAGGGAAAGGTGCCTTTTCTTCGGGCAACATTAATGAGTAACCAATATTTCACATTTGTTAATGCACCAAAACTTCCTTCGCTAATCAGCTTCTCAAATGCTTTCTTTCAAGAAAGTTCATCTGTGCCATCTTCTGCATGCTGCCTTCAAGAGCGACCTCTACTTTCTTTTCAGCAGAATAGCACCAAAGCTGCCCTCGCTAGTCAGCTTCTCAAATTTTTGTTTTTTTTAAGCTTGGTACAGAACACTGTCCTCATTAAGCAATTTACCAAGGTTAACTTCAGGCTGATACTAGGCAAACCCCTAAAAGGGTTCTGTATGAGGAAAAAATACTCAAGTTCATGCAAAGGTGCTAGATGGGGAACCCCCTGGCCTGAAGTAGAAGTACATACCGGCGTAGCATAGAAGGACAAACCCAGTTGGAAAAAGGGGCAGCCAAATGATGGACTTATGGCACTTGCCCTTCCATCACTATTGAGAGTTGATTAAGGCACTGCGGACAAGAGCAGCCATCAAGCTGAGTTTTTAGCAGAGGTGGGAATCGAACCCACAACCTTTTGGACCAGGTTATCGACCTGAGCCGGGCGCTCTACCGACTGAGCTATTTAGGCAGGCTCTATTAGGAAAGGACCTCGGGTTGGTATTGACTTTATTAGGCAGAAGATGAACTTCTGGCCCTGCCAATCAATGCAGAGACACAAGGGGATAATGGTTTCTTACTGTCATCTGGAAATTATCCCAACAGATCTAGGTTCCTGTGGTGTAATGGTTAAAGCGCATGCTTCTCTTCGTGGGGTCCAGAATTCAAATCCCGGGTGGGTGACTTTTCAGGTTTTTTTATGCCTGTACAGAATCCTTTATTCTACGCCGGCTTGCCAATGGTATTTTCATCATGCTGCATTCAAGTGCGACTGCTACTTTGGAGACGGCAAAATCAGCACCCCCACATGGCTGTTCTAGGGCGCATTCAGCAAATCACTTGGTTTCTTTGCCCAAAGGGCCCAGCGTGCGAGTCCCAGGGGTGCATTTCAGGGAAAGGTGCCTTTTCTTCGGGCAACATTAATGAGTAACCAATATTTCACATTTGTTAATGCACCAAAACTTCCTTCGCTAATCAGCTTCTCAAATGCTTTCTTTCAAGAAAGTTCATCTGTGCCATCTTCTGCATGCTGCCTTCAAGAGCGACCTCTACTTTCTTTTCAGCAGAATAGCACCAAAGCTGCCCTCGCTAGTCAGCTTCTCAAATTTTTGTTTTTTTTAAGCTTGGTACAGAACACTGTCCTCATTAAGCAATTTACCAAGGTTAACTTCAGGCTGATACTAGGCAAACCCCTAAAAGGGTTCTGTATGAGGAAAAAATACTCAAGTTCATGCAAAGGTGCTAGATGGGGAACCCCCTGGCCTGAAGTAGAAGTACATACCGGCGTAGCATAGAAGGACAAACCCAGATGGAAAAAGGGGCAGCCAAATGATGGACTTATAGCACTTGCCCTTCCATCACTATTGAGAGTTGATTAAGGCACTGCGGACAAGAGCAGCCATCAAGCTGAGTTTTTAGCAGAGGTGGGAATCGAACCCACAACCTTTTGGACCAGGTTATCGACCTGAGCCGGGCGCTCTACCGACTGAGCTATTTAGGCAGGCTCTATTAGGAAAGGACCTCGGGTTGGTATTGACTTTATTAGGCAGAAGATGAACTTCTGGCCCTGCCAATCAATGCAGAGACACAAGGGGATAATGGTTTCTTACTGTCATCTGGAAAGTATCCCAACAGATCTAGGTTCCTGTGGTGTAATGGTTAAAGCGCATGCTTCTCTTCGTGGGGTACAGAATTCAAATCCCGGGTGGGTGACTTTTCAGGTTTTTTTATGCCTGTACAGAATCCTTTATTTTACGCCGGCTTGCCAATGGTATTTTCATCATGCTGCATTCAAGTGCGACTGCTACTTTGGAGACGGCAAAATCAGCACCCCACATGGCTGTTCTAGGGCGCATTCAGCAAATCACTTGGTTTCTTTACCCAAAGGGCCCAGCGTGCGAGTCCCAGGGGTGCATTTCAGGGAAAGGTGCCTTTTCTTCGGGCAACATTAATGAGTAACCAATATTTCACATTTGTTAATGCACCAAAACTTCCTTCGCTAATCAGCTTCTCAAATGCTTTCTTTCAAGAAAGTTCATCTGTGCCATCTTCTGCATGCTGCCTTCAAGAGCGACCTCTACTTTCTTTTCAGCAGAATAGCACCAAAGCTGCCCTCGCTAGTCAGCTTCTCAAATTTTTGTTTTTTTTAAGCTTGGTACAGAACACTGTCCTCATTAAGCAATTTACCAAGGTTAACTTCAGGCTGATACTAGGCAAACCCCTAAAAGGGTTCTGTATGAGGAAAAAATACTCAAGTTCATGCAAAGGTGCTAGATGGGGAACCCCCTGGCCTGAAGTAGAAGTACATACCGGCGTAGCATAGAAGGACAAACCCAGTTGGAAAAAGGGGCAGCCAAATGATGGACTTATGGCACTTGCCCTTCCATCACTATTGAGAGTTGATTAAGGCACTGCGGACAAGAGCAGCCATCAAGCTGAGTTTTTAGCAGAGGTGGGAATCGAACCCACAACCTTTTGGACCAGGTTATCGACCTGAGCCAGGCGCTCTACCGACTGAGCTATTTAGGCAGGCTCTATTAGGAAAGGACCTCGGGTTGGTATTGACTTTATTAGGCAGAAGATGAACTTCTGGCCCTGCCAATCAATGCAGAGACACAAGGGGATAATGGTTTCTTACTGTCATCTGGAAATTATCCCAACAGATCTAGGTTCCTGTGGTGTAATGGTTAAAGCGCATGCTTCTCTTCGTGGGGTCCAGAATTCAAATCCCGGGTGGGTGACTTTTCAGGTTTTTTTATGCCTGTACAGAATCCTTTATTCTACGCCGGCTTGCCAATGGTATTTTCATCATGCTGCATTCAAGTGCGACTGCTACTTTGGAGACGGCAAAATCAGCACCCCCACATGGCTGTTCTAGGGCGCATTCAGCAAATCACTTGGTTTCTTTGCCCAAAGGGCCCAGCGTGCGAGTCCCAGGGGTGCATTTCAGGGAAAGGTGCCTTTTCTTCGGGCAACATTAATGAGTAACCAATATTTCACATTTGTTAATGCACCAAAACTTCCTTCGCTAATCAGCTTCTCAAATGCTTTCTTTCAAGAAAGTTCATCTGTGCCATCTTCTGCATGCTGCCTTCAAGAGCGACCTCTACTTTCTTTTCAGCAGAATAGCACCAAAGCTGCCCTCGCTAGTCAGCTTCTCAAATTTTTGTTTTTTTTAAGCTTGGTACAGAACACTGTCCTCATTAAGCAATTTACCAAGGTTAACTTCAGGCTGATACTAGGCAAACCCCTAAAAGGGTTCTGTATGAGGAAAAAATACTCAAGTTCATGCAAAGGTGCTAGATGGGGAACCCCCTGGCCTGAAGTAGAAGTACATACCGGCGTGGCATAGAAGGACAAACCCAGTTGGAAAAAGGGGCAGCCAAATGATGGACTTATGGCACTTGGCCTTCCATCACTATTGAAAGTTGATTAAGGCACTGCGGACAAGAGCAGCCATCAAGCTGAGTTTTTAGCAGAGGTGGGAATCGAACCCACAACCTTTTGGACCAGGTTATCGACCTGAGCCGGGCGCTCTACCGACTGAGCTATTTAGGCAGGCTCTATTAGGAAAGGACCTCGGGTTGGTATTGACTTTATTAGGCAGAAGATGAACTTCTGGCCCTGCCAGTCAATGCAGAGACACAAGGGGATAATGGTTTCTTACTGTCATCTGGAAATTATCCCAACAGATCTAGGTTCCTGTGGTGTAATGGTTAAAGCGCATGCTTCTCTTCGTGGGGTCCAGAATTCAAATCCCGGGTGGGTGACTTTTCAGGTTTTTTTATGCCTGTACAGAATCCTTTATTCTACGCCGGATTGCCAATGGTATTTTCATCATGCTGCATTCAAGTGCGACTGCTACTTTGGAGACGGCAAAATCAGCACCCCACATGGCTGTTCTAGGGCGCATTCAGCAAATCACTTGGTTTCTTTGCCCAAAGGGCCCAGCGTGCGAGTCCCAGGGGTGCATTTCAGGGAAAGGTGCCTTTTCTTCGGGCAACATTAATGAGTAACCAATATTTCACATTTGTTAATGCACCAAAACTTCCTTCGCTAATCAGCTTCTCAAATGCTTTCATTCAAGAAAGTTCATCTGTGCCATCTTCTGCATGCTGCCTTCAAGAGCGACCTCTACTTTCTTTTCAGCAGAATAGCACCAAAGCTGCCCTCGCTAGTCAGCTTCTCAAATTTTTGTTTTTTTTAAGCTTGGTACAGAACACTGTCCTCATTAAGCAATTTACCAAGGTTAACTTCAGGCTGATACTAGGCAAACCCCTAAAAGGGTTCTGTATGAGGAAAAAATACTCAAGTTCATGCAAAGGTGCTAGATGGGGAACCCCCTGGCCTGAAGTAGAAGTACATACCGGCGTAGCATAGAAGGACAAACCCAGTTGGAAAAAGGGGCAGCCAAATGATGGACTTATGGCACTTGCCCTTCCATCACTATTGAGAGTTGATTAAGGCACTGCGGACAAGAGCAGCCATCAAGCTGAGTTTTTAGCAGAGGTGGGAATCGAACCCACAACCTTTTGGACCAGGTTATCGACCTGAGCCGGGCGCTCTACCGACTGAGCTATTTAGGCAGGCTCTATTAGGAAAGGACCTCGGGTTGGTATTGACTTTATTAGGCAGAAGATGAACTTCTGGCCCTGCCAATCAATGCAGAGACACAAGGGGATAATGGTTTCTTACTGTCATCTGGAAAGTATCCCAACAGATCTAGGTTCCTGTGGTGTAATGGTTAAAGCGCATGCTTCTCTTTGTGGGGTCCAGAATTCAAATCCCGGGTGGGTGACTTTTCAGGTTTTTTTATGCCTGTACAGAATCCTTTATTCTACGCCAGCTTGCCAATGGTATTTTCATCATGCTGCATTCAAGTGCGACTGCTACTTTGGAGACGGCAAAATCAGCACCCCACATGGCTGTTCTAGGGCGCATTCAGCAAATCACTTGGTTTCTTTGCCCAAAGGGCCCAGCGTGCGAGTCCCAGGGGTGCATTTCAGGGAAAGGTGCCTTTTCTTCGGGCAACATTAATGAGTAACCAATATTTCACATTTGTTAATGCACCAAAACTTCCTTCGCTAATCAGCTTCTCAAATGCTTTCATTCAAGAAAGTTCATCTGTGCCATCTTCTGCATGCTGCCTTCAAGAGCGACCTCTACTTTCTTTTCAGCAGAATAGCACCAAAGCTGCCCTCGCTAGTCAGCTTCTCAAATTTTTGTTTTTTTTAAGCTTGGTACAGAACACTGTCCTCATTAAGCAATTTACCAAGGTTAACTTCAGGCTGATACTAGGCAAACCCCTAAAAGGGTTCTGTATGAGGAAAAAATACTCAAGTTCATGCAAAGGTGCTAGATGGGGAACCCCCTGGCCTGAAGTAGAAGTACATACCGGCGTAGCATAGAAGGACAAACCCAGTTGGAAAAAGGGGCAGCCAAATGATGGACTTATGGCACTTGCCCTTCCATCACTATTGAGAGTTGATTAAGGCACTGCGGACAAGAGCAGCCATCAAGCTGAGTTTTTAGCAGAGGTGGGAATCGAACCCACAACCTTTTGGACCAGGTTATCGACCTGAGCCGGGCGCTCTACCGACTGAGCTATTTAGGCAGGCTCTATTAGGAAAGGACCTCGGGTTGGTATTGACTTTATTAGGCAGAAGATGAACTTCTGGCCCTGCCAATCAATGCAGAGACACAAGGGGATAATGGTTTCTTACTGTCATCTGGAAAGTATCCCAACAGATCTAGGTTCCTGTGGTGTAATGGTTAAAGCGCATGCTTCTCTTTGTGGGGTCCAGAATTCAAATCCCGGGTGGGTGACTTTTCAGGTTTTTTTATGCCTGTACAGAATCCTTTATTCTACGCCGGCTTGCCAATGGTATTTTCATCATGCTGCATTCAAGTGCGACTGCTACTTTGGAGACGGCAAAATCAGCACCCCACATGGCTGTTCTAGGGCGCATTCAGCAAATCACTTGGTTTCTTTGCCCAAAGGGCCCAGCGTGCGAGTCCCAGGGGTGCATTTCAGGGAAAGGTGCCTTTTCTTCGGGCAACATTAATGAGTAACCAATATTTCACATTTGTTAATGCACCAAAACTTCCTTCGCTAATCAGCTTCTCAAATGCTTTCATTCAAGAAAGTTCATCTGTGCCATCTTCTGCATGCTGCCTTCAAGAGCGACCTCTACTTTCTTTTCAGCAGAATAGCACCAAAGCTGCCCTCGCTAGTCAGCTTCTCAAATTTTTGTTTTTTTTAAGCTTGGTACAGAACACTGTCCTCATTAAGCAATTTACCAAGGTTAACTTCAGGCTGATACTAGGCAAACCCCTAAAAGGGTTCTGTATGAGGAAAAAATACTCAAGTTCATGCAAAGGTGCTAGATGGGGAACCCCCTGGCCTGAAGTAGAAGTACATACCGGCGTAGCATAGAAGGACAAACCCAGTTGGAAAAAGGGGCAGCCAAATGATGGACTTATGGCACTTGCCCTTCCATCACTATTGAGAGTTGATTAAGGCACTGCGGACAAGAGCAGCCATCAAGCTGAGTTTTTAGCAGAGGTGGGAATCGAACCCACAACCTTTTGGACCAGGTTATCGACCTGAGCCGGGCGCTCTACCGACTGAGCTATTTAGGCAGGCTCTATTAGGAAAGGACCTCGGGTTGGTATTGACTTTATTAGGCAGAAGATGAACTTCTGGCCCTGCCAATCAATGCAGAGACACAAGGGGATAATGGTTTCTTACTGTCATCTGGAAAGTATCCCAACAGATCTAGGTTCCTGTGGTGTAATGGTTAAAGCGCATGCTTCTCTTCGTGGGGTCCAGAATTCAAATCCCGGGTGGGTGACTTTTCAGGTTTTTTTATGCCTGTACAGAATCCTTTATTCTACGCCGGCTTGCCAATGGTATTTTCATCATGCTGCATTCAAGTGCGACTGCTACTTTGGAGACGGCAAAATCAGCACCCCCACATGGCTGTTCTAGGGCGCATTCAGCAAATCACTTGGTTTCTTTGCCCAAAGGGCCCAGCGTGCGAGTCCCAGGGGTGCATTTCAGGGAAAGGTGCCTTTTCTTCGGGCAACATTAATGAGTAACCAATATTTCACATTTGTTAATGCACCAAAACTTCCTTCGCTAATCAGCTTCTCAAATGCTTTCATTCAAGAAAGTTCATCTGTGCCATCTTCTGCATGCTGCCTTCAAGAGCGACCTCTACTTTCTTTTCAGCAGAATAGCACCAAAGCTGCCCTCGCTAGTCAGCTTCTCAAATTTTTGTTTTTTTTAAGCTTGGTACAGAACACTGTCCTCATTAAGCAATTTACCAAGGTTAACTTCAGGCTGATACTAGGCAAACCCCTAAAAGGGTTCTGTATGAGGAAAAAATACTCAAGTTCATGCAAAGGTGCTAGATGGGGAACCCCCTGGCCTGAAGTAGAAGTACATACCGGCGTAGCATAGAAGGACAAACCCAGTTGGAAAAAGGGGCAGCCAAATGATGGACTTATGGCACTTGCCCTTCCATCACTATTGAGAGTTGATTAAGGCACTGCGGACAAGAGCAGCCATCAAGCTGAGTTTTTAGCAGAGGTGGGAATCGAACCCACAACCTTTTGGACCAGGTTATCGACCTGAGCCGGGCGCTCTACCGACTGAGCTATTTAGGCAGGCTCTATTAGGAAAGGACCTCGGGTTGGTATTGACTTTATTAGGCAGAAGATGAACTTCTGGCCCTGCCAATCAATGCAGAGACACAAGGGGATAATGGTATCTTACTGTCATCTGGAAAGTATCCCAACAGATCTAGGTTCCTGTGGTGTAATGGTTAAAGCGCATGCTTCTCTTCGTGGGGTCCAGAATTCAAATCCCGGGTGGGTGACTTTTCAGGTTTTTTTATGCCTGTACAGAATCCTTTATTCTACGCCGGCTTGCCAATGGTATTTTCATCATGCTGCATTCAAGTGCGACTGCTACTTTGGAGACGGCAAAATCAGCACCCCCACATGGCTGTTCTCGGGCGCATTCAGCAAATCACTTGGTTTCTTTGCCCAAAGGGCCCAGCGTGCGAGTCCCAGGGGTGCATTTCAGGGAAAGGTGCCTTTTCTTCGGGCAACATTAATGAGTAACCAATATTTCACATTTGTTAATGCACCAAAACTTCCTTCGCTAATCAGCTTCTCAAATGCTTTCTTTCAAGAAAGTTCATCTGTGCCATCTTCTGCATGCTGCCTTCAAGAGCGACCTCTACTTTCTTTTCAGCAGAATAGCACCAAAGCTGCCCTCGCTAGTCAGCTTCTCAAATTTTTGTTTTTTTTAAGCTTGGTACAGAACACTGTCCTCATTAAGCAATTTACCAAGGTTAACTTCAGGCTGATACTAGGCAAACCCCTAAAAGGGTTCTGTATGAGGAAAAAATACTCAAGTTCATGCAAAGGTGCTAGATGGGGAACCCCCTGGCCTGAAGTAGAAGTACATACCGGCGTAGCATAGAAGGACAAACCCAGTTGGAAAAAGGGGCAGCCAAATGATGGACTTATGGCACTTGCCCTTCCATCACTATTGAGAGTTGATTAAGGCACTGCGGACAAGAGCAGCCATCAAGCTGAGTTTTTAGCAGAGGTGGGAATCGAACCCACAACCTTTTGGACCAGGTTATCGACCTGAGCCGGGCGCTCTACCGACTGAGCTATTTAGGCAGGCTCTATTAGGAAAGGACCTCGGGTTGGTATTGACTTTATTAGGCAGAAGATGAACTTCTGGCCCTGCCAATCAATGCAGAGACACAAGGGGATAATGGTTTCTTACTGTCATCTGGAAATTATCCCAACAGATCTAGGTTCCTGTGGTGTAATGGTTAAAGCGCATGCTTCTCTTCGTGGGGTCCAGAATTCAAATCCTGGGTGGGTGACTTTTCAGGTTTTTTTATGCCTGTACAGAATCCTTTATTCTACGCCGGCTTGCCAATGGTATTTTCATCATGCTGCATTCAAGTGCGACTGCTACTTTGGAGACGGCAAAATCAGCACCCCCACATGGCTGTTCTAGGGCGCATTCAGCAAATCACTTGGTTTCTTTGCCCAAAGGGCCCAGCGTGCGAGTCCCAGGGGTGCATTTCAGGGAAAGGTGCCTTTTCTTCGGGCAACATTAATGAGTAACCAATATTTCACATTTGTTAATGCACCAAAACTTCCTTCGCTAATCAGCTTCTCAAATGCTTTCTTTCAAGAAAGTTCATCTGTGCCATCTTCTGCATGCTGCCTTCAAGAGCGACCTCTACTTTCTTTTCAGCAGAATAGCACCAAAGCTGCCCTCGCTAGTCAGCTTCTCAAATTTTTGTTTTTTTTAAGCTTGGTACAGAACACTGTCCTCATTAAGCAATTTACCAAGGTTAACTTCAGGCTGATACTAGGCAAACCCCTAAAAGGGTTCTGTATGAGGAAAAAATACTCAAGTTCATGCAAAGGTGCTAGATGGGGAACCCCCTGGCCTGAAGTAGAAGTACATACCGGCGTAGCATAGAAGGACAAACCCAGTTGGAAAAAGGGGCAGCCAAATGATGGACTTATGGCACTTGGCCTTCCATCACTATTGAAAGTTGATTAAGGCACTGCGGACAAGAGCAGCCATCAAGCTGAGTTTTTAGCAGAGGTGGGAATCGAACCCACAACCTTTTGGACCAGGTTATCGACCTGAGCCGGGCGCTCTACCGACTGAGCTATTTAGGCAGGCTCTATTAGGAAAGGACCTCGGGTTGGTATTGACTTTATTAGGCAGAAGATGAACTTCTGGCCCTGCCAGTCAATGCAGAGACACAAGGGGATAATGGTTTCTTACTGTCATCTGGAAATTATCCCAACAGATCTAGGTTCCTGTGGTGTAATGGTTAAAGCGCATGCTTCTCTTCGTGGGGTCCAGAATTCAAATCCCGGGTGGGTGACTTTTCAGGTTTTTTTATGCCTGTACAGAATCCTTTATTCTACGCCGGATTGCCAATGGTATTTTCATCATGCTGCATTCAAGTGCGACTGCTACTTTGGAGACGGCAAAATCAGCACCCCACATGGCTGTTCTAGGGCGCATTCAGCAAATCACTTGGTTTCTTTGCCCAAAGGGCCCAGCGTGCGAGTCCCAGGGGTGCATTTCAGGGAAAGGTGCCTTTTCTTCGGGCAACATTAATGAGTAACCAATATTTCACATTTGTTAATGCACCAAAACTTCCTTCGCTAATCAGCTTCTCAAATGCTTTCATTCAAGAAAGTTCATCTGTGCCATCTTCTGCATGCTGCCTTCAAGAGCGACCTCTACTTTCTTTTCAGCAGAATAGCACCAAAGCTGCCCTCGCTAGTCAGCTTCTCAAATTTTTGTTTTTTTTAAGCTTGGTACAGAACACTGTCCTCATTAAGCAATTTACCAAGGTTAACTTCAGGCTGATACTAGGCAAACCCCTAAAAGGGTTCTGTATGAGGAAAAAATACTCAAGTTCATGCAAAGGTGCTAGATGGGGAACCCCCTGGCCTGAAGTAGAAGTACATACCGGCGTAGCATAGAAGGACAAACCCAGTTGGAAAAAGGGGCAGCCAAATGATGGACTTATGGCACTTGCCCTTCCATCACTATTGAGAGTTGATTAAGGCACTGCGGACAAGAGCAGCCATCAAGCTGAGTTTTTAGCAGAGGTGGGAATCGAACCCACAACCTTTTGGACCAGGTTATCGACCTGAGCCGGGCGCTCTACCGACTGAGCTATTTAGGCAGGCTCTATCAGGAAAGGACCTCGGGTTGGTATTGACTTTATTAGGCAGAAGATGAACTTCTGGCCCTGCCAATCAATGCAGAGACACAAGGGGATAATGGTTTCTTACTGTCATCTGGAAAGTATCCCAACAGATCTAGGTTCCTGTGGTGTAATGGTTAAAGCGCATGCTTCTCTTTGTGGGGTCCAGAATTCAAATCCCGGGTGGGTGACTTTTCAGGTTTTTTTATGCCTGTACAGAATCCTTTATTCTACGCCGGATTGCCAATGGTATTTTCATCATGCTGCATTCAAGTGCGACTGCTACTTTGGAGACGGCAAAATCAGCACCCCACATGGCTGTTCTAGGGCGCATTCAGCAAATCACTTGGTTTCTTTGCCCAAAGGGCCCAGCGTGCGAGTCCCAGGGGTGCATTTCAGGGAAAGGTGCCTTTTCTTCGGGCAACATTAATGAGTAACCAATATTTCACATTTGTTAATGCACCAAAACTTCCTTCGCTAATCAGCTTCTCAAATGCTTTCATTCAAGAAAGTTCATCTGTGCCATCTTCTGCATGCTGCCTTCAAGAGCGACCTCTACTTTCTTTTCAGCAGAATAGCACCAAAGCTGCCCTCGCTAGTCAGCTTCTCAAATTTTTGTTTTTTTTAAGCTTGGTACAGAACACTGTCCTCATTAAGCAATTTACCAAGGTTAACTTCAGGCTGATACTAGGCAAACCCCTAAAAGGGTTCTGTATGAGGAAAAAATACTCAAGTTCATGCAAAGGTGCTAGATGGGGAACCCCCTGGCCTGAAGTAGAAGTACATACCGGCGTAGCATAGAAGGACAAACCCAGTTGGAAAAAGGGGCAGCCAAATGATGGACTTATGGCACTTGCCCTTCCATCACTATTGAGAGTTGATTAAGGCACTGCGGACAAGAGCAGCCATCAAGCTGAGTTTTTAGCAGAGGTGGGAATCGAACCCACAACCTTTTGGACCAGGTTATCGACCTGAGCCGGGCGCTCTACCGACTGAGCTATTTAGGCAGGCTCTATTAGGAAAGGACCTCGGGTTGGTATTGACTTTATTAGGCAGAAGATGAACTTCTGGCCCTTCCAATCAATGCAGAGACACAAGGGGATAATGGTTTCTTACTGTCATCTGGAAAGTATCCCAACAGATCTAGGTTCCTGTGGTGTAATGGTTAAAGCGCATGCTTCTCTTCGTGGGGTCCAGAATTCAAATCCCGGGTGGGTGACTTTTCAGGTTTTTTTATGCCTGTACAGAATCCTTTATTCTACGCCGGCTTGCCAATGGTATTTTCATCATGCTGCATTCAAGTGCGACTGCTACTTTGGAGACGGCAAAATCAGCACCCCCACATGGCTGTTCTAGGGCGCATTCAGCAAATCACTTGGTTTCTTTGCCCAAAGGGCCCAGCGTGCGAGTCCCAGGGGTGCATTTCAGGGAAAGGTGCCTTTTCTTCGGGCAACATTAATGAGTAACCAATATTTCACATTTGTTAATGCACCAAAACTTCCTTCGCTAATCAGCTTCTCAAATGCTTTCATTCAAGAAAGTTCATCTGTGCCATCTTCTGCATGCTGCCTTCAAGAGCGACCTCTACTTTCTTTTCAGCAGAATAGCACCAAAGCTGCCCTCGCTAGTCAGCTTCTCAAATTTTTGTTTTTTTTAAGCTTGGTACAGAACACTGTCCTCATTAAGCAATTTACCAAGGTTAACTTCAGGCTGATACTAGGCAAACCCCTAAAAGGGTTCTGTATGAGGAAAAAATACTCAAGTTCATGCAAAGGTGCTAGATGGGGAACCCCCTGGCCTGAAGTAGAAGTACATACCGGCGTAGCATAGAAGGACAAACCCAGTTGGAAAAAGGGGCAGCCAAATGATGGACTTATGGCACTTGCCCTTCCATCACTATTGAGAGTTGATTAAGGCACTGCGGACAAGAGCAGCCATCAAGCTGAGTTTTTAGCAGAGGTGGGAATCGAACCCACAACCTTTTGGACCAGGTTATCGACCTGAGCCGGGCGCTCTACCGACTGAGCTATTTAGGCAGGCTCTATCAGGAAAGGACCTCGGGTTGGTATTGACTTTATTAGGCAGAAGATGAACTTCTGGCCCTGCCAATCAATGCAGAGACACAAGGGGATAATGGTTTCTTACTGTCATCTGGAAAGTATCCCAACAGATCTAGGTTCCTGTGGTGTAATGGTTAAAGCGCATGCTTCTCTTTGTGGGGTCCAGAATTCAAATCCCGGTTGGGTGACTTTTCAGGTTTTTTTATGCCTGTACAGAATCCTTTATTCTACGCCGGCTTGCCAATGGTATTTTCATCATGCTGCATTCAAGTGCGACTGCTACTTTGGAGACGGCAAAATCAGCACCCCACATGGCTGTTCTAGGGCGCATTCAGCAAATCACTTGGTTTCTTTGCCCAAAGGGCCCAGCGTGCGAGTCCCAGGGGTGCATTTCAGGGAAAGGTGCCTTTTCTTCGGGCAACATTAATGAGTAACCAATATTTCACATTTGTTAATGCACCAAAACTTCCTTCGCTAATCAGCTTCTCAAATGCTTTCATTCAAGAAAGTTCATCTGTGCCATCTTCTGCATGCTGCCTTCAAGAGCGACCTCTACTTTCTTTTCAGCAGAATAGCACCAAAGCTGCCCTCGCTAGTCAGCTTCTCAAATTTTTGTTTTTTTTAAGCTTGGTACAGAACACTGTCCTCATTAAGCAATTTACCAAGGTTAACTTCAGGCTGATACTAGGCAAACCCCTAAAAGGGTTCTGTATGAGGAAAAAATACTCAAGTTCATGCAAAGGTGCTAGATGGGGAACCCCCTGGCCTGAAGTAGAAGTACATACCGGCGTAGCATAGAAGGACAAACCCAGTTGGAAAAAGGGGCAGCCAAATGATGGACTTATGGCACTTGCCCTTCCATCACTATTGAGAGTTGATTAAGGCACTGCGGACAAGAGCAGCCATCAAGCTGAGTTTTTAGCAGAGGTGGGAATCGAACCCACAACCTTTTGGACCAGGTTATCGACCTGAGCCGGGCGCTCTACCGACTGAGCTATTTAGGCAGGCTCTATTAGGAAAGGACCTCGGGTTGGTATTGACTTTATTAGGCAGAAGATGAACTTCTGGCCCTGCCAGTCAATGCAGAGTCACAAGGGGATAATGGTTTCTTACTGTCATCTGGGAATTATCCCAACAGATCTAGGTTCCTGTGGTGTAATGGTTAAAGCGCATGCTTCTCTTCGTGGGGTACAGAATTCAAATCCCGGGTGGGTGACTTTTCAGGTTTTTTTATGCCTGTACAGAATCCTTTATTTTACGCCGGCTTGCCAATGGTATTTTCATCATGCTGCATTCAAGTGCGACTGCTACTTTGGAGACGGCAAAATCAGCACCCCACATGGCTGTTCTAGGGCGCATTCAGCAAATCACTTGGTTTCTTTACCCAAAGGGCCCAGCGTGCGAGTCCCAGGGGTGCATTTCAGGGAAAGGTGCCTTTTCTTCGGGCAACATTAATGAGTAACCAATATTTCACATTTGTTAATGCACCAAAACTTCCTTCGCTAATCAGCTTCTCAAATGCTTTCATTCAAGAAAGTTCATCTGTGCCATCTAAGGTGCTAGATGGGGAACCCCCTGGCCTGAAGTAGAAGTACATACCGGCGTAGCATAGAAGGACAAACCCAGTTGGAAAAAGGGGCAGCCAAATGATGGACTTATGGCACTTGCCCTTCCATCACTATTGAGAGTTGATTAAGGCACTGCGGACAAGAGCAGCCATCAAGCTGAGTTTTTAGCAGAGGTGGGAATCGAACCCACAACCTTTTGGACCAGGTTATCGACCTGAGCCGGGCGCTCTACCGACTGAGCTATTTAGGCAGGCTCTATTAGGAAAGGACCTCGGGTTGGTATTGACTTTATTAGGCAGAAGATGAACTTCTGGCCCTGCCAATCAATGCAGAGACACAAGGTGATAATGGTTTCTTACTGTCATCTGGGAATTATCCCAACAGATCTAGGTTCCTGTGATGTAATGGTTAAAGCACATGCTTCTCTTCGTGGGGTCCAGAATTCAAATCCCGGGTGGGTGACTTTTCAGGTTTTTTTATGCCTGTACAGAATCCTTTATTTTACGCCGGCTTGCCAATGGTATTTTCATCATGCTGCATTCAAGTGCGACTGCTACTTTGGAGACGGCAAAATTAGCACCCCACATGGCTGTTCTAGGGCGCATTCAGCAAATCACTTGGTTTCTTTGCCCAAAGGGCCCAGCGTGCGAGTCCCAGGGGTGCATTTCAGGGAAAGGTGCCTTTTATTCGGGCAACATTAATGAGTAACCAATATTTCACATTTGTTAATGCACCAAAACTTCCTTCGCTAATCAGCTTCTCAAATGCTTTCATTCAAGAAAGTTCATCTGTGCCATCTTCTGCATGCTGCCTTCAAGAGCGACCTCTACTTTCTTTTCAGCAGAATAGCACCAAAGCTGCCCTCGCTAGTCAGCTTCTCAAATTTTTGTTTTTTTTAAGCTTGGTACAGAACACTGTCCTCATTAAGCAATTTACCAAGGTTAACTTCAGGCTGATACTAGGCAAACCCCTAAAAGGGTTCTGTATGAGGAAAAAATACTCAAGTTCATGCAAAGGTGCTAGATGGGGAACCCCCTGGCCTGAAGTAGAAGTACATACCAGCGTAGCATAGAAGGACAAACCCAGTTGGAAAAAGGGGCAGCCAAATGATGGACTTATGGCACTTGCCCTTCCATCACTATTGAGAGTTGATTAAGGCACTGCGGACAAGAGCAGCCATCAAGCTGAGTTTTTAGCAGAGGTGGGAATCGAACCCACAACCTTTTGGACCAGGTTATCGACCTGAGCCGGGCGCTCTACCAACTGAGCTATTTAGGCAGGCTCTATTAGGAAAGGACCTCGGGTTGGTATTGACTTTATTAGGCAGAAGATGAACTTCTGGCCCTGCCAGTCAATGCAGAGTCACAAGGGGATAATGGTTTCTTACTGTCATCTGGGAATTATACCAACAGATCTAGGTTCCTGTGGTGTAATGGTTAAAGCGCATGCTTCTCTTCGTGGGGTCCAGAATTCAAATCCCGGGTGGGTAACTTTTCAGGTTTTTTTATGCCTGTACAGAATCCTTTAATCTACGCCGGCTTGCCAATGGTATTTTCATCATGCTGCATTCAAGTGCGACTGCTACTTTGGAGACGGCAAAATCAGCACCCCCACATGGCTGCTCTAGGGCGCATTCAGCAAATCACTTGGTTTCTTTGCCCAAAGGGCCCAGCGTGCGAGTCCCAGGGGTGCATTTCAGGGAAAGGTGCCTTTTCTTCGGGCAACATTAATGAGTAACCAATATTTCACATTTGTTAATGCACCAAAACTTCCTTCGCTAATCAGCTTCTCAAATGCTTTCATTCAAGAAAGTTCATCTGTGCCATCTTCTGCATGCTGCCTTCAAGAGCGACCTCTACTTTCTTTTCAGCAGAATAGCACCAAAGCTGCCCTCGCTAGTCAGCTTCTCAAATTTTTGTTTTTTTTAAGCTTGGTACAGAACACTGTCCTCATTAAGCAATTTACCAAGGTTAACTTCAGGCTGATACTAGGCAAACCCCTAAAAGGGTTCTGTATGAGGAAAAAATACTCAAGTTCATGCAAAGGTGCTAGATGGGGAACCCCCTGGCCTGAAGTAGAAGTACATACCGGCGTAGCATAGAAGGACAAACCCAGTTGGAAAAAGGGGCAGCCAAATGATGGACTTATGGCACTTGCCCTTCCAGCACTATTGAGAGTTGATTAAGGCACTGCGGACAAGAGCAGCCATCAAGCTGAGTTTTTAGCAGAGGTGGGAATCGAACCCACAACCTTTTGGACCAGGTTATCGACCTGAGCCGGGCGCTCTACCGACTGAGCTATTTAGGCAGGCTCTATCAGGAAAGGACCTCGGGTTGGTATTGACTTTATTAGGCAGAAGATGAACTTCTGGCCCTGCCAATCAATGCAGAGACACAAGGGGATAATGGTTTCTTACTGTCATCTGGAAAGTATCCCAACAGATCTAGGTTCCTGTGGTGTAATGGTTAAAGCGCATGCTTCTCTTTGTGGGGTCCAGAATTCAAATCCCGGGTGGGTGACTTTTCAGGTTTTTTTATGCCTGTACAGAATCCTTTATTCTACGCCGGCTTGCCAATGGTATTTTCATCATGCTGCATTCAAGTGCGACTGCTACTTTGGAGACGGCAAAATCAGCACCCCACATGGCTGTTCTAGGGCGCATTCAGCAAATCACTTGGTTTCTTTGCCCAAAGGGCCCAGCGTGCGAGTCCCAGGGGTGCATTTCAGGGAAAGGTGCCTTTTCTTCGGGCAACATTAATGAGTAACCAATATTTCACATTTGTTAATGCACCAAAACTTCCTTCGCTAATCAGCTTCTCAAATGCTTTCTTTCAAGAAAGTTCATCTGTGCCATCTTCTGCATGCTGCCTTCAAGAGCGACCTCTACTTTCTTTTCAGCAGAATAGCACCAAAGCTGCCCTCGCTAGTCAGCTTCTCAAATTTTTGTTTTTTTTAAGCTTGGTACAGAACACTGTCCTCATTAAGCAATTTACCAAGGTTAACTTCAGGCTGATACTAGGCAAACCCCTAAAAGGGTTCTGTATGAGGAAAAAATACTCAAGTTCATGCAAAGGTGCTAGATGGGGAACCCCCTGGCCTGAAGTAGAAGTACATACCGGCGTAGCATAGAAGGACAAACCCAGTTGGAAAAAGGGGCAGCCAAATGATGGACTTATGGCACTTGGCCTTCCATCACTATTGAAAGTTGATTAAGGCACTGCGGACAAGAGCAGCCATCAAGCTGAGTTTTTAGCAGAGGTGGGAATCGAACCCACAACCTTTTGGACCAGGTTATCGACCTGAGCCAGGCGCTCTACCGACTGAGCTATTTAGGCAGGCTCTATTAGGAAAGGACCTCGGGTTGGTATTGACTTTATTAGGCAGAAGATGAACTTCTGGCCCTGCCAGTCAATGCAGAGACACAAGGGGATAATGGTTTCTTACTGTCATCTGGAAATTATCCCAACAGATCTAGGTTCCTGTGGTGTAATGGTTAAAGCGCATGCTTCTCTTCGTGGGGTCCAGAATTCAAATCCCGGGTGGGTGACTTTTCAGGTTTTTTTATGCCTGTACAGAATCCTTTATTCTACGCCGGATTGCCAATGGTATTTTCATCATGCTGCATTCAAGTGCGACTGCTACTTTGGAGACGGCAAAATCAGCACCCCACATGGCTGTTCTAGGGCGCATTCAGCAAATCACTTGGTTTCTTTGCCCAAAGGGCCCAGCGTGCGAGTCCCAGGGGTGCATTTCAGGGAAAGGTGCCTTTTCTTCGGGCAACATTAATGAGTAACCAATATTTCACATTTGTTAATGCACCAAAACTTCCTTCGCTAATCAGCTTCTCAAATGCTTTCATTCAAGAAAGTTCATCTGTGCCATCTTCTGCATGCTGCCTTCAAGAGCGACCTCTACTTTCTTTTCAGCAGAATAGCACCAAAGCTGCCCTCGCTAGTCAGCTTCTCAAATTTTTGTTTTTTTTAAGCTTGGTACAGAACACTGTCCTCATTAAGCAATTTACCAAGGTTAACTTCAGGCTGATACTAGGCAAACCCCTAAAAGGGTTCTGTATGAGGAAAAAATACTCAAGTTCATGCAAAGGTGCTAGATGGGGAACCCCCTGGCCTGAAGTAGAAGTACATACCGGCGTAGCATAGAAGGACAAACCCAGTTGGAAAAAGGGGCAGCCAAATGATGGACTTATGGCACTTGCCCTTCCATCACTATTGAGAGTTGATTAAGGCACTGCGGACAAGAGCAGCCATCAAGCTGAGTTTTTAGCAGAGGTGGGAATCGAACCCACAACCTTTTGGACCAGGTTATCGACCTGAGCCGGGCGCTCTACCGACTGAGCTATTTAGGCAGGCTCTATCAGGAAAGGACCTCGGGTTGGTATTGACTTTATTAGGCAGAAGATGAACTTCTGGCCCTGCCAATCAATGCAGAGACACAAGGGGATAATGGTTTCTTACTGTCATCTGGAAAGTATCCCAACAGATCTAGGTTCCTGTGGTGTAATGGTTAAAGCGCATGCTTCTCTTTGTGGGGTCCAGAATTCAAATCCCGGGTGGGTGACTTTTCAGGTTTTTTTATGCCTGTACAGAATCCTTTATTCTACGCCGGCTTGCCAATGGTATTTTCATCATGCTGCATTCAAGTGCGACTGCTACTTTGGAGACGGCAAAATCAGCACCCCACATGGCTGTTCTAGGGCGCATTCAGCAAATCACTTGGTTTCTTTGCCCAAAGGGCCCAGCGTGCGAGTCCCAGGGGTGCATTTCAGGGAAAGGTGCCTTTTCTTCGGGCAACATTAATGAGTAACCAATATTTCACATTTGTTAATGCACCAAAACTTCCTTCGCTAATCAGCTTCTCAAATGCTTTCATTCAAGAAAGTTCATCTGTGCCATCTTCTGCATGCTGCCTTCAAGAGCGACCTCTACTTTCTTTTCAGCAGAATAGCACCAAAGCTGCCCTCGCTAGTCAGCTTCTCAAATTTTTGTTTTTTTTAAGCTTGGTACAGAACACTGTCCTCATTAAGCAATTTACCAAGGTTAACTTCAGGCTGATACTAGGCAAACCCCTAAAAGGGTTCTGTATGAGGAAAAAATACTCAAGTTCATGCAAAGGTGCTAGATGGGGAACCCCCTGGCCTGAAGTAGAAGTACATACCGGCGTAGCATAGAAGGACAAACCCAGTTGGAAAAAGGGGCAGCCAAATGATGGACTTATGGCACTTGCCCTTCCATCACTATTGAGAGTTGATTAAGGCACTGCGGACAAGAGCAGCCATCAAGCTGAGTTTTTAGCAGAGGTGGGAATCGAACCCACAACCTTTTGGACCAGGTTATCGACCTGAGCCGGGCGCTCTACCGACTGAGCTATTTAGGCAGGCTCTATTAGGAAAGGACCTCGGGTTGGTATTGACTTTATTAGGCAGAAGATGAACTTCTGGCCCTGCCAGTCAATGCAGAGTCACAAGGGGATAATGGTTTCTTACTGTCATCTGGGAATTATCCCAACAGATCTAGGTTCCTGTGGTGTAATGGTTAAAGCGCATGCTTCTCTTCGTGGGGTACAGAATTCAAATCCCGGGTGGGTGACTTTTCAGGTTTTTTTATGCCTGTACAGAATCCTTTATTTTACGCCGGCTTGCCAATGGTATTTTCATCATGCTGCATTCAAGTGCGACTGCTACTTTGGAGACGGCAAAATCAGCACCCCACATGGCTGTTCTAGGGCGCATTCAGCAAATCACTTGGTTTCTTTACCCAAAGGGCCCAGCGTGCGAGTCCCAGGGGTGCATTTCAGGGAAAGGTGCCTTTTCTTCGGGCAACATTAATGAGTAACCAATATTTCACATTTGTTAATGCACCAAAACTTCCTTCGCTAATCAGCTTCTCAAATGCTTTCATTCAAGAAAGTTCATCTGTGCCATCTAAGGTGCTAGATGGGGAACCCCCTGGCCTGAAGTAGAAGTACATACCGGCGTAGCATAGAAGGACAAACCCAGTTGGAAAAAGGGGCAGCCAAATGATGGACTTATGGCACTTGCCCTTCCATCACTATTGAGAGTTGATTAAGGCACTGCGGACAAGAGCAGCCATCAAGCTGAGTTTTTAGCAGAGGTGGGAATCGAACCCACAACCTTTTGGACCAGGTTATCGACCTGAGCCGGGCGCTCTACCAACTGAGCTATTTAGGCAGGCTCTATTAGGAAAGGACCTCGGGTTGGTATTGACTTTATTAGGCAGAAGATGAACTTCTGGCCCTGCCAGTCAATGCAGAGTCACAAGGGGATAATGGTTTCTTACTGTCATCTGGGAATTATACCAACAGATCTAGGTTCCTGTGGTGTAATGGTTAAAGCGCATGCTTCTCTTCGTGGGGTCCAGAATTCAAATCCCGGGTGGGTAACTTTTCAGGTTTTTTTATGCCTGTACAGAATCCTTTAATCTACGCCGGCTTGCCAATGGTATTTTCATCATGCTGCATTCAAGTGCGACTGCTACTTTGGAGACGGCAAAATCAGCACCCCCACATGGCTGTTCTAGGGCGCATTCAGCAAATCACTTGGTTTCTTTGCCCAAAGGGCCCAGCGTGCGAGTCCCAGGGGTGCATTTCAGGGAAAGGTGCCTTTTCTTCGGGCAACATTAATGAGTAACCAATATTTCACATTTGTTAATGCACCAAAACTTCCTTCGCTAATCAGCTTCTCAAATGCTTTCATTCAAGAAAGTTCATCTGTGCCATCTAAGGTGCTAGATGGGGAACCCCCTGGCCTGAAGTAGAAGTACATACCGGCGTAGCATAGAAGGATAAACCCAGTTGGAAAAAGGGGCAGCCAAATGATGGACTTATGGCACTTGCCCTTCCATCACTATTGAGAGTTGATTAAGGCACTGCGGACAAGAGCAGCCATCAAGCTGAGTTATTAGCAGAGGTGGGAATCGAACCAACAACCTTTTGGACCAGGTTATCGACCTGAGCCGGGCGCTCTACCGACTGAGCTATTTAGGCAGGCTCTATTAGGAAAGGACCTCGGGTTGGTATTGACTTTATTAGGCAGAAGATGAACTTCCGGCCCTGCCAGTCAATGCAGAGACACAAGGGGACAATGGTTTCTTACTGTCATCTGGAAATTATCCCAACAGATCTAGGTTCCTGTGGTGTAATGGTTAAAGCGCATGCTTCTCTTCGTGGGGTCCAGAATTCAAATCCCGGGTGGGTGACTTTTCAGGTTTTTTTATGCCTGTACAGAATCCTTTATTCTACGCCGGCTTGCCAATGGTATTTTCATCATGCTGCATTCAAGTGCGACTGCTACTTTGGAGACGGCAAAATCAGCACCCCCACATGGCTGTTCTAGGGCGCATTCAGCAAATCACTTGGTTTCTTTGCCCAAAGGGCCCAGCGTGCGAGTCCCAGGGGTGCATTTCAGGGAAAGGTGCCTTTTCTTCGGGCAACATTAATGAGTAACCAATATTTCACATTTGTTAATGCACCAAAACTTCCTTCGCTAATCAGCTTCTCAAATGCTTTCTTTCAAGAAAGTTCATCTGTGCCATCTTCTGCATGCTGCCTTCAAGAGCGACCTCTACTTTCTTTTCAGCAGAATAGCACCAAAGCTGCCCTCGCTAGTCAGCTTCTCAAATTTTTGTTTTTTTTAAGCTTGGTACAGAACACTGTCCTCATTAAGCAATTTACCAAGGTTAACTTCAGGCTGATACTAGGCAAACCCCTAAAAGGGTTCTGTATGAGGAAAAAATACTCAAGTTCATGCAAAGGTGCTAGATGGGGAACCCCCTGGCCTGAAGTAGAAGTACATACCGGCGTAGCATAGAAGGACAAACCCAGTTGGAAAAAGGGGCAGCCAAATGATGGACTTATGGCACTTGCCCTTCCATCACTATTGAGAGTTGATTAAGGCACTGCGGACAAGAGCAGCCATCAAGCTGAGTTTTTAGCAGAGGTGGGAATCGAACCCACAACCTTTTGGACCAGGTTATCGACCTGAGCCGGGCGCTCTACCGACTGAGCTATTTAGGCAGGCTCTATTAGGAAAGGACCTCGGGTTGGTATTGACTTTATTAGGCAGAAGATGAACTTCTGGCCCTGCCAATCAATGCAGAGACACAAGGGGATAATGGTTTCTTACTGTCATCTGGAAATTATCCCAACAGATCTAGGTTCCTGTGGTGTAATGGTTAAAGCGCATGCTTCTCTTCGTGGGGTCCAGAATTCAAATCCCGGGTGGGTGACTTTTCAGGTTTTTTTATGCCTGTACAGAATCCTTTATTCTACGCCGGCTTGCCAATGGTATTTTCATCATGCTGCATTCAAGTGCGACTGCTACTTTGGAGACGGCAAAATCAGCACCCCCACATGGCTGTTCTAGGGCGCATTCAGCAAATCACTTGGTTTCTTTGCCCAAAGGGCCCAGCGTGCGAGTCCCAGGGGTGCATTTCAGGGAAAGGTGCCTTTTCTTCGGGCAACATTAATGAGTAACCAATATTTCACATTTGTTAATGCACCAAAACTTCCTTCGCTAATCAGCTTCTCAAATGCTTTCTTTCAAGAAAGTTCATCTGTGCCATCTTCTGCATGCTGCCTTCAAGAGCGACCTCTACTTTCTTTTCAGCAGAATAGCACCAAAGCTGCCCTCGCTAGTCAGCTTCTCAAATTTTTGTTTTTTTTAAGCTTTGTACAGAACACTGTCCTCATTAAGCAATTTACCAAGGTTAACTTCAGGCTGATACTAGGCAAACCCCTAAAAGGGTTCTGTATGAGGAAAAAATACTCAAGTTCATGCAAAGGTGCTAGATGGGGAACCCCCTGGCCTGAAGTAGAAGTACATACCGGCGTAGCATAGAAGGACAAACCCAGTTGGAAAAAGGGGCAGCCAAATGATGGACTTATGGCACTTGGCCTTCCATCACTATTGAAAGTTGATTAAGGCACTGCGGACAAGAGCAGCCATCAAGCTGAGTTTTTAGCAGAGGTGGGAATCGAACCCACAACCTTTTGGACCAGGTTATCGACCTGAGCCGGGCGCTCTACCGACTGAGCTATTTAGGCAGGCTCTATTAGGAAAGGACCTCGGGTTGGTATTGACTTTATTAGGCAGAAGATGAACTTCTGGCCCTGCCAGTCAATGCAGAGACACAAGGGGATAATGGTTTCTTACTGTCATCTGGAAATTATCCCAACAGATCTAGGTTCCTGTGGTGTAATGGTTAAAGCGCATGCTTCTCTTCGTGGGGTCCAGAATTCAAATCCCGGGTGGGTGACTTTTCAGGTTTTTTTATGCCTGTACAGAATCCTTTATTCTACGCCGGATTGCCAATGGTATTTTCATCATGCTGCATTCAAGTGCGACTGCTACTTTGGAGACGGCAAAATCAGCACCCCACATGGCTGTTCTAGGGCGCATTCAGCAAATCACTTGGTTTCTTTGCCCAAAGGGCCCAGCGTGCGAGTCCCAGGGGTGCATTTAAGGGAAAGGTGCCTTTTCTTCGGGCAACATTAATGAGTAACCAATATTTCACATTTGTTAATGCACCAAAACTTCCTTCGCTAATCAGCTTCTCAAATGCTTTCATTCAAGAAAGTTCATCTGTGCCATCTTCTGCATGCTGCCTTCAAGAGCGACCTCTACTTTCTTTTCAGCAGAATAGCACCAAAGCTGCCCTCGCTAGTCAGCTTCTCAAATTTTTGTTTTTTTTAAGCTTGGTACAGAACACTGTCCTCATTAAGCAATTTACCAAGGTTAACTTCAGGCTGATACTAGGCAAACCCCTAAAAGGGTTCTGTATGAGGAAAAAATACTCAAGTTCATGCAAAGGTGCTAGATGGGGAACCCCCTGGCCTGAAGTAGAAGTACATACCGGCGTAGCATAGAAGGACAAACCCAGATGGAAAAAGGGGCAGCCAAATGATGGACTTATAGCACTTGCCCTTCCATCACTATTGAGAGTTGATTAAGGCACTGCGGACAAGAGCAGCCATCAAGCTGAGTTTTTAGCAGAGGTGGGAATCGAACCCACAACCTTTTGGACCAGGTTATCGACCTGAGCCGGGCGCTCTACCGACTGAGCTATTTAGGCAGGCTCTATTAGGAAAGGACCTCGGGTTGGTATTGACTTTATTAGGCAGAAGATGAACTTCTGGCCCTGCCAATCAATGCAGAGACACAAGGGGATAATGGTTTCTTACTGTCATCTGGAAATTATCCCAACAGATCTAGGTTCCTGTGGTGTAATGGTTAAAGCGCATGCTTCTCTTCGTGGGGTCCAGAATTCAAATCCCGGGTGGGTGACTTTTCAGGTTTTTTTATGCCTGTACAGAATCCTTTATTCTACGCCGGCTTGCCAATGGTATTTTCATCATGCTGCATTCAAGTGCGACTGCTACTTTGGAGACGGCAAAATCAGCACCCCCACATGGCTGTTCTAGGGCGCATTCAGCAAATCACTTGGTTTCTTTGCCCAAAGGGCCCAGCGTGCGAGTCCCAGGGGTGCATTTCAGGGAAAGGTGCCTTTTCTTCGGGCAACATTAATGAGTAACCAATATTTCACATTTGTTAATGCACCAAAACTTCCTTCGCTAATCAGCTTCTCAAATGCTTTCATTCAAGAAAGTTCATCTGTGCCATCTTCTGCATGCTGCCTTCAAGAGCGACCTCTACTTTCTTTTCAGCAGAATAGCACCAAAGCTGCCCTCGCTAGTCAGCTTCTCAAATTTTTGTTTTTTTTAAGCTTGGTACAGAACACTGTCCTCATTAAGCAATTTACCAAGGTTAACTTCAGGCTGATACTAGGCAAACCCCTAAAAGGGTTCTGTATGAGGAAAAAATACTCAAGTTCATGCAAAGGTGCTAGATGGGGAACCCCCTGGCCTGAAGTAGAAGTACATACCGGCGTAGCATAGAAGGACAAACCCAGATGGAAAAAGGGGCAGCCAAATGATGGACTTATAGCACTTGCCCTTCCATCACTATTGAGAGTTGATTAAGGCACTGCGGACAAGAGCAGCCATCAAGCTGAGTTTTTAGCAGAGGTGGGAATCGAACCCACAACCTTTTGGACCAGGTTATCGACCTGAGCCGGGCGCTCTACCGACTGAGCTATTTAGGCAGGCTCTATTAGGAAAGGACCTCGGGTTGGTATTGACTTTATTAGGCAGAAGATGAACTTCTGGCCCTGCCAATCAATGCAGAGACACAAGGGGATAATGGTTTCTTACTGTCATCTGGAAAGTATCCCAACAGATCTAGGTTCCTGTGGTGTAATGGTTAAAGCGCATGCTTCTCTTCGTGGGGTCCAGAATTCAAATCCCGGGTGGGTGACTTTTCAGGTTTTTTTATGCCTGTACAGAATCCTTTATTCTACGCCGGCTTGCCAATGGTATTTTCATCATGCTGCATTCAAGTGCGACTGCTACTTTGGAGACGGCAAAATCAGCACCCCCACATGGCTGTTCTAGGGCGCATTCAGCAAATCACTTGGTTTCTTTGCCCAAAGGGCCCAGCGTGCGAGTCCCAGGGGTGCATTTCAGGGAAAGGTGCCTTTTCTTCGGGCAACATTAATGAGTAACCAATATTTCACATTTGTTAATGCACCAAAACTTCCTTCGCTAATCAGCTTCTCAAATGCTTTCATTCAAGAAAGTTCATCTGTGCCATCTTCTGCATGCTGCCTTCAAGAGCGACCTCTACTTTCTTTTCAGCAGAATAGCACCAAAGCTGCCCTCGCTAGTCAGCTTCTCAAATTTTTGTTTTTTTTAAGCTTGGTACAGAACACTGTCCTCATTAAGCAATTTACCAAGGTTAACTTCAGGCTGATACTAGGCAAACCCCTAAAAGGGTTCTGTATGAGGAAAAAATACTCAAGTTCATGCAAAGGTGCTAGATGGGGAACCCCCTGGCCTGAAGTAGAAGTACATACCGGCGTAGCATAGAAGGACAAACCCAGATGGAAAAAGGGGCAGCCAAATGATGGACTTATAGCACTTGCCCTTCCATCACTATTGAGAGTTGATTAAGGCACTGCGGACAAGAGCAGCCATCAAGCTGAGTTTTTAGCAGAGGTGGGAATCGAACCCACAACCTTTTGGACCAGGTTATCGACCTGAGCCGGGCGCTCTACCGACTGAGCTATTTAGGCAGGCTCTATTAGGAAAGGACCTCGGGTTGGTATTGACTTTATTAGGCAGAAGATGAACTTCTGGCCCTGCCAATCAATGCAGAGACACAAGGGGATAATGGTTTCTTACTGTCATCTGGAAAGTATCCCAACAGATCTAGGTTCCTGTGGTGTAATGGTTAAAGCGCATGCTTCTCTTCGTGGGGTCCAGAATTCAAATCCCGGGTGGGTGACTTTTCAGGTTTTTTTATGCCTGTACAGAATCCTTTATTCTACGCCGGCTTGCCAATGGTATTTTCATCATGCTGCATTCAAGTGCGACTGCTACTTTGGAGACGGCAAAATCAGCACCCCCACATGGCTGTTCTAGGGCGCATTCAGCAAATCACTTGGTTTCTTTGCCCAAAGGGCCCAGCGTGCGAGTCCCAGGGGTGCATTTCAGGGAAAGGTGCCTTTTCTTCGGGCAACATTAATGAGTAACCAATATTTCACATTTGTTAATGCACCAAAACTTCCTTCGCTAATCAGCTTCTCAAATGCTTTCATTCAAGAAAGTTCATCTGTGCCATCTTCTGCATGCTGCCTTCAAGAGCGACCTCTACTTTCTTTTCAGCAGAATAGCACCAAAGCTGCCCTCGCTAGTCAGCTTCTCAAATTTTTGTTTTTTTTAAGCTTGGTACAGAACACTGTCCTCATTAAGCAATTTACCAAGGTTAACTTCAGGCTGATACTAGGCAAACCCCTAAAAGGGTTCTGTATGAGGAAAAAATACTCAAGTTCATGCAAAGGTGCTAGATGGGGAACCCCCTGGCCTGAAGTAGAAGTACATACCGGCGTAGCATAGAAGGACAAACCCAGATGGAAAAAGGGGCAGCCAAATGATGGACTTATAGCACTTGCCCTTCCATCACTATTGAGAGTTGATTAAGGCACTGCGGACAAGAGCAGCCATCAAGCTGAGTTTTTAGCAGAGGTGGGAATCGAACCCACAACCTTTTGGACCAGGTTATCGACCTGAGCCGGGCGCTCTACCGACTGAGCTATTTAGGCAGGCTCTATTAGGAAAGGACCTCGGGTTGGTATTGACTTTATTAGGCAGAAGATGAACTTCTGGCCCTGCCAATCAATGCAGAGACACAAGGGGATAATGGTTTCTTACTGTCATCTGGAAATTATCCCAACAGATCTAGGTTCCTGTGGTGTAATGGTTAAAGCGCATGCTTCTCTTCGTGGGGTCCAGAATTCAAATCCCGGGTGGGTGACTTTTCAGGTTTTTTTATGCCTGTACAGAATCCTTTATTCTACGCCGGCTTGCCAATGGTATTTTCATCATGCTGCATTCAAGTGCGACTGCTACTTTGGAGACGGCAAAATCAGCACCCCCACATGGCTGTTCTAGGGCGCATTCAGCAAATCACTTGGTTTCTTTGCCCAAAGGGCCCAGCGTGCGAGTCCCAGGGGTGCATTTCAGGGAAAGGTGCCTTTTCTTCGGGCAACATTAATGAGTAACCAATATTTCACATTTGTTAATGCACCAAAACTTCCTTCGCTAATCAGCTTCTCAAATGCTTTCATTCAAGAAAGTTCATCTGTGCCATCTTCTGCATGCTGCCTTCAAGAGCGACCTCTACTTTCTTTTCAGCAGAATAGCACCAAAGCTGCCCTCGCTAGTCAGCTTCTCAAATTTTTGTTTTTTTTAAGCTTGGTACAGAACACTGTCCTCATTAAGCAATTTACCAAGGTTAACTTCAGGCTGATACTAGGCAAACCCCTAAAAGGGTTCTGTATGAGGAAAAAATACTCAAGTTCATGCAAAGGTGCTAGATGGGGAACCCCCTGGCCTGAAGTAGAAGTACATACCGGCGTAGCATAGAAGGACAAACCCAGATGGAAAAAGGGGCAGCCAAATGATGGACTTATAGCACTTGCCCTTCCATCACTATTGAGAGTTGATTAAGGCACTGCGGACAAGAGCAGCCATCAAGCTGAGTTTTTAGCAGAGGTGGGAATCGAACCCACAACCTTTTGGACCAGGTTATCGACCTGAGCCGGGCGCTCTACCGACTGAGCTATTTAGGCAGGCTCTATTAGGAAAGGACCTCGGGTTGGTATTGACTTTATTAGGCAGAAGATGAACTTCTGGCCCTGCCAATCAATGCAGAGACACAAGGGGATAATGGTTTCTTACTGTCATCTGGAAAGTATCCCAACAGATCTAGGTTCCTGTGGTGTAATGGTTAAAGCGCATGCTTCTCTTCGTGGGGTCCAGAATTCAAATCCCGGGTGGGTGACTTTTCAGGTTTTTTTATGCCTGTACAGAATCCTTTATTCTACGCCGGCTTGCCAATGGTATTTTCATCATGCTGCATTCAAGTGCGACTGCTACTTTGGAGACGGCAAAATCAGCACCCCCACATGGCTGTTCTAGGGCGCATTCAGCAAATCACTTGGTTTCTTTGCCCAAAGGGCCCAGCGTGCGAGTCCCAGGGGTGCATTTCAGGGAAAGGTGCCTTTTCTTCGGGCAACATTAATGAGTAACCAATATTTCACATTTGTTAATGCACCAAAACTTCCTTCGCTAATCAGCTTCTCAAATGCTTTCATTCAAGAAAGTTCATCTGTGCCATCTTCTGCATGCTGCCTTCAAGAGCGACCTCTACTTTCTTTTCAGCAGAATAGCACCAAAGCTGCCCTCGCTAGTCAGCTTCTCAAATTTTTGTTTTTTTTAAGCTTGGTACAGAACACTGTCCTCATTAAGCAATTTACCAAGGTTAACTTCAGGCTGATACTAGGCAAACCCCTAAAAGGGTTCTGTATGAGGAAAAAATACTCAAGTTCATGCAAAGGTGCTAGATGGGGAACCCCCTGGCCTGAAGTAGAAGTACATACCGGCGTAGCATAGAAGGACAAACCCAGTTGGAAAAAGGGGCAGCCAAATGATGGACTTATGGCACTTGCCCTTCCATCACTATTGAGAGTTGATTAAGGCACTGCGGACAAGAGCAGCCATCAAGCTGAGTTTTTAGCAGAGGTGGGAATCGAACCCACAACCTTTTGGACCAGGTTATCGACCTGAGCCGGGCGCTCTACCGACTGAGCTATTTAGGCAGGCTCTATTAGGAAAGGACCTCGGGTTGGTATTGACTTTATTAGGCAGAAGATGAACTTCTGGCCCTGCCAATCAATGCAGAGACACAAGGGGATAATGGTTTCTTACTGTCATCTGGAAAGTATCCCAACAGATCTAGGTTCCTGTGGTGTAATGGTTAAAGCGCATGCTTCTCTTCGTGGGGTCCAGAATTCAAATCCCGGGTGGGTGACTTTTCAGGTTTTTTTATGCCTGTACAGAATCCTTTATTCTACGCCGGCTTGCCAATGGTATTTTCATCATGCTGCATTCAAGTGCGACTGCTACTTTGGAGACGGCAAAATCAGCACCCCCACATGGCTGTTCTAGGGCGCATTCAGCAAATCACTTGGTTTCTTTGCCCAAAGGGCCCAGCGTGCGAGTCCCAGGGGTGCATTTCAGGGAAAGGTGCCTTTTCTTCGGGCAACATTAATGAGTAACCAATATTTCACATTTGTTAATGCACCAAAACTTCCTTCGCTAATCAGCTTCTCAAATGCTTTCATTCAAGAAAGTTCATCTGTGCCATCTTCTGCATGCTGCCTTCAAGAGCGACCTCTACTTTCTTTTCAGCAGAATAGCACCAAAGCTGCCCTCGCTAGTCAGCTTCTCAAATTTTTGTTTTTTTTAAGCTTGGTACAGAACACTGTCCTCATTAAGCAATTTACCAAGGTTAACTTCAGGCTGATACTAGGCAAACCCCTAAAAGGGTTCTGTATGAGGAAAAAATACTCAAGTTCATGCAAAGGTGCTAGATGGGGAACCCCCTGGCCTGAAGTAGAAGTACATACCGGCGTAGCATAGAAGGACAAACCCAGTTGGAAAAAGGGGCAGCCAAATGATGGACTTATGGCACTTGCCCTTCCATCACTATTGAGAGTTGATTAAGGCACTGCGGACAAGAGCAGCCATCAAGCTGAGTTTTTAGCAGAGGTGGGAATCGAACCCACAACCTTTTGGACCAGGTTATCGACCTGAGCCGGGCGCTCTACCAACTGAGCTATTTAGGCAGGCTCTATTAGGAAAGGACCTCGGGTTGGTATTGACTTTATTAGGCAGAAGATGAACTTCTGGCCCTGCCAGTCAATGCAGAGTCACAAGGGGATAATGGTTTCTTACTGTCATCTGGGAATTATACCAACAGATCTAGGTTCCTGTGGTGTAATGGTTAAAGCGCATGCTTCTCTTCGTGGGGTCCAGAATTCAAATCCCGGGTGGGTAACTTTTCAGGTTTTTTTATGCCTGTACAGAATCCTTTAATCTACGCCGGCTTGCCAATGGTATTTTCATCATGCTGCATTCAAGTGCGACTGCTACTTTGGAGACGGCAAAATCAGCACCCCCACATGGCTGTTCTAGGGCGCATTCAGCAAATCACTTGGTTTCTTTGCCCAAAGGGCCCAGCGTGCGAGTCCCAGGGGTGCATTTCAGGGAAAGGTGCCTTTTCTTCGGGCAACATTAATGAGTAACCAATATTTCACATTTGTTAATGCACCAAAACTTCCTTCGCTAATCAGCTTCTCAAATGCTTTCATTCAAGAAAGTTCATCTGTGCCATCTAAGGTGCTAGATGGGGAACCCCCTGGCCTGAAGTAGAAGTACATACCGGCGTAGCATAGAAGGATAAACCCAGTTGGAAAAAGGGGCAGCCAAATGATGGACTTATGGCACTTGCCCTTCCATCACTATTGAGAGTTGATTAAGGCACTGCGGACAAGAGCAGCCATCAAGCTGAGTTATTAGCAGAGGTGGGAATCGAACCAACAACCTTTTGGACCAGGTTATCGACCTGAGCCGGGCGCTCTACCGACTGAGCTATTTAGGCAGGCTCTATTAGGAAAGGACCTCGGGTTGGTATTGACTTTATTAGGCAGAAGATGAACTTCCGGCCCTGCCAGTCAATGCAGAGACACAAGGGGACAATGGTTTCTTACTGTCATCTGGAAATTATCCCAACAGATCTAGGTTCCTGTGGTGTAATGGTTAAAGCGCATGCTTCTCTTCGTGGGGTCCAGAATTCAAATCCCGGGTGGGTGACTTTTCAGGTTTTTTTATGCCTGTACAGAATCCTTTATTCTACGCCGGCTTGCCAATGGTATTTTCATCATGCTGCATTCAAGTGCGACTGCTACTTTGGAGACGGCAAAATCAGCACCCCCACATGGCTGTTCTAGGGCGCATTCAGCAAATCACTTGGTTTCTTTGCCCAAAGGGCCCAGCGTGCGAGTCCCAGGGGTGCATTTCAGGGAAAGGTGCCTTTTCTTCGGGCAACATTAATGAGTAACCAATATTTCACATTTGTTAATGCACCAAAACTTCCTTCGCTAATCAGCTTCTCAAATGCTTTCTTTCAAGAAAGTTCATCTGTGCCATCTTCTGCATGCTGCCTTCAAGAGCGACCTCTACTTTCTTTTCAGCAGAATAGCACCAAAGCTGCCCTCGCTAGTCAGCTTCTCAAATTTTTGTTTTTTTTAAGCTTGGTACAGAACACTGTCCTCATTAAGCAATTTACCAAGGTTAACTTCAGGCTGATACTAGGCAAACCCCTAAAAGGGTTCTGTATGAGGAAAAAATACTCAAGTTCATGCAAAGGTGCTAGATGGGGAACCCCCTGGCCTGAAGTAGAAGTACATACCGGCGTAGCATAGAAGGACAAACCCAGTTGGAAAAAGGGGCAGCCAAATGATGGACTTATGGCACTTGCCCTTCCATCACTATTGAGAGTTGATTAAGGCACTGCGGACAAGAGCAGCCATCAAGCTGAGTTTTTAGCAGAGGTGGGAATCGAACCCACAACCTTTTGGACCAGGTTATCGACCTGAGCCGGGCGCTCTACCGACTGAGCTATTTAGGCAGGCTCTATTAGGAAAGGACCTCGGGTTGGTATTGACTTTATTAGGCAGAAGATGAACTTCTGGCCCTGCCAATCAATGCAGAGACACAAGGGGATAATGGTTTCTTACTGTCATCTGGAAATTATCCCAACAGATCTAGGTTCCTGTGGTGTAATGGTTAAAGCGCATGCTTCTCTTCGTGGGGTCCAGAATTCAAATCCCGGGTGGGTGACTTTTCAGGTTTTTTTATGCCTGTACAGAATCCTTTATTCTACGCCGGCTTGCCAATGGTATTTTCATCATGCTGCATTCAAGTGCGACTGCTACTTTGGAGACGGCAAAATCAGCACCCCCACATGGCTGTTCTAGGGCGCATTCAGCAAATCACTTGGTTTCTTTGCCCAAAGGGCCCAGCGTGCGAGTCCCAGGGGTGCATTTCAGGGAAAGGTGCCTTTTCTTCGGGCAACATTAATGAGTAACCAATATTTCACATTTGTTAATGCACCAAAACTTCCTTCGCTAATCAGCTTCTCAAATGCTTTCTTTCAAGAAAGTTCATCTGTGCCATCTTCTGCATGCTGCCTTCAAGAGCGACCTCTACTTTCTTTTCAGCAGAATAGCACCAAAGCTGCCCTCGCTAGTCAGCTTCTCAAATTTTTGTTTTTTTTAAGCTTGGTACAGAACACTGTCCTCATTAAGCAATTTACCAAGGTTAACTTCAGGCTGATACTAGGCAAACCCCTAAAAGGGTTCTGTATGAGGAAAAAATACTCAAGTTCATGCAAAGGTGCTAGATGGGGAACCCCCTGGCCTGAAGTAGAAGTACATACCGGCGTAGCATAGAAGGACAAAGCCAGTTGGAAAAAGGGGCAGCCAAATGATGGACTTATGGCACTTGCCCTTCCATCACTATTGAGAGTTGATTAAGGCACTGCGGACAAGAGCAGCCATCAAGCTGAGTTTTTAGCAGAGGTGGGAATCGAACCCACAACCTTTTGGACCAGGTTATCGACCTGAGCCGGGCGCTCTACCGACTGAGCTATTTAGGCAGGCTCTATTAGGAAAGGACCTCGGGTTGGTATTGACTTTATTAGGCAGAAGATGAACTTCTGGCCCTGCCAATCAATGCAGAGACACAAGGGGATAATGGTTTCTTACTGTCATCTGGAAAGTATCCCAACAGATCTAGGTTCCTGTGGTGTAATGGTTAAAGCGCATGCTTCTCTTCGTGGGGTCCAGAATTCAAATCCCGGGTGGGTGACTTTTCAGGTTTTTTTATGCCTGTACAGAATCCTTTATTCTACGCCGGCTTGCCAATGGTATTTTCATCATGCTGCATTCAAGTGCGACTGCTACTTTGGAGACGGCAAAATCAGCACCCCCACATGGCTGTTCTAGGGCGCATTCAGCAAATCACTTGGTTTCTTTGCCCAAAGGGCCCAGCGTGCAAGTCCCAGGGGTGCATTTCAGGGAAAGGTGCCTTTTCTTCGGGCAACATTAATGAGTAACCAATATTTCACATTTGTTAATGCACCAAAACTTCCTTCGCTAATCAGCTTCTCAAATGCTTTCTTTCAAGAAAGTTCATCTGTGCCATCTTCTGCATGCTGCCTTCAAGAGCGACCTCTACTTTCTTTTCAGCAGAATAGCACCAAAGCTGCCCTCGCTAGTCAGCTTCTCAAATTTTTGTTTTTTTTAAGCTTGGTACAGAACACTGTCCTCATTAAGCAATTTACCAAGGTTAACTTCAGGCTGATACTAGGCAAACCCCTAAAAGGGTTCTGTATGAGGAAAAAATACTCAAGTTCATGCAAAGGTGCTAGATGGGGAACCCCCTGGCCTGAAGTAGAAGTACATACCGGCGTAGCATAGAAGGACAAACCCAGATGGAAAAAGGGGCAGCCAAATGATGGACTTATAGCACTTGCCCTTCCATCACTATTGAGAGTTGATTAAGGCACTGCGGACAAGAGCAGCCATCAAGCTGAGTTTTTAGCAGAGGTGGGAATCGAACCCACAACCTTTTGGACCAGGTTATCGACCTGAGCCGGGCGCTCTACCGACTGAGCTATTTAGGCAGGCTCTATTAGGAAAGGACCTCGGGTTGGTATTGACTTTATTAGGCAGAAGATGAACTTCTGGCCCTGCCAATCAATGCAGAGACACAAGGGGATAATGGTTTCTTACTGTCATCTGGAAAGTATCCCAACAGATCTAGGTTCCTGTGGTGTAATGGTTAAAGCGCATGCTTCTCTTCGTGGGGTCCAGAATTCAAATCCCGGGTGGGTGACTTTTCAGGTTTTTTTATGCCTGTACAGAATCCTTTATTCTACGCCGGCTTGCCAATGGTATTTTCATCATGCTGCATTCAAGTGCGACTGCTACTTTGGAGACGGCAAAATCAGCACCCCCACATGGCTGTTCTAGGGCGCATTCAGCAAATCACTTGGTTTCTTTGCCCAAAGGGCCCAGCGTGCGAGTCCCAGGGGTGCATTTCAGGGAAAGGTGCCTTTTCTTCGGGCAACATTAATGAGTAACCAATATTTCACATTTGTTAATGCACCAAAACTTCCTTCGCTAATCAGCTTCTCAAATGCTTTCATTCAAGAAAGTTCATCTGTGCCATCTTCTGCATGCTGCCTTCAAGAGCGACCTCTACTTTCTTTTCAGCAGAATAGCACCAAAGCTGCCCTCGCTAGTCAGCTTCTCAAATTTTTGTTTTTTTTAAGCTTGGTACAGAACACTGTCCTCATTAAGCAATTTACCAAGGTTAACTTCAGGCTGATACTAGGCAAACCCCTAAAAGGGTTCTGTATGAGGAAAAAATACTCAAGTTCATGCAAAGGTGCTAGATGGGGAACCCCCTGGCCTGAAGTAGAAGTACATACCGGCGTAGCATAGAAGGACAAACCCAGATGGAAAAAGGGGCAGCCAAATGATGGACTTATAGCACTTGCCCTTCCATCACTATTGAGAGTTGATTAAGGCACTGCGGACAAGAGCAGCCATCAAGCTGAGTTTTTAGCAGAGGTGGGAATCGAACCCACAACCTTTTGGACCAGGTTATCGACCTGAGCCGGGCGCTCTACCGACTGAGCTATTTAGGCAGGCTCTATTAGGAAAGGACCTCGGGTTGGTATTGACTTTATTAGGCAGAAGATGAACTTCTGGCCCTGCCAATCAATGCAGAGACACAAGGGGATAATGGTTTCTTACTGTCATCTGGAAAGTATCCCAACAGATCTAGGTTCCTGTGGTGTAATGGTTAAAGCGCATGCTTCTCTTCGTGGGGTCCAGAATTCAAATCCCGGGTGGGTGACTTTTCAGGTTTTTTTATGCCTGTACAGAATCCTTTATTCTACGCCGGCTTGCCAATGGTATTTTCATCATGCTGCATTCAAGTGCGACTGCTACTTTGGAGACGGCAAAATCAGCACCCCCACATGGCTGTTCTAGGGCGCATTCAGCAAATCACTTGGTTTCTTTGCCCAAAGGGCCCAGCGTGCGAGTCCCAGGGGTGCATTTCAGGGAAAGGTGCCTTTTCTTCGGGCAACATTAATGAGTAACCAATATTTCACATTTGTTAATGCACCAAAACTTCCTTCGCTAATCAGCTTCTCAAATGCTTTCATTCAAGAAAGTTCATCTGTGCCATCTTCTGCATGCTGCCTTCAAGAGCGACCTCTACTTTCTTTTCAGCAGAATAGCACCAAAGCTGCCCTCGCTAGTCAGCTTCTCAAATTTTTGTTTTTTTTAAGCTTGGTACAGAACACTGTCCTCATTAAGCAATTTACCAAGGTTAACTTCAGGCTGATACTAGGCAAACCCCTAAAAGGGTTCTGTATGAGGAAAAAATACTCAAGTTCATGCAAAGGTGCTAGATGGGGAACCCCCTGGCCTGAAGTAGAAGTACATACCGGCGTAGCATAGAAGGACAAACCCAGATGGAAAAAGGGGCAGCCAAATGATGGACTTATAGCACTTGCCCTTCCATCACTATTGAGAGTTGATTAAGGCACTGCGGACAAGAGCAGCCATCAAGCTGAGTTTTTAGCAGAGGTGGGAATCGAACCCACAACCTTTTGGACCAGGTTATCGACCTGAGCCGGGCGCTCTACCGACTGAGCTATTTAGGCAGGCTCTATTAGGAAAGGACCTCGGGTTGGTATTGACTTTATTAGGCAGAAGATGAACTTCTGGCCCTGCCAATCAATGCAGAGACACAAGGGGATAATGGTTTCTTACTGTCATCTGGAAAGTATCCCAACAGATCTAGGTTCCTGTGGTGTAATGGTTAAAGCGCATGCTTCTCTTCGTGGGGTCCAGAATTCAAATCCCGGGTGGGTGACTTTTCAGGTTTTTTTATGCCTGTACAGAATCCTTTATTCTACGCCGGCTTGCCAATGGTATTTTCATCATGCTGCATTCAAGTGCGACTGCTACTTTGGAGACGGCAAAATCAGCACCCCCACATGGCTGTTCTAGGGCGCATTCAGCAAATCACTTGGTTTCTTTGCCCAAAGGGCCCAGCGTGCGAGTCCCAGGGGTGCATTTCAGGGAAAGGTGCCTTTTCTTCGGGCAACATTAATGAGTAACCAATATTTCACATTTGTTAATGCACCAAAACTTCCTTCGCTAATCAGCTTCTCAAATGCTTTCATTCAAGAAAGTTCATCTGTGCCATCTTCTGCATGCTGCCTTCAAGAGCGACCTCTACTTTCTTTTCAGCAGAATAGCACCAAAGCTGCCCTCGCTAGTCAGCTTCTCAAATTTTTGTTTTTTTTAAGCTTGGTACAGAACACTGTCCTCATTAAGCAATTTACCAAGGTTAACTTCAGGCTGATACTAGGCAAACCCCTAAAAGGGTTCTGTATGAGGAAAAAATACTCAAGTTCATGCAAAGGTGCTAGATGGGGAACCCCCTGGCCTGAAGTAGAAGTACATACCGGCGTAGCATAGAAGGACAAACCCAGATGGAAAAAGGGGCAGCCAAATGATGGACTTATAGCACTTGCCCTTCCATCACTATTGAGAGTTGATTAAGGCACTGCGGACAAGAGCAGCCATCAAGCTGAGTTTTTAGCAGAGGTGGGAATCGAACCCACAACCTTTTGGACCAGGTTATCGACCTGAGCCGGGCGCTCTACCGACTGAGCTATTTAGGCAGGCTCTATTAGGAAAGGACCTCGGGTTGGTATTGACTTTATTAGGCAGAAGATGAACTTCTGGCCCTGCCAATCAATGCAGAGACACAAGGGGATAATGGTTTCTTACTGTCATCTGGAAAGTATCCCAACAGATCTAGGTTCCTGTGGTGTAATGGTTAAAGCGCATGCTTCTCTTCGTGGGGTCCAGAATTCAAATCCCGGGTGGGTGACTTTTCAGGTTTTTTTATGCCTGTACAGAATCCTTTATTCTACGCCGGCTTGCCAATGGTATTTTCATCATGCTGCATTCAAGTGCGACTGCTACTTTGGAGACGGCAAAATCAGCACCCCCACATGGCTGTTCTAGGGCGCATTCAGCAAATCACTTGGTTTCTTTGCCCAAAGGGCCCAGCGTGCGAGTCCCAGGGGTGCATTTCAGGGAAAGGTGCCTTTTCTTCGGGCAACATTAATGAGTAACCAATATTTCACATTTGTTAATGCACCAAAACTTCCTTCGCTAATCAGCTTCTCAAATGCTTTCATTCAAGAAAGTTCATCTGTGCCATCTTCTGCATGCTGCCTTCAAGAGCGACCTCTACTTTCTTTTCAGCAGAATAGCACCAAAGCTGCCCTCGCTAGTCAGCTTCTCAAATTTTTGTTTTTTTTAAGCTTGGTACAGAACACTGTCCTCATTAAGCAATTTACCAAGGTTAACTTCAGGCTGATACTAGGCAAACCCCTAAAAGGGTTCTGTATGAGGAAAAAATACTCAAGTTCATGCAAAGGTGCTAGATGGGGAACCCCCTGGCCTGAAGTAGAAGTACATACCGGCGTAGCATAGAAGGACAAACCCAGATGGAAAAAGGGGCAGCCAAATGATGGACTTATAGCACTTGCCCTTCCATCACTATTGAGAGTTGATTAAGGCACTGCGGACAAGAGCAGCCATCAAGCTGAGTTTTTAGCAGAGGTGGGAATCGAACCCACAACCTTTTGGACCAGGTTATCGACCTGAGCCGGGCGCTCTACCGACTGAGCTATTTAGGCAGGCTCTATTAGGAAAGGACCTCGGGTTGGTATTGACTTTATTAGGCAGAAGATGAACTTCTGGCCCTGCCAATCAATGCAGAGACACAAGGGGATAATGGTTTCTTACTGTCATCTGGAAATTATCCCAACAGATCTAGGTTCCTGTGGTGTAATGGTTAAAGCGCATGCTTCTCTTCGTGGGGTCCAGAATTCAAATCCCGGGTGGGTGACTTTTCAGGTTTTTTTATGCCTGTACAGAATCCTTTATTCTACGCCGGCTTGCCAATGGTATTTTCATCATGCTGCATTCAAGTGCGACTGCTACTTTGGAGACGGCAAAATCAGCACCCCCACATGGCTGTTCTAGGGCGCATTCAGCAAATCACTTGGTTTCTTTGCCCAAAGGGCCCAGCGTGCGAGTCCCAGGGGTGCATTTCAGGGAAAGGTGCCTTTTCTTCGGGCAACATTAATGAGTAACCAATATTTCACATTTGTTAATGCACCAAAACTTCCTTCGCTAATCAGCTTCTCAAATGCTTTCATTCAAGAAAGTTCATCTGTGCCATCTTCTGCATGCTGCCTTCAAGAGCGACCTCTACTTTCTTTTCAGCAGAATAGCACCAAAGCTGCCCTCGCTAGTCAGCTTCTCAAATTTTTGTTTTTTTTAAGCTTGGTACAGAACACTGTCCTCATTAAGCAATTTACCAAGGTTAACTTCAGGCTGATACTAGGCAAACCCCTAAAAGGGTTCTGTATGAGGAAAAAATACTCAAGTTCATGCAAAGGTGCTAGATGGGGAACCCCCTGGCCTGAAGTAGAAGTACATACCGGCGTAGCATAGAAGGACAAACCCAGATGGAAAAAGGGGCAGCCAAATGATGGACTTATAGCACTTGCCCTTCCATCACTATTGAGAGTTGATTAAGGCACTGCGGACAAGAGCAGCCATCAAGCTGAGTTTTTAGCAGAGGTGGGAATCGAACCCACAACCTTTTGGACCAGGTTATCGACCTGAGCCGGGCGCTCTACCGACTGAGCTATTTAGGCAGGCTCTATTAGGAAAGGACCTCGGGTTGGTATTGACTTTATTAGGCAGAAGATGAACTTCTGGCCCTGCCAATCAATGCAGAGACACAAGGGGATAATGGTTTCTTACTGTCATCTGGAAAGTATCCCAACAGATCTAGGTTCCTGTGGTGTAATGGTTAAAGCGCATGCTTCTCTTCGTGGGGTCCAGAATTCAAATCCCGGGTGGGTGACTTTTCAGGTTTTTTTATGCCTGTACAGAATCCTTTATTCTACGCCGGCTTGCCAATGGTATTTTCATCATGCTGCATTCAAGTGCGACTGCTACTTTGGAGACGGCAAAATCAGCACCCCCACATGGCTGTTCTAGGGCGCATTCAGCAAATCACTTGGTTTCTTTGCCCAAAGGGCCCAGCGTGCGAGTCCCAGGGGTGCATTTCAGGGAAAGGTGCCTTTTCTTCGGGCAACATTAATGAGTAACCAATATTTCACATTTGTTAATGCACCAAAACTTCCTTCGCTAATCAGCTTCTCAAATGCTTTCATTCAAGAAAGTTCATCTGTGCCATCTTCTGCATGCTGCCTTCAAGAGCGACCTCTACTTTCTTTTCAGCAGAATAGCACCAAAGCTGCCCTCGCTAGTCAGCTTCTCAAATTTTTGTTTTTTTTAAGCTTGGTACAGAACACTGTCCTCATTAAGCAATTTACCAAGGTTAACTTCAGGCTGATACTAGGCAAACCCCTAAAAGGGTTCTGTATGAGGAAAAAATACTCAAGTTCATGCAAAGGTGCTAGATGGGGAACCCCCTGGCCTGAAGTAGAAGTACATACCGGCGTAGCATAGAAGGACAAACCCAGATGGAAAAAGGGGCAGCCAAATGATGGACTTATAGCACTTGCCCTTCCATCACTATTGAGAGTTGATTAAGGCACTGCGGACAAGAGCAGCCATCAAGCTGAGTTTTTAGCAGAGGTGGGAATCGAACCCACAACCTTTTGGACCAGGTTATCGACCTGAGCCGGGCGCTCTACCGACTGAGCTATTTAGGCAGGCTCTATTAGGAAAGGACCTCGGGTTGGTATTGACTTTATTAGGCAGAAGATGAACTTCTGGCCCTGCCAATCAATGCAGAGACACAAGGGGATAATGGTTTCTTACTGTCATCTGGAAAGTATCCCAACAGATCTAGGTTCCTGTGGTGTAATGGTTAAAGCGCATGCTTCTCTTCGTGGGGTCCAGAATTCAAATCCCGGGTGGGTGACTTTTCAGGTTTTTTTATGCCTGTACAGAATCCTTTATTCTACGCCGGCTTGCCAATGGTATTTTCATCATGCTGCATTCAAGTGCGACTGCTACTTTGGAGACGGCAAAATCAGCACCCCCACATGGCTGTTCTAGGGCGCATTCAGCAAATCACTTGGTTTCTTTGCCCAAAGGGCCCAGCGTGCGAGTCCCAGGGGTGCATTTCAGGGAAAGGTGCCTTTTCTTCGGGCAACATTAATGAGTAACCAATATTTCACATTTGTTAATGCACCAAAACTTCCTTCGCTAATCAGCTTCTCAAATGCTTTCATTCAAGAAAGTTCATCTGTGCCATCTTCTGCATGCTGCCTTCAAGAGCGACCTCTACTTTCTTTTCAGCAGAATAGCACCAAAGCTGCCCTCGCTAGTCAGCTTCTCAAATTTTTGTTTTTTTTAAGCTTGGTACAGAACACTGTCCTCATTAAGCAATTTACCAAGGTTAACTTCAGGCTGATACTAGGCAAACCCCTAAAAGGGTTCTGTATGAGGAAAAAATACTCAAGTTCATGCAAAGGTGCTAGATGGGGAACCCCCTGGCCTGAAGTAGAAGTACATACCGGCGTAGCATAGAAGGACAAACCCAGTTGGAAAAAGGGGCAGCCAAATGATGGACTTATGGCACTTGCCCTTCCATCACTATTGAGAGTTGATTAAGGCACTGCGGACAAGAGCAGCCATCAAGCTGAGTTTTTAGCAGAGGTGGGAATCGAACCCACAACCTTTTGGACCAGGTTATCGACCTGAGCCGGGCGCTCTACCGACTGAGCTATTTAGGCAGGCTCTATTAGGAAAGGACCTCGGGTTGGTATTGACTTTATTAGGCAGAAGATGAACTTCTGGCCCTGCCAATCAATGCAGAGACACAAGGGGATAATGGTTTCTTACTGTCATCTGGAAAGTATCCCAACAGATCTAGGTTCCTGTGGTGTAATGGTTAAAGCGCATGCTTCTCTTCGTGGGGTCCAGAATTCAAATCCCGGGTGGGTGACTTTTCAGGTTTTTTTATGCCTGTACAGAATCCTTTATTCTACGCCGGCTTGCCAATGGTATTTTCATCATGCTGCATTCAAGTGCGACTGCTACTTTGGAGACGGCAAAATCAGCACCCCCACATGGCTGTTCTAGGGCGCATTCAGCAAATCACTTGGTTTCTTTGCCCAAAGGGCCCAGCGTGCGAGTCCCAGGGGTGCATTTCAGGGAAAGGTGCCTTTTCTTCGGGCAACATTAATGAGTAACCAATATTTCACATTTGTTAATGCACCAAAACTTCCTTCGCTAATCAGCTTCTCAAATGCTTTCATTCAAGAAAGTTCATCTGTGCCATCTTCTGCATGCTGCCTTCAAGAGCGACCTCTACTTTCTTTTCAGCAGAATAGCACCAAAGCTGCCCTCGCTAGTCAGCTTCTCAAATTTTTGTTTTTTTTAAGCTTGGTACAGAACACTGTCCTCATTAAGCAATTTACCAAGGTTAACTTCAGGCTGATACTAGGCAACCCCTAAAAGGGGTTCTGTATGAGGAAAAAATACTCAAGTTCATGCAAAGGTGCTAGATGGGGAACCCCCTGGCCTGAAGTAGAAGTACATACCGGCGTAGCATAGAAGGACAAACCCAGTTGGAAAAAGGGGCAGCCAAATGATGGACTTATGGCACTTGCCCTTCCATCACTATTGAGAGTTGATTAAGGCACTGCGGACAAGAGCAGCCATCAAGCTGAGTTTTTTAGCAGAGGTGGGAATCGAACCCACAACCTTTTGGACCAGGTTATCGACCTGAGCCGGGCGCTCTACCAACTGAGCTATTTAGGCAGGCTCTATTAGGAAAGGACCTCGGGTTGGTATTGACTTTATTAGGCAGAAGATGAACTTCTGGCCCTGCCAGTCAATGCAGAGTCACAAGGGGATAATGGTTTCTTACTGTCATCTGGGAATTATACCAACAGATCTAGGTTCCTGTGGTGTAATGGTTAAAGCGCATGCTTCTCTTCGTGGGGTCCAGAATTCAAATCCCGGGTGGGTAACTTTTCAGGTTTTTTTATGCCTGTACAGAATCCTTTAATCTACGCCGGCTTGCCAATGGTATTTTCATCATGCTGCATTCAAGTGCGACTGCTACTTTGGAGACGGCAAAATCAGCACCCCCACATGGCTGTTCTAGGGCGCATTCAGCAAATCACTTGGTTTCTTTGCCCAAAGGGCCCAGCGTGCGAGTCCCAGGGGTGCATTTCAGGGAAAGGTGCCTTTTCTTCGGGCAACATTAATGAGTAACCAATATTTCACATTTGTTAATGCACCAAAACTTCCTTCGCTAATCAGCTTCTCAAATGCTTTCATTCAAGAAAGTTCATCTGTGCCATCTAAGGTGCTAGATGGGGAACCCCCTGGCCTGAAGTAGAAGTACATACCGGCGTAGCATAGAAGGATAAACCCAGTTGGAAAAAGGGGCAGCCAAATGATGGACTTATGGCACTTGCCCTTCCATCACTATTGAGAGTTGATTAAGGCACTGCGGACAAGAGCAGCCATCAAGCTGAGTTATTAGCAGAGGTGGGAATCGAACCAACAACCTTTTGGACCAGGTTATCGACCTGAGCCGGGGCGCTCTACCGACTGAGCTATTTAGGCAGGCTCTATTAGGAAAGGACCTCGGGTTGGTATTGACTTTATTAGGCAGAAGATGAACTTCCGGCCCTGCCAGTCAATGCAGAGACACAAGGGGACAATGGTTTCTTACTGTCATCTGGAAATTATCCCAACAGATCTAGGTTCCTGTGGTGTAATGGTTAAAGCGCATGCTTCTCTTCGTGGGGTCCAGAATTCAAATCCCGGGTGGGTGACTTTTCAGGTTTTTTTATGCCTGTACAGAATCCTTTATTCTACGCCGGCTTGCCAATGGTATTTTCATCATGCTGCATTCAAGTGCGACTGCTACTTTGGAGACGGCAAAATCAGCACCCCCACATGGCTGTTCTAGGGCGCATTCAGCAAATCACTTGGTTTCTTTGCCCAAAGGGCCCAGCGTGCGAGTCCCAGGGGTGCATTTCAGGGAAAGGTGCCTTTTCTTCGGGCAACATTAATGAGTAACCAATATTTCACATTTGTTAATGCACCAAAACTTCCTTCGCTAATCAGCTTCTCAAATGCTTTCTTTCAAGAAAGTTCATCTGTGCCATCTTCTGCATGCTGCCTTCAAGAGCGACCTCTACTTTCTTTTCAGCAGAATAGCACCAAAGCTGCCCTCGCTAGTCAGCTTCTCAAATTTTTGTTTTTTTTAAGCTTGGTACAGAACACTGTCCTCATTAAGCAATTTACCAAGGTTAACTTCAGGCTGATACTAGGCAAACCCCTAAAAGGGTTCTGTATGAGGAAAAAATACTCAAGTTCATGCAAAGGTGCTAGATGGGGAACCCCCTGGCCTGAAGTAGAAGTACATACCGGCGTAGCATAGAAGGACAAACCCAGTTGGAAAAAGGGGCAGCCAAATGATGGACTTATGGCACTTGGCCTTCCATCACTATTGAGAGTTGATTAAGGCACTGCGGACAAGAGCAGCCATCAAGCTGAGTTTTTAGCAGAGGTGGGAATCGAACCCACAACCTTTTGGACCAGGTTATCGACCTGAGCCGGGCGCTCTACCGACTGAGA